>CM062816.1:1944623403-1945823403 GCA_031772625.1 Pinus tabuliformis | reverse complement strand
GTTTTTTGGACGCGATGGTTTTCAGTCCATGGTATTGGATGTGATGGTTTTTGGTCCATGGTATTGAATGCTTCGACATGTATAAATATGTATTATAGCATTGAAAGAAAAATTATGAGAAATCAAGCTAGTAGTCGTGGTTTTGGGATCCAGGGGAAATCTCTGTGTATATGTGTTTTATATGTTATGCTCTCACATTGTTTATTTTCTTTGTTTTAGAATTTGTATGCAGGTAATTTCTGTACGGGGTTAAAACCTACAGAGAATGGAAAAATAATCTCACACACATGTTGAGTCAAATTATAGCATTATATTTTCATTAAACATAAATCATTAACTCGGGAAGGTAAGCTTGTGAGATGCATGCAAAGTATATGCAGGCCTAATACTGTAAGTGGTGATTAATCTAATTAACCTATCATACAAAACCAATGACTCTTTCCTGCATCAATCAATTAGCATCAAAGACTATAGAGTGGATCAAACTTCCCTCTACAACTCTTAAATTGCCGATGATGATTAAGAAAATATATAAAAATCAACTTACATCAAATTTAGAAATTCATTGAAAATAAGGAATCAAATATTCATTAACTGAATCCCACACATGAACAGAAAATTAATTCAATTAATCTAATGCTGTTGATATATATTCGAAAGAGTACATTAGCTATAAAAAATGAATCATTGCTACATAAAAAAATAAAATACATGAAAACTACACTATGGGAGTTGTGAGCAAAGTGGTCCCTCCCTTACTCACAACCCCTTCAAATTAGAGGAGCTTGCTCACTACAATGGACAGAACATATATCTTTATATTAATCAAAAATTCGTGTGATACAAATTTAATGCTGAAACCAACCTAACACTCTAACAGAACCCTATCATCAAAACTAGGACATAATTTATACATGCACAAAGCCTATAGATGGCTCGAAATAAAGGAGACTGCTAATCTATGACATGGGCTAGCAGATCTGTTACAATATATTGTTTTAGCCATACAGGGTCTAATCCATGACTGAAAGCATGGATTAGAAGAAACTTGTTACATGGCTATAGCTGTAGAAAGCTTCTGAATCTGGGCAGTGTTGTTGGCAGATCTGAGAAGGCCAATAGGATAGCAATCATATGTGATATATTCCCCGCAAAACCCATGTTCTCGTTGGACTTAGATATTCATGGAACATGGCTAACTGCTGATGTTGCTGTAGGAAATCCATGCAGTTACAGGAAATATGTGACTATAGGAAATCCAGAGTAATTGCAGGAAATAAGATCGCACAACTGTCTATAGGAATTATGGGCCTGTCTCTAAATCAAAGCAAATTTGCACAAGAACTTGAGATTGGTTGGCATGCTAATAAAATAATGAACAACTAGCTAAGGAATACTCAAAGTTAGGGTAAAAGACGATTTTTAGTATTAATTTGCATACCTTCAGCCTATGGCGCCCTTTTGGAAAAAACACAAGTATTACAACCGAGATAGGCATAGTAGGGGTTAAAAATAGTCAAAATGGTAGAGGGAAAGAATAGAAAAAGTTTTTAAATTTGGGAAAAACCAAGGCCCAACATCTCCCCCACACCTAAGTCCTTGCATGCCACTTATGCAAGAAAAAATGTTGCATCTCCCCAAAAAGGAAAAGGAAATCATTCCTCATCCTGAGCTGCATCTATTGTAGCCCACTGATCTGCTACCTTCGCCAACTGGTTCAACTAGTTATCGCTGGGTTTTGCAGGAATTTGACACTTGTACAATTCGTTCTTGTCTTTCAACTAATAGATCTTAGCATGCTTCCTTTTCATAATTTAGGCCATTTTTTGGACCCACTCATCATGCTCCTTCTAGATATGCAAGTTGTTCTCCTTCAGGGTCTCGTTTTCCTTTCTTAAAACTCTATCTGAAATGGTGAGATCGGTAATGATTTCTTCAAATTCCTACAGAGATCGTCTCTTCTGAGGGGTTACTTCCCCTCCCTAATGTCCTTGGAGATATTTAGAGGACTCGAGATCCTCCTCTACTTATTTTTCCTCTATTGTGTTATTCTTGTTTCCATGCAGTGGGGAGTCTTGAATAAACATTGCTACCTCACCAGTAAACTCCGCTGACTCAATATTCTCTTTACCTTTGGTTGGGCCGTGGTATTTCTCCTTCTTCTTATCCGGTGTCTCGTGTAGTACTTCTACATCCGCAGTATCTTTTATTGCCAGTTGAACAGCCTAGCTTTTGGTAAATCTTTTTGCCGAGGTGGCAGTACCATTGTTTGACTTGGGATTTTGGCCCACAATCTCTGCTATCACTACCACCTCCTCATATTTTTCTACTTCCCTCGTCTATAGCCCGAGGGTCTAAGGCTTCTTCTTCTTCTTTTATTTTTCTTCGGGTTTCTTCTCAGTGGGCTTCAAAAAGCCGAGCCTGTCCCTCCTTTCCTTCTTTACCAGTGGCTTTTGAGTTTGTAAACTTTTCTTTATCTTTTCCACTGTTTTTTCTATTGTAGACTCTAAAGGGTCAGATTTTTTCTCCTCTTCTTTCCCTTTTATTTGTAGCCCATGCATCTGCAGATGTTTCCTCAGTTTGTCTTCCAGTGCTTCCTCCATAGAATCTAAGGAATTAGAATCCTCATTCTCTGCAAAATAGTTTTCGGCCAAGAACTCCTCCCATGTCAGATTTTTCTCTTTCAAGACCTTCACCAAGATCATTTTCACTAGCCTGTGGTGGTAGAGGTTTTCCTCTAAATTGACTCCCCTTTCCTTAGCATCCATCGACATCTTCATTAGCAACATCCTTAAGTAATAGGGAAAATTTAATGGTTTGTCATGGAAATGGGCGAGGAGCCAAATATGAAACAGGAATTCAAGCCCAAAGCAACCCTCACACGTGATGTATTTCTGCAGGAAAAATAACAAGTTCTAGTACTTACTCTTCAAGAACTCCTATGAGATTCCCTTAGTCCAGTTGGGGTCCGAATTCTCTCTGCGGAGGAAGGGTGTGCATAAACTCTTGTTGAAATGCTAGTTCTTGAACCAACGTTCTACCAATTGTGAAATCCTACATGCTCGCGTTACCAAACCCTCGGTCAACCTGAATGGAACATCCCTGACTTGATCCTTATCACTATTCAGGTTCAGTGTGAAAGATTTTGTGACCTTGGAGTTATGGTCATTGAATCGCCAGAAAAATGGCAGCCACCCTGCTCTTTCCAATCTTTCGTTGTTGCAAGGGTCGGCCTCCAGCGACTCAGGCCCTTGTGGCTCAAAGCAGACGGGGGCACGTAGTTTCAACATGGTGAAAGACTGGAAGACAGGGCATATGCAATTCTTGGAAATATCAACTTAAGCTTTGTAACAGACTCGCACGACAAGGGAGGGCTTATTATTGAAAGTGATCGCAAAGCACGAGATTTTCGAGAGATGGGTCGTGATCATGATTATCATCATGATTTGACCTATAGGAAGATATGGGGAGTATGTATAATGGTCGTGTTAGAATCATGACGATTAGGTGAGGAACTAAGGTAATAATATACCCGATTATAGCTGCTTTTTTCGCAAGGGTGACCATAGCCGAAAAATCATAAAAATAATTAAAAACAAAAGCATTAATTACCCTTTACCTGAGGTGTCATGTCGTCGAATGTACTTTACCTTATACCTTCCAATGGTCTAGTACTTCGAATGATGTGTGCATGTCCTTGAGATGATAACCCACTTAATAATTAAATCAGATATATGATTTTACAATTCATGACCTCAACTAGTATTAAAAATCTGTTAGTACTTTTAAATAATTTTAAATTAGTGTTATGTCTATGCTTTTTTTTAAGAAACCAGGGTGCTGCTACAGGAAATGGAACCAGGACTGCTGAATTTCTTTTGCAGGCAATGGAACCACACTACTGAATTTTCCAGAAAATCGAACTGCAACTTTCAAAACTTCTGTAGGAATTTGGACCATGACTTGCAGAGCTTCTGTAGGAAATCGACCCATGACTAACACTTTTACCTTGCTTGTGTACAGTTCACTGCACATGAATAAAAGGTGTTGATGTCAAATGTGCAATGATCCAATTGGATTACCAACCACTGAGGTTAGCTGTTAACTAATGTGAGGCCCATCACCTTTAATGAGAGTAAGGACCAAGGTACCCTGATGCATCCTATCGGGTGTGAACTAATGTGTTGATGTTGAACACTCCTGTAGGATCCAATAATCAAGGAGCCATAGTGATTCCCCATTGTTGCTGGCAAGATAGCCTGTCATTGGGGCATACATGCTTCAAGGCATCATAAGGCTCTGATCTTGCACCTAGATAACGTGTTGTTGTCGATGGGCCAAGATTGTAGGAAGGAGGGCCTTAAGAAGTCCCACATCAGTCCAATGCGAGAAATCTAGAGTCAACTAAAAATAAATTATATTGAGAGAACCTACTGACCTCTAATTTTAGTGAGCCCAAGGTAGTCCATGCTCCCCAGATTTGATATTTAGAGAGTCTAAAATACTTGGAAAAGAAGACTCCAAAGGGTTCCTTTTCCGTAATTAGTCCATTGGACCTGAAAAAAGGAATAAACCTATACCCAATATACATTCCTCTCATATTTTACTGAGCACGAGGAGGAATAAAGTGAGCTCATTGTGTCAGCAGGAAATCAAGAAGAGATAGTAGAAGGAATGATCCCTTCTCTCACCATCCCCGACTCTCTTTTCTTCACAATTTCTTCCACAAATTCCTCCTTAGTTTGGGGTTTCTGATATAACTTGAGTCTGTTCCCATTCACCAAGAAGGTAACATTCCCATCATCAATGGTTTTAACCCAAACAGATCCATTATCAAAGACTTTCTCAATTTCATAGGGGCCCAGCCAATGTGTGTTAAATTTTCCTCTAAATTTCTTAAATTTAGAATCATACAACAATGCCCAGTCTCCCTCTTTGAACTGCTTCTTTTTAATGTATCTTTCGTGCCATTTATCCTGTTGCTTTTGAATCAAATCAGTATGCTGAAAATTATCCTGCTTAATTTCATCCAACTCATTGAGCTGTAGGATTATTTGCTGCTGAGCTTCATCAAGGTTTATTCCCAAATTTGCTGCCATTTTAAAATTTTTGATCTTAAAGTCAATGTGCAATAAAACTTGTTTTCCATACACCAATTCATAGGAAGAAAAGACAGTGGTATTCCTCCATGTAATCCAGAAGGCCCACAATGCTTTAGGAAGTCGGTCAGACCAATCCTTCTTATGTAATTGCACTGTCTTAGTAAGGATTGTTTCCAACACCTTATTTGTTGATTTCACTTTCCCATTGGCCTATGGATGGTAAGGGGTGGTCTTCTAGTGAGTAATCTGATATTTATGCACAATTCCCTGCAAAATATTTGAAACAAATTGAGTACCTTGATTAATGACTATTTCTCTAGGCACCCCATCAGAAAAAAAGAAAATCTACCACTATTTTCTCTATTGCTCTAGGTAATTATCTTGCCTCCACCCATTTTGTAACATAATCATTACAAAAGAAAATATACTTCTTACCTTTGGACATAGGGTTGATGGGACCTACAAAATCAAGAGCCCACCTCTCAAAAGGTTCTATAGTAACCTATGGCTGCAAAGGAATCTTATCTGATTGTACAAGCCACCCCATTCTCTGGAAGCTGTCATACTTCCAGACATATTCCCTTGCATCTTTGAAAATACTTGGCCAATAATAATCTGGGCGAAGGATTTTATAAGTTGCTCACTTGTCTACAAAATGTCCTCCACATGGTTCATCGTGACAGGCTCTCAAAATTTCATAGATATCGTCTTCCCGGACACACCTGTGGATAATCAAATTAGGTCTAGTGAAAAAAATATCTCCCCTAATCAAAGAGTAATCAACACTTTTTCTAATAATTCTTCTTTTTTGATTAGATGAAAAATAAGAGGCAACTTTCCTGTAGCAAGGTAATTGGCCATGTCTGCAAACCAATGTGTTTTAATAGAATAAAAAACAAATTTTCGTGAGGAAATCTATCATTAATAGGAACATCCTCACCTTCATGGTTAAGTCCAGATAATAAATCAGCGACCTGATGTTCCTTTCTAGGCCTATCCAATACCGTGATGTCAAAGTCCTGCAGCAACAAAAGCCACCTAGTAATCCTACCATTAGTAGCTGGTTTATTCATCTAAACTTATGGCCCGTGATGTAATGTATAAACTTATTAATATCATAAATCACAGCAAGGAATTATTTTTCAGTTACCATATAGTTCAGTTCTGCAGGAGTTAATTTTTTACTAACATAATAAATAGCATCGGTTATCGAATCTCCCTTTTGTCCCAATACCGCTCCTATGGCTGAATCAGAGGCATTAGAGGAAATATGAAAAGGTAATTTCCAATATGGGCCTCTCAATACTGGTGCTAAAGAAAGTTTTTTCTTGAGTGTATCAAATGCGACTTGACACTCATCATCCCAATGAAATTCAGCTTCTTTATTCAACAATTTAAATAATGGAGAGGCTACTTTTTCAAAATTTTCAACAGACCTTCTATAGTAGCTTGCATGCCCAAGAAAACTTCAGACTCCCTTCTAATTGGTTGGTGGGGGTAGCTTTGCAATGACTTCAATCTTTGCCACATCAACTTTAATTCCTGCAATAGAAACATGATGACCCAAAACAATACCTTCATTCATAATCATAAAAAAATTTTCATTACATAATGAGAGGTTAGTTTCTCTACATCTTTGCAAAACTTTTTTAATATTATGTAAAGCTTCTTCAAAAGTATCACCCATGACTGTAAAGTCATCCATATAAACTTCTACGCAATCATGTAAAAGATCAGAAAAATACTAAGGACCGCCCATTGGAATGTGGCTGGTGTGTTGCATAGACCAAATGGAAGTACCCTATATGCATAGGTGCCCCAGGGACATGTGAATGTAGTATTTTCCTGGTCTTTTGGAGCTATCCTAATCTGATTGTACCCGCTGAAGCCATCTAGGAAGGAAATTATTTTTTTCCTACCAAAGTGTCCAGTACTTGGTCTATGAAAGGCAAGGGAAAGTGATCTTTCAATGTGGCCTTATTTAGTTCCCTGTAATCTACACATTCTCACCATTTACCATTCTTTTTGGGGACAATAACCAACGGAGGTACCCATTGGCTATCCGAGATAGGATAGATGAACCCTACATTTAACAATTTCTACAATTCATCTTTCACAATTTCCCTTAAAGCGGGGTTCGTCCTCCTTTGTGGTTGTCTCATGGGCCTGAATTTCTCTTCTATATAAATATGATGAATGCATGTGTCTGTGTGAATGCCTCTCATATCTATGTATTCCCAAGCAAAAGTGTCTAGAAAAGTTTCCAATGCTTGAATTAACATTTTTTTCCTGTTCAGGGGTTAAGGCAGAATTAATATTCAAAGGTTTTTCAGGAAAAAATTCAACTACCTTACTCTCCCATTCAGTCATTGAATATGCAGGAAATGAAAATAATAAGGCTGAATGTAATTCAATTGTTGTACTATATTCATGAAAATCTTGCAGATTAGTAATGAGATCTAAATTATGACTAGACTACCCTCCTTGCTGCAGAAAATCAGGATTAGAAATACAACAATTTATCAAATTTTCTTCTGAAATTTCTTTGAGGCTCGTGGCTTGGGAAATTGTCAAAAATAGTTGGGGCACAGTCTAAATCATGCTCTTCTTCTTCAACCCAATGTGTATTTTTTTTATCTCAAGAGAGGTTGAGTGGGGGGATACAAATTAATGTGCTTCGTTTCAATCCCATGAGTGATGGTGTTTGGACCTACACCCTATATAAGCATCTGTCATGTCTAACCACGGTCTCCCCAAGATCAAAGGATGCCCTCCGAAGTTAGTTTTGGGTTGAAGAACATAAAAATCTATAGCGTACTCTAGGAATCTAATGACATGACAATGTCTTCTAGTACCCCCTCTAGCTTTACCTTAGACCTGTCTGCTAATTCTAGCATGGTAGGAGTAGGAAATAAGTCAAAGGTTCCTATTCTAGATAAGGTCTCCATAGTCATCACATTAATGGTTGCACCTAAATCAATTAAATTATTTTTTATAGGTTGTCCATTGATAAAGGTGGTAACCACAGGGATTCCAGGGTCTGCATATTTTTCAGTAACAAATCCAGTAGACATTAAACTTGCAAGCTTTCCACCTACTTGTATTGTAGAGAGTTATTTCTTTTGTCTTCCTGGTCTCTTGGTACATAGATCCCTTACTGTTTTAGCATATATTGGGATATCTTTTATTTCTTGCAGCAATGGGATCTTAATGCATACATTTCTCAATTCAGACACAAGATCAAACTCAGGTTGCTTTAGTCTCATTTCCAACCTCTCTGGAAAAGGAGGCTGGATTGTATGGGATGAGGAAGGTTCTTGCGGTGTGAAGTAGGTTGTTCTGCTGGTTCAGGTGTGGTCTCAACTTCAGGAATTTCTAGAGAGTCTTCCTCTACAATCTCTTCAATTCTTCTAGGCTGATTCACCACTTTTCTTGACCTCAGTTGGATTTCCTACAGCGACACAAGAAATTCTTGTAAAATAGGAACATAAATTTCTTGCAGCGACTATGGTGCAATACAGTATGTAGGAAAAGTGGGATAGGTGACCAATCCAATGTTGTGAGTGGATTGGATGGTTTTATTATTAGGGTTAGACACTGGCTGGGAATGAAGTTGCGTAGGACAAGGTTGATTAAGTGGGGCAGGAAACTGAAGCTGCCACTATTGAGGTTGAATCATTTGTTGTTGTGTATGTTGCGGAGGATAAAAGTTTTGAGGAGGAAAATTCTGAGTGGTAGGGTAAGCAAAGTTCCCTTTCCAAGGCTATTGTGGAGGCTAGGTCTGCGAGGGCATTGGAATATTCCACATTTGATTTTGATTATAAGGAACTTGAAAATAAAACTGAGCCATACCTGTAGCACGTGGTTGCCATGGTCTTTGAGGTGCCATTTCATAAAGTGCATTGACATATCCTCGATTGGCTAGATATGCTGCTTTGATTTCAAGAAGTGACGAGCATTGATCAGTAGAGTGTTTTGCCTCATAGATTCAACATATATCTATGTTATCTGCAGGACATTCCTCAAGGCATGCTTATTCCTGCATTTCTAATAGAACACATCCAGGGATTTTCTAGTTCCTCTTGCTTTTCCTCTTTCTTCTTAACCTGCAAAACATCCAACTGAGAAGATAATGTGCTAACAATATCAGTATTAAATTTTTCAAATAAATTACCCATTTCAGCTCTGGTTTCTCCAGCTCTAGTAACTGACTTGACAAGCCTGGAAGCAATATCTCTTGTTCCTCCTCGAACTTTCAAATTTCCTCTAGCATATCAACGACATATCTCACATACTTCATCATAGCCCAACTTTGATATGTCACCTCTTCCCATCAGATTCAAAATCCCCAGAGATTTTGGTTTGATTGCTCTGAGAAAAATTGTTCTTTTAGTATCATTGATCAGTTGATTCATTGTAGACATCTGCAGATTGTACTGAAATCTCTCCACCAAGTCCTGAAGGCTCTCCCCATGCTTTTGAGCCATGCCAAATATTTCTTCTTTGAGGTCCCTAGTCTTGCAATAATATTGATACTTTCTCAAGAATACCTTTTCCATTTCCTCCCAAGTTGTAATGGAGTTTGAAACCAATCCCATGAACCACCTAAGAGTTGCATCCTTCAATGTTGTAGGAAACAAATTCAACTTCTTAGCATTGGAAGAATAGTCATAGCTTCTTCATAACACATCGAATTCGAATAGAAAGGCATCATGATCTTCACTCAAAACCCCATGAAAAATAGGCAAGGTTGAAGGAGGAATATTCTTCATTTGAGTAGCTCCACTAGCCTCCCCGATAGGGAATTCAAATGTGACCAGTTCTTATTCCTTCTCATTATATGGATAGAACATATATCATTATATTAATCTGAAAATACATCCGAGTACAATCTGATACAGAGTTAGTGTTGAAACCAACCCAACAATCTAACAGAACCATATCATCAAAACTAGGACATAATTTATACATGTACAAATCCAATAGATGGCTCGAAATAAAGGAGACTACTAATTTAAGACATAGGCTAATAGATCCGTTAAAATATATCATTTTATCCATACAGGGTCTAATCCATGATTGAAATCATGGATTAGATGAAACTCGTTACATGGCTGTAGTTTTTCATCCAAACGGCCAGCGAGAGAAAGCTTCTGAATCTGGGCGATGTTGTTGGTAGATCTGAGAAGGCCAATAGGATAGAAATCATATGTGATATATTCCCTGCAAAACCCATGTTCCCATTGGACTTAGATATTCATGGAACATGACTAACCACTGATGTTTCTGCAGGAAATCCACGTGGTTACAGGAAATCTGTGATTGCAAGAAATCTGGAGTAATTGCAGGAAATAAGATCGCACAACTGTCTGCAGGAATTATGGGCCTGTCTCCGAATCAAAGCAAATCTCCATATGAACTCGAGATTAGTTGGCATGGTAATAAAATAACAAACAACTAGCTAAGGAATACTCAAAGTTAGGGTAAATGATGCTTTTTAGTATTAATTTGCACACCTTCAGCGTACGGCACCCTTTTGGAAAAAACACAAGTATTGCAACCGAGATAGGCATAGTAGGAGTTAAAAATAGTCAAAATGGGAGTAGGAAAGTATAGAAAAAGGTATCAAAATTTGGCAAAACCAGGCCCCAACAACACACATAATACAAAAGATATGCTCTTTGGGAAATCCTTTTAGGAGAAAACCTAGCTGGAAGGTGAGGTTGCTTCACTCTCTTTCTCTATCTAGAAATATGGCTTCAGATACAAAGAAGTAATTTTTGTGGCCCTTGGGCTACTACAGTGCATAGATCCTCTCTCTATGCTCTACCTCCTATCTCTCCTATATATATTTTCTCAACTATGGAACAAAATTCTCTCGAAAGAATGGAATGCCTCTTCTTCCTAGTGGCCCAGTTATAACACGGTCTGGTAGCCTACTAGTGGTTAAGTTTGACTACATCAAATCTTAACTAGAGTTACAAAATAGACTCTTCTAGAGTATTTTACATCAAAAACAAATGGCTAGCCCCTTTTCCATGAGTAATGGGGGCTGACATGGCATCCTCCTAAACTATAGGTGTGAAAACATGAAGGTCAACTTCTGAGTGGCATAACTTTTGCATATGGACTCTAATTGATGTGATTCTTACGTCGTTGGAAAAATCTATATGTGTTGAATAGATTTATAAGGCACAACAATTTGGCAACAAATTTCGCACCACAAACCAACCCCACCCCCCCCCCAACCCCACCAAGAAACATCATTTGATGCCTCAAAACTCTCCCTGAAGGTTTTGGACCCCATTTCGCCAAACTAGATCCTGCTGGTAAAAACAATCCCGTGAGATGATTCCTCCACTTTTTCCATGAAAAATGCATCAATATGGATGATAAACAATATAATGATCCAATTCAGATCACACCTCCCCATTTTGGGAGGCTTTTGGTCCCCAAAATATTTTACTGAATAAGGTGAGGAAATGTTTCCTCCATCTTCGCTTTGGTGTACCATTTAGCTTTGCTTGGAAGTTGTCCCTTCAACCCAATCTTCCATAGGTCTTGTTGGTTGTGTCTTGTTGGTTGTTTCTTGTAGTTTTGTACCTCTTCTACAAAATTTTATCTTCTGTCAACTCTTCTTGAGCATCTGGTGCCAAATCCTCAACAAAAGGTAGGACATGTTCCTCTTCCTGATCTAGCATGGAAGGCTCATAGAGTTCCAAATTCTCTACATTTACAATTGAGTAAATGTGCATATATGGTGATAAATCGAGTCAATAGGAATTCTCACCCACCTTTTCCAATATCTCAAAGGGACCATACCTCAGAGACTTGGTTTTATTACTAGGCCCCTATAGCCTCTCCTTGTTCAATTGTAGCCATACTATGTCTCTGACCTTCAATTATTCTCTATTTTGTGTTGATCATGCTTGGCCTTATACTTCAACAGGGACTTCTATAGTGTTTCTTGTACCTATAGATGGATTGCATGATCTTCCCTATAAATTTTTTAGCCCTCAAAGTATCTCCTGTAAGGTCTTGCTTCACTCCGCCTTACTGCCCATATCCAATCTCCAAAGGTGAAGGTGGAAAATATCCAAAAAAAGTTTCAAATGGGGACTTTCCTGTAGAAGTGTGGACTGCTTTGCTATAAGAATGTTGTATATATACCGGATTTTCATCCCAGGCCTTTCGATGCTTCTGGTTATAACCCCTCAGAAGTTTCACCAAAGTCTTATTGACTACTTTTGTTTTCCCATCTGTATGTTGTATATCTCTTCAACTTCGTGTCCATCGTCTCCCAATATGTAGTCCAAAATTCACTGAGAAATATAGTATCCCTGTCTAAAATGATGCTCCTTGGTATCCCAAAGTGTACCTAGACCTGTCCAAAGAGAAAGTTTGCTTCTTATTGTCTGTTGATGGTGTGGAGCGATAAAAAGGTGTCTTTTAAACTCCTAATTACCTCACATTAATTGTCAACCCAGGGACGACTTTTTATTTCAAGAGTGTACTCAGTCTGAGGCGGCTATTTACTCAAGAGTAATGTTTAGTAGTACAGCATTCAGAGAACACAAGAGTAGACGGATGCTAAACTATGACTAAATTACTTCAAAAGAATAAAATCACACAAGACAGCTTATCAGTCAAGGGTGCGGAAGCGATAACCCATCCCTCTAGAAACTGATAGAAAAGAAATTAGAGCATGGACCAAAGTTCTGGGAGGTAGGCAGCGATTGCTGAGGCTCACGACAGCCTTAGACCTTCTCTCACACCAAAACAGCAAATGCAAGTAAATGGAACAGCAGAAAGTAAAATAGAACAGCAAATAGGAAATGGAACAGCAAGTCTAAAATGGAACGACCGTAAATGGAACAGCAAACTAGAATTAAAGGAATCTGAACAGCAAACTTTAATTAATGGAAATGAACAACAGCAAAGCCAAATTAATAGCAATCTTTACTCTAAGAATAAATCGAACAGCACAAGGAAATAGAACAGCATTGATTAATGATGGAATATGAAACAATGCTGGAAAGTCAAATATAAATACACACGGCACACCTTAATAGTAATCTGATATGGTAACCCAATTATCAGTCTTAGTTATAAAGAATACGACTGTATTTTGTAATGGAACAGCAACGTTCATAGATTCAACAATCGCAAGGAAATATGATTTCTAAGATGAAAATAATACCAATGGTCAAATGTTACAACACAGGCACTCCATAATTGAATAGCAACGGTATCCTATAAAAACCATTTATATCAGCACTTAAAGAAACAGCAATGTGTTGCAAAATCGATATGATATTTCTGTCTCAGAAAATGAGATTACGTGACAGAGCTGTGATGTAAAATAATATAACATACCAGATTACCAAATAAAATGGATAAGCAAACCACGCATAAAACGAAAGAATATAATATACAGTAGCAGCAGCATACTCCACCAGAGGCTGGGCCCTTAGCCGCCAGCGGATGCTGCTGGGTTACTTCAGAAGGAAAAGAATGAACAGCAACTCCAAATCATGTATTAATCAGCAAATTGTGGAATCATTACAACAGCAAATGCTTGAGAATTACAGCATGCAACAATCCCTATCCTGTCATGGATAATCCACCATCATTCTTCATCGTTTTTCTATCATTCTTCCATCATTCGAATTCTCCCCATCACCCCCCTCTCTGATCTCTGTTGTGATTTAAATAAAGAGAGATCAGAGAGCAGTTACAATCAAGATAAGTACAAAATGATTTCTTTTACAAAATTGGATTGATTCTAACCAGTTGATTAACAAGAAAATATATTTCCTTTCATCTCTCAACAAAAGCAAGACGAATTTGGCTTTGCAGCTGAGATTTGGAGGACGGCCACAACAACAAATCTGAGAAAATCGTGCTCAAATAACCCTGCGTTTCTCTCAGTACAAGCCGAATTTGGGCAAACCGTTCTTAGTTAAAGTTAATTGGGCCCGTTCTGGACAAAACCCATGTTCCAGATTTCTCAAATTCGTCTTCATTTGCGTAGAATCTCAACCGCAAAACTGTCACTCCTTAAACCAGCGAATTTCTGAGTTGGCAGATTTAAAAATCAAATCTTCAATCTGGAAGTTACCTTGGAGGCTAAAAATGGTGAATAATGTTATAACCAACTTATTAGAACTATCATTGGTAAAATAATGCATAATCATCAATTTATTAGAAATAAAGGAGAATAAATAATATAAGAGCATAAATCATCATAAAATGGATTTATATAATAAATTATAATAAATGACATGATGAAGAATGGTAGAAATGGGTGGAATAAACGTTCACAAGTGACAATAATAATGGCATATTAACGACCCAACATACCCCCACACTCAATATGTTGCATGTCCTCATGCAACGAAAACTGAATATATTGCATGTCCTCATGCAACCCAAAGACAAAAACCATGTGTTAACCAAGCAATAAAAATTTGAGAACAAATGAATGCTTCCTTAATTGATGAAGGCATAACAATTTTTACATTGACATTCAACTATATGTATGAAGTTGTAGCAAAATATGACATAGATAACAACAAACTTCATTAACCATTTTCCCAAAAACTACAAACCAGATTTTGTTGAAATGTTGCAAGTAGATTTGTAATATATGAAGGCTTCTATGATCCAAAAATCATATCGTTTTGATGCATGGATCATGAGATATAAACAAAATGGTTGTAGGTGAGAGTGCATGATTTCCGAAATTTTATGAACCAATATTTCTTGAAATTATCTAGGTATGTGTATTTTAATAGTATGTCTGTGTTTCCTAGAGATCACAAGAATTGAGTGCATATTATGGAAATCAATTTCTGCATTGTGTAAAAATGAAATCGTATGCCTTAAATGAGGAAGAAAGCAGAAAACATCCATCATGCGTAGCAATTCCTCCCCCTCTCTGAAAAATTAGCATGCCCTCATGCGATGCTAGAAAACAAATAGAGGTGGTTGCTACCAGCTGTTGAATTCTATGCTTGGTGTAAAACAACATGGAATAAGGGAGGTGTTGAGAATGAATAAGAATAGCAATGGATGACAAAGAATATGAATGACGTGGTCATAAGAAAGAAATGAATAAAAGGAACACTCCCCCACACTCGAAAATGATATGCTGCTGAAAAAGGGGAAGTGGTAAAGATGTGGAATGAAAGATGACAAATAATGCTCAAAATAGATTTTCATTAAATTCTCCTAAATTCATAATAAATTAGAAAACTATGCGATTTTACCTCCAAAAAATGTGGAATGACATATATGGACTGGCAGTTGTTGAAGCTGATGTAGACAGAGTTGGTGCTGAAAGTGATGCAAAAGGTGGAATCCAGGGAAGCACATCATGTCTGAAGAATTGTTCACATTCGCGAGCCTCTACTGTGAAGTGCAAAAGTGTGGTCATGCTACGAATAGAATTCTGCCCATACTTGTTGTTCTCCTGTAAACAAAGCACTATTTTTCATACAATGTGCTTGAATCCATAGTGTTAGTGTTGAATAGCAACAGATAAGATGCATGCAAAATTGCAATTAGAAAAACTTATGTATACATGCAAACTAAGATGTTGTCAAATCAACAAGGTATGGCAAAGTGCAGTAATCAGATCGCATACAATCCCATAATGCATACATTCCCCCCTCCAATTAGAAAAGGGATCCCATGACCATAAAGCATATGAAAGGTGTTGTGTTGATGACAAGGCAAGGGAATGAACAATACAATAGTAAATGAAGCAGAGTACATATATCAATGATAGGACGGTGAAAGTTATGGTTATATTGAGAGCAAAGTGTGTAAATATAGTTATGAATAAGAGATAGGATGCTCTGGATTGATGATAGTTTATGCAAAACGAAAAAGGACAACAATATGCTAAAAAGATGCTTTGCTGACGGTATTCTAGCTGAAAATGATGTGATTGATCATAAAACAATTTCTCATGCATAAAGGTTCAAACAGAGAAAAAGTTAAGGAAATAACTTCTCTGATAAAAAGAAAATAAGAAAAGGGTATTATAATAATAATTGACGAAAAGATATAACTTCAATACCATAAGCAGAGCCGCTGCTACCAGCAGGCGTCCATAGCCTCGGCAGGGTTGCTTTTTAACCCATATGAGCCAGGATCCTCAATTTATAAATGGAGAGTTTTAGTGCTGTTCTACAGAAGAGATCAGTGTGCTGGTGTGGTAACCAGATAACCACACTGCCATTCACTAGGAGGTAGCAAAAGTGATCAGGCCGGCTCGTGATGAGATCTCCTGTTCCAAGGATAATTTGGCTATCCAATGGATCATAACCCTGGTGTGGTGGCCATAATGGGAATGTCACTTTGTTACAGCGTTATGAACATGGTAGGCTGGCTCGTAATGAGACCCCCTATCCTCCATCTGCGAACAAAATTTTGTTGTTATTACACATTTTTATGATAAAAAGAGGGAGGCTCGGTACTCCTTAAGAGCAGGGATGGCGGAAGAAGTTGAACATGTCAATATAAAATAATATACCCATAATCTCATTTATTACAGACAAAGAAGATTATAACCAGGAAGGGTGGAACTAGCATGGTATTAAGATGATCAATCAGTATCATGTACAACAGAAAACAATGCAGTAAAGTAATATATAAATAATTGTGTCCCTTTTTGAAAAGAATCTAACATCAAGGAGCTGTCCTGTTAAAGATCATAACGTAAATGATAATAACTCGCTTCAAAAGAATCCATAATTCTTGTCCTCATAAAAGTAGTGTACTTCATGCCATGAAAGAGAATCAGGAGAATGTGGTTGAGCTGAACTATGAATAATCCCACAAGAGAAAGGAAGGGTTGCTCTCAAAAATACTCTCAAAGTGTTGCTTTTTTGAAGGAACAACAAAAACACTCAAAAAGAAAGTGGTGTTCTGTGTAGGGAACAACAAAGAAAATGCATACCAAAAAAAACAAAAATACACACAGAAAACGCGAAAATGCAAATGTCGTTCCTTTTGAAAGAGAAGAATCCATGCAAGCAAATAGTTGGGATGCCGTTTTCCTAAGATCATGAGTGCTTGTAAAAAAAATGGCCAAACTGCTGTTCTTTTTGAAAAAGGAACAACAAAAACTCAAACTGCTGTTCTTTTTGAAAAAGGAACAGCAAAAACTCGAACTGCTGTTCCTTTTGAAAAAGGAACAGCAAAAACACGCACTGCTGTTCCTTTTGAAAAAGGAACAGCAAAAACTCAAACTGCTGTTCCTTTTGAAAAAGGAACAGCAAAAACACGAACTGCTGTTCCTTTTGAAAAAGGAACAGCAAAAACACGCACTGCTGTTCCTTTTGAAAAAGGAACAGCAAAAACTCAAACTGCTGTTCCTTTTTCACGAACTGCTGTTCCTTTTGAAAAAGGAATAACAAAAACTCGAACTGCTGTTCCTTTTGAAAAAGGAATAGCAAAAACACGCACTGCTGTTCCTTTTGAAAAAGGAACAGCAAAAACACGCACTGCTGTTCCTTTTGAAAAACGAAAAGGAACAGCAAAAACACGCACTGCTGTTCCTTTTGAAAAAGGAACAGCAAAAACACGAACTGCTGTTCCTTTTGAAAAAGGAACAACAAAAACACGCACTGCTGTTCCTTTTGAAAAAGGAACAGCAAAAACTCGAACTGCTGTTCTTTTTTCAGTTCCTTTTGAAAAAGGAACAGCAAAAACTCGAACTGCTGTTCCTTTTGAAAAAGGAACAGCAAAAACACGCACCGTTGTTCCTTTTGAAAAAGGAATAGCAAAAACACCAAGTGCTGTTCCTTTTGAAAAAGGAACAACAAAAACTCGAACTGCTGTTCCTTTTGAAAAAGGAACAGCAAAAACACGAACTGCTGTTCCTTTTGAAAAAGGAACAGCAAAAACACGAACTGCTGTTCCTTTTGAAAAAGGAACAGCAAAAACTCAAACTGCTGTCCCTTTTGAAAAAGGAACAGCAAAAACACGAACTGCTGTTCCTTTTGAAAAAGGAACAACAAAAACACACCAAATGCTGTTCCTTTTGAAAAAGGAACAACAAAAACACACCCAACGTGAAAGTGCAAAAGTGCTGTTCCATTTCGAAAAGGAACAGCAGCTGTTCCATTTCGAAAAGGAACAGAAAAATGAACTATGAAAAAGGAACAACAAAATGAATGGCTGAACCAAAAAGTGCTATTCCTTTAGAAAATAAATAGCAAAATGAAAATGATGTCCCTTTGGAAAAGGAACAGCAGGAACGACAAAAAATGCACACAAATGCTGTCCCTTCCGAAAAGGAACAGCAAAATACACAACCATAAAATGCAAACACGCAAAGAATGAATTAGCTGTTCACTGCATTGATGCTGAGGATGAGTTGCACTTTGAATGAAGCAACACCTGAAACTCAAAATATAAGAGAAATTAGAAAAGAAACAACAAAAAGCAGTATGTAAATAAATAAATTGAGTTACAACAGCTATGATGCTATGTAAAAAAATGATCTATTTGAAAAGTGACATGAATCTTGAAATTGAAATCAATTCTTCCTTTGTTCTATTATGAATCCGTTGGGTAATGATTTGGATAAAATTCCTTTGTTTTATAAAAATTTCTTTGAAAAATCACTCGTCCATAAGTTGACATTCTTTATTTTCCCAAGACCTGCAAAAAACGAGTGTCTACCTGCAATAAAACATTCAATCATGGAGAAAGAGAGGTGCACGGGCTCCCCTAATCCAAGAATTATGAAAAAAACTAACAAGTAGTTACTCTATATAACAAATCCACAGAGAAAATAACAAAGTAAAATTTATTTGTCACCTGTGGGAGAGCAGTGGTCGACCATACTAACCAGCGGTGTTTTAATCACAACTTCTTTGTTTTTTGTCAAAATTGAGTGATTCCAAAGGCAAATGAGAGCTAATTCAAAGTTTTATCTCTAGTAGAAACAGGTTTTAAAGATTCAATGATATGATATGTCAATTTTAGTTAGAACAACCTGCATAATAGAGTCATTGTCGATTACCCGGCTTAGACCAACAGTTGATATTTCAAACATAACGTTTTCGTTTGATGTCGGATTCGAGTGATTCAAATTGGAAATGAAAGTATATTCATTTATTTATTTCCAATAGAAACAGGTTTTGAAGAGAAGAAGAATTGATGGGTCAAATACTTTAAGGAACAACTAGAAAGACAAAGTTTTAAGAGTGTTGATTTACGATAGACAGTCAGTATTTTGATCATAACTTCCCCATACGATATCGAAAATGAGTGATTCCAATTGAATTGTAAACTAGATTCATAGGGGAATCTACCATAGAAACAGGTTTTAAAAATTCATTCATTTAGGCCTCAAAAAACTGACTGTCCCAACTCTGTTCTTGAGCTGCCCGCTAGACATCCGGTCAATGTTTTGGCTCTAACTTTTTCGTTTCAAATCCAAATTGAATGGTTCAAATTGGATTAGAAAGTAGACATCAAGGGCTACTTGGGGTAGAAATAGGTTTTAAAAATATTCACTTTTGGTCTTTCAAAACATGACTGTCCCGACTGTTTTTCCAGAAAGTTCATCAAGCCCGCAAGCCAAAAAAATGAAATTCAAGCATTTTTTCAAATTGGTGATAAAAATGAAAATGAGTGTTTGTAGAACTTATTATTTCCATTATGATTCATCTACATACACAAATTATTAAAAAAATTTATCACCAATGTTGATTTCGATAGCGTGTTGCAACAAAAGAAACAACTAGTTTTACAAAAATAAAAATGTGTTTGTTTTATTTCTTTATTTATCTTATTTTCTCCACTATCCTACTCTTCTTTGAGAATCGAATATGTTTATGTATAAGAGTATTTCCAGTGGAACCATGTTAGAAATAAGGCCTCATGTATACACATACCCAAATTTGAAAAATGCATATTAATGAAAATTAGGGTATGAGAAGCCAACTTCCCTTGAAAAAATGATATCAAAAATTGTTGAAGCATAGAGTGATGTTGCAAAAAAATGATGGAGTGAAACCAATCTTTAATATATCCTTTACTTTTTTGATTTCGCATAGCCATCATATCATGAAGTTCTTGAGCTTTTAAAATAACTTGTTGATGCATAGTAAAAGAAACCTCATTTTCTTCCATAGCTTCTACAATTTTTGCATTTGAAACATTCTGAATCTCATTGTAGGTTTTCTCTAATGGCGCATGTGAGATAGAATGGGTGGGAAGGGTGGGTAAATTTGGCAGTTCAACATTGTAAGCATGTTGTACTGGTTTATTGTGGTGAGGGTGTGGAATTAGTTGAGCAGGAAAATGTGTAAAGAATGGAGCATTGTGATGATGTGGTTGATTGGGTTGAGTGGATGAATTTGGTATGCAAGCAGGATGTTGTGGAAGAGCTGGTGGAGAATATGGAGAATGTGCTTGTGCTACAAGATGAGGGAGAGTAGTCCTGCAATCATAAGGTAAACCATGCCAAGCTTGTAGACAAGATTGGTGGTTATATTGAAATTGACATGGCTGCCCTAACACATTAATATCCCATAATGGATTATGCAAGTAAGAAAGTGGAGAGGGAGTGTTTTGAACCATACCTGTAGGCCATGATTTCCATGGTTTTGACCTTGTTGCAGCTTCCTTACCTCTTTGATATGCTACTTCCATCCTAGATAAGGAAGAGTGAGTATCTATGAGATGCTCCTTTTGGTCCTGAGGGTAAAACACTTCATCAAATTCTTCATTTTTATGAACCTGCAAAACATCCAATTTTTCATTTAGAGAGCTAATAAAATCAACTTTAAGATTTTCAAATAAAGCATTGATTTCAGCTTTTATGTTTCCTATTCTTGTAGCAGATTTAGAAAATAAGGAACAAACTTCTCTAGAATTCTTACCAGCCTTGGAGATTCCTCTTGAATACCTTATGCACAATTCACAAACATCATCATATGACAACTGAAAAACATCACCTTTTCCTATCAGATTTAAGATTTCTAAACATTCATCTTTGATTCCTTTAAGAAGGAGTGTTTTTAAGATCTCTTTCTCCAAATGCTTATATTTTGATTTTTGAAGGTTGTATTGAAATCGATCTACATAGTCCTCCAAACTTTCATCTTCCCCTTGTATCATACCGAAAATATCTTCATTGGATTTGCAATAGTCTTGGTACTTCTTCAAGAATATGTTCTTCATGTCCTCCCATGTTTGGATGCAATTCCCACCTAGGCTCATGAACCATCGGAGAGCTGCTCCTTTTAGAGTAAGAGGAAACACTTCCAATCTTTGATCATTAGTACAATAATCATATCCTCTACAAAGTATTTCGAACTCAAATAAAAATGTATCTGGATCTTCATTTGCTAAACCATGAAAATTTGGTAAAGATGGGGGAATTATGTGCATTTGTGTCACTCCTCCTAGATCTTTGATAGGAAATTCAAAAGTAGAAACGTGAGCCATTTCTTACCATAGTTTAAGATGTTCTTCATGTGTTTCTTCGAGGCTCCTTCTTCAAATGTTCCTGTCAATTGGTTAGTGGAATGGGTGGTGCTTACATCACCACTTGCGTGAGATCATGTGATTCATTTTTTAAAAATTTCTATCTTTTTCCTAATCATTCACACAAAAATTCAAACATCTATTTCTACCCTAGGTTCTTTAACAGTCCTGCTGGAAAGCGGATGGGGGAGCAGGGATTTTACATGCTCCGTACGCAGGTTCTTACCTTCCGTTTTTAAGATCCAACTCTTCCCTAGCAGGCACTCATCAGATTCACACTACTCTTTAGAAATGGCTACACTCTCCCCGACAACGGCGCCAAAATGTGGAGCGATAAAAAGGTGTCTTTTAAACTCCTAATTACCTCACATTAATTGTTAACCCAGGGACGACTTTTTATTTCAAGAGTGTACTCTGTCTGAGGCGGCTATTTACTCAAGAGTAATGTTTAGTAGTACAGCATTCAGAGAACACAAGAGTAGACGGATGCTAAACTATGACTAAATTACTTCAAAAGAATAAAATCACACAAGACAGCTTATCAGTCAAGGGTGCAGAAGCGATAACCCATCCCTCTAGAAACTGATAGAAAAGAAATTAGAGCATGGACCAAAGTTCTGGGAGCTAGGCAGCGATTGCTGAGGCTCACGACAGCCTTAGACCTTCTCTCACACCAAAACAACAAATGCAAGTAAATGGAACAGCAGAAAGTAAAATAGAACAACAAATAGGAAATGGAACAGCAAGTCTAAAATGGAACGACCGTAAATGGAACAGCAAACTAGAATTAAAGGAATCTGAACAACAAACTTTAATTAATGGAAATGAACAACAGCAAAGCCAAATTAATAGCAATCTTTACTCTAAGAATAAATCGAACAGCACAAGGAAATAGAACAGCATTGATTAATGATGGAATATGAAACAATGCTGGAAAGTCAAATATAAATACACACGGCACACCTTAATAGTAATCTGATATGGTAACCCAATTATCAGTCTTAGTTATAAAGAATACGACTGTATTTTGTAATGGAACAGCAACGTTCATAGATTCAACAATCGCAAGGAAATATGATTTCTAAGATGAAAATAATACCAATGGTCAAATGTTACAACACAGGCACTCCATAATTGAATAGCAACGGTATCCTGTAAAAACCATTTATATCAGCACTTAAAGAAACAGCAATGCGTTGCAAAATCGATATGATATTTCTGTCTCAGAAAATGAGATTACGTGACAGAGCTGTGATGTAAAATAATATAACATACCAGATTACCAAATAAAATGGATAAGCAAACCACGCATAAAACGAAAGAATATAATATACAGTAGCAGCAGCATACTCCACCAGAGGCTGGGCCCTTAGCCGCCAGCAGATGCTGCTGGGTTACTTCAGAAGGAAAAGAATGAATAGCAACTCCAAATCATGTATTAATCAGCAAATTGTGGAATCATTACAACAGCAAATGCTTGAGAATTACAGCATGCAACAATCCCTATCCTGTCATGGATAATCCACCATCATTCTTCATCGTTTTTCTATCATTCTTCCATCATTCGAATTCTCCCCATCACCCCCCTCTCTGATCTCTGTTGTCATTTAAATAAAGAGAGATCAGAGAGCAGTTACAATCAAGATAAGTACAACATGATTTATTTTACAAAATTGGATTGATTCTAACCAGTTGATCAACAAGAAAATATATTTCCTTTCATCTCTCAACAAAAGCAAGACGAATTTGGCTTTGCAGCTGAGATTTGGAGGACGGTCGCAATAGCAAATCTGAGAAAATCGTGCTCAAAGAACCCTGCATTTTTCTCAGTACAAGCCGAATTTGGGCAAACCGTTCTGTGTTAAAGTTAACTGGGCCCGTTCTGGACAAAACCCATGTTCCGGATTTCTCAAATTCGTCTTCATTTGCTCAGAATCTCAACCGCAAAACTGTAACTCCTTAAACCAGTGAATTTCTGAGTTGGCAGATTTAAAAATCAAATCTTCAATCTGGAAGTTACCTTGGAGGCTAAAAATGGTGAATAATGTTATAACCAACTTATTAGAACTATCATTGGTAAAATAATGCATAATCATCAATGTATTAGAAATAAAGGAGAATAAATAATATAAGAGCATAAATCATCATAAAATGGATTTATATAATAAATTATAATAAATGACATGATGAAGAATGGTAGAAATGGGTGGAATAAACGTTCACAAGTGACAATAATAATGGCATATTAACGACCCAACAGATGGTATTTTACGGGGCATTAGAACACACATCTTGTTGAACCAATCAAATACCATGAATAGGTAGTCATGTCCCTTCCTGGTTGTTGGTAAACCTCCCACAAAGTCCATGGAAATTATTTCCCAAGGGCGAGTAGGTACAGGTAAGGGATGATACATACCTTATTTCCTATTGCTAGGCTTGCTAGTACAACAAAGCATACATACTCTTAAGAACCTAGCTACCTACTCCTGTATCTTGGGCCAATAGACATACCTCTGCAAGTTATCCACGGTCTTCCCTACACCAAAGTGCCCTGTAGCCTTGGAGGTGTGAGCCTCTCTAATCAGCTGCAAATGCTCACATTTAGGAATGCATATCTTGTCCAGTCGGCAGAGTAACCCATCCTCTAGATGGTAGTCAACTGTGTTGTTGCCATTGTGCACATGACTCTAACTCTGCAACTGCTGATACACCTCCTTGAAGTCCTCATCTTCTGAATATGCATTTCTGTATGCATCATGGATGAATGGATCCATGTGCATAAGAGTCCCCAAAGTTGTAATATTTGATATAGGTCACCTTGAAAGCATATTGGCCAACTTGTTTTTGTGGCCCTTCTTATACTTGATCACCAAATGAAGCTGTTCTAAAAACCCCATCCACTTGTAGTGCTTGGTCTGTGGTAGCTTATTCTGGGCCTGCAAGTACTATAACAATAGGTGACATGTGTGGATTATTGTCTCCTTTCCCATCAGATAGTGCTTCCACTTGTTCACATCTTGCACCATGACATAGATCTCTTTATCGTAGGTAGTGTAGTTAAGAACTGTCCCATGAAATACATCATAATGGTAGAAAACAGACCTTCCTCCTTACATCAAGGTAGCTCCCATAGCATACCTACTCGCATCTATCTCCACTTCAAAGGGTTGTTGCAAGTTTGGTAATTCGAGAACTGGTGCTTCACTAATCTTCTTATTTAACTCATCGAAAGCCTTGTTTTGCCCTTTTCCCCAATGGAAACTCTTGCCACTTTTCATTATGGCATGGAGCAGTGCTACTGCAGCTGAAAACGAGGCTACTCCAATGAAACTCCTAACCTTAGTGACATTAGTAGGCACTGGCCATTTCATGATGGCCTCCATCTTGGAAGGATCTATCTTCAATTCTCCTCCACCAATCATGTTATGAAACTAGCTCACAAAAATATAGAAAAGATAGATCAATGACTTAAAAATCAACCTCTTCGAGGGGGAAACCTCCTTTACATTACACAAATGAACAATTCTTTGATTTTATAAATGACAAGACCTCCTTTCTATATATAGGAGTCTGAGGAGTCATAATATAATCAGAGCTGACATAACAATAATAATGTAAGGGCACAATAATAACAATATCAGGACTACATGGGCACAACAATATAATAAGGGGGTTGTAGTAATAACAATAAGGGGTTACACTAGTAGTATAGTGACCTAACATGCCCCTCTTTAAAAAAATGTTGTCCTCAACTCTTAAGTAATTCTAGATTCTTTTATATAAAATTCTCATCCTCCCATGTGGAATCTTCAGCGGGTAAGTTCTTCCACTTGATGAGATACTCTAAAATTGATCAATTTTGTATCTATCAGGTTCTTGTTTTCGTGACTTCTTCAGGTTCCATTATGATTTTTCCTTCCTTGTTAAGTTCTGACAATATTGTTTGAACTGGGAGCTTCTCACCTATAACCTTCTTTAAGCATGAAACATGGAAAGCTGGGTGCACTCAGGAAGATGCAGGAAGTTCCAATTTGTATGCCATAGTACCAATATTTTGTAACACCTTGTAAAAACAATAATACTTTGGTGATAATTTATTATCCTTCTTAGCTTGCTTGATTGACATTTGTTTGTATGGTTGTATTCGTAGAAATATCCAGTCACCTACATCAAAAATTCATTTGCTACGATGTTGATTTACATGTTGTTTCATTCTATTTTGTGCCAAAGTGAGGTTATCCTTTAAGAGTTTGATAACTTTTTGTTGATGCTTGATGTGATCCTCCACTACTTAAACCTTAGAATTTTCTTTTAAAGGTGATGTGATGGACGGTGGATGATATCCATAAAGTGCCATAAATTGGGTAATTTTTGCTGCAGTATGGAAGGAAGTGTTATACCGACATTTGGCTAGAGGAAACTACTTGACCCATTGTGTCTGTTTATCAAATACAAAGAAACGAATATATCCTTCCAAACATCTGTTCACTATCACATTTTTCCCATTAGATTCAGGATGATAAGATGAGTTATGAGCTAACTGAGTACCCAAATATTCCACCTCTTGTACTCCAAAGAAACAATTGGAGCTTTTTGCATATAATTGTTTCTCCTCAAATAGTTTGAGCACCATGTCAACATGTTGAACATGATCCTTCCAAGACTTGATGTAGATTAGTATATTATCAAAAAATACTAACACAAATTTTCTATGTAAGGGTTTGAAAATGGAATTCATCAAACCTTGAAATGTAGAAGGTGCATTGGTAAGGCCAAAAGGCATGACCAAAATTTCATAATGACCCTCATGAGTTTTAAATGTTGTTTTTGGAATTTATTCAATCTTCATTATGATTTGATGATATCCTAACGAAGATCCAACTTGGTGATGTAAATTTCTTTATGTAATTCATCCAATAATTCATCAATCATAGGAATGGGAAATTTATCTTTAATAGTAAGCTTGTTGAGCTCCCTATAATCCGGACACATGCACCATGATCCATCCTTCTTGTGTACCAATACCATTGGAGCAGAGAAATAACTTTGACTAGGTTGAATTATACCAACCTCTAGCATTTCTGCAACCATACGTTCAATTTCACTCTTTTGGGCATATGGATATCTATAAGGCCTGATGTTTGGTGCAACACTTCCTCGAATCAAATGAATAGCATGATCATTATCATGAATAGGTGGGAGTCCTTTAGGAGTATCAAATACCTTGGAATGATTGTCTGGAACTTTTTGGAGATCTGGAGAAATAGATGATTTTGATGTGGGTACCTCTAGTGAACATAATTGTGAAATTTCGCCATGTTGTTCTTTATTTAGAAGATTTGTCATCCTGTTAGAGATTATTATATTTCCTGGTTTCCTTGTGATACCCCTTAATTCAACCTCCTTTCCTTCCCAAAAAAATTTCAAGAAAAGTTCTTGAAAATTAAAAGCGATTGTACCCAAAGATTTTAGCCATTGAAATCCTAGTACAATGTCTGAACCACCCGTTGGAATGGAAAGCATTGGACTATTAAGGACATATTCTCCCATGAATAGCTTGATATTATGATACTTTCCAGAGCAATTTATGGTTCCTCCATTTGCAACCATTACTTGACACTCTGTTTCTGGATATAGGAAGCAATTCAATTCCTTGGCTATCTTACAATGAATAAAATTATGGGTACTACCCGAATCAATCAACATTGTTACCTTTTTCTCCTTGGTATTCCCTTCTATCTTGAGAGTTTGAGGAGTGGTAATTCATGTCAATGCATTACAAGACATGGTCAGATTCATTTCTTATTTCTCTGGGATTGGTTCCTGGTGTATATCCTCATCTTTTGATGTTTCTTGTTCCTTTTCTTGCCCCTCTTCCCCATCTATGTAAATTAATTTCTTGTTAGAACACTTGTGACCTTTAGTGTCTTTTCTATCACAAGTGTAACAAAGCCCTTTTTCTATTTTTTCTTCCAATTGTTGTGGTCTCAACCTTGTAGGTGGTGAAAGGCTAGTAGCAACAAAAATTCCATCTTTATAATTATGAGTGGTAGGCTTCCTTGTTGCCATATTTTTGCTTTCAATTTTTCTTGCCAACTTGTATGCCTTCTCCAATGAATCACGTTCCCAAAGGAAAACATCATATTGAATGTTATCCTTTAAAGTCCCAATGAAGACATCAATCCTCTACTTCTCTAGAATATCATTTAACCTTATATTCAATTTTTGGAAGTCCTCAATGTGCTCTGCCATTGAACCCTTTGTTTGAGATTTATCAATTGGCTAAAGAAGGTGTTGCTCTGTGTATCCTCATAATGTGCTATCATTACCTCCGTGAAAATTGACCAGGTGACAAGTAGTTTATGAGAACAAATCCTTTTATACCATAAAAATTGATTCAGTTCTAAATATAAAGATGTGATATGTACCTTTTGCAATAGTTGCACATCATGTAGATCAAAGTATTTATCCATTTGTAGTATCCATGATATGGTATCCTTTCCATCAAACTTCCTCATATAGATATTTGGAATATGGTGGGTCTTCAATCCAATGTTAGATTCTATGAAATCATGATTAACATTTATTGTTTTCTAATCATGAGTTTCCTCTACTACCTTTTCATCATTAGGATGCCTTTCTTGTAGCAGCTTTGTCCCTCCTTCCTTCAAACCTTCCATGTCTTTCTTCAAATATTCCATTCCTTTCTTCAAATCTACTTCCCTACCATTGATATTAGATTCCATGGCACATGTAAAACTATTTATCTTAGCTTCAATTGCATTCTTCAAATTCTCCATCCAATTTTTCTTACTAGGTGTTTCTATTTTCTTGATTTGATTCATTCTTTCTCTTGCTTTTAGCAGCTCGATCTTGAATCTGTTGTATCTCTGAAATTACGGATCTCCATGGTCTGAAATTGCAACCTGCAGTAGCCCTCTACGTCCTCTTTCCAATTCCACCAGTATGATCAAAATTGGAATCTCCAAGAAAGAGTTATGCCCAATCTCCCAATATGATCTTCTTATATACTTTTTCATTAGATCTAACTTGTACAAAGTTCCAAGTGTTACTTTTTCAACCTTCGGACTTGAAAATAATACACATAAATGTACAGTCCATCTTCTTTCTGTATCTTCTTATGAAATTTCAATATGATGCTCAGAGAGAAAGTTATGACGATTTTCCTTAGGTCACATGTTTGGGATGTAATTCAGGAGCCTGCAGAAACCCTAAATGTCTTGGAATTTATCTCTAAAAATATAGCGAAAAATATCTAAAGTTTGGGCCTACACTTCACCACAAGTTTGGTGCAAATGGATTTTAATTTCCGAGTCTGAACCTTCGTAGAAAATAAATTATAGTGAAAATGCTACGATGACCTATTTGAGATGGAATTCTAGAGCTTGTAAAAAACATAAATTCATCAGATCATATCTCCGAAAATATAGGGAGAAAAGGTTTACAATTCATACCGAAGCTTCAGAACAATTTTGGCTCAAATGGGTTTTTTTTTAGCTTTTGAAACTTCATAGAAAAAAGTTATATCGAAAATTCCATGATGACCTATTTGGAGCAGCGAAACCCTAGAATCCAAAGCTCTGATACCAAATGTTATGAAACCAGCTCACAAAAAGATAGAAAATATACATCAATGACTTAAAAATCAGCCTCTTCGAGGGGGCATCCTCCTTTACGTTACACAAATGAACAATTCTTCGATGTTACAAATGACAAGACCTAATTTCTATATATAGGAGTCTAAGGGTTCATAATATAATTAGAGCCTACATAACAATAATAATGTAAGGGCACAACAGTAACAATAGTGGGCTTCTATAGGGCACAATAATAACAATATGGGGACTACATGGGCACAAACATATAATAAGGGGGTTGCACTAATATCAATAAGGGGTTACACTAGTCATATAGGGACCTAACAAATCACATATCCCAAATACACCAAGGGCTGCTACACAATCTCGCACTTCTTGAGATTTGATAGTAGCTAGTGCTTCTTCAATGTTTCCAGCACTTGCGTCAAATGTGAAATATGCTCCCGCAAGGTAGAACTATATACCAATATATCATCCAAATAGACAATAACAAATGAATCTATAAAAGGGTGTAGTACATCATTCATTAATCTCATAAATGTAGATCCGTTTTGAAGGAAGTCTTCCATATATCTTCTTCTTTAACTCGAACCTTGTGATATCTAGACTTCAAGTCCGGCTTCGTGAAATACTTTTCTTGTTGTAACTGATCTAGTAGACCGTCTATCCTGGGCAGGGGGTATCTGTTCTTGAGCATGATTTTATTCAATGCCCTGTAATCTATACACATTTTTCAAGTCCCATCCTTCTTTAGCACAATGATGATGGGTGACCCACATGGTGATGTACTCGATCGAATGACACCATGTTCTAGTAGTTGCTGCAACTATTTCTTCACCTCACTTTCTTCTATAACAGACTGCCTATACAGCCCAATATTTGGCAATGGGGAGTCTGGCAATAGTTGGATCTCATGCTCCACTTCTTTCTTAGGGGGTAGGTCTTTATGCTCTCGGAATGCGTCCTTGTATGCATGTAACAACTCCTCCAATTGTTGTTTTTGTTTCTTAGTACACTCCTTTAGTGATGCCTTACCTCTTATTGACTCCTCTACAGAATGATTTTCTCTTAGAAAAAATAAAACATGCTTCTTGCTCGAACTAATCAATTTCTTGGCTAGGTTGGGACTTACTAGTGAAATTTTTGACTTGCCTTTGTGTGCATTGATGATGAATGATTTTTCATCCTTGATGAGCTACTAATGGTTAGCTCTCCTCATTCATATTGCATCATGCATGTACATTTATGGACTCCCAAACATGACTCCACATACATCAAGGGGAAACACATCTAGATCTACTTCATCAATAAAATTGACATTGATAGAAAAACTAATTTTACACTACTTTATTACCTTCAGCTCTACATACTTATGTACTGATCCTAGTGGATATGGGTTTGGATGATCATGAACTTCCAACCCCAACTTCTTCACTAGATCTGATGCAATGAGATTTGTCTACGATCCTGAGTTGCAATGAGATTTGTTTGTGATCCTGAGTCAAACAGAACATCAATCTTCATCTTTTTGACCTGTATCTTGACATGGAAGAGTTTGGTCATTTCTTTCTCTTCCTATTGTTGAAGGCTACTCAAATTCACCTCCTTTTGCACTGATGTACATATGATATTCTCATCCACATCTGAGCTGCTTTCAACTTGGCTGCTCAAATGAGTGGCCATGAGATTCTTCTTCTTATTATCTTTCTTCTTGTTCTTCGAGTTTAGCTCTCGATGCAGCTTCCAACACTTCTCCTTTGTATGGCCATCAATGTTGCAGTGGTTGCTAGGATCTTTGCACTTGTGTGTTGTGGCTACAATTTTTTTATATTTTCCTCCTTTTTGCTTCTTCTTCCCATCCTTAGAAGCATCTTGTTGATCCTTTTGCTTCAATCCATTTGATTGCACTCTTTTCAAGCCTATGTTTTCCAGGTACTTTGCATTTACACAAGCCTCGTCAATTGTTTTAGGCTTGAACAACATCACTTGCTCACGCAGATGGCGGTGAAGACCCCCCAAATAATTGAGGAGTACATCTGGGTTATTTGGAGAGATACCCAGCATTATAGCCATCTTTCTGAATTCTTTGGTGTACTCCTGCACGCTTTAGCTCATATTTTGCTTGAATTAATGCCATCGGATCCACTGGTCTTCCATGTACCTAATGGGATAAAACTGTGACTTAATGAGGATTTTGAAATCCTCCCACTTAGTCACTGGAGGTTCTCCTTCCAACCTCAGGTTTTCCATGTGGCTCTCCCACCAAGTGAGTGCATGACCATCCAATTTCAGCTGTGCGAATGAGATCATTTTCCCTTCCTTGATCTAATGGACAATGAAATAAACTTCCAGTTGTTGCAACCAGTGGTTCAGCTTCAGAGTGTCGATCTTGCCATGGTATGACTCGATATCGAATTTTGCTTCCACTTTAAAGAGGGATTGGATCACGATACTCAAAATGGCTTGATATTTTTTGGGTTCTTTCTTCAGCTGGTTTTCTACATCTTCAAGATCTCCTGATCCCCCTTATGATTTCTCCTCTACATTTGAACCCCCTTCTTCTCCAAATATCCCCAGATTAGGATTTCATGATTTTCGGCCTTGTCGATCTAGATCCCTGTAATCGCCACAAAATACCCAAAGAAACTTGCTCTGATACCAAATGATCCGTAAATTGTCGTGGATATTCCATTGGATAGTTCATCACAAGAGATCTAATAATATTATATTAAGAAAATATGAGATTCTAAACTATTACAATTTCATTTAATTTCTAGATCTGTAAAACTAATTGTAGTTAGTGCATGCATGTAAAAGTAAATAAAGTAAAAAAGTAGAGAACAAAAAAATAACCTCACACACACATAATACATAAGATATTCTTTTTGGGAAACCCCTTCGGGAGAAAACCGAACTAGAAGGTGAGGTCACTTCACTCTCTTTCTTTGTCTTGAAATGTGGCTGCAGATACAAAGAAGTAATGTTTGTGGCTCATGGGCTACAGTAGTACGTAGATCTTCTCTGTGTGCTCTACCTCCTATCTCTCCTAGCTATCTTTGGTCAACTATGGAACAAAATTCTCTCGAAAGAATGGAATGCCTCTTCCTCCTAGTGGCCCTTTTATAACACAGCCTGATAGCCTACTAGTGGTTAAGTTTAACTACATAAACTCTTCACTAGAGTTAAAAAATAGACTTTTCTTGAGTAATTTACATCACAAACACATGGCTAGCCCATTTTCCATGAATAATGGGGGCTGGCATGGCATCCTCCTGAACCATAGGTGTGAAAACAAGAAGGTCAACTTCTGAGTGGCATAACATTTGCATACGGACTATGATTGACGTGTTTCTTGTGTCGTTGGAAAAATATTTGTGCGTATAATAGCATGAAAAGTTGTAACATTAAAGTGGAAAATTTTTACCCTAAAAAAATGTCATTTTATGCCTCAAAACGCTCCCAGATGGTTTCAGACCCCATTTCGCCAAATTGGGTCCCACTGGTAAAAATGGTTTCGTGAGTTGATTCCTCCACTTTTTCCACTCCAAAATCATCAATATGGATGAAAAAAAATATAATGATCCAATTTAGATCAAATGGACAACAACTAGGAGCTTTTTTTCAGTCACAATATAGTTCAATTCATCCTTGGATAGATTTTTCCTGATGAAATAAGTGGTATAAGGTAACTTGTCATCTATCTAGCCTAGAGTTTCTCCTATAGATTTGTTAGAGACATCATCATGGATGTGGAAAGGAAGAGACCAATTTGGGCCTTGAAGGATAGGTGCAGTATTCAACTCTTCCTTTAAGTTTTCTAAGGCCTCTTGGTAGTTTTTTGACCAGCAACATTTAGAGTCCTTGGCCAAAAGTCCAAATAAAGGTGAGGCTACTTTGTTGAAGTCATTTTTGAATCTCCTATAGTATCCAGCTAAGCCCAAGAAACATCTGACATCCCTCTGCTTCTGAGGAGTAGGGACCCTCTTTATGATAGCAATTTTATCTGGGTCCACTTGCAGTCCTTCGTGGGATATTGAGTGACCTAGAATAGTCCCTGCATTCATTTAGAACTCAAACTTCTCATAACTAAGCAATAGGTTCATTTCAATGCATGTATTTAATACTTTCCCCAAGTTAGAGAACGACTCTAGGAAATCACACCCATAGGGAGTGAAATCATCCATATAACTTTCTACGGAGTCATGGACTAGCTCTATAAAGATGCTCAGGACTGCCCTCTAAAAAGTGGTAGGGGCATTACATAATCCAAAAGGAAGTACCCTATAAGAAAAGTCACCCCAAGGAAAAGTGAAGGTTGTTTCATCTTGGTCCTCTAGGCTGATATGGACCTGATTGTAACCATTGAATCCATCCAGGAAAGAGAAGAAATTCTTTCCTGCAAGACCATCCAAGACTTTATCAATGAGAGATAGAGGGAAATGGTATTTTTTGGTGGCTTTGTTTAACTCTATGTAGTCCACATAGATCCTCCATTTTCCATTCTTCTTTAGGACCAGAACTAGATGAGACACCCACTCATTATTTGAGATGGGGTAAATGAAACCTGCATCCAACAACTTCTACAATTCTTCCTTAACTATGTATTTGAGGGTTCGGTTCATTCTCCTCTAAGGTTGGCGCACTAGCTTACAACCTTCCTTGATGTAAATGTGGTGAGTACACACTGAAGGGTGTACTCCCTTCATTTCCTTATAACTCCAAGAAAAGCCATCCAGATGCTCTCTTAGCACACAAATCCTTATCTTGATGTGCAGGGAGAGAGGGTATTCAAGTTACTCAATGACATAAAACCTTCATATATTATCACTTTGGTGGTGTGTTCAAGTTCCATCGAATCTAATCTCTCACTATTGTTGAGAGAGTGAGATCCTAGTACCTTATTAGATGCCTAGAGTAAGGCATGAACTTGTGAGGGGAACTTAATAGCCATTGGTAAACAAAAGGTTAATCAAGATAAAACTAAAGGTAAGAATCAACTATTGACATTGTTCCTTAAGCTTGAGGTACCAAGGAATCTCAAGAGAATAAAATCGATGAGATGGCTAAACTAATTAAATTACTATCCAATAAGCTTCAACAAATTGAATTTAGAATAGAGCCCAAGGTACCTCACCCCAAAATCTACCCGCTCCTCGATATTTTCCACAAAATGTACCAAACATAAATCTAAACTAACCCTATCAAAACCAACTACCTTATCGAAGGCCCTTCAACTAGCAAATTTTACAGTGTAGGAAGAGAGGGGAAGAGCCTCCCATCCAACCTCCTCTATGAAATAATTCAAACGTATTAGAAGATTATAATGATGAATTAGATAGTCAAAAAGTAAATCTAGAAGAGGAATAATATCCTGAAGTTAATTTTTTTAATGATAGTATAGGCCTTATTCAATCGTGTCCAAAATAAGGTGATATCCAGTACCTTGAACAAGAATTTTTGGCTCTTAAAGTCAAGCGATTCGCTCATCCCATAGAAGCTTGATTCCAACATAAATATGATTTGAGTCCAAGGAAGGATAATAGGAATATAGATAACTTGAATCATAAAGAAAACCTTGAAAAATAACTCGCTTTCAAAGAAAACCAAGTATATGAAAATGAGGGTTTTAGAAAAATTGAGCGAGATAATAACCAGCTCTGAACTTCACAAAATTTTACTCTTCAAAATGAATTGACTAAAGTAAAAATAAACATGTCTTTCATCAAAACCGTTAAAATCCTAGCTTATAAGGATGAAGTTGATAAATTTATTCAGAGAGTTGCAGACTGGACCAATGATTTACAATCAAACTATTTAATTAACATACATGACAATGCTCCCAAAATCACAATCAGACTACATAATGAGAAAGTGGATAACTTAGTTCCCCCCTTCTATATTAGCCTAAGTATTCATGACCTAACCTTGCATAATTTTATGTTGGATTTGGGTTCATCTTACAACCTTATGTCGAAGCAAATTATGGACCAATTAGGTATACACATAACCCGAAAATAAAGGATCTCTATTCCTTTAATTCTCAAAATGTTAAATGCCTTGGCATGATCAAAGATGTAGTAGTTTTCTTATCACAAGTCCATGTCAAATGCATGGTCATGGATGTCATGGTAGCTGATGTCCCTCCTAATTAACAGATGTTGCTTTCCAAATCTTGGGGTGCCAAATTAGGAAGATCCCTTCACCTTGATATTTATTACAGAGTCATCCCGATCTTTGTAGGTAGAACTCGGTGCTTATACTGAGAATCACGACTAGCCTACACAATAATGTAAAGAAAAACCCAACAACATTCCTTTGTACACATTTTATGGCAATCTAGGAAATTTTTTTAACATTGAATGATGATGAGAAAGCCTTAGCTAGCCAGAAACAAAGACCTAATGAAAATTCTTATAACATAGATTTTGTTTGGAAGATGTTTGTTTATTGTGCTTCTTCACAAATCAGATCCAGAGCAGGCATTTTCCTAATTTCTCCTACCCAAGAAAGAATTATTTTACCTTTTAAATTAGATTTTGAAACAACTAACAACGTGGTTGAATATGAAGCCCTGATCTTGAGTCTCGAAGCCACTTGTAAACTCAATATCCAAAACTTATCCATATTTGGTGACTCCAAGTTGGTTATCAAACAAGTTACTAACAAATTTCAAACTAAGAATCTAAGGCTCAGGGTCTTGTTGAAGCCTCGAAAATCGGGTCGACAACAAGGGGGATACCCGCTCAGTCCAGACCTTGGTTGGCAGCTCCTTATCGGTTTCTTATAGCGGGTCCTACTGGGGATAATGGGACCAGTTTCCCAATCTATGAGTGTGTGTGTGTAGAATTTGATATTGCTGATCTAACAGTTCCTATTTAAGATATTCTAATTCTAACTTTAATCTAATTCTATGCTATTGTGATCTAATAAAAAACACATCTAAATCTATACTAACCCGGGATGCAATTCTTCTATTATGCGATCTAAAGAGATTTCATATAACAACTGGTAATAAAGATCATTCAGTGATTATAAGAAAGGAAATCAATAAGGATGAACCACTTCGCATAAAAAGTTAGACGAAACAGTTGTGAAAAAAATATCGCATAATGAGCTATTCATACATTAAGCATAAATAAATAGCTATCACCATACAAAAGTGCCAAATGATAACTCAGGCATTCATGCAATAATACATAAACAACTAAAAACTGTATATCACTTTAACATATAAGCAGAAATGGTCAAGAGATAAAAGTACCATTTATGACTAGTCCTACTCATAAGCTTCAAGCGACAATGATTTATCTCTCCTTGCTCTAACATCCACTAAGAGTACAGAAGTGCAACATCAGTAGCAGATATCAAATGCAAACATCAATAAATCTTGATCCATTCATTCACCAAAACCTCCTCTGAGGATGCAAAAGTGGATGTTCTGAGTAAAAGTTTTTGATAAATTTCTGGACCCTTCTCTAAATGCATGATAAGGGTTTAAATAATACTAACTAAATAACTTAATTACACAGATTCAGGACACGGTTTAAATGACTGCCCTTTTTCTAAGCAAAACTATTTCTAAAAATTAAATCTAATATCTAACTATTTCTGCATTTGTTCCTTTATGTTGCAAGCATTCAGTATTTTCCTGGGAGAGTCGGCTGACTGTCTTCCGCTTTTGGTTGAGCTAAGAAAACAGAAATGGTAAGAGGTGGCACCATCCTTTCAGCAAAATCGATGATATACTCAAGAGTCATCTTCTGACTATGTGGATTTACTGTGTATGCCCAGTAATAATCCAAGTTCAACTTGGTTAACCCTTGAATTGCTTCTGCCTTTTTCTTTTAGCTTTATGTTTCCAGTTTGTTCTTTACCATTGCTTTCTTACATTTTCCAGGTTACAAGTGACTGAGCAGTTAGAGGCTTTGCTTTTTGAGCAATTTTCTCATAGATGCGCGATTAGCGCTAGGCGCTAATCGCGCATCGGAAACTGCCTTCATTCTTTGATCTAGGCTTCTCTGATGCGTTTTTTCACCTTTAGCACCTTTTTCTTTACTGGGTACAAAGGCTTCAAAATTTCTAAAAATAATGCTTTCGTGAGCTCTTGACCTTGAGCGTTAAACTGCCTGTTGATATCAACATCGTTCAATACTCATTCAACCATGGCTATAAATGAAAGATCTGTAATGGATGGCTCAGCAGCGTTCTGTGAATCTGCGGCTCTATTGCATGCGGGCATCTTTTCTCTGTCTTTGAACATTGGAGTTTTACCCTTTCTCCTCATAGCTTCTTGTACATTGCTTTGCGTAACCTTTTGTTTTTCGTTCCTGCAGTTCACACATGAGGAGAGAGTAATGATAATAAAAATCGACAGGAAAGCTTTAAATGCTACGTATATGCAAAAACATGCCACCTGACGTAAACTGGCTCTTCGAACAATATAAAACCATATTTCATTAACAACTGGCGTATAATTCATTAATTATCATTAAAGCGCGTATCCAGTTCTTGGTTTATGGAAAACTTTTCTTGAATATTGAGCCAGGGAAATTTGCGATGGAATGTTTCTACAATCTGCATCGCAGTATCGCATTTCGCTGTGTCGCATTATCACATTTCTTTGTATCGCATTATCGTAATTTCATTGTGTTATGCTATCGCAAGGTTGCTTTATCACGCTATCGCAAGATCGCGGATCGCAGTATCGCAAAATCGCAGATCGCTGTAATCGTTAAATCGTTATGTGTTTTTTATGCAACTTTGCGATATGCGATATGCGATATCGCATATCAGCGATTTTTAAAGGTTTTCCAATGTGAGTTTTTATTAATGCATGCGATGTGATGGAGTTCGCGTCGCAATCTCGCAGTTTATCATTTTTACTCATAAGGAAATGTCCTATCATTCTTTGCGCGATGCGATGTTTCTTAAGGAGTAAAAATACATGAGCCTTAATTGATTTTTTGAATTTTTTACTAAGGGTCCCCTCTTACCTAGTGTTATTGCTAATACTAAATAAGGAGGGGGGTTGTTGGTGGCCACAACAATTGGCGATTCACTTGGAAGAACCAATTATCTTTGTTTTTCTATTGAATTTTCGAAACTTCCAAAACAGAATTTTTTTTAGAAAATTAAACTTTATTATGGAAAGATAAAGTACATTATGCTCTAGCCTGTCAATGATATTTTGTTTCAACCATTTTCCACTTTGATTATTTGCTTCCTTAGGCTAGTCCTTGTATTTACATCAGTCATTACTTGGTCTTGTAAAGATAAAACAAAGTCTCCTCTGTAAACCAGTTTTAAATATGCTCATTTGTCGTAGGTAGAGCCTCTGTCGCTAGCAGGCGTTTATAGCCTCGACAGGGTTACCTGTTACCTAGCAATGATCCTATATCCTACTTAAGGCAGCCTACAAATTTCAAAGAAAAATCCATATCCACACTTATTTCTTTGATTTTATTTTTATTCTTAAAGAACAATGTCTTGGTTTGGAAGCCAAATTATGACACAGTCATTCACTTGATTTATAACTTTGCTGAACAAGATGGCTCGTGATGAGATCCCTTGTCTTTTGATTGCAACAATCTTGAGTCATTTCCCTGTTGTGGTGTACAATATTGGCAAAGTCAACAAGTTATAATATCTGTGATAATGATAAGCCGGCTCGTGATGAGACCTCTTATTCTTCAAGATAAACTGTATCCTTGGTTGTTCCTCTGCAAGTTGTGATTTCCTTAGCAGGGAGGAAGTCATTGTTTCCTTAAGATAGCTCTAGACGACAATAATAGAGTTTTTGGAAACAGCTGTTCTACAGAGAATTTTTATTTTGTTATTGATACCTTTCATTGTACTAAGATAAAACAATTTATTCACTAAAGGTTGTTTTCATCAAACTTTTTGAAGTTGAAACTAGTATCATATCTAGGCTAGAGTCTTTAACTGTATCTATCAATAATAAAGATCAGTTTTCCAAAAGATTTGCTATTTATACAAGCGAAAAGTTCAAAATCTGAAAGAGAATTGGTGTCTTTTTCGTAAATGCCTAATGTAACCACTCACAACTGGTTTTATTATGAAAAAGAAAAAAAACTACTCTACAAAAAATAGAAGAATAATCTTCTATGGAAAATATTTCTTGAGAATTTGTCCATTAACAGGCAAAGGATCCCTCTTACCTGCTAAATCCTGTAACACAAACGTTGATGGACCTATGACTTCTACAATTTGAAAAGGACCAAGCCACATTCTTTGAAATTTTGTATGTTTGCCCTTTTCTTCATGAGCCTTGTCCCACTTTAAAACTAAATCTCCCATCTGAAAATCTTTTCTGGTCATTATGTTCGAATCAAAAGAGGATTTTACTAGTGCTTGATGATGAGCATGCGTTTTCCTAGCCTGTTCTCGTTGTTCTTCTAATTTAATTATTTCCATTTGTCTCAGCTGTAGGGAGGAAGTGGGTACTTCATCAATGTATTGAACTAAAGACAAAGAGGGAATTGCTAAGTGAGTCGGAAGAACCACTTCTTTCCCATAAACTAAATTAAAGGGAGAAGTGCTGATAGAAGCTTTTTGCATTATTCGGTCTACCCGTAAAGCATATATCAAAGCCTTATGCCAATTTTTATGATTTTGGTCAACTGTTCTTTTGATAATCCTGATTAGGCTTTTATTTGTTAACTCAGCTAACCCATTGCCTTGTGGGTAGTAATTGGCCGAATATTTAAGTTTGAATCCTCTTTTAAGTGCGAATTCAGTCATTGCATTTCTAGAAAAGTATGATGCATTATCAAACATTAAAGAGGATGGCAATCCAAACCTGGTGATTATAAATTGATCTATGAACTCAATGATATTTTCAGCATTAGCCGTCTTGAGTGGAACTGCTTCTACCCACTTGGTAAAATAATCTGTTGCTGTGAGGATGTATCTATGCTGTTTAGAAGAGCGAGGAACAATCTCACCTATTATGTCCAATCCCCACTGACTGAAAGGTTGCTCGATGTTTACCGGCTATAGTGGCAAGGATGGCTTCTTTTGTCTTCTAGCAGTAGTTTGGCAGACTTGACATCTCCTCACGTAACTGTGCAAATCTTTAAATAGTATGGGCCAGTAATATCCTGCATGCAAGATTTTATGTGCAGTAGCATCTCTAGCATAGTGTCCGCCTGTCGGCCCATCGTGGAGTTCCTGCAAAACTTTTTTAGCTTCAGATTTCTCAAGACACCTAAGAAGAATAGAATCATAATTTTTCCTAAAAAGAATATCATTTATGAGCTGATATTGTTTGGCTTTCAACCTTAGAGCTCTTTTCTTAGTATGATAGAGGTGTGAAGGAGCATATCCATTCTTAAGATAATAAATGATATCAGTGTATAATGACTCTGCATTGCTTAGGCTTACCTCGCATATTTGTACCTCTTCAGATGGAATTTCAGAAATTTGCGATCATCCAGCCAACATTTTGTAGAAGCCTTGACCTCTTACAATGTTTGCTGGTTTAATCTCAGTGTCATATTCCTGTAAGGTAGTAACCCAATTGGCCCTTTTCTCACCCACATCCTTCTGTACTAGAAGGTTCCTTACCGCTGGAAACGGTACTATAATCTCAGTATGGGTTTTAAGTAAGAAAGGTCTGAAGTATTTGACCGCTTTGAAAACATCATAAGCCTATTTCTCCACGTCTGAATAATTTAATTCAGCACCCTGTAAATTTGAACCTGAAAAACGCAATTGGAGCTTCCACTTTTTCTTGATTTGCTTGAGTTAGTATCGCAGCATATGAATTATCTGAGGCAAATGTGTATAAATTAAAAGGCTCTGAAAAATTCGGAGTTGCTAAGGATGGAGCATTAATAATAGCTTGTTTGATCAGGTTGAATGCTTCATGTTCATCTTGGCCCCATTTAAAATTTGAGTTATTTTTAATCATGGTTTGCAAAGGAGACACGATTCGTGAAAAATCTGGAACGAATCTCTTTACAAAGTTGATCTGACCAAGGAAAGATTGCATGGCTTTTTTGTTGTGAGGTAGGGATATTTAAGAAATTTCTTTGATTCTATCGGGATTAATGTGAATACCAGATTTTGACACTATGAATCCTAGAAGTTTCCCTTCACTTAGTGCGAAAAAAGATTTCTTTGGGTTAAGTGAAATTCCATACCTTAAACACCATTGAAAGATTTGTTTAAGGTCTTTGAGATGGTTGCTTCGTTTCTTTGAATACACTGTTATATCATCCAAATAAATCACTACATATTTATTGACTAAACCTTTGAATGCGATGTCCATAGCTCTCTGAAATGTGTCACCAACATTAATCAAACCAAATGGCATCTTTTGATATGCGTATGTGCCCCATTTAGTTCTGAATGTGGTTTTCAATTGGTCATCAGGATGTACTAACACTTGATTGTATCCTGAAAATCCATCCAAGAAAGACATTAATTCTGAGCCCGCCACTGCCTGCAGTATCTATTCCATAGGTGGTAAAGGAAAATTATCTTTTTGACAGGCCTTGTTAAGGTTTTGAAGGTCAATGCAAATCCTAATATCTCCATTTTTCTTTCTAATAGGCACCATATTGGAGACCCATTTGGAATGTCTGACGGGAAAGATTATTCTAGCTTTCAATAACTTATTGAGCTCAGTTTTTATCTGATTTTCTAAATTGGGGTGGATCTTTCTCAGCTTTTGTTGGACAAGTTTTTCATTATCGATCATGGGAATAGTATGTTGGATGATGGAAGTGTCGTATGTTTTCAGCTCATCATAATTCCAGGCAAAAACATTTTTATATTGTCTCAAAAGACGAATATACGCTAGTTTTTCTTCAGGGGTTAGGCCGAGGCCTAGATTAATGTTTTGTGGTTTAGCATCGGTTCCTAGGTTTACTAATTCGTAGTTCAAGGTTGAACTTTGGAGTTTTGAATTGGTAGACCTTTTAAACCGATCCTTCAAATCGTACAAGTCTTCTAACTTGACCACCGACTTAGGTATAGCATTGTTAGTGCTATCTTGTTGCAATTGTCGATCATGCTGGTCTTCGTCAATTATTTGATTGGAGTAGGATCCTTCAGATGTGAGGAAATTTACAATATCAGGATCATCATTGAATACTCTCCAATTTGTGATGTTATCAGGAATGGATGGTCTAAAGATTAATTCTATTGAGAATCTATCTGGACTAAAATCTTCGGAAGGAATAAGCTTAGAAGCTACGTTAGCCAAAAGGTCTGCACTTGCGTTTTGGAGTCTGGGGATTGAAGAAATATTAAACGCTATGAAATGCTCAGTCAGATCTTGAACTAAGGATTGATAATGTTTTAAATGACCTGATAAGCAATGTATAGTGTTACATACCTGTTTAACCACAATCTCAAAGTCTCCAAAAACTTGAAGATACTTGACGTCTAACCCGATTGCTTTGTACAAGCCTTGGACCAAAGCCTCATATTTTGCTGTATTGTTGGTGAAATCGAACTTGAGTCTGCATGTGAGCATGATTTTATCTCCTTCTGGACTAATCAGAACGCATCCTGCTCCTGCTCCTTCGTTAGATCTAGAACCATCAAAAAATAATTTGCAAAACAAAGATTTATTTACAGGTTTATCCTAAAAAATTGATACACTTCGAACTATCAGTTCGAAAAAAATTCTCAACTTGGGACAAAATAGAGTGCTCTAAATAGGGTGACGTATGAGCATTGAAATTGCCGACGAAAGAATCTACCAAGTAATTGCCAATAATGCTGCTGTTATACTCTACTGGTTCATTCTCCCCCTCTAGCTCCGTTACTATGTACTTCTGGTGTAGCTCTCGTTCAACTTTTATTTGATTCGGTTTACCATTGTAGGGCAGCCACATGTGCGACTAGTCGGTTGCGAAGTATCCATGAAGTTTTTTTGACCAATCCCTGCTAAGAATTAAGCCATAGAATTCTGGAATATCAGCAACTAAAATGTCAATAACTTGACATAGCTTTGGGTTGGATGACAACCTTATGGTTACTTGATTTAGTTCGCTGATCACTTTGACTTGAGATCGATCTAGCTAAACTATGCGCACAACGGATTTCTGTGGTTGAACGTTTAACTTGGCACATATGGATTTGGGTAAAATATTCGATGAAGCACCAGAATCTACCAAACAATTGTGCACATTTTTATTGAAGATTTCATAAGTAAGGAGAAATGGGGGAGTGTGAGATCTTGATCTTCCTCCAATTAGGGTGATGTCATTCAGATCAATCTTATTGATCGCGTTAGTTGGAGGTCTTCCCATATTATGGGAAGCTTGAGAAAGTACAGCGGCAGGCAAAGGTGCAACTGGCACAACATGTAATTCTTTCATCATTATTTTTTGTTGATGCTTCAACTTGCTCAGTTCGTAAAGGGTGATGTTAGCCCTAGTCTTCTTCATGTCTTCTATAATATTATACTCCATTTCATCCGACACGATCAATGTTTTAGATGGAGTTGTTCTGTCTGTTTGGACTGGGCTGGTTTGAGTCGCTTTAGATGTCGTTTTCTTTGTTGCGACTTTATCCTTTATTGCAGAGCTTGTGCTCTTTGGCTTAGGGATAGTTTGGGGAGGATCAAGCTGATTTTTGCTTCGTGTGCTAACTAGGAATACTTCTTGATCTTCTTCTTGTGGGAGGATGAAATCCCACATTCCTTGTAATTCCACAACTTCTTCGTCATCAGTTTTCCCTTCAGTGTCAATTTCCTCTTCCTCTTCCTCGGATTGAGAATTTGAAATAGCATTGGGTGGCTTTGAATCCATTGAAGGACCTCTTTTAAAAGCTCTGTAGGGCTTTTTTGAAGAAGTTTCTGCTACTTACTTTTTGATGTCGACCATTTCATTGGACATGGTCTTTAGAACTTTCTGCAATCCTTCCAAATCGAATGGATCTTTTTCTTGTTTCTTCTTAGAGTCTTCCTTGAAGGTGACTTTTTTGGATTTACGTTCCTCTATCGCAGATTTCTTTTTGAGGGCTATTATACGTTTCTCTACTGCTATTGCTTCTTTCATGTTATCAGCTAAGGTTTTTTTATTGGCCCTGTCCACGAAGATTGCTATGTTTGATGGTAGAGCGGTGATATACCATTCACATCGTACTTCTTCGCTAGGCTGGGAAGCAGTAGGAATTTTGTTGAATATTTTATTGAAATGTAAATTGAAATCCTTGATAGGCTCTCTAGTTTTGGCTCTAAGGTTGGATAGGCCATTGATTAACGTTGCCGTAGACCTGTCATCACCAAACTTGGTTAGGAATTGCTCATGGAAGATGTCCCAACTAGTGATGGATCCGGAGGGTAATGAAAAATACCATGACCTGGCTGTTCCTTGCAGAGTATAAGGAAAAATCCAAACAAAAACATCTTCATTAGTAACCCCATTGAGGTTAATGGATAGCATGAAGTTGTTTATGTACTCTTCTTCTAGCATGCCTGCCTCGGGATTAAATTTAGGCAGCCATTTCTCAGGATGGGCCGGTATTTGACTCAAGGGTGCAGGCATTAAGACTGCCCCAGGGTTATTCCATGGAGACTGGGCCATTGCTGAACTGCTAACAGAGGAAAGTGCAGAAGATGATCCCTACGGCTGGGAGGATGAGGCTACTACGATTGTAGATGATTGAGGAAGAGTTATGGGAGTTCCAGTGGACGGATGGACGATGATCTGGAGTGGTGGAGTGGATGGTTGACTTCGTGGTGAAGAAGTTGAGATGGACGATGTTGACGAAAGAGTCTCGCTGTCGGACTCTTTAGGTGATTTCCTCGCTCTTTTCTTGGTGGGAAGAGGTAATTCAGTTGGCTGAACGCAAAACTTTTCACTCTTTAGCCTGGTCAGGGGATGAGTAGGATTGTAATACGAAGTCACGCTGCCTTGAGATTTATCAGACCTTTGAGGAGAAATGGAAAATCACTGAAGTTTGTGAATTAGAGATTCGACTTCAGGAAGTTCAACGGTAGATTGTTCTGAAATGTCAGGGTGTGTAGCAACGGTTGATACTCGAGTGACTTCTAACTCTGGATTTAAGTGTAATGGAGAAGTCGGGGGAGATAGTGAGGGCGATTTACTCTCAGAATGGTATTCAGATTTGGATTTACTTTCCATTCATAGTTAAGGCCATCCTTTTAGTGCCAAATATGTTGAAGCCCCGAAAATCGGGTCGACAACAAGGGGGATACCTGCCCGGTCCAGACCTTGGTTGGAAGCTCCTTATCCCTTTGGTATAGCGGGTCCGACTGGGGATAATGGGACCAGTTTCTCAATCTATGAGTGTGTGTGTGTAGAATTCGATGTTGCTGATCTAACAGTTCCTATCTAAGATATTCTAATTCTAACTTTAATCTAATTCTATGCTACTGTGATCTAATAAACAGCACATCTAAATCTATACTAACCCAGGATGTAATTCTTTTATTATGCAATCTAAAGAGATTTCATATAACAACTGGTAATAAAGATCATTCAACGATTATAAGAAAGGAAATCAATAAGGATGAACCACTTCGCATAAAACATTAGACGAAACAGTTGTGAAAAACATATCGCATAATGAGCTATTCATACATTAAGCATAAATAAATAGCTATCACTGTACAAAAGCGCCAAATGATAACTCAGGCATTCATGCAATAATACATAAACAACTAAAAACTGTATATCACTTTAACATATAAGCAGAAATGGTCAAAGATAAAAGTACCATTTATGACTAGTCCTACTCATAAGCTTCAAGCGACAATGATTTATCTCTCCTTGCTCTAACATGCACCAAGAGTACAGAAGTGCAACATCAGTAGAAGATATCCAATGCAAACATCAACAAATCTTTATCCATTCATTCACCAAAACCTCCTCTGAGAGTGCAAAAGTGCATGTTCTGAGGACAAGTTTTTGATAAATTTCTGGACCCTTCTCTAAATGCATGAGAAGGGTTTAAATACTACTAACTAAATAACTTAATTACACAGATTTAGGATACGGTTTAAATGACCGCCCTTTTTCTAAGAAAAACTATTTCTAAAAATTAAATCTAATATCTAACTATTTCTGCATTTGTTCCTTAATGTTGCAAGCATTCAGTATTTGCATGGGAGAGTCGGCTGACTGTCTTCCGCTTTTGGTTGAGCTAAGAAAACAGAAATCGTAAGAGCTGGTGGTGGGCTCCAGTATTGTAGCAATAATGCTACAACTCCTGGAGCTTCCTATCTCTAATTTTATCAACCCGGTAGTTCGTAACAAACTTGGAAGCGACGGTGCTGTATGCACAAGTACTAGCTCTTGTCGCAGCTGTCACTCGGTCAGCTGGCACAAGTCCGCTAGGGCTCAAGCCAACTTCTATATGTTCTCAGAAGAAGCTTTCTAAATGATGGACGAAGGCTATCTCAAAGGAAATTAATCTACTTTGCAAAAATGAACTGAAAACCAACCAAAACATGGAAACCCTAGTAAACCCTAATCTGACTAGCTTAATCTCTATGATGCAATGGTGGGAGTGCAAATGTCTAAGAATGATGCCATTACTTCTAATGATGTGAAATGCATGAAATCAAACTACTTCTATTGAAAAGAACATGTTTTTATATTTTTGCTTAAGTGGTTGGAGTGATTATGATTTTGTTTCTTATTAGGGTTTGGCTGTGCAGAGGTGGTGCGAAGGGAGAGAAAGCTTGGGAAAGGTCAAGAGGGCTAGGAGAGGTTCCAGGGGATCCCTAGCATCATTCCACAGGAGTCCACAATGTTCAGATGCTCAGCAACTGAGTTTGCAGGCTTCTACAGGATGTCTGCAGGGGATCCTACAGGAAGCTTGGGATTTCTACAGGAAGTCTGCTAACTTCTACAGGGTGTGCTATGGTTGGAGTTTTGGGTGATGGAGTAGTGGAGGAGTGGTATGGGTGGATGGGTAAGGTGAAGGTGGAGTTTGTGGTGGCTCAGGGACAGAGATATGAGATGAGGAAAGAGTGGGTACAGTTGGTTGGTGAATAGAAGGGTGGCAGCAAGGAAAAGTTGAAAAGATGGAGCTACGTGAGAAGTAGATGAGTTGGAAGGCTAATGAGCTAAACAGAGGTTGAGAAAGTGGCTTCAGGCATGGTTGAGAAGAAGAAGAACACGATAAAGTGATGCTAAGCAGTGTAAAAGAAACAAATCCTCTATATCTTGCACAAAACCGAGAATTCCATCAACCTATTCTAACTGTGTTATTAAACCAATGAACAACAATGTAAAGTGTGGAGAAAAATCATGCATGGTGTTGGAATGAAGCAGTAGTGCTCAAGAGCGGAGTGCATGTATGGATCTACAATTGAAATGACTGTGTGGCAGCTTGCATGAAAGCATAAGACTGCGTTTTTTGGTGGTTGGTACAGCCCACACCCCCAATCTCTAAACAGAGATGGCAGCGAGTGCACTATCAATCTTTTTTGAATCTCCAATGAATTACAATCCTCCTATTCTAATCTAAACAACTAGAAGCACTTGAACTGTAAACTAATCCTACTCAATCACATAAAAGAAATCAAATCAGCAGACTGTAAATTCTAAATGCATGTCAAAACAGAGGAAATAAAGTGCTTGCAAGGAAACAAGTAACCATACAAGGAAGAGGAGGTCTATTGCTCTTAGGTTGGGCCCTAACCTGAGAGCTATAGCTCCCTTAAAAACTCAGAATTGAATCCAAAGCTGCCTGCCTTTATTGAATAATCATGAATCTAACATCATGCCAAAATTGGCTTACAAAGAGCAAAAACAGAGCTACGCTGGCTAACCAAATTGACTAACTGAAATGAGGTCTTAAGCCCTCTTATTTATACAATTTGAGGACCCAACAGTCCACCTAAAATTTAGGGACTCGGCTGCCCAAAACTTGGAGTTAACAACAGTCCTACTTGACTTGCTTGGCTGCCCTTGTGCTCATTGATTTGGTGGCCTTTGAACTCCAAGCTGATGGTGGAGAATTTGAGGTAAGGGCCCATAAATGAGGGGGACACCTTCCTACAAATCCTCTAGCTTGTCTTCCCACGAATTTGGCTGCCAAGTGCTCATTAAGACCTTCAATTTTGTCTCCAAGTTGACCAAAAAGGCTACACAAAGCACCCATTAGACTTGTTGGCATAATGACTAACCAAATTCACTCTATTAACATAAATATAATCAAAAACATGCAATAAACTAATGAGAATGGTGGATTAAGTCAAGTTAGGAGGTTGAATGAGCCCAAATAATTGTCCATTTTTGGGGCTCATCATCACCCCCTACTGAAAGTGTTGCTCATCCTCTGAGCAACCAATCTCTCTCCTCATCTTTGATGGCCCTGGTGGCTTCTTTGGCTAACATCTCGGCTGATTTCTCCTTTGGCTTCCCTCTTTTCAAACTTCCTGTAGAAACAGTTCTCTGTCTTCCTGTAGAAACAGTCTGCTAACTTCCTGTAGAAACAGTCTGCTAACAGTTCTCTGTCTTCCTGTAGAAACAGTCGGCACTGTCTTAGCCTGCTTGGCTGAGGGTGCTTTTCCTTTCAGCTTGGCTGTGGCAGCCTTCGTCTTCTCACCCTTCTGCTCTTCTTCCTCACTGTCTGCTGCTTTTCTTAGTGAATCCTCAGCCTTGTTATGAGTGCACAAGTATATGCAATCATATGGAAGAAATGGTGCCCTCTTCTCTGTTAAAGACAATTCACCAGCATTTTGTGTGAAAGCAAATGTACCATCAAACTATCACCTCTCAGCTCCAAAGTAAGATCTTCACAGAAATCATCAAAGATGAACATCTTGCCAACAATTCCTCAAATGCTAAGTTGGACCAGTTAGCAGAATGAAGCCATCACCAAATCACCCCACTTTTCAAAGGCTTTGGTAAGCAGGTTATTGTGCTTAAGCATATTAGTAAATGGAATAAGTAGCAATATACGAACACACCCAAGTCCCAAGTTGAAAACACCTTCCTCTTTTATAAATTTCACAAACATCAGTGAAACAAGGATACACAAGACAATCAATTAGAACCAAGCCAAAATAGTGTTTTCAGGACTTCCTGTAGAAAGTCCTGTAGCTGATTTCTAGCTTCCTGTAGAAGCCGTTTTTACACTTCCTGATTTGGCTTGCATGGCTGGGGGTGTCTTCTTCTTCAATTTTGCTGATGCTAGTTTCAAGACCTTGAGACCTGACCCTCTAGTGGTGAATGCTACCTGCACTAGCATCCTCAAGTATCAAACTTGAAAATTTTGAGAAATGTATGCAAATTTGACTCCATTTCAGCTACCTGTTCGTCAAGGTAAATTAAGAAGCTCTGATATGAGTCAATCCCTTTGAAAATTGCATGGAAGTAATCATCTTCGATCTTATCTCTCTTTGCCAACAGGCCCTTGGTGTCTACTTTTTGATTTATCTTGTTGTCGTTTTCACCAGCATCATTTACAGCAGTTCTTAGAACTTCATCCATATTAGTATCCTTGTTGCCTGGATCCAACTGAAATGTTCTACTAATTTTTTGGCACAAGATGCAACTTCTTTGGAAGAGACAACTCTGACTGGTTCCTCAGTCTCTTTTTCAATATCCATGTCAAAACGTGTAGACATTATCGTTTTAATTAATTGGGTTTCCTTTACTGAGATTGCCTCACCAAGCTTTGTCAAAGGCTCATCAAGAAGCTCCACATGGTTTTTTACAATTCTCCAAAGCTTGCAGCACTTTTTTTTCCAGAAGCATTTCTCTTGCAGAAGATTCCTTGCCAGCCTTTACACTAGCAGCAGCCTGGAGTTTAAGTTTGTCCACAGCTTCTGTTAACCTTAGAAATCGAGATCTTGCATGGTTTGCTCTTTCAGAACTGCAAACTCGATGAAGAAAAGTCCAAGCTTTTCTTCTTTGGAAGGATATGCCATACTTCCTATAGAACTTCTTCTTGTAGAACTCTCGTCTGCTTGTGAAGGATGTCACTGCGCCTCTAAATGAGCCCGGTACGTGGGAGGATTTCAAACTGGACCGAGAAGCTCGGTGGAGGACGACAAGTTAACAGCTTGTGCAAACTTCAATTGACGATGTGGCAAGTGCAGATGAACAACAATTCGTGAGATTCAGCCGAGCCTACTTTTAGTTGCTGCGTGATTTGTGGTGAGCTGGCGAAAACATGTGCGCTGGCTTTTTAGAACTGCAGTGATGTTATGAACTGCATGTCTTCATCTATCTGTCAATCATCTGATGCCCTGTGCACTGGAGTTCAACAAATCTTCCATTAACTGTGTTTTTCAAATTTTTCATGAATGACCATACACGTATGCTGCGTGATTTTTCCTTGAGCGCTAGAGAACTGGGTGTCTTGCTACATCCATGGCTTAATTTCACCATTCCATTCATTCATGCAATGCTTAGACTAGATTCATGCAATAGATGAACAAGGTTTAGTCACGTACCTGAAGTCAAACGGCTGCTTGTGAAGCTTTTTGCTGCTGCATGCTCTGATTCTGCTGCTGCATGCTTGGATCCTTTGATTGCATGAGGGCTTGGCTGATGATTTTTGATTTCTTTTCCTTGTGCAGGTGTCCTCTGACCAGATCTAAGCTGCATGCATTTGTTTCCACGTTCAGATCTGCATGTTCAAGCTGCTGCTGCTGCAATGTCATAGAACCAGAACTTGTTTTCGCCATTTCTCCCAAACGGTAAAGCGGATTGATCTGAAACTTGCTGAGCATGTTTCTATCATCATGATGCATCTCCCATAGCAAAATCGTCATCAATGGATGCACGGATTTCGAGAAAAATGGAAAATGGCTGACGATTTCAGAGCTCGATTTCTCGGAAACCATGCATCGGAATCGGCTGAAACTGCTTGGGTAGGCTACTATCACCCATGTGCATCTCCCCATGAAACAGGTTTTAAAACGGATGCACGGTTTTCAAGTTATGGCAAAAGCAAATTTTGTTCTATGGATTTTTGCCTCAAGGCTTTTTGCAAATGTTTGCATGGAAGGAAAAACTGAGCTTGGGCTGTGATGCAGGTATGGAGATGATGGAGGAGGAGTTGGAAGAATTCATGAGGACTTCTGAACCCTTGAGGAAGCTACCATGTTCGCCAAACCACTTTTTGAAATCCATGTCTAGTTTCCCACAATTTCTACAGGAAGTTCCTGTAGAAGCACAATGAGAAGCACAAGGAGGTGGAAAAAAATGATGGATAAAGGCAAGGGATGGACACACAAGTGCTTGTAGGCCTAATCAACAGATTCCCACCATTAGATTCACTTTTGAAATTGGATTTGGTTCGTCCAAAGGTTCTACAGGATGTTTCCTGTAGAAATACAGAGCTTCCTATAGAAGGCACAAGAAAAATTCCTTTAACCTTGATTTGAGTGCTCCTCCTGTCATGAAACGTCCTTCTTGCAACCTGCAATTAGCCAATGGAATTAGTTTTATTTTTCTTTTTCTTTTTCTCTTTTGTTTTTTTTTGAAAAACAACTAGGGCACCTCATGGAGGTTTTCACCCTAATTGCCTGCCTTGGGCGCCTCCAAGGGAGGTTTTCACCCAAAGATCTTATTGCCTTTTTATTTTCTCTTCTTTCCAACCCATTGACCGCCTCATGGAGGTTTTCAATCAATGAGCCAATCTAAGGCGCCTCCGAGGAGGTTTTCACCTTAGATTTTTATTTTTCTCTTATTTTCATTTTTTCTCTTTTTTTTTCTTCTAGCCTACCCTACTTGAAAAACAAAATCATTTTCAAGTATAAGAATACTTCCAATGGAGCCATGTGCACATCGAGATTAGAGAAAAAATGATGTGAAGGCTCGAAATGCATGCTTGGACAAGTATCCAGATCTCAGAGACCAAATGATCTGGCTTTGAAGGGATCAAACATAACTGAGGAAGAAAGTACCGCTGCAACTTAGTGACCTTCTGAAACCATATCTCAATATAGCTTTGATATCCTTGGTCATCTTGCTGATTTGGATCATTCTTCATGTCACCTTCTATCATGACCTTATGATCTTCCTCTTTTTGTTGATCTTTCTCTTGAGTACATGGAGGATTTGATGATAACCATGAGGGAACTCTCTCGATCTCTGATTTAGATCTCTTCTCTTCATCAAGTGTAGCCCATGGTTCTTTGATCTCCTCTTTGGAACCTTCTTTTTCCTTTGGTCCTTCAATGTTGTCAATAGATTCTCTCTTTTGCAACACTCTTCCTGAGCTTTGGTGAACATCATTGAGCTCAAAAGGAGTCATTTGCACATGTTGTGCCTCAGCTTTGCAATTGGGTTGAGCTACTCCATTGTATGGCTTTGGAAATGGTACGGGTAGTTGAGTGGAGGTGTGAAATTGAGATGGAGATGGATGGCATTGTGGTTGGGTAGGCATTTGGGGTTGCCTTGGTGGAGGAGGAGGCGATGGTTGTGGATGAGCAGGTGGTGGAGGAAAATGAGCGGGATGAGAGTTGTACTGGGGCCTCCACTCCTGATAAGGTGCATTCCACTGAGGCTGTGGCTGAGCATAAGAGTGAAATGAATGAGCAACTGGTTGGGCATAATATGGATCTGTGAAGGAACAAGGAGGAGGTGTGAACCAGGAAGGATGAGTAGGGGGACCCCAAGAAGGCATGAAAGTGGCTTGGTAGGGGTCATAATAGGTCTCAGGTGTCCCTTGCAGCTCCTGCTGATAAGATCTAAGTTCATGCGGCCAACTTTGGTTCATATAATGGAGTGGTTCAGTGGCTCCTTTTGCTCTCTGATATGCAGCTTTGAATCTGGGTAAGGAAGGGCACTGATCTGTAGGATGGTATTCTTCACAGAAAAAACACACTTCTATGGAGTACAATGGACATTCATTCCTAGGATGCTTTCTAGTGCACCTAGGACAAAAAATGGCCAAAGCCCTCTTGGCTTCCTCTTGCTTCTTTTGGATCCGCAAGGTATCCAGTTGCATGGCAAGAAACTGCCTCATATCACTCTTGAAACCTTCGATCTGATTTTCAAATTCATCTTTGGATAAGGGACTGCTCCCAACATGTCTACTTGTAGCCATTTGCTCCAGAGGAATGTTTTCTTCTTCTTCTCCCCTAGAGGTTCTTTAAATATGCCTTGATGTCCACCCAGGGGTTCTTTAATCACAACCATCGAAGAAGAGATAACGTTGGCTGTGCGAAGCAGTGGGGGTTTGTGCAATCATTTTTCTAACTTATCTCTACTCCTACAAGGCATGAAATGAAATCTTTTTGGTTGACTTTTTTCTTTTTTTTCTACTTCTACCTACAAAACTGAAATAGATTGAACTGCAACTAACTATCTTGCTAGAATGAAAATGTGGAATTGAAATGAAAGCAGGAAAGGACTAACCTATTTTGCTCAAATGAAATTGCAGGAATGAAATGCTAGGCTACGCTTGCGAAATTGAAATGCTAATCTACGCTGCAGAAATGAAATTGCGGAATTGAAATGCTAATCTACGCTTGCAGAAATGAAATTGCGGAATTGAAATGCTAATCTATGAAAGCAAGAAATGCTAATCTACTTTTGCATAAATGAAATTTCATAATGGAAATGAAATAAACTACTTGGCAGAAGGTTGTAGTAGAAAATAGAAGAATAGCAACAATCACCCATACTCTGCCGCTTCCCCGACAATGGCACCAAAAAGATGGTGGGCTCCAGTATTGTAGCAATAATGCTACAACTTCTGGAGCTTCCTATCTCTAATTTTATCAACCCGGTTGTTACACTAAAAAATGTCACCATGGCTATTTACAGTTAGTATGGCTCTATCAACAGTCATGCTATCCTCCTAGGCAAGTCTTATGCCTCTGCTCTCCATGTCAAACTCCAAAAAAGAGAGAAAGTCTTTGTAAATGTGTTTATCTCTGGGTACGCAGATTCTCTCGGCCTTACCTGCGTATACGCACCTAATGTTCACAAAAGCTGCGTACTTGTACGCTCTGTATGTAAAAGGACGGGTGCGTACCCCTGTAAAGGTCAAAAGGCGCGAGTTTTATCTTTAAAAAGTTACTTGTGGTCATTTCTAGAGCATTCTAGAAGGTTGTTCGACATGTATTGAGCGCCTCCAGATGGTTCATGTACCCCTATGAAAGGGGAACTTATCCCATCAAGAGAGGAGCTATCCCATCCAAAGAGGGGATTATTCCATTGATGGTGGACCTGATTAACTTCCTCTTGAGCACTATAAATACAGGCATTGGGCCAGAAGGAGGGGAGGTTGAAAGCTAAACATTTCTAAGGGTAGATGCTGCAGGAATTAGGACTCCCATTTAGAAGCTTGTGAGGAGAGATTCCCATCCTTTCTTGTTTCATTTGGAAGTGGGTGAGCTTTGTCAAAGTAAAGGAGAACTCTTGATGGACCCTGGGAGGGACTTGCACAACACCAAGGCTCAGGTTGTAATTGTTCCTTTTGTTTCCTATTAATGCAAATGAGTCCATTCTTCTCAATAACTTGTTATTTATGAGTTGTTTCATGTACTCCTTGGTCTATATGTTAAATATGTTTTATTTTATGAGATTATCAAGTGCTATTTAATCGTTTGATTGTTAGTGAATGCAGGTTTCGAAGTGAAGGAGGAGCTCATCCGGATCAGCGAGACTGGACTACTACAACAGCGTTGGACTACAGGTAGGATCTAAACACTTGATTTCTTGTATGGTAAATGCATGTTTAGAGAAGGATTGCTCTTGTTTGTCTTGTTTGTCACTAGAGAGTCTTAGACTCCTAGGGAGGTTGGTTGTGTCCGCACTATCGACTCTTTGTGCCTGACAAAATGGCGACTCCACTGGGGAATCCATTGATGTGAAAGTTTTTTCCTTTGTGTGCAACTTTGATCTGAGAAAAGTCATTTATTTTATGGTTTTTGGCTGTGTGACTTTGTATTTGGGTGGGCTAGCTTAGGGTTAAATTAGATTTAGTTTTTCTTGGTTTTTCCAGTAGTACGCACCCTCTGAGTATTGCATAGTGCGTACTTGTACGCATTGTTGCTGTGTGCACAGAGCGGGCCCGCACCTGGCTTAACAGGTTGCCTGCGTACCCTGCTAAAAATCAAGAAATTTCCATTTTTTTTACATTTTTCCTTTTAGGTTTTTCTTTTTCTTAGTTTTTACTGCCCAGATCCATTAGTCCCCTGTCAAAGATCTTCACCTGAACTTGTTTCGATAGCATTGAGTGTTTTAGTGGATTTCATAGAAGTTTAAGCCCTAGGGTTTGATTTTTGAGTAGGTCCTGTAGTGACTTTGGCGGTAGAAGTTGTCAAGCCTTAGATCTCTCTGGTTTTGTCAGCCTTCTTAGGAGTCAGACCTGTCATAAAAGTCTACCTGTGAGAGCGACTTACCTTTGAGTTGTCTCTTTGGCGAATTTCGAAGTGCTTGTTGATTGAGTATTGAATTCCATTTTACAAAAAGAACAAAAAGATTTGAGTTTTGTTTTGACTGGTTTTTTGATTCTGCATTAGCTGGTCCTTGGCTTGATTGTGGTCAAGTAAAACAACCTAGAATCATCCTTGTAGGCTTTTGCCTCGTTAGGTTTGCTTTAGAGTAAATTTCCTTTTGATTTGCTTGTGAGTCAATTTTTCATAGATTTTATAGATTTTGAGATTGTTTTTTGTTAAAATAGATTTATATGCTTTATTAAATAAGGAAAATACAAAAACATCTCCTTTGAAAAGTTTTGTTTCAAGTAGCTTTTGGAGTATTTTGAAAGAGAAAGAATTTTTCGTGCACGTAATGAGTGGTCATGTTTGTATGCTTGGAAAGATAAAGAGTTTTATTTCTCTGATTTTCGTTGCCAAGAGAGTTGTTTTTATATAAATTTGCATTCTCTAAACTTTCTTAGCTAAGAATTTCATTGAAACAGAAAAGTAGTGTAAATCATCCTAAGTGCATCTTTGTAGTGGTTTGAGTCGAGTCTACACACCATTGGTTTCATTTCCGCTACCTTTTGTCTTTAAAGAAAACCATAAAAATTAACGCTTAAAGTAAAATCAACATAGTAACTTTTTCTTTTACTAGGGCTCTGAAGCACCAATATAGATCAGGCTAGTGTCTTGGAGTAGGAGAGTAATTAACTCTCCAAGACAGCAAAACCAAACAAGTAGCTTATCTTGTGGTAGGATAAATTCAACTGTTGCATTTATACTCTGGGAAAGCTCCTCTTAAAGGAGAAGCACGAGCTCGTGTCCGAACGAGTGAGCGGATCAATCCTCCCTCATTGGGAACGACGCCAGACACGCACGTATTACAAACGGTAAACCTCAGATTAACCATTGTCGAGGAGCCAGGGGTCACTTATCGGTAAACCTTGGATTGTTGTCAAGGAGCCGGTAAGGGGATTGAGCTTGATACTCTGCCCTTGCGTGCTGTCGGAGTTTAGACTATTCCCCCAGGTGTATTTGCCGCTGTTGGTAACCTTAGTGGCCATAATCTTAGGATTCTACCCAAGGTGACGGTGGAGGGAAGATCCCACTGTACCTGGAGCAGACGTCGGATAGACTCACTTGGATTTTCTGGGGGGTTCACTTCACTCAAGACGGTTAAAGTGGAGGAACTTGTGCCGGTCTATTCATTAAGCAGGTTGTCGGGGTAACTGTTCCACCCTCCACTTCTGTACTGAATTCGGCGATGTTGGGTTTCATCTCCAACTAGTGTTTTCGGTCTGGAAGGCTACTGTTTGTGCATGGTTTGATGCCCTAGATTCTTTAGGCGTGTGATTCAAATTTGTTTGGTTCTTTAGCGACTTTAGGTGGTTTGATTTGAGATTTTACTTTGTTTTCGTGTGTAGTAGTTAAAAGTTTTTAGCTGTGGCGGAATTACTGAGACAGTCCCGTAGACTTCGGGGCAAGTCACCTGAGATTGTTACCGGAACTGATTTGTTGAGGAAACTCCGTAAATCGCGGGGTGGACCTCCTGAAGACGTCCCGGGTCAGTACGAAGGATTGAAGGTCCTTGTAACTCCTCCTAGTGGCAGTAGAGTAGGATCACCTGAAGAAGCAGAGTCTTCCTTGGTAGTCCATCCAGATTACCAAAGTCTAGAGACAGGTTATAATCCCGAAGCTGTTACAGTTTCCGAGCTTGCTGGTAGTTTTTCATCTACTAGTGATTTAGGTGAGGAACTTGAAATATCTGAGCCTGTTACTCCAACTTCTAGTGTTCCAGATTCACCAAGAGTAGAATGAGTTATCACCGAAAATCTTCCTACTGGTTTGATTGCTATTGAAGAACTTGCTCCAGAGGAAGAAATAGGCGTCTCTAACCTTGAAGATCAACTTACTATTGATCTAAGGGAGCGTGAATCTATCTTTTACAGTCCTCCTAGAAGTATTACTTGGTACCTTTCGTTAACTAACTATTTAGACAACTCAGGGTTAAGTTTTTCTCCACCTCGTACTCCTTTTCCACCTGGAGGTATCTATACTCCTGTAAATATGTCTGGTTAGTCGTCTGTGTTCACTCAATCTTCTGAATCTTTCTTACACGGCGGTCCTTCTGTTCCCACCGGGTATCAGTCACTTTCTGGTACCTTTGCGGGGGCATCTCCTCAACCCGTTGATCATGGGTTATTAGCTGGAAACAATGGTAATAGACCGTTAGGTGTAGGGGACATTTACATGATGTCAGGATCAGTTCCCGTTTCTCAACCTCAAGGTGGTCAATTACCGCCTGGGGGGCAGCCTCAATTAACGCCTGGGGGGCAACCTCAAGGTACACAAATTGTGTCTGGGGGGCAACCTCAAGGCCAGTATGCACCTATGGTACAATACATGCCTCAAGGTCAACCCCAGCCTCAATATGTACCCCAGGGTCAACCTCAGTATCAATATTTACCTCAAGGGTATCAACCTCAAGGGTATCAACCTCAAGGTCAAGGTCAACCCCAGTATCAGTATTTACCCCAAGGTTATCAACCTCAAGGTCAATACTCGAGTCAAGGTTATCAACCACCTCAGGGTCAGTCTTATGTTCAAGGTCCGGGAAATGTACCTTTCAATTATCAACCCTACCCTCAACCTGGTTACGGATCTCAGTATCCTCAACCTGTTACGGGTCAATACCCCGGAATGATAGTGTGGGATCCATCACAAGGTCAACAGGTGTTGCAGCCAAGTGTACAGTTGTTACCTCAAACCGGACAACCCGTAGTTTCTGGTTCACCCCAGCAACCGCAACCTGTCCAGTCAAATGTTCAAACTTCTGTAACTTCGGTAGTTACTCAGCCGCCAATTGCACCTAGTACTCCATCTCAAACGGCTGCTGCAACTACCGCAACATCTGCCGCACTTACTTCTGGAGTATCGACAGCTCCTGTTTCTACTGTCTCTGTAACTACTCCTCAGACATCTTTACCCTTATCTGGATTTACGATTCAAACTACAGTTCAGATGCCTGTAGGTCAGCCTGGTATAAGTACGGTTGTCACTACTCAACCACAATTTGTTCATCAACCGTACCAGGGACAGTACTAATATGGGCAAGCTGTCCAGCAGCCAGTTTACCAGTATCAACCGTATCCTGGGTACACTTATCAACAACCTCAACAACCCCAGTACGGTCCGGTTAATCCTGGTTTTCCAGGAGGATACAATATCCTGAATGCAATGCCTATTCCAAGTTATCCTGGATATCCTCCTCCTGGGACTGGTGTCATGACTCAGAGTTTTAGGGATCCAAACCGACAATTGCCATTTATTGCAACTTTGGATTTACCAGACTTGTCACGCCTAACGAACGATCCAATCAATTATCTTCCATTCTGGCCGGCAATGAAAATAAGTTGCCCAGTGATATACCCAAGTTTGAAGGTAAGTCTGGAGAGGACCCGTCGAATCATGTGATGACTTACCACCTCTGGTGTGCTTCAAATTCTATCTCGGATGATTCGATTCGCTTACGTCTTTTCCAGTGTACACTCATTGGTCTCGCGGCCAAGTGGTACATTGAGTTACCACGGGCCTCTTTTTACAATTTTAGCCAGTTAGCTACCTCGTTCTTAACTCACTTTCAGTTGCCGGTCAGATACGATAACGGCACGGAGTTATTAACTTCACTAAAACAATCGACGTCCACGTATATTTCAGATCACATTCATGAGTGGAGACGTCGAAGAAGGTTAGTGAAAGTTTTTATTCCGGACCAAATCTTAGCTGAATGGTTTGTTAAATCATTATTACCAAAGATTACTGAAGATGTAGCTAAGGCCGGAGTAGTTACTGAGGAGCAAGTCATTGCTCAGGCGCAGTACCTTGACTTAGTTTATACTCAGTCAGGTACGTTACACGAGAAGATCCCAGATCTTCCAAAATCGAATCAAATCGCTGCTGCTCCTTCGAGATCTCATGCCGCTGATGGTATGATTGGTACGGTGAACACAAAGAGCAAGAAGAAGTCTTCCAAGAATTCTACTACTCCTATAATCACCTTGCCTGATTCCCCGACAGGAGAGTCTTCTCCTGAACTTTCCGCCGATATTCATGCTGTAGAGTCATCTACGGCCAAATCAAAAAAGGTGGAAAGAAGAAAGGAAAGAAGAAGGCTAAAGCAGAAAAGGCTCCAAAGGAGAAAACAGAAAAGTCGGAAACCAATGACGAAAAGCGCAAACCTCGATATCCTTGTCTTATTTGTGAAGAGGATCATTTTACAAGAGATTGCCCTCATCGGGCCGAGGTTGTGAAAATAGTCAAAGGTTCTCCCACTCCTGCTGTGTTGAAAGACATTTCCAAAGCAGGAGAGTAAGATGATAGGTTCTTCCTCGACTGCCAGTGAAGAACCCATTTTGATGATGTCTCATGTGAGGATTGCGACTCGGTCGCAAGATTATGGTAGTAAGAATCCTGTTGATGGTAAGGAAGCAGAATCTTCTCATTCTAATCCATCAACCTCAGCTCCTGGTTCCGATCCACTACAGATCGAAAAACCTAACCCGGACTTAGTAATCAAACCGCCCGCCAAGGGTGTACTTCGAAGGTCTGCTTTCAATCCACATGCAAGAGCGGCCCAGAATTACAACATTGTTGAGGACTTAGCTGTTTCACCCTCAGCAATGTCGGCTTTAGAAGTGCTGCAATCATGCCCAGCACAACGAAAATTACTTTTGTCGGCTATCGGAGCTGTTGATGTTCAGGACCCGAATCTGATAATCTTCGATCTAGAAAATAGTACACCGCGCCTACCCCATCAAATGGCTTTCCAGATTCCAGTGATAGTCAAAAACAGGCCTATTCATCGGACTGTAATTGATGAGGGAGCTTCCACGTGTATTATGTCGATTCAGTGTTGGAGATCGCTTGGTTCTCCTTCGCTGAACCAATCCCCGACCATCCTTAAGGCCTTTGATGGCCGTGGGTTCCGTCCGTTTGGTATTCTACAGGAATTGCCTATAGGGGTAGAAGGTAAAACCGTTAGTCTGGATGTGGAGGTGGTTGATGCCCCTCTAGACTACAACCTTCTTTTGGGTCGAAGTTGGTCATATGCTATGACAGCGGTCATTTCATCGGTCTTCAAAGTAATAAAGTTTCCACATAACGGCAAGATCGTGACAATTGATCAGTTGACATACTTTTCATCCGACCCAGCCTCTTCAGAGAGTATCCAGCATGTCGGTAAGACGACAATCCCTTATAGGGACGTTGGCGTAAGTTTAGTTAAAGATTCTGGTTTACTGGGAACTTTTCCTTTCCCTCCAATCAACGCAGACCCTTCATTTGCATCAATTCATATGATTACATCAGACACCATTATTTACGACGATCCTTGGATTGTCCCATCTGAATCTGAGATAGACTCATTCGGTGATGCTATGCCTTTGAGTCCATATGAAATTGCTTATGAAGCCATCGTGTCTTTTACCGACTCGCGTTCAACCCAAATCGACCAAATGAATGTGGTCAGTGAGGAATCACTTTTCACACCAACCTCAGAACGGATAGCGTTTCCCGAAGTCGTGTCATCTGACGAACAACTTCGCGAAATCCTAATTGTAGACGATCTACCATGGGAAGATCTCCATCATAGATCTTCGTTTTTACTTGAGGGTGATGCTTTTGAAAATGATTTTTCATCTATTTTTACCGCTGAATATGTCAAAGACGCTCAGAATCCAACGAAACATCCAGATTCAGAGTTGAATTTAGGGAATATTTCTCGCACTATTCCCATTGACATTTCAGTGAAGCCCGGAATTGAGGAAAACATTCATATAGGTGCCTCATGTACAGAATATGAAATTCCAACTTACAAGGCCCTATTCCAAGAATTCCGCGATGTGTTTGCCTGGTCTTACGAGGAAATGCCAGGAATCGATCCTGCCATTGTTGTTCATGAAATAAAGACCTACCCGGACGCTAAACCCGTCCGGCAACGGTTGCGTCAGATTCACCCTCGAAAAGCAGCTGCGATTAAAGCAGAAGTCGAAAAGTTGTTGAAAGCAGGTTTCATTTATCCAATCCCGTTAACGGATTGTGTATCGAATATTGTTCTAGTTAACAAGAAACAAGGAACAATAAGAATCTGTATCGACTATAGGGATACAAATCGAGCTTGTCTAAAAGACAACTATCCTACGCCCTATATCGATCAAATAATTAATGATTGTGCCAGAAGTGAAATGTTTTCCTTTATGGATGGTTTTTCGGGCTATAATCAAATCAATATTCTACCTGCCAATCAACCAAAAACGACATTCATTTGTCCATGGGGGACATTTGCTTACTGCAAATTACCTTTTGGGCTTAAGAATGTCGGAGCCACTTTTCAACGGGCGATGTCTTATGCATTTCATGACATCAAGCACATTGTGTAACCGTACCTCGATGATTTTCCTGCTCATTCTTTACATCGAGCTGATCACCTTGTCCACTTACGAGCAATCTTTATGAGGTGTCGGCATTATCGTATTCGGTTGAATCCGCACAAGTGTGTTTTTTGTATAGAAGCGGGTCGATTGCTGGGATTTGTTGTTTCAAAAGCCGGCATTCGCGTCGATCCCTCGAAGGTCGAAGCCATCATCAAATTGCCTCCTCCTTCGAGTTTGCGCCAACTCCAAAGTTTGCAAGGGAAAGCAAACTTTTTACGCCGATTCATTCCAAACTACGCCGAGGTCACTAAGGGTTTTACACGGTTGTTGAAACAGAACGCTCAATTCTTTTGGGACGAGATTGCCCAACAATCTTTTGATGCACTTAAGCACGCGTTGACCCATGCACCGTTGTTGCATCCTCCCAACTACAACCAGGACTACTTCTTATACCTCGCAGCTTCGCATTCCACTATTGGAATGGTGTTAGTCCAAGAAGATGAATTCGGAATGGAACATGTGATATATTATCTTAGTAGGACGTTAAACCCCACTGAGCTAAAATATTCGCATGTGGAGAAATTGGCCCTGGCAGCCGTTCAAGCTGTCCAGCGTTTTCGTCACTACATTCTTCTCCGTAAAACTACAGTTATTTCGGATTGCAACCCTATGATTTATATTTTGACTAAACAACTGCTAGGGGGCAAGTACTCTAAATGGATCGTTATCCTGCAAGAGTTCGACTTGGAGTTCGAGAAGTCCAAGTCTAAGAAATCCTTAGTTTTTGCGGAATTGATGTGTGATTTCCCGCGTGCTGACACAGAAACTGTGGCAGAGGAGTCCATTGCGGACGAATCTTTGTTTCTTATCAGTACTTTAGATCCGTGCTATGGGGATATAATCATCTATCTCCAAACCCAAACCTTTCGGCCTGAAACTTCAAAGTCGGAGCGTCAAAAATTCGGTTTCAATCCCAGCAATATAGAATTATTGGAGATACACTTTATCACCGGGGGGCAGACTCGGTTTTTCGACGTTGTTTAACTCACGAAGAGGCTAAGAGGGTTTTGAATGATTGTCACTCTGGAGCGTGTGGTGGTCATATGTCTGGGTATGCCACAGCTCAGAAGGTGTTGCGTGCTGGCTATTTCTGGCCGTCCATGTTTAAAGATTGTATCATTGCGGTCCGAAAATGCCACAACTGTCAAGTGTTCGATCGCAAGATGCGCGCACCACCTGCTCCTCTCCATCCTATAATTTCTATTGGTCCTTTCGCCAAATGGGGTATCGATTTTATTACTTGTAACCCTCACTCGGCCGGGGGGCATGCGTATATCATCCTCGCGGTTGATTATTTTACTAAATGGGTCGAGGCGATGCCTACATTCGACGCAAGCGGCAAAACAGCTGCAGTTTTCGTATTCAATCACATTATAACTAGGTTTGGTGTCCCTCAAGTGATCATCACTGACCATGGGAGCCATTTTCGAAACATCATGATGACTGAGCTTACAAGCCAGCTTGGTTTGCGCCACGATAGCTCTACTCCTTATTATCCGCAAGCCAACGGTTTGGTTGAGTCTATCAACAAAGTTCTGGTTATCATGATCTGACGAATCATTGGCATTCATCGGTCGAATTGGCACAACATGTTATTTTCAGCGCTATGGGCATACCGAACTTCAGTGAAAACTTCAACAGGGTTCACTCCTTTCCAGCTAGTTTATGGCTTGGAAGCTGTGTTACCCATTGAATGCGAAATCCCATCACTTCAAATGGCTGTCGAATTACTCCCAGCTACTTCCGAAGAGGAGAAACGTTTATTATACTTAGCTCAATTAGATGAGACTCGACGTGACGCTGCATTGGCAATCGAGACTCACGCGAAGCGAATGAAAGCTCAGTATGATAGAAATGTGACCCCTCGAAGTTTTTCAAAGGGAGACCTAGTGCTATTATATGATCAAGCTAACGATAAGCTAGGTGCTGGAAAATTCGTTCCTATGTGGCATGGACCCTACATTGTAAAGCGAAAGCTAGCAAAAGGGGCCTATGAGCTGGTAGATTTTGATGGGGACTCTTTGGGTAAACCCAGAAATGGACTTTACCTCAAGAGGTATTATGCTTAAATGATGGGTATGGAGAATTTTTAGTTAGGTTAGGTTTTCTTTCTAGCTAGTATGTTTGTTAGTTTAGATAGTGTGCTTAGCTTAGAAAGTGTGTTTTTCGTCGTTATTCTGGCTTATCTTGGTTTTACTCTTGATATTGCAGATGTCGACGCCTCTCCAAACGTACATTGGATTTGCCGATGGTGCTTGTCGTAGTACACGGAATATCTCTTCCGCAGCTTGGGTTATCTATTCGCCCTCTGACGAGTTAGTTTCTATGCATGGGGTGAGCCTCGGTCAAACAACGAACAACATTGCAGAATACAGTGCAGTGGTTGAATTATTGTCTGAATCTATTTCATTTGGAATTCGACGTTTGATAGTGAGGTTAGATTCTGAACTCGTTGTATTACAGCTTAATAGAGTATATGCCATTAGAAATCCTGTGTTATTAAGATTGTTTTTGAGAGTGCGTCTCTTGGAACGTGAATTTGATTACATTGAATATCAGCATATTCCAAGGTCTTTAAATACATTAGCAGATGCAATTGCTTCTCGAATGTTGGACAGACATTTGCGATAATCATGCAAGTAAATTTAAAAACATTTCATCACATATGTTAAACAAGATAAGCCGGTAATAATGATATATATATAGATAGGAGTGTGTCAAAAATATACATCGTCTTCGATCATAGGTTGAAAAACACCTTATGATCGGCAAAAATGATAAGTACAAAAAACCAAAAATGTCATATGTGTCTACAAAAGTGACTAGCCAATCACTGATGGTGCTCTCTATACGAGACCACTACCCGCGCTACCCTACACAGGAACCTCCTGAAAGGTCCTGGGACTGCGACCACATAGCGCTGAAGTTGAATAGGAATGTCATCTATGGTGGTCTCTGGTATATCCGCCGTCAGACGCTCTAGATCCTGTTCCAACTCGGCTAAGGTCTCTGCGGCTGCATCCTGTGGGGCTGGTGCTGGTACAGCTGGTACTCTTCTCTCAAAAGCCCGGAGATTGGCTGGACGCCGTGGACCTACATCTGCATTTTGGAAATTTGCCACTGTCAGTTTTGAGACGATATATATAAAAAACAAAAAAAATAATATATATATATATATATATATATAAATTAAAAACTTGTGAAAAATGAAGTACCTCTGTCATCCCACTGTTCTCCCTGTGGAAGAACCATGTCCGGATCATTCCGAAAATCCATTCCGGCATAGGGAAAATCCTGAATAGCAAAGACCTGGCCCTCTAGCCAGTGAAAGTAACCATCAGGAAATCGAACAACTGTCGCGCCCTCATCAGGATGCCGGGCCATTACCGCAACCCATCTCGTCAACTTAGGCTCCCGAGGAGCCCCAAATGGGACAGTAAGATGCTGGGGGATCAGCATTGGAACTCTCTCTAGGGCAAAGCTCACAACCAAAGGCCCATATCCAAAGGTCTTCAATCATCCGGTCTTTGCCCTAGTTAGTTGGCCCTTCATATTGGCCAACACAGCATCGCACCAGTTGAAAATGGTGCCTTGGAAGCAATCTATCGCCATCCGCATTTGGGACCCGGTGGCATTGTGCAAGGCGGCTGCGCCGCAAAGTCTGGTAACAGTAAAGGCTATCACCATAAGTTCAGGTCGGGATATGTATTTGATTTCTATCCCCTTCTCCTGGTTTTGATTGTTGCACCACTCTAGCCGGAGGCTAGCAAGGGATTGGCCACCCGGCCTAGTCCCGGACAGAGTCAGTTGCTCGCCCCTATTAGGCAAGCCAGTGAGAAAATATATGTCGGAGGACTCTATCTCGAGCTGGTTCTCTCCGATGTAGAAGCATTGATCCTGAATGTTCCACCTTTCAACCAGCCACTCAAGGAATGCCACCTGGCCCCTCATGCCAGGTATGGCCCAGTATTTATACAGACCGCATGCTTTTAACGCATCAATAGAAGGTTGATGATTTATTGCGGCCAAATCAACGTCCTCGTGTTCTCTTTCTCTCCAATCTAGCATGGTGACTGCCCTACACACCAAAAAACAATAGTTAGAATTCATTAAATAAAATTTGGTTGGTTGAAATTGGAGTTTGGGGTTTCAAAGTGTGTGTTTCGTGGGGTACGCACCCCGCGTTCAGGACACAGAGCGGCGGTACGCAGCTGGTCTGAAGGCGGGCTGCGTACCCCGACCTTTTCCCTATATACAAAAAAGGTCGGGGTACGCAGGTCGCCCATGGGGCACCTGCGTACCCCGAGAAACATATCATAAAACCCTAAACCCCCTAAAAAATCAAACTAAAACTTGAAATGAAATTCTAAACGGATGAAATTGAAGAGGAGGATGTTGTGGAATACCTGAAAGAGATGGCACTCGATTCTGACGGTCGGATTCTCCGCAATGTCCACCGGAAGTTTCTTGCCAAAAGCCCTTTTCTCAACCTCAATAGTAAAATGGTAAAAATGACATGGTAAAAAGTCTTTTTATAGGTTTTTTGGATGAATGAATGCTAAGTTTGTTTATTTTTCACCATGAAAGGATATTTTTCAATGTATTTTTGCCTATCTTAAACAGGTATGAGTAATGTGTTGTTTTTGTGCAGGACAAAAGGATTTAGAGGGAAAATTGTCATTTTTCACTAACCAAAACATCAGAGTCATCTTTTAAGCCCTTTTCTGACTCCTAAAATATGAAAAGATCGCCGAGCATTTCTTTTACACTCGTTAAAACGGAATTAAAAGACGGTCCCCTTATAGCCCTTTTTTGACCGTAAAAACAGGAAAATATTGCCGGGTTTTTGTCGTTTCAAACTCGATACTGGAAATAAAACGACGTGTCCTTGATCACTTTTTACTTTTCAGGTCAGTGGCACTAATCATGAAAGTACTCCTTGGTCGCAAGATCAAGCGGTTCTCCCAGGTATTATTTTATACTTTTTCGGGCTTGGGGGACACAAATTTACGAAAAAGTTCAATCTGGAGTCTTCTTAAGTTTTTCAGACTCTCTAAAATTGAAAAACGCCGAGTTTCTCCTATACTGGGCTCGTTAAAATTTCACAGTAAAGGGCCTCTTCAATTACAAACAGGAACGAACCACTCCTTCCTAGGGTTCGAATCAAAACTAGGTTGGACTCATCCGAAGGATGAGCTTATAATCAAGCATATGTTATCCTCCTCAAGCTTGTAAAAAATAAAGAGGTACTTGCCAGAAATGGTGGGGGAAAAGAGAGAAGAATGAGCCTATTTGTTATCCTTTGTCTCAGAAGAAACCTTATTACCACTCTTGAACACGACACTTTTCATTCACCTGGGTTGGGAAATCCTTTGCCTCACAATTGATCAAATCACATTGAAAGTCTTCAGCTGGGTATCGGGGATTAACTTTGAGTCATTCGTTACCAAGCCATCTGTTGTGTCGTTATGTGTTCAAGAGGTCTGCAAATAAAACTTTCATCTGCAAAATACTTGTCATCCATTTTGACCATCCCTGAGTCAGTCCTTACAGCAACATTTTCTCCAACTTGAACAATGATTTCGCGTTGTGGGCCTGCCTGCAACGGGTCGCTTTCTATCGACATCAGCACATTATCTAGAGAGATGACTTAGAAATCGGCAGTACCTTGAAATCTGCATGCATCAATGGCAGGTTTCTCGCCTTTGACGTCAGTTTACATCACTGACTTTCGATCGAAGGATTCCGTGAAATGTTCGACATCAACTCATTCATTCACATCTCATGGATTGTACTGGGTACTTTGAGAACCATTGACATTACTGGTGGTCTCTCTCACACTTGTTAACAATTTACATTATCGACTGGTAATCAAGTGGTTTATACCATGTTCGACATCAACTCATTTATTCGCATGGCTAGAATTGTACCAATTCGGGAAGTAGAAATGAAGACCCTGGATCTAGTTCCCACCATCCAGGCTGCGAGGAGTTTTGTATTCATTATATAGTAGACCAATTATAAACAGATGGCTGTGTCCATACTGTGTCTACGAAAGTCTATGATTATGATGTACTGCAAGATCATTCGTGTATCAGAATAGTTAGTCTGCTAGTTAAAGTTTTGATCTGAGTGTGGGAATGCCTACCTCAGCGATGATATAGTCTTATACATGTATTTTGTGTTGAAAATTGCAGGTTCTGACCAGGCTCTCCACGAGATAATCCTTGAAATGATAAAGCGCTTCACTCTTCCTAGATAATACAAAACCCTAATCTACTACAGGCTTCGCACTTTAGGGGGCAATCTGTTACACTAAAAAATGTCACCATGGCTATTTACAGTTAGTATGGCTCTATCAACAGTCATGCTATCCTCCTAGGCAAGTCTTATGCCTCTGCTCTCCATGTCAAACTCCAAAAAAGAGAGAAAGTCTTTGTAAATGTGTTTATCTCTGGGTACGCAGATTCTCTCGGCCTTACCTGCGTATACGCACCTAATGTTCACAAAAGCTGCGTACTTGTATGCTCTGTATGTAAAAGGACAGGTGCGTACCCCTGTAAAGGTCAAAAGGCGTGAGTTTCATCTTTAAAAAGTTACTTGTGGTCATTTCTAGAGCATTCTAGAAGGTTGTTCGACATGTATTGAGCGCCTCCAGATGGTTCATGTACCCCTATGAAAGAGGAACTTATCCCATCAAGAGAGGAGCTATCCCATCCAAAGAGGGGATTATCCCATTGATGGTGGACCTGATTAACTTCCTCTTGAGCACTATAAATACAGGCATTGGGCCAGAAGGAGGGGAGGTTGAAAGCTAAACATTTCTAAGGGTAGATGCTGCAGGAATTAGGACTCCCATTTAGAAGCTTGTGAGGAGAGATTCCCATCCTTTCTTGTTTCATTTGGAAGTGGGTGAGCTTTGTCAAAGTAAAGGAGAACTCTTGATGGACCCTGGGAGGGACTTGCACAACACCAAGGCTCAGGTTGTAATTGTTCCTTTTGTTTCCTATTAATGCAAATGAGTCCATTCTTCTCAATAACTTGTTATTTATGAGTTGTTTCATGTACTCCTTGGTCTATATGTTAAATATGTTTTATTTTATGAGATTATCAAGTGCTATTTAATCGTTTGATTGTTAATGAATGCAGGCTTCGAAGTGAAGGAGGAGCTCATCCGGATCAGCGAGACTGGACTACTACAACAGCGTTGGACTACAGGTAGGATCTAAACACTTGATTTCTTGTATGGTAAATGCATGTTTAGAGAAGGATTGCTCTTGTTTGTCTTGTTTGTCACTAGAGAGTCTTAGACTCCTAGGGAGGTTGGTTGTGTCCGCACTATCGACTCTTTCTGCCTGACACCGGTAGTTCGTAACAAACTTGGAAGCGACGGTGGTATATGCACAAGTACTAGCTCTTGTCGCAGTTGTCACTTGGTCAGCTGGCACAAGTCCGCTAGGGCTCAAGCCAACTTCTATATGTTCTCAGAAGAAGCTTTCTAAATTATGGACGAAGGCTATCTCAAAGGAAATTAATCTACTTTGCAAAAATGAACTAAAAACCAACCAAAACATGGAAACCCTAGTAAACCCTAATCTGACTAGCTTAATCTCTATGATGCAATGGTGGGAGTGCAAATGTCTAAGAATGATGCCATTACTTCTAATGATGTGAAATGCATGAACTCAAACTACTTCTATTGAAAAGAACATGTTTTTATATTTTTGCTTAAGTGGTTGGAGTGATTATGATTTTGTTTCTTATTAGGGTTTGGCTGTGCAGAGGTGGTGCGAAGGGAGAGAAAGCTTGGGAAAGGTCAAGAGGGCTAGGAGAGGTTCCAGGGGATCCCTAACATCATTCCATAGGAGTCCACAATGTTCAGATGCTCAGCAACCGAGTTTGCAGGCTTCTACAGGATGTCTGCAGGGGATCCTACAGGAAGCTTGGGATTTCTACAGGAAGTCTACTAACTTCTACAGGATGTGCTATGGTTGGAGTTTTGGGTGATGGAGTAGTGGAGGAGTGGTATGGGTGGATGGGTAAGGTGAAGGTGGAGTTTGTGGTGGCTCAGGGACAGAGATATGAGATGAGGAAAGAGTGGGTACAGTTTGTTGGTGAATAGAAGGGTGGCAGCAAGGAAAAGTTGAAAAGATGGAGCTACGTGAGAAGTAGATGAGTTGGAAGGCTAATGAGCTGAACAGAGGTTGAGCAAGTGGCTTCAGGCGTGGTTGAGAAGAAGAAGAACATGATAAAGTGATGCTAAGCAGTGTAAAAGAAACAAATCCTCTATATCTTGCACAAAACCGAGAATTCCATCAACCTATTCTAACTGTGTTATTAAACCAATGAACAGCAATGTAAAGTGTGGAGAAAAATCGTGCATGGTGTTGGAATGAAGTAGTAGTGCTCAAGAGCGGAGTGCATGTATGGATCTACAATTGAAATGACTGTGTGGCAGCTTGCATGAAAGCATAAGACTGCGTTTTTTGGTGGTTGGTACAGCCCACACCCCCAATCTCTAAACAGAGATGGCAGCGAGTGCACTATCAACCTTTTTTGAATCTCCAATGAATTACAATCCTCCTATTCTAATCTAAACAACTAGAAGCACTTGAACTGTAAACTAATCCTACTCAATCACATAAAAGAAATCAAATCAGCAGACTGTAAAATCTAAATGCATGTCAAAACAGAGGAAATAAAGTGCTTGCAAGGAAACAAGTAACCATACAAGGAAGAGGAGGTCTATTGCTCTCAGGTTGGGCCCTAACCTGAGAGCTATAGCTCCCTTAAAAACTCAGAATTGAATCCAAAGCTGCCTGCCTTTATTGAATAATCATGAATCTAACATCATGCCAGAATTGGCTTACAAAGAGCAAAAACAGAGCTACGCTGGCTAACCAAATTGACTAACTGAAATGAGGTCTTAAGCCCTCTTATCTATACAATTTGAGGACCCAACAGTCCACCTAAAATTTAGGGACTCGGCTGCCCAAAACTTGGAGTTAACAGCAGTCCTACTTGACTTGCTTGGCTGCCCTTGTGCTCATTGATTTGGTGGCCTTTGAACTCCGAGCTGATGGTGGAGAATTTGAGGTAAGGGCCCATAAATGAGGGGGACACCTTCCTACAAATCCTCTAGCTTGTCTTCCCACGAATTTGGCTACCAAGTGCTCATTAAGACCTTCAATTTTGTCTCCAAGTTGACCAAAAAGGCTACGCAAAGCACCCATTAGACTTGTTGGCATAATGACTAACCAAATTCACTCTATTAACATAAATATAATAAAAAACATGCAATAAACTAATAAGAATGGTGGATTAAGTCAAGTTAGGAGGTTGAATGAGCCCAAATAATTGTCCATTTTTGGGGCTCATCAGCTGGCACCATCTTTTCAGCAAAATCGATGATATACTCGAGATTCATCTTCTGACTATGTGGATTTACTGCGTATGTGATGAAAAGAAATCTTGGTGTAAGCCCAAAATCCCTTTTCATGTAAAAATCTCGAACCTGGGCCTGTGGGTTATGGCCCACTAAGCCTAATCGGAAGCGTTCTAGGCTTAAACCTTTTCATTTATTAAACATGGACCTTTATGAATATTGAACCAACCGTTCATCCACTTCCATCAGCGTTTGAATGCCATTTATAACCCTCGCAAGTATACCAGATATGTGCCAAGTATTAAAACTCCGCGACAAACCATAATACAACACACGAAAATATATGTATTTCAATTATAACACCTCCGACACTTTAAGTCACACATTCTGCACTCGATTCAACTCCAAACTCCGACTTTTAATCACCTGCCTTTACTTATTTAACTCTGCGCTCCATCAACGCTTCCCCATATACTTTCTTCGGTCGTGACTATAGCACTACAATGCTGCACTTACAATCTACAATTCCACCTCATAGTGTTTAGGATTCAAACGCATGTAACACCTTTACAAACCACAAAATGAACCAAAACACACTTCCACGTAGAATACAACGCAAGTCCATTAATCATGATATCAATTCTGTGTCATTCTAACAAATATGTGAATTAACACTCCATATATAACAATTAAACAACATTTTAGGTCGCCATCAATCCTTTGACTGATCGATGGTTGATTAACACATTTACAAAATACCCACACACACCGGCGTATATAATTAACACTGAACATGCTTCTATATATTTACAAAACAGTTCATCCTAAGGCATTCCAGCCTTAGAACAAAATCGCTTTCGGATTACATTTTGCTCCTTTCCAACGCCTATCGATTCCTATAGATATATATATCTCTACCGCTGTTACATTTCATTTATATAAGAAATGTTAGATCGGAGGGATCCGATCCTTATTTTCCTCCAACAGAACGCTCCATAATTGATGCACGGCTGTTAATAATAGTAAGTCTTCTTGAGACATATCCGCTTTAATCCACTTTAAATATGTTTTAAGCAGATTTTCCTCCCGTCGCTTAGCTTTGCTGTCCACGTCCTCCTCGCTCCACTTGGATTCTTCTTTGATGAAGAAGGGGGTTAGATGCTCCTGCATCAGACTCTCGAGGTAAAAAAAATATTGATGACCTCCTGGTCATATACTTCTCCTGGTCCTTAGCAATTCTACCCACTATATCTCTTCAGTGGAACTGCCTTCATGATCTTTTGTGAGCTGCAACCAACCTATGCAGTAATAGTCTCCTTCTGTTACACGATACCTCACCAAGCCCTCCGCACTCGATCTTTTGGCATCCTTCTGGTTCTCTCCTCTGAACCAATTGAGCACACCTTGCTCTAGGTTGCTGCAAATCTTCTCACCTTCTGCTGCCGCCATCTGCGCGACAGTAAGACCATAAACTCTCCAACTTTAACACAACTGTACCTCTTTCCCCTTCTTCTTGCATTCCTCTTCCTCCTCGCAGGAAATCCTTTCCCTGCTCTGATACCACTTGATGAAAAGAAATCTTGGTGTAAGCCCAAAATCCCTTTTCATGTAAAAATCTCGAACCTGGGCCTGTGGGTTATGGCCCACTAAGCCTAATCGGAAGCGTTCTAGGCTTAAACCTTTTCATTTATTAAACACGGACCTTTATGAATATTGAACCAACCGTTCATCCACTTGCATCAGCGTTTGAACACCATTTATAACCCTCGCAAGTATACCAGATACGTGCCAAGTATTAAAACTCCGCGACAAACCATAATACAACACACGAAAATATATGTATTTCAATTATAACACCTCCGACACTTTAAGTCACGCATTCTGCACTCGATTCAACTCCAAACTCTGCCTTTTAATCACCTGCCTTTACTTATTTAACTCTGCGCTCCATCAACGCTTCCCCATATACTTTCTTTGGTCGTGACTATAGCATTACAATGCTGCACTTACAATCTACGATTCCACCTCACAGTGTTTGGGATTCAAACGCATGTAACACCTGTACAAACCACAAAATGAACCAAAACACACTTCCAAGTAGAATACAACGCAAGTCCATTATTCATGATATCAATTCTGTGTCATTCTAACAAATATGTGAATTAACACTCCATATATAACAATTAAACAACATTTTAGGTCGCCATCGATCCTTTGACTGATCGATGGTTGATTAACACATTTACAAAATACCCACACACACCGGCGTATATAATTAACACTGAACATGCTTCTATATATTTACAAAACAGTTCATCCTAAGGCATTCCAGCCTTAGAACAAAATCGCTTTCGGATTACATTTTGCTCCTTTCCAACGCCTATCAATTCGAATAGATATATCTATCTCTACCACTGTTACATTGCATTTATATAAGAAATGTTAGATCGGAGGGATCCGATCCTTATTTTCCTCCAACAGAACGCTCTATAATTGATGCACAGCTGTTAATAATAATAAGTCTTCTTGAGACATATCCGCTTTAATCCACTTTAAATATGTTTTAAGCAGATTTTCCTCCCGTCGCTCAGCTTTGTTGTCCACGTCCTCCTCGCTCCACTTGGATTCTTCTTTGATTAAGAAGGGGGTTAGATGCTCCTGCATCAGTATGCCCAGTAATAATCCAAGTTCAACTTGGTTAACCCTTGAATTGCTTCTACCTTTTTCTTTTAGATTTATGTTTCTAGTTTGTTCTTTACCATTGCTTTCTTGCATTTTCCAGGTTACAAGTGATTGAGCAGTTAGAGGCTTTACTTTTTGAGAAATTTTCTCAGCGATGCGCGATTAGCGCATAGCGCTAATCACACATCGAAAACTGTCTCCGTTCTTTGATCCGGGCTTCTCTGATGCGTTTTTTCGCCTTTAGCGCCTTTTTCGTTACTGGGTACAAAGGCTTCAAAATTTGTAAAAATAATGCTTTCGTGAGCTCTTGACCTTGAGCGTTAAACTGCCTATTGATATCAGCATCGTTCAATACTCATTCAAACATGGCTGTAAATGAAAGATCTGTAATGGATGGCTCAGCAGCATTCTGTGAATCTGCGGCTCCGTTGCATGTGGGCGTCTTTTCTCTATCTTTGAACATTGGAGTTCTACCCTTTCTCCTCATAGCTTCCTGCACATTGCTTTGTGTAACCTTTTGTTTTTCGTTCCTACAGTTCACACATGAGGAGAGAGTAATGATAATAAAAATCGACAGGAAAGCTTTAAATGCTACGGATATGCAAAAACATGCCACTTGACGTAAACTGGCTCTTCGAACAATATAAAACCATCTTTCATTAACAACTGGTGTACAATTCATTAATTATCATTAAAGAACGTATCCATTTCTTGGTTTATGGAAAACTTTTCTTGAATATTGAGCCAGGGAAATTTGCGATGGAATGTTTCTGTGATCTGCATCACAGTATCGCATTTCACTGTATCACATTATCGCATTTCGCTGTGTCGCATTATCGCAATTTCATCGTTTTATGCTATCGCAAGGTTGCTTTATTGCGCTATCACAAGATCGCGGATCGCGGTATCGCAAAATCGCAGATCGCTGTAATCGTTAAATCGTTATGTGATTTTTATGCAACTTTGTGACATGCGATATGCGATATCGCATATCGGAGATTTTTAAAGGTTTTCCAATGTGAGTTTTTATTAATGCATGCAATGCGATGGAGTTCACGTCGCAGTCTCGCAGTTTATCATTTTTACTCATAAGGAAATGTCCTATCATTCTTTGCGTGATGCGATGTTTCTTAAGGAGTAAAAATACATGAGCCTTAATTGATTTTTTGAATTTTTTACAAAGGGTCCCCTCTTACCTAGTATTATTGCTAATACTAAATAAGGAGGGGGGTTGTTGGTGGCCACAATAGGCCTATACAAACCAAGTTTGGGACTTGGTCAAAAACAATTCTCAACTATGAATTTCACTATTATTCCTAGGGAGAAAACTCATTTGGTTGACATACTAGCAATCATTGTGGCCACTTTTTTTCCTCTTGAACAAACAAAGTAATAGAAGAAGTGTCCTTAAGAACACAAATTTTACTACTAAGGAAAAGAAAAAATTCCATAAATTTTTCAAGAGCTTACACACAATCACTCAACACCCTTGCAAGTGGAGAGAAACAATATTTAAATAAGCTTGTGTCCTAAAATATTTTTTTTATGGATCACTCATTTCATTTACAAGTGTCCATTTACATTTAATGCACTTGTAGCAACACACCTAACTATTTTCTAAATTAGTTCCTAAGAAATGACACCTTTCTATATGTCGTATCTTTTATAACAAATAGATATTCTAAGAAGACTCTAAGACTCTAAATAATTAATTAAATATTCTAACAAAACTCTAAATAATTAAATATTAATTTATGTACTTTGGATCATATATCTAACATTCCCCCCTTTGATCCAAAGGTACATTACAATAGATACCAAGCTCATCCCTGAACTTAGTAAATTTGATCCTGCCAAGTGGTTTTGTGAAAATATCTGAGATCTGATCTTCTAAAGGACAATATACTAGTTTGATGACATCCTTTGTGATGAGTGTCCCGATGTAATGATAATTTTTGTCCACATGCTTTGTTTTGGAATGGAAAATTAGATTTTTGGCAAGTTTTATAGTTGACTAGCTGTCGATGAATAAAGATGTGGCTTCTTCTTGAGGAATGCCTAAATCCTGCAAAACTCTATGCAACCAAACAATTTCACATGCTACTTCCCATGCTGATATATATTTTTCTTCTGCCGAAGAAGTGGCCATTGTAGCTTTCTTCTTGCAACTCCAAGAAACTACAGTTGACCCCATGTTCATCAAATAACCTAATGTTGATGCCCGATCATCAATACTTCTAGCAAAATTTGCATCTGAATATCCACCAAGTACAAAGTTCTTAGTCTTTTTGTAAAGAAGACCAAAATCTTTTGTCCCTTGGATATATCTAAGGACCCTTTTGCTACATTCCAGTGGTTTTCCCTTGGTTCATGCATAAATTGTGAGAGAATACTAATTGCATAAGATAAGTTAGGACGAGTGGTTGTCAAATAGATCAAGATGCCAATCAATTGTCTATAAGTAGTATTGTTCACAAATTCCTCCCCTTCAAATTTTGAAAGCTTTAAGGAGTGTTTCATTGAGGTGAGAACCGACTTGCAATCTTACATCCCAAATCTTTTCAATAGTTCATATGCATACTTGCTTTGACTAATGAAAATATTTTTTGGATGTTGGAATACTTCAACTCCAAGATAGTAGTGAAGTAATCCCATATCAGTCATCTTAAATCCAGCATGTAACTCTTTCTTTACCTGCATAATATGATCATTATTGTTCCTAGTAATGATCAAGTCATCCACATACATAACTAGAATAACCATATTTTTACCCAGTTGGTGCACATATAAGGTATCATAAGATTCACTTTTCTTAAATCCAACCTTCCGAAGGTACTCGTCTATTTTTTCATACCAGGATTGTGGAGCTTGTTTCAATCCATATAAATCCTTGATCAATTTGTATACTTTGTGTTCCTTCCCTTCGATCTCAAAACTTGGAGGTTGAGTCATAAATATTTCTTTCTACAAGTCTCCATTGAGGAAGGAACTTTTAACATCCATCCAATGTACTTTCCATCCTTTTTGAGCTACTAATGAAAGTTCTAATATGATGGTGTTCCATTTTGTTGTAGGTGTAAATGTTTCCTCATAATTGATTCCTTATTGATGTACAAAACCCTTGGCAACAAGATTTGCCTTGTACTTGTCAATGTCTCCATACAGCTTATACTTAATTCTATAAACCCATTTGCATCCGATGGGTTTCACATTTTCAGGACTGTCAACAAGTTTCCAAGTGTTATTTTCCATCACTACCTTGTATTCTTCAACCATTTCATTTTTCCATTCTACATGTTTTACTACCTCTTTGTATGAGGAGGGCTCAGAATTTTTTTTTGTTACCAAGATGAAATTTTCTTCATTTCTTTGTGAACTTATTGTTCCTCTTTTTTTTTTTTTTGTTCATCTAGCCTAACATCCTTCAAATGTTGAATGGCCCATTTAGGCAGTTGATGTTCACTTTTTTGTGGATCTCAATAATCAACATCATTATAAAGTGGATTGATATAAACATCCGTTCTTCGATCATCTGAAGGTTCAGGGGGTGGAGAGTCATTGTCAGGTGAACTATTGCTAGGAGATTTAGATGAGATTATAGAATATCTAGATAATATGGACGAAGTAGGTGAGATGGATGAACCATTTTCTAATGAAGGAAATTCAATCTCATAACAATGTTGTGTACTTGGTTGATTTTTCATTTTACTTTTCTTTTTATCACCCTTACTTTCTATTTTTTCTAGAATACTTTATATCTTCGTGGCACTCTTACTTTCTGTTTCATCAAATATAACATCCATAATAACAATAAACTTTCCATTGGACAGAAGACGATATCGATTCCTTTCATTAAAAAACCCAATCAATGTACACTTCAAACTTCATGAATCAAGCTTAGATCACTTTTCTTTTGGAACTAAGTCATAGCATACTAAACCAAAAACTCTGTGATTTTTGACTCGAGGTTTGAAACCAAACCATGCTTAATATGGTGTAATTCCATCTAAAGAAGTAGTACGAGACTTGTTCCTTAAGTAGATTGTTGTATATATTACTTCTACCCAGTGCGATTAATTATCTCTACTACTCCATTTTGCTGTGGAGTTTAGACATTTGTAAGTTCTTCTTTGATACCATTTTCCCTGCAATAATTTAATAATTCATTGGAAGTGAATTCCCCTCCATTATTTGTCCTAAGAGTGTCAATTTTCTCTTTAACTCATTCTCAACCAGTTGGAAAAAAGTCTTGAATTTTTCAAACATTTCTAACTTTTGCTTCAAAACATAAATCCAAGTAATTCTACTAAAATCATCTATGATGATAGGACCCTATAATACTAGTGATTACCCCATTACTATTGTGGTTGTATCCCTTATTAATATTGTTGTGCCCCTATTGTCCCCATATTTTTATTACTGTGCCCCATAGAACCCCTCTATTGTTATTTTTGTGGCTTTATATTATAATTGTTAGGTCGGCTAGGTTATATTGTGACTCCTTAGACTCCTCTATATAGAAAGGAGCTTTCGTAATTTGGATCATCTAAGAATTTTTCATTTATGTAATGTAAAGGAGGTTTCCCCCTCGAAGAGGCTGAATTCTAAGGCGTTGATCTATCTTTTCTATCTTTTTGTGAGCTAGTTTCATAACATTTGGTATCAGAGCTTTGGATTCTAGGGTTTCGCTGCTCCAAATAGGTCATCATGGAATTTTCACTATAACTTTTTTCTGCAACGTTTCAGAAGCTAAAAAAAAACCCATTTGAGAAGAAATCACGTTGAATCTCGAGTCCAAATTTAAGAGCTTTTTGCGCTATATTTGCAGAGATATGATCTGAGGAAGTTGGTATTTTTGCAGACTCCTGAATTACATTCCAAACAGGTGACCTGGGGAAAATCGTCATAACCTTCTTTTTGAGCATTGGATTGAAATTTTGTAATAAGGTACAGAAATAGGATGGACTGTAGTTTCTTGTATATATTTTTCAGAGCCAAAAGTCGAAACAGGGACTCGTGGCACATCATGCAAGTTCTCTATACTGAACTAGTCTATAATCGGGTCACTGTGGGAGATTATGCATAATTATTTCTTGGAGAATCCAATTTGGATCAGACTGGTGGCATTGGAAATAGGAAGTAGAGGGCTACTACAGATCACAATTTCAGAATTGGATGATCGGAAATTACAGAGATACATCAAATTCAATATCAGGCTCCTACAAAGTGAAAAAAGGTGTGTAGTTTTTTTTAAATTTTTGCATAAGCTTGGTTTGAAAAATTAGTTTGAAGGAATTGAAAGGGAATAGTAAAGCATTATTATCGACAATTGATGCCCCAAGGAAAGAAAATGCAAACACCTAGTAGGCAACTTGAAAGCTCTAGCATGACTCATGAAGAAGAGGAAGAAATGCAACATGATATATCAAAATTATGAGACCAAGTGCAACAAGTATCACTTGCACAAAAAGGAATAGAATCTAAGATGGATGGTTTAAAGAAATATGTAGAAGCTAAGATGGATGGTTTAAAGAAAGGCGTAGAAGCTAAGATGGATTGTTTAAAGAAAGGTGTAGAAGCTAATATGAATGACGTGGAAGCTAAGATGGACGATTTGAAGATAGATTTGAAGACAGACATGGAAGAATTGAAGATAAATATGAATAAGTTGCTACAAGAAATGGTGACTAATGGTGAAAGGGTAGTAAAGGAAACTCATGATGAGAACAAAAGAAATGTTAATCATGATTCCATAGACTCTAATGTTGGATTGAAGACCCACCATATTCCAAAAATCGATATGAGGAAGTTTGATGGGAAGGATCCCGCAACATGGATATTATAGATGGAGCAATTTTTCGATCTCAATAATGTGCAAAACACACAAAAGGTACGTATTGCAACTTTATATTTGGAACCAAATCAGTTTGTATGGTATCAATGGCTTTGCTTTCATAAACAAATTATCACTTGGGCAATTTTTACGGAAGAATTGACAGCACATTATGAGGATATAAAAAGCAACACTTTTTTTAGCCAATTGATAAGTCTCAAACAAAAGGGTTCAATAATGGAGCACATTGAGGAGTTCCAAAAATTGAACATAAGGGTAAAAAATATTCTAGAGGAGCATAGGATTGATGTGTTCATAGGGACTTTAAAGGATAATATCCAACATGATGTTCGCCTTTGGGAACTTGATTCATTAGAGAAGGCATTCAGGTTAGCAAGAAAAATGGAAAGAAAAATTATGGCAACCATGAAGCATACCAGTCACAACTATAAAGATGGAAGTGTTGTTACCCCTAGCCTTCCACAGCCTATAAGGTTGACACCACAACAATTGGAAGAAAAAAGAGCAAAAGGGCTTTGTTACAATTGTGATAGAAAATACACTAAAGGTCATAAGTGTGCTGAGAGGAAATTATTCTACATAGATTGTGAAGAGGAAGAAGAAAAGGAGCAAGAAAGGTCAAAGGAAGAGGATATACTCCAGGAACAAAGCCTAGATAAAGAAGAAATGAATCCAACCATATCTTGTAATGCATTGGCTAGAATTACCACTCCTCAAACCATCAAGATAGAAGGACAAATCAAGAAGAAAAAGGTAATAGTGTTGATTGATTCAGGAAGCACCCACAATTTTATTCATTGTAAGGTAGCAAAAGAATTGAATTGCTTCCTATATCTAGCACCAGAGTGTCAAGTGATGATTGCAAATGGAGGAACGATAAATTTATCTGGAAAGTGCCATAATATCAAGCTATCATGGGAGAATATGTATTGACTAGCCCAATGCTTTCCATTCCAATGGGAGGTGCTGATGTTGTACTAGGAGTCCAATGGCTACAATCCTTGGGTACAATAGATTTTAATTTTCAAGAACTTTTCGTGAAATTTTCTGTAGAAGGAAAGGAAGTTGAATTAAGGGGTATTGCAAGGAAACTGGGAAAGATAATCAGCTCTAACAGTATGACAAAGCTTCTAAAAAAGGAACAAAGAGGTGTAATTGCACAATTATGTTCGCTAGATGTTTCCACATCGGAATCATCTATTTCTCCAGATCTCCAAAAAGTCTTGGACAATCATTCCAAGGTATTTGAGACTCCTAAAGGTCTCCCACCCATTCGTGATCATGATCATGCTATTCATTTGATTCCAGGAAGTGTTCCTCCAAACATCAGGCCGTATAAATATCCCTATGCCCAAAAGAGTGAAATTGAACGTATGGTTGCAGAAATGCTAGAGGCTGGTATAATTCAACCTAGTCAAAGTTCTTTCTCTACTCCTGTAGTATTGGTGCACAAGAAGGATGGATCATGGTGCATGTGTCTGGATTATAGGGAGCTCAACAAGCTCACTATTAAAGATAAGTTTCCCATTCCTGTCATTGATGAATTATTGGATGAATTGCATGGATCAATTTACTTCACCAAGTTGGATCTTCGTTCAGTATATCATCAAATCAGAATGAAGACTGGAGACATTCCAAAAATAGTATTTAGAACTCATGAGGGTCATTATGAATTTTTGGTCATGCCTTTTGGCCTTACCAATGCACCTTCTACATTTCAAGGTTTGATGAATTCCATTTTCAAACCCTTCCTTCGAAAATTTGTGTTAGTATTTTTTGATGATATACTAATCTACAACAAGTCTTGGAAGGATCATGTTGCACATGTTGACAGGGTGCTACAACTATTGGAGGAGAAACAATTATATGCAAAAAGATCCAAATGTTTCTTTGGAGTACAAGAGGTGGAATATCTGGGTCATATTGTATCTCATGAAGGAGTTAAGGTAGATCCTAGCAAAATTAAAGCCATTAAGGAATGGAAAATCTCCACATCCATAAAGCATCTATGAGGATTTCTTGGGTTGATAGGGTATTATCGCAAGTTTGTTAAGAATTATGGGAGAATAGTAGCACCTCTAACAACATTATTGAAGAAAGATGCATTTTCATGCACTCCAGAAGCAACAAAGGCCTTCGAACATCTTAAAGAGGCAATGTGCCAAGCAACGGTCTTAGCTACACTGGACTTCACAAAAACCTTTATTGTGGAATGTGATGCTTCAGGAAATGGAATTGGTGCTGTTTTAATGCAAGATGAAAGACCCATTGCTTTTGAAAGCCGTCCAATCAAGGGAAAGTTTTTACACAAAGCTATTTATGAGAAGGAAATGTTGGCAATACTACATGTACTTAAGAAATGGCGACCCTACCTAATGGGAAGACACTTCAAGGTAAAAACAGATCATGATAGCCTTAAATACTTTTTAGAACAAAGATTATCCTCTGAAAAGAAACAAAAGTTGGTCACAAAGATGTTGGGTTATGACTTTGAAATCATCTACAAAAAAGGGAAGCAAAATGTGGTGGCAGATGCACTCTCAAGAAAGGATGAGGATGTGGAAGCGTTGTTGTGCGCCATTTCTATTATTCAACCAGATTGGATAAATGAAGCAAGGGAGGAGTGGAAGAATTATGAAGAAGTGTGGGCCCTTATTCGAAAGATACAACAATATTCCAGTACATCTGATATATTTAGCTGGCAAAATGATGCGTTATGGTACAAAGATCGCTTATACCTCTGTAATAATTTTCAATTCAAACAAAATATTCTTATGGAATTGCACACTTCTCCCTTAGGAGGGCACTTAGGATTTTTAAAAACTTACCATAGGGTTAAGAAGGAATTTTTTTGGGATGGCCTTAAATCAGATATTAAAAATTTTGTGGCAGAATGTTTGGTTTGCCAACAAAATAAAGTTGAAACAATTAAGACCCCAGGTCTATTACAACCTTTATCCATTCCAAGCCAACGTTGGGAGGAGGTTTCAATGGATTTTATCACAGGTTTACCCAAGTCTGAGGGAAATACTGTCATCATGGTGCTAGTTGACAGAATTACCAAGTATGCACACTTTTGTGCATCATCACATCCATTGAAAGCCAGTATAGTTTCTACTGCATTTATGGAAACAGTTCAAAAGCTACATGGAAACCCAAAGATTATTGTAAGTGACAAAGATCCCATTTTCACTGGAAATTTTTGGACAAAATTATTTTCTTGTCTTGGTACTCAGTTAGCTCATAGCTCATCTTATCATCCTCAATCTGATGGGCAAACTGAGATAGTAAACAAATGTTTGTAAGGATATCTTCATTTCTTTGTATCTGATAAACAAACACAATGGGTCAAATGGTTGCCTCTGGCTGAATGGTGGTATAACACTTCCTTCCATACAGAAACCAAAATGACCCCATTTATGGCACTTTATGGATATCAACCACCATCCATCAAATCATATTTAAGAGAAAATTCTAAGGTTCAAGCAGTGGAACATCACATTGAACATCAACAACAAGTCCTCCAACTCTTAAAGGATAACCTCGTGTTGGCACAGAATAGAATGAAACAACAAGCAGATCAACAGCGAAAGAAGTTTTGATGTAGGTGATTTGGTATTCCTACGGCTACAACCATATAAAAAAATGTCCCTCAAGCAAGCTAAGAAGGATAATAAATTATCACCAAGGTATTATGGTCCGTACAAGGTGTTGCAAAAGATTGGTACTATGGCATACAAATTGGAGCTTCCTGCAGCGTCTCGAGTGCACCCAGTTTTCCATGTTTCATGTTTAAAGAAGGTTATAGGCGACAAGCTCCTAGTTCAAACAATATTGCCAGAACTTGATGAGGAAAGAAAAATTATATTGGAACCAGAAGTAGTCACAAAAAAAAGAACTCGACAGCTACAAAATCGATCAATCTCGGAGTATCTCATCAAGTGGAAGAACTTAGCCGCTGAAGATTCCACATGGGAGGATGAGAATTTTATACATAAGTGTCCAGAACTACTCAAGCGTTGAGGAAAACACTTTTTTTGAAGGAGAGGGGCATGATAGGACCCTATAATACTAGTGATTACCCCATTAATATTGTAGTTGTATCCCTTATTAATATTGTTGTGCCCCTATTGTCCCCATATTTTTATTACTGTGCCCCATAGAACCCCTCTATTGTTATTTTTTTGGATTTATATTATTATTGTTAGGTCGGATGGGTTATATTGTGACTCCTTAGACTCCTATATATAGAAAGGAGGTTTTGTCATTTGAATCATCCAAGAATTGTTCATTTATGTAATGTAAAGGAGGTTTCCCCCTCAAAGAGGCTGAATTCTAAGGCGTCGATCTATCTTTTCTATCTTTCTGTGAGCTGGTTTCATAACATATGAAGAGTAAAAATTATCTACAACCTCCTACATAATTCTGTAGAGGTCTACAAATGTCAATGTGAACCAATTTCAAACACATGTTTCCAATCTATGAACTTGTTGGGAAAGTATCTCAACTTTTTTTCCTATAAATGCAAGCTTCAAATTTTGTATTTTCTTCCTTAAGGTTGGATGTCCTTTAAACACTCCCTTCTTTTGAAGTTGAGAGAGAATTTCAAAGTTTAAATTCCGATATCTAACATGCCACAACCTTATTGGTGAAATATTTGTACTTTTTTCTCCTACAAAATCATACTTATGTGGAATGATTGTTCCTTTCATCCTTAGAAATTTTCCATCTTCATATCCTGTCATGATTGTCTTCATATCTTGTTTAATGGAATTGATTTTTACCAAACCATCCTCCATAAAAACCTGGTGTCCCGCTTGTCAAATCATAACTAATGGCAACAAATTCTTCTTGAAAGTTTGTACATACGAAACATTTAAAATTATTTTTTCTCTAATGCCAAGAAGATAAATTTTTACTACACCTTTTCCAAAAGGAGTGTGTTTTGTATCATATGCACAAAAGATTGAATTGAGTTGGTACTGTTGAAAATTCCAAAAGAAGTCACATTGAAAAGTCATAAGTTGTTCTTCCCATGTATCTAAGATCCATGCACCTTCATAATCACTTTTAATACATGTGGAAACCTATAAGGATATTGATTCTAAAATTTGAAGTGTATTCAAGACATATTCAAAGCCAACATCTTCTTGGTCATTAGAAAATTGTGCTAAATGTTGTTGAAAATTTGTAATTTTTTCAATGAAAGTTTGACAATCTTCAACATAATGAACAACTTTGTTGTATCTTCTACAAAGAACTTGATTTAAATATTTTCCTCTACCTTGACTTTATCCTCTACCTCTACTTTGTCCTCTACCTTGATTTTTTCCTTTTCCTTGACTTTGTCCTCTTCCTTGATTGTTGTCTCTGCCTTGATTATTGCCTCTATTGAAGTTGTTGCCTCTGCCTTGACTTTGACCATGACCTTTTCCTTTGTATGCTCCTTTATTTTGATTTTTTTCCTTCTTGCTCTATCTCTAGAACTTTCAGTTGAAGATTTACTAGTGCTAGCTTTTGTAAAGAAGACATCTTATCCAACCTATTTCTCCTTTCCAAAAATTTTGTCATATTGAGCTAGCATGTCACTTAATTCATCAAATTTTAACTTCTCTAGATTTTGACTTACCTATAAAGCTTACAAGAAATGTGTATATGAAGAAGTTAAACCAGAAATCAAAATAGTAGTCATGAAGCTATCATCCATTGCTTGAAATCCAACCTTTATTTTTTCCTGCTTAATGTTCTTAAGTCTAGAAATGTACTCAAGTACATCTCCCCATTCTATCAATTTTCGTTGAGGCCGCTTCAATTTAATATCAAATCTCTTAGATTTTGGTTGTGTATCAAATAAATCTTTAATTTTTTTTTCAGGAGCTCCATGCATCAAAAGCATTTTCAATGTGAACATACATTTCATCATTAATGCTAATGATTTGTCATTTTTGATCTCCCATTTAGCTAGTGAGTCTACATTTGTAGGTTTGTTTGGTTTAACATCACCATCACATACATCTTTCCAAAGTTCATTGTAAATCAAAGTGTTTTCTATGTGCCTTTTCCATGTCTTGTAATTCTTTGAGCCTTCAAGTTTGTCAGACTCAGAAAAATAAATTTACCATCTTGGACATTGTAAAAGTAAATGTATGCACCAAGATAGATCATGCACCACAAAAAGAATATGGAAAACACACCACACACAACACCACAACAAAAAAATGATCTATTGAGGCTTGGCCTTGACCCTCATATAGTCGTTTGAGGAGAAAAGTGACTAAGCTTTGCACTTGGCTCTAGTCAACTTCTCTGAAATTTTACAATGAAACTTTCAAAATTTGACTTTTACAATGCTCTTGCAATTTGGATTCTTTGACTGTATCCCCCCACCCCCCCAAAGTAGAATTTAATTTGAATTACAATTTTTTCCCTAAAAAAAATAAAAATAAAAAATAAAAATTGCATCTTATTGCTTAAAAATTACAAATTACAAAGTTACATCTTATCACTCCAAAATTAGAAAAATGACACCTTATCAATGCCAATTAAAAAACAAAATTACACCTTATTACTCCAAAAAAATACTAAAATAACAAAAACATCAACTTATCACTCCCAAAATATTACAAATTAAAAATGATAACTTATCCCTCCATTAAAAACCTTATCTCTCCACAGAAAGAGACTTTACTTTCCCAAAGGTATTCCTTTCCGCTTTTCACGCTTTTGAAACATGAAGTTAAGGATATATAAAAAGGTGCTCACGTTAAACATAAAAATTAAACTCTTAAACCCTTGAAAAAAGGATTTTCCAATTTAAAATCAATTTTATTGACTTTTTATATTTAATTATTTTTCCTTTGACTTGGACATAGGTCAATTCTATTTTGCAGGTATTCTAGCCAAGAGACTTCTAGGTTGACTACTTCCACGTAGGTCCTTCCACACAAGCCTTCAACACAACTCCTCATGCTACAAATCTCTTTCATGTTGGCCTCCTCACATGGATTTCTTTTATGTTGGTTTCCTTGTCTAGAATTTGTTGAACACCCTTTGTGAGAATGAAAATAAATGCAATATTTAAAACATCCCAAAACGCCTTTAGAAATTAATTAATATCTTCAATTTGGCTAAATATTATAGGTGAAAATAGATTGATGCTCTTCTGAGCCAACTGGAATAGTTTATTGTAAGAAGACATGTCAATTTGTCACTAAAATTGATGCAAATTTTATACAGGATTAAAACATCCCAAAACGCCTTTAGAAATTAATTAATATCTTCAATTTGGCTAAATATTATAGGTGAAAATAGATTGATGCTCTTCTGAGCCAACTGGAATAGTTTATTGTAAGAAGACATGTCAATTTGTCACTAAAATTGATGCAAATTTTATACAGGATAATGCGATCAGTCTCTACAACACCAAAAACTTCCACAAACTGTGACAATGAAATGAGAGGAGGAGCTTGTTTTATAGATATTTGTTGGTAGATGGAGCCTTTAATATGCTGATACATTACAATACATTGTTTCATTCAAAGCTTGCATTCAGACTTACAACACACGGTGCTTTCATTCAAAGCTTTCAGAGGGATTTATAATATTTTGTTTCCTATATACCGAAACCAATTGCTACAATGATAGACATCAAATTTAAGGGAACAAATTTGTAAATGCAATTGCAAAATGAATACCTTCAATAAAAACAAAAGGATTTTATATGGGGACTGAATTTCTTCATTTTAAATCTATATCTTAAACTAATAATAGAGTTGTAAAGTTCTTTTCCTTTATTACAAATTTTGGTAATGAACACACCCAAAATTATTGTCCAATTTGATGTCATTTTGCAAAATCCTACACAGCGGAAATCTCCTCTACATCACCATCTGCATCATTCAAGCTCTGATACCACAATAATAGCAGAAGTGTCCTCACACACACAACTTTTATTAATAAGGAAAAGAAAATATTACATAAATTTTACAAGAGCTTACACACAATCACTCAACACCTTTGCAAGTGGAGAGAAACAACATTTAAATAAGCTTGTGTCATAAACTAATTTTGTTATGGATCACTTATTTCATTTACAAACGTTGATTTACATTTAATGCTCTTGTAACAACACTCCTAACTATATCCTGAATTAGTTTCTAAGAAACCACACCTTTTTAGATGTCATATATTTTATAACAAATATATATTCTAAGAAGACTCTAAGAGTCTAAATAATTCATTAAATATTCTAACAAAAATCCAAATAATTAAATATTTATTTATGTACTTTGGATGATATATCTAACACAAAGCTTAATTATGAAATTGAAATCATGTATTGTCCCTCTATACCTGATAATGTTAAACACCGACAAATATTTGAAGATGACTAGCTAATTAAAAAAATTATCGAAATGGTGGGAGAATTATCAGGGATATGTATCAAAGCTGATGAGGATGAAAAGTTAGAAACACCCTATCTCTCTAAATTCAAACAAAAAATTGGAAAACACGAAGTGGTGCAGTTAAAAATTAAGTATATCCCACGAGGGCTAATCCCCCTTAAAAAAATATTTGATCGAAAAGGAGCTACTTCTTCCCCTTTATTAAAAACTTTGGATGTTGAAATTGAGAAAATAAATATAAGAACAAAAGAAGAGCCTAAGCTAATAAATATTTCCAAAACTCTTTGAGAAGAATACAAAATCTTGTATATAACCCTTTTTAAAGAGTACTCTAATTTGTTCGATTGGAGCTATGATGACCTAAAGACTTATAATAAAAAATAATTGAGCATAGAATACAACTAAAGGAAGGGGTCAAACCTTTTCGACAAAAGTTGAGACTAATAAATCCTCTTTTATCCCCTCCATCAAGAAGGAAGTCAAGAAATTATTACACACAAAAATCATAGTACCTCTCAAGTATTCTAACTAGGTTGCTAACTTAGTCCCCGTCAAGAAGAAAAGAAACAAAATTAGACTCTGCATTGATTTTCGCAACCTAAACATAGCTTCTTTAAAAGATATTTTACCTTTGCCAAAAATGGACTACATTCTTTAGAGAGTAGTCAGAGCCCATAGAATTTCAATGATAGACGGTTTTTCTGGGTATAACTAGATAGTCATACACTAAGAAGATAGATATAAAATGCCTTCACTACCCCCTGAGGAACGTTCATGTACGAGAAAATTCCCTTTGAGCTCATGAAAATTGGGGCTACATTCCAACGAACCATAGAAATAACATTCATAGATGAGAAAGACAATTTCATCATTATATATCTAGATTATATGACAATATATTGTAAGTCTAATTCACAGCATTTAGACCAACTCAAAATTGTCTTTCAGAAATGTCAAAAATATAGCTTGTCTCTCAATTCTCGTAAAACATTTTTTCCATGGCTGAGGGTACATTTTTCGGGCATATCGTATCTAAGAATGGAGTTTGAGTTGACCAAGAGAGATCCTAGGGTATCTAAAATATACCTTTCCTTAGGATTAGAAAATAAATTCATTCATTCCTTGGAAAAATAAATTTTCTATGCAGCTTTATTCCTAATTTCGTAAAGTACATTAAGAATATAACTTTCATGCTTAGGAAGGACAAGAAATCAAATGGACTCATGAGGATAAATATACCTTCTCCTAGATTAAGAAATCATTGATGGAAGCACCTATCCTCATGAGTCTCAACTATGAGAAAGACTTTATATTCTTCCCCTTTTCTTCGGAATAGACTATAAATGCAGTCCTCCTCCAAAAGAATGAATAGGGTTATGAACAACCCATCACCTTTTTCAATAAAGCATTACAAATTTCTAAACTTAAGTATAATATCATTGAAAAAGAAGCTTACTTGTTGGTAAAGTCTTTGAAAGATTTAAGAGATTATATTCTCCAATCTAAGATTATTGTCTATCTACCTAACCCTAGTGTGAAAGATATCCTTACCCAGCATGATGTTGAAGGAAGGAGAGGAAGGTGGACTGCAAAAATCCAAGAATATGATTTAGAATCAAAACCTATCAAGGTATTAAAAGGGAAAGTTATTTCCAAATTCCTAGATGAAGCAAATTTCAAGGCATTAGGAATAAACCAATTAACTCACTTGAGCCACATTTCCCATGTTGAAGGTTTAGAACCGAATAAACAATCAAGGTTTTTGTTGTCCAACTCTATTTTTCAATGTCAATAAAAAATTTAGGGCATGTCATCAATGCCAAATCTTTGATAGAAAACATAAATTGGAAACCCTACCTCTAAAACCCAACCCTTTAAGGCTCCCTTTCAAAAATAAGGACTAGATTTTATTGGGGAAACACAGCCCCATAGTAGTGGAAAACATCACTGGCTATTGATTGCTACTAATTATTACATGAAATGGGCAGAAGTCATACTCATTAAGAAAACCAAAGATACATTTTTTATGGATTTTTTGGTTTTCCCCAGAAACTCATCGTTGACAATGTTAAACCTTTTCGTTCAGCTGCCTTTATAAACCTCTAGAGAATTATAATATCATGCTTGGGCATTCAGTAGCCTATTAGCGCTTAATAAAATAAACTAGAACTTTTTGTATTGTCAATCAGGATACACCAACAAGTTTTAGGTTTATTTAGGGCCTTGGATTAGGTGAGAGGAGAGTAAACTCTCTAAGGCCACTCTAGATTGTAAAACATAGAAGTCTAATTAAGGAGAGAAATCCAATAGCGTTAGGGAGAATAGGAAAGCTCGGTGGCTGGGAGTTAAGCACGAGGGTTCATGAAGATAAGGATGAGAGATACCCCCTCTCTTACCTGTCAGATCCTACCTCACCACTGTTCTGCCTGGCTTTTGATACGAGTTCGTGTCTTTAGTTGCCTATCCTAGGGATCTACATAGGTGGATGCTGAGGGGAATCCCATGGCACCTGAGGTTGACATTGCATCACGTTCAACAGTACCTCTAGAGGGCACCCTTGCAAAGCTTGGGGGCTTGCACTGGCAAAGGTTGTTGTGTAGAGGTCAGTGTAACTACCTCTGATACCTTTGCTAGTAGATCTTGGGTGTCGTTACCCCAATCTATTTTCGGAAGGCCCTTATTATTAAATTTCTCATATTTTGGTGTCTGGTCCTAATCACTCGGAGCGGAAATACTTAGAAGTTGTTTGATTGCTGATCTCTTTAAGGACATTTTTAGTGTTTGTTTTGTTCTCCTAGTCAGCCTAGCTTTCAATTTTTTTGAGTCTTTAAGTAGATCTTATAAAAATAATTCAAAGTGGCTAACCGACCACCTCGATGGTCCCGTAGACTTCGTGGGCTTTCACTTGCGAGTCCAGAGCCTTCTCCTAGAAGGCATAGGAGTGATTCTGCCAGTGGTTTTCAACCAGTGGCAATAGGTGCATCGGAGATTGGTCCTCTACTTGGGGGCATTGGTTTACAAGATAGACCTGGCACTACTACAAAGTTAGAGAGGAGCACACCAATTCTTTCTTGAGTACTCTTCCAGTCGGAAGATAGTATTGAAGTAGAAGAGCTTTCAGAGTGAGTTACAGCTTCGAATTCTCCTCTCCCTCCTGATCATCCAGACATATTGTTATATGTTGTAACTCCGACTCACAGGACTTCGAGCCCAGGTCCACACACATCTATCCCTTCGATGACCACTGTTGGAAGCATGGCATCCACCACGAGTGTTGCGAGCATGCCAAATCCCATATCTGTGCAAGGGGGAGGAACTATTTCCATCCCTTTTAACACTCACAGCACATCCTTATTTGGGTCTACTTCCATTCCGTCGACGAGTGGAAGTTCTCAAGCCAATGCATCCAGTTTTGAATTCTTCCCTTTTGGAATGCCCTCTCAAGGTATTCCTTCAGTTCCATTGCATGTACCATCAACCACCTCCACATCCATGATGAGTGGGTCAGATTGTTCTCAGGGTTTCCCATTTGGAAGTGGTCATATACCACATTCCAATCCGACAATAGGGTCTATACTTTTTCCTTTCACTAGTCAAGGTGGCAATCTCTTTCACAGTTGGACAAACCCTGCGGTTAGTGGGAGAGGAACTAGGAATTAGTTTTTCAGCCAACAAGGGAATGTGCCATATTCCTCAGTTAATTCATTTCAAAGTTTTCCACCCTTAGCTAATGATTGGAACCCTTACCAGGGGCTGTCAGCTGCTTACAATACCTCTTTAGGGGGGAACTTTACCGGTTACGGATGATTTCCAGTTGGAGTTGGTCAAATTCCAAATTTTGCTGGACCACAAGGGTCACCTTTTGGTTCCATAGGTTCTACCATTTACTTTGGGAAACATGGTGCCTTTCAAAATCTAGGTCATTCTTTTCAAACTTTTTGGAACCCCACCCCATCTGGGTGGAATTCCCAAGGTCCTCCATGACTTCCTTTTCTAGCCACGCTTAATCTGCCAGACTTGACTAAGTTGACAAACAATCCAATTAGATACAATCTGGCTTGGCCTCCAGTCCCAACCAAACTTCCATCGGATATTCCAAAATTCAAAGGGAAGACTGGTGAAGACCCTGGCGACCATGTAACCATGTTCCATTTATGGTGCTCATCTAACTCCCTAATCGATGATTCGATTAGGTTGAGATTATTTGAGCGCACCTTAACAGGGAATGCAGCTAAGTGGTATATAGAGTTGGCAGGGGGAACCTTTACTTCTTTTGCTGATTTGGCTAACATTTTCTTAAACCATTTTCAGTTGCTTGTCTGTTACGAAGCCGAAACTGAGCTTTTGGCCAGTTTTCATCAGGACACAGCTACTCACATTTCAGATCATATCTAGGAATGGAGACAGAGACACAGGCTTATCAAAACTTAAATTCCACTAGAATTCTATCTTGAATGGTTTTTAAATCATTACAACCAGAGATCTCCATGGATGTTTCTAGGTCTAGTGTTAATTCGGAAGAGCAGGATATCTTTCACGCCCAATAGTTAGAATTGATATATTCTCAGCCTGGGACTCTTCAGAAAATCTCGCCTGATGCTCCTAGATCCATGGTTGATGTAGCCAAATTGAAGCCAAGCCCTCACAATGATGGTATATTTGGATCGGTTGATGCAAATGCGGTGAACCTTTTGAACCAATTGCAGAATTTGTCTCTACAAACTACTTCTTCTAATCAGGGTACACCATCTACTCCTTTGCCTTCCCATCCTTCTTCCATAAACGTTATTCAGGCCCTTAACCCCAAAGGAAATCAACAACCCGATGGGAAGAAGAAGGGACAAGGAAAAAATAAGAATTAGTATGGAATTAGCGAACAAGCCCAGCGATGGTGCCGATGAGGGTAGAAATGAGTCTAAGAAGAAAGTTAAATTTCCATGCAAGCTATGTAGTGGATATCATTTGACTCATCTCTGCCCGAAAAATTCAAGATGCTCAGCGCTTATTAGTGTAGCAAAGGTCTTCTATCTCCCAAGCTGTCTTGACTAACCCTTTCCCCCAAGGGAAGCAGTTACTTGCTGGTGCGAACTCAAACCCTGGTACCTCTGCAGGGGGCAACCAAGAAGGGGACAATTCCTCAAATGTTTTCATGATGAGATCTAATGTCAATGTGGATACACAGTCACATGATTATGGTGAAGCAGAAACATCTAAGGATAAATCTATTCCTGAAACTATGGATCCACTTAATATTGAGTGACCCTATGTCAAGTCTATACCTTGGATACCAAAAGGCTCCACCAAGTGCACGAATATTAACCCTAATGCTAGGGCAGCCCAGAACTACTCCATTGTAGAAGATCTGGCTCAAAGTCCTTGTACTATGTCTACTTTAGAGGTACTCTAGTCATTTCCTGCTCAAAGAAGTGCTTTGCTTTTGGAAATAGGGCCAGTAGATCCAAAAAATTCTTTAGCGCTCACTTTTGATATGCTCAATGTCAAAAAGAGACTTCCTCATCATATGGCTTTCCAGATAAAGTCTACTTACCGAGAAACCAATATTTCTCAGACAGTTATAGATGAGGGAGCTTCCACATGCATAATGTCTATGTCATGTTGAAAGGAAATTCAATCACCTTTAGTTGTTCCTTCACTGACTCTCTTAACAGCATTTGATGGTCATTCTCATAGGCTACACAGAATTTTCCGAGCTTTTCCTATATGTGTTGGAGGAAAGGTCGTTAATATTGAAGTAGAAATTGTTGATGCCAACCTGGATTACAACCTCCTCTTGGGAAGAAATTGGATTTATGAAATGGATGCCATAGTTTCAACTCTGTTTTGCGTCCTTTGTTTTCCTCACGAGGGGAGAATTGTTAAAATTGATCAAATAGATTATTCTCTGAGTGATTCTTGTGCAACTTTGGATTCTACCATTCCATTGGTGTGTAATCCTCGTCAACCTATAGAGAATTTAGGAGTAGGGATGTACTCTTCATTGATGGTTGTATTTGATCTTCCCCCTCCTACAGCTAGAATTGATACAATTTCATCCTCCAAGGAGCCTTTACGGAAAGAGTTTGTTCAAACTCATTATTTTTTGGATCTTGGAACCTTAACTTCATCTACGACCACATCTGATGAAGGCTAGGTGGGTGGAATAGCATCTCCTATGTCTGTAGTAGAACATAGATATGAATCTATCAATAACTCTATAGACGACCATCCTGCTCCCTCTTTGGAGGAGGAGTTAGATGGTGATGTGACTCCATCTTGGACCCTCAACTCCACTTCTGCTTTGGATTGCTTAGATATAGCTTTTCCATCTGAAGAAGAAATTTTGAAGCAATGACGATTGTAGATCGACCAATGGAAGATTTACATCATCATTCATATTTTCGTCATCCTTTGCATGAAGTTGAATCTAGGTCCTCCATTCTACTTACTAGCGATGTTTGTACAGTGTCAAACCCTTTGGCTCCAACACATTTATCTGCCGAAGGTCATATATTGATTGGCTCAAGAACTATACCTATAAACATCTCTAGGAACAAGCTAGCAGAGCCCCCTGATGGGCTCTACCTTAAGAGGCATTTTTCTTAGGTTTCGGCCGAGCAATTACTTCTTTTTATATATTATATTTTTGTGCATATTTTTGTGGGACGTGTTGTGATATCAATCATTCATCAAGATAAAAACAAAATTTGGAACTGTGTATATTTATATCATAAAACTGCTCATAAGTACATAAAGTGTTCAAAAATAATATACAAAATTGGGACTAAATGCCCATAATCATGTCCAGTCTATCTATCGACTCGGCTCAAGACGAGCGGCTAAGAAAGTGACCACTGCATTGGCCACAAGCCGAAGGATGCAAACCCGGTCTCGTGGTACTCCTACCATGCGACGCTGCATCTCCTCAGGTAGGTCTTCTATGGTGACCATCGGTACCTAGTGAGTCAATCTCACTAGGTTTCTTTGGACTGCATATAAGACCCTCTCTGTCTCAGCAACCACCTCTTTGGCACCTCTTCCGTGATGCCTATGCCATGGAAATCCGTCTAGTCTTACTGGACCCACATTTGGAACATCATCATTATGTCAGCCTTTTAATCCCATCAAAAATATTTCTAAGTTCATATTTAAAAAAAAATAAAAAATAAAAAATAAATAAATAAATAAATCTTAAAAATTGATAAAACTTAAAAAATTGTTACCTATCTCTCCCCATGTTGCATTTGCTAGTAGCACCAAGTTTGGATCTCCCCGGAAATCCATGCCAGCATAGGGATAGTCATCCACAATGATGATTTGTTGTTCCCACCAGGCGAAGAACTCATCATCAAATGTAGTCCTTGGCACGTCCCCACCTCCAAGGTGTTTCATCAGATAGGCCCACCCACCCATCCAAGGATCTCGAGGGCTACTGATAGAGACTGATACCTTCGGACGTAGCCCAGGCACCTTCTCAAAGAAGGAGCATAAAATAGTCCCATATCCGAAATTTTTGGTCTACCCTTTCTGAATGGAGGACAACTGGCTATTCATATTGGTAAGAAGAGGTGTACACCAATCAAAAACAGTGGTGAGACAGTCCACATCCAAGCTCATGGATACTCATGATGCTTGGTGTAATGAGGCTGATCCGTTTAGCCTGGCTGTGGTGAACAATAGAATCCTCAGGGACAAGCTCTCCACATGTTTTATTGGAATTTGACTTCCAATTTTTTCTGGATGCATAGAACAGTATATATGTACGTAGTCTTACACTGAAATACTACCTCGTGTCCGACCTGTCGAATGTACCACTTCTCCTCTCTGAGAGAGACCAATGATAAAGTAAATATCCTCCACCTCTATCCTCAAAGGCATCTGATCAATCATAAATGCATCATCTTCGATACTCCAATAGTGGATTAGAATTTCAAGCAGACGAGTGTTGGCTTTCATGTTGGGCATTTTGAAAATTTTGAACAAGCCAGATCCCCTCAATGCATCTAATGCTTGTTGATCATTCATAACTTCATTGTCAATTGTGGTATGTTCCCTCTCTCTCCATGTGATTGTCATCCTGAAAAAAATCAAGTTTCAATCGTTATATTTTTGTATTTAAATTTCAAAGCACATATACGTGGGTTCCCTTTACAGACAGTTTCATGTAGGGCCGTCGTATACACTGGTTGATAACAACCAACCCACATATACACCGAGTTTTAATTTTTAAAATAAATTCTTACGTTCAAATCTTAATAAAAATTTCTAAAAACAATCACAAAGTAATGCAAGCATGAAATGAGGGTTACCTGATGGTTTTGATCCAATTTGAATGGTCCAATTATTTGGGGGGCAAGTTTGCTCTTTTTTCTCCACAGCTTTTGCTATTAACACAAATGATACAAATTGTGAGTCAAAAGGTCATTTGATAAGCTTTGAAATTATCAAATTTTTTCAAAACTTGATTTTTTTGTCTCATGAATCTTTCAACTTGTGAGCTTAGATTGTTAGGAATAGGTTGTTTTTTCAGGGTATTTTGGATGCTTCTTCGATATGTCATATCGGTTCCATGACCGCTGACCCATCATTGCAGGTATTGTTTACTCACTGGCATATAGGTTAGGGAAACCATTTTTTCCGTTGCATCTTGCATACTAGCATCCTTTTGTCGATACACTTGCCATAGGGTTGATCCCATTTTGTTATGGTTAGTAAACCACGTTCACTCGTCGATTTTTAAATCATGACATGATGGTAGAGCCATCCTTTACATAGGCATCATAGTTAGAACCTCACTAACACTTTTTGCCCATGCTATTATATTGAGTAGGCTTGGGAGTCCTCTTTTGTCCTGCCATGACTTGTGCGTTGAAGAATCATTCCTCTTTGCTTCTTTGCTTCCTTCTGGCCGTATACCCTAGAGACTTCTTTGTGTTGAGTTGTACTACTGCATTGCATTTTGACCATTTGCACCTTTTGGCCTTGAGCCCACTTCACTTGGACTCGTGTTTAAGCCACTTCTTTGACCATGTCTTCTGAAAACTCAAACTTGCAATCCCTTAGCTTCTGCAACTTGACACACCCTTTGACCCATGGAAGGAACATCCCTTTGAGTGTCCTTGACTAGTTTTGCCTCCCTGCATTGAGCATAGGATTGTTCCCATCCCAAGAACTATATCATCTGTTTCACTAACACTCATTCTTTCCACTATACTATAGCATTCTTTTATTCTTTTTCCAGCTTAAAAAAAAAAGCACAAAAAAATTATATATTCCAAAAAAGAGCAGGAATGGGACAACATTTCCATATCTTGCTGGCAACTAGAGTCAATTGTGTCACCCTTGAACAAAGCACTCAAAAGAAAATATCTCCTCCATTTTGGGCAAGATTTAGTTTGACTTAGGTATGCCTTAACCTTGTTATTGAGTCAGTTCTCCTCTAATTGGTTATCTCTTCCAATCATATGGAGAGTTCGTTCATTCCTCCTGCATGACGAACTTATACAAAGTTATCATATGCTGCCACATAGTCATCATTGAGTCGTGCTTTTGTTCAAGGGAAGTAAGCCTGAGTCGACCTCTCTATGGTGTCTCTTGACCTTTTTTTCAGTCAACCATCCCTGGTTGTTAGTGTCTTGTTTGTCATCACACCAGTTATATTGGTCCTTTGCTCATGCCAGTTTGAGAAGGTCTCCATTGACTTCTTGCTGGCGGATATTGTCCTTATCGACGACAACATATTGCTCTAAGGGTAGGCCTAGAGCCGTACCCTGGCCCTATTTTAATTATTGATAGGTCACCTTGTGCTCAACATCGATTAGTATCATGGGTCTTTGACTGAGTGGTTTCCCTTGTGTTCGACATCTGGTCTCATTATCACACATTGGGATTCATGTAGTGCCTTGGTTTCCATTTGACCCTATTGGTGGATTCCTCGCCTCTATGTCAGCTTTCATTATTGGTTGGTTTAGAGGGTTTCTATCGTGCACTAGCTACATCTTGTGTACACCGGAAATGTGCTTCGGTTGGGTTACTACATATTTTTTGTTTGATTCCTTCCACATTATTGGCCTACGGGTTACACTCGTGCTAGATTGATGAAGGATGCCTTAATGCCTTACTTCTAGCGGATCTTTTCCTATTGACTACCACTCATTGCTCTAGGGCAAAGATATTGAGTCCATTTGGCAGTACCTTGGGGTCTGCAGTCATCAGTGGCAGATCCTTCACTATCGACAGTGGGAAACCATCATTGTCCCCTGATTGATAGATTCTTCCAGGTGTTTCACTTCAGCTCATTTATTCGCACTTGTTAGATTGTACTAGGTACCTTGACTCTCATTATCATTATCGGTGAGTAGTCTCACGTTTGTTAACAGTATACATTAATGACTGGTAATCAAATGATTTCTCACATGGTTGACTTCAGATCATTTATTCCGATTCTGTAGAAATGCACCACGGCAGTTGGTGAAGAATTTGGGTTGCATCAACATTCTTTGGTTCACTTGTCAGTTGCTCCTGTTGCTGCTAATCGAAACCATTCCACATTATATGTTGCAGTCTTTCACAGCAACATCTTATATGTTGGCATCTGAGTTGTGGTGTAGTATCATCTTATTCCATCATGTTCATTTGGTACTATTGGGATTAGTTTTTGACATCAGTGATCAGCTTCATCTTTCAGCTTCATTGATCATATTCTTATATGTGATATTCAGACATGTACTTGTTCGATCATGATCAGATGATCCATTATGTACTTTCAGTTCTTTATACTTGTATACATAGTGGATCTTCTTGTACTTGATATGCGGACATGCTTTACTTTCTTTGAGCATGGGTATGCTTGCCTCAGATAGCTGTTTCTTTTTTATCTTCTTTTGATGGCTTGGCAGGCTGAAATCTGGTGAAGTCCTTCTCAGTTTTTGACAGGTTTCCTTTCCATATACTTAGTACATTTCGACCATCATGTACCCCTTCTGACCTCATATATTAGGGGGCATCTGTTATAGCTCCAAATACCACCCTTGGTATTTGTGATGCTTGGTTTATGGCCTAGGGCAACCCCTCCTTCTAGACTTGGTCCAAATATTTTAAAAATAGTGTTTTACTTCCTATACGATACTTTGCCCTGAGATAAAAGCATGTACACGCGGGTTCGTCTATACCCAACCTATGTATATGTATTAAAACACCTAAAAAAATTAAATTTCCTTAACTATGGGCAAAGTTCACGAGTTTTAGCTATTGATTACCTCCTAGTGCCCATGGCCCAGCTATTTCCCAACTAAAAAACTAATTAGGAGAAGTATAAATAGACTTCAAGGGGAAGGCCTTAAGGAGGAGAGAAGAGATAGAATTACTATACTGAGATTATCCCCTGATCAAGTCTGAAGTATCTTTGTGCTTCAAGCACTTCCCCAAGTTCAGGAAACCCTTGCTTCCTTGAGTGTTGATATTCTCCCACTTGCTTGAGATATCATGGTATTGGTTATGGAAGGAGCCTGTTGAAGACTGGGACTGGACAGACCTAGAGGACGGTTCCGCTTGGAGCCAGAATAAGGAGACTCAGGTGAACTCTTTCTGTGTTTATTATAGTTTTCTACAATAAAAATAATGTTGTATTGTTCCTGAGATTGACCTTGTTTGTGCATCAGATGTTGTTGTAATTCATGTATGAATGATTATTTTGATGTATAACTAACCATTTGCTTATATGATATAAATTCGATTTCATTAAAATGCTTTATCTATATGCTACTATGTATGTTCAGATTGGTTGATTTGTAGATTCAAAGATCATCAGGAGTTGCAGAGGGTTTGAACCCTACTTGGACTACCCAAACGAAGGACATCCAGGTACGTTCATCCTTACATAGTTTGTTTATTTAAGCATGTTTCCTAAGTTGTATGCATGTTTCTTGTTGTAGATTACTCTTGCTCTGTTGGGGTTCTAACCCAAAGCCCTAGGGTACTTATTCCCATAACAACAATGGGTAGCTTAATCAACTAATAAGAACATTTTAAGAATTTTAAGAAAAACAGTTAATTCAAAGAAAAGAAACTGACATGTCACACTAAAATATGCCCTTTGGGATAACAGAATGAATACTGAGAAATCAATTTGTATGTATCCATTCCATATGCCATATGGTATTGATGTTGTCATACCATTATACTTAGGTAATAAAGTAATGAAATTATTGCAAGAAGTAAATGAAGAACCTAATGATTAACAAAGGATAATTAACCAATTCGTCGATGTTTAGCAAGAGAAAGAGTAGGTATATAATAGAATAATCAAACATCAAGAAAATGTCAAAATATTATTTGACAAGTGGTTCAAAGAGTGAACTTTTCTCCCAAGAGACCTAGTGTTAACATGGGATAAAAGCAATGAGGATCCTAGAAAACATAGGGAATTTGATAACCTTTGGCTTGGTCCATTTATCATTGACAAGGTTGAGGGCAAAAATCCCTTATCCTTTAAAAAACTCAAAGATGATATGATTGGCCCCCTAGTTAATGGTCAATTCCTCAAGCATTATTTTACTTACAAAGTTTACAAACTTAAACAAAAAAAAAAAAAAAAAAAAAAGGAAGAAAAAAAGAATAATTTTAAACATCTTTAAGTTGTGAAAATCTAGGTTAATCACACAAGTACATCTTATAGTTAAACCTTAAAAATTTAAATATAATAATGAAACCTATATTAGCATAATTGTTCTAGTCATGAGGCTCGTTTTTAATCAATGTTTTAAATTCATTATGTAGGCTTACCCTATTTTAATTCATGATTATAATTCACTAAAGGTTTGCCTTAGTACTCTCACACTAATTTTGTATTTGATACTCAGCACTAGTGTCACTTATCATTTGACATATTTAACATGGATTGTAAGCCACTACTTTTTCCTGCATAGGATATTTCATTGCTACTTATACCATACTTGGGACAGTTAATTATACCCTATTGGCATAGGGTACGCTAACAACTTCATCGAGGCTATGGATGTTCTTTGGCAATAAAAAAATGTTAGTGGCATTGGGTTTTCTAGTGCATTATATTCCCACCTCCTTATGCAGTGGTCACTTCCATATGGGTATGCTAACAACTCTGTCAGGGCTTGGGAAACTCGTTGGTAGTAGAGAAATGTTAGTCACATTAGGTTTTCCCGTGTGTGATCTTCTCATCCTCTGAAATAAAAGATAAAACTTGTGTGTTCATATATATATTAAATAAAATGTGTTAGATAATACTTTAATGAACATGCAATGAAGGATCACTTTCATACAGTTAAATAAGAGGAATATAGGTTTCGTCTACTATGCCATGGTGAATGACTTTGTTGGGGCTATGGATACCTACTGGCAGCGGAGCAATGTTCGACATGGCAGATCTTGCACAGGGATTTTCAAAAGGATTTTTTCCTTCTATTTACAATCATAATATCAATTTTGCAACTTGGTGACCAATGATTATATGTAACAATCAATTATTAGTGTTATTTTCTTATATGACATGGATTCTAAAATTTGGAAACATGATGATGTAACTAGATTTGTCATATATATTGCATTATAAGATCTTATATTGTTCGAGTGGCATGACTATGGAATAGTTCTGCATCCATACATAACAAATAAAAGTTGACAAAATCTCAAAAAGCATCATTATATATATATATATATATATAAAATTTTTAATTCCTATATATATCTATATATATATATATATATATATATATATATAGATATATATATATATATATATAATTTTTAATTCCTCCTTGAGGAGCTTATTAATTTAAAACTAAAAATACTAATTACACACTTTCATAATATAAAAAAGCTCTCGTGCTCTAAATATACTAGTAAGAAATTATAATTATTCCTCTAAGTTATTGGAGTTAGCTGAAGGATTGCTATCCTCACCCACCGTCAAATGCATCTCGACAATGGTTTTGTAGATACCTAGAAAGATATCCATCTTCTCTTCAATTTGAACTAGTCACAACTCCATCTCCTCCATCTCCCTTAGAAGTTATTCTAGTTTTTCAGGCAATGTCTCATGTCAAACACATCTAACTTTGAAAGGCTCCCTTATCATAAGCTAGTCCCAACAAAGATTTGTTCTAAGATTATATTGTGTCCTATGAAAGAGCTTTGAACATGAAATAATCACGAGCCGATAAAAAAAAAAAAAAACATTATCCCCTATCTTTTCTTGCAATCAACGTTAAATTATGTCAGGCCATCCTTTCTAACTGATTTTCACACTATGGTTGGTACAAAACATAAATTCGCACATGCATATCAATCTAGTTGAATAGCTAAACATCATCACATAATACACCGACTCCATTCACCCAATAGAAGGAACCTGGTCTTGGTTCTTACCATTCCACAAGGAAATGGTATTCCCAGTTGGAGTCGACTGTTATCACGTAATCTTTCCATAAGATGTAACTCTTGTTTCTTAGCATGTCATAGCACTTACCATGGCCAAATTCCTAATTCATTTAACTCTTTCCAATCATTGAATGACAGATTTTTTAAAACATAAACAATATTCTCACATATTCCTCTTTCAAGTACTTGAAATTTCATAAACTATGGAATCGATATGATCTGATGATTTTCAGGTTCTAATCGACAGTCAACACATCACATCAGACCCAAAGATGTGCCCTATTTAATCTCCCTTTTTGTACCCTAATGTCATATAGCATCATAGTCATATTTTATCGGATGGCCTTCGTACCTCACTGAGTTGGAATATGTGCACTTTTTGACATCCCTTCTTAGACCTAATGAGGTCAAGTCATCAGTTCCCATATTAATCAATGGCGATTATGTCATATCAAGCTTGAACTTGCAAATGAATTATACATGATTTTAGACCTGATCGATGAGGCAGGGCACAAATCCCAAAATGGCATCTAATGCAATTAGAGAAAAATTAATTAATATAGCATACATTATGATGGTGTATTAACACCACATTCATAACACATTACCCTCTCCTTCTGCCAACTTTAATTCATGCTCTTTTTCTCAAGGCTCTATTTTCTCTTCCATGCAACTTGACTAGAGCTAAAGGCTTATGTCCTCCATAGTGTACCAAACCAGAGCTAAAATCCAACCAGTTACATTGTAAAAGGATAGATAAGTACCCTAGTCATTACCACATTGAATTACTTCGTTCAAAAGAAAATTTTACAAATGATATTATAGAAATGTTGGAGGCATTATCTGAGGCTTACATAAATGACTTGACCCAAATTAGGGATACTCTAGTGAGAACATTCTAACTCTAAGAAACACCTTGAGATCACCCTCTAAGAAATTTTACTAAGACAAATACCTTATTAAGTCAATATTTTTGGCAGCTACTTTACCTGCCACCCATTTCAACCCAGACGCTATTTTTCTTTTGGCCGGGTTTTTTGACTCTCAACCTGGGATTATTACTTCTATTGTAACTAATCAAGTTTTCTTGGAGGTGTCTAAATCCGCATTTTCCAAAATAATAAATATTTTGACTATCGATAAATATATTACAGATATAATTTTTATGAATATTTTTCCACTTGGGTTGAAGATGAAAAGCTCAAATTCTTCTAGAGTTGAATTAAAACCTTGACCAAAAATTGAAAGGTGGAGTTGTGTACACCCACTGACTTGTTGAATCCATTCTTCCAAACGATGACATCTCTTTTGGCCATAATATTTGGCCTTGTAGATGATTCAATAATGGACACAACTATTTTCATGACTTTCAATCTTATAATGTCAAATTTGAAAGAAGTGACCATCAATTTCTGTAGATATTTAGCCAAAAGTATGGTTTTGGACGTCAACGCAACAGGTCCTTGAAAAGTATGTAGGAATTGTACTTACTTAGTACACTTGGTCCTATTCAATTATCCTGTTTATTTTATGTCCACATGAATGATATAGGGGAATAAAGATGAGAAAGGAAAAGAAAGGGATGTTTATAGTTGTATTAATTCTTTATATCCATGACAAACCCCGGGAGGCTATATTTGATAGATCATTTTCTTTTACCATGTGGTAAAGTTATTAGAGGAAACCATAGAAAGAATATATGAACCCCAGGGGGCTATATTTGATAGATCATTTTTCTTTTACCTTCCGGTAAATTTATTAGAGGAAACCATAGAAATAATATCATAGGAATCTAGAATTTTTTTTTGGTTAACTAAAGAAGATAGTATAGGGGACTAGTTCATTTTTCCTAACTAATCAAGGATTAGAATCTACAGTTTTGAAAAAGAATGTTACCATCTCCCCATTTTTATTACCGCATTGATATTTTCATATGAAGTGCTAAGGAAGAGACTTTATGTGAATGACTTCCATTTTGTTTCAAATAATAAAAAGGAACTTTTCAGTTTTCCCTATATAATTTTCTCTTTAATCGTTAGACCTAAGAAAATTATTAATATAATTGAAAGAGAAATGTCATACTTTGGTTTGGTACTTGATATTTGCTAGAAATATGATCCTCATGGCATTATTTTTTACTTAAAGAAACAATTTGGTATATCTTCTTACATTCGCGAACCTAGATTAGAAGTTGAACATATGGGTAATGTATTTTCTTTGCCTTAGAATAACAAAGATCATATAAATATGAAAGTGGCTCCAAAGCATGGAGAACGAGAAGTTAAAGAGGAGAGAAAAAATGGTAACAATAGAGTTCTTGACACACTTCAAACCAAAGATGTAGAGTTCAATCAGTCCTTAACAGTATTAGCGAGAAATACCATGAAGAGAATGACTGATGAGTTAAATCTGGAAGAGACAAAGTGCATAGTAAAGGAAATGAAATATGAAGAAGATAAAATATAATTTTTTTCTAAAATAACCAAAGAATTGTCTAAATAAATCCAACAAAGGCTCGAGGAATCACAACCAAAGCATTCAATAAAGTAGGCATTGACATTTAAAAATAGTTTTACCAAAAAAAGTTCATGGAAAATTTGGGGAAAGAACTTATGTTGTTACCACAAGAAGCACAAATAGCTGAGGAGATTGCACTTGAAGAAACAACTCTTACAATAGGCCCTAGATGTATATCTTCAACCAATCTTCAAGATAACATGTTCGAACTCATTGTCATACAACTAGAAATAGATGATAATAAAAGACTACTAGGTTCTGAAGCATCTTCCTTAGCTATCAATCTGATTAAGCTGATGGATTATGATATGATCAATTGGCATATACAAACTCTAGAGGTTATGTCCAAAACGCTATTAGACTCATATGCTGCATATATGTACATGGTGGTTGTGATGTTTGTGTCGAGCTGTTGAGTGATCAGTGTGCCCGTCGTGTAGCATAGGTTCACCACCACATGGAAGAGTGCATGGAGTCTTTAATGGTCTTGATGTTTGCTTGGTAGGTCATGCATGCACATGTGTCTCCTTCTCCTGCTACTTGGTATGCTTCTTGTGATCATCCAACTACAAGAAAGTCTTCTAGCATGCACTCCTTGTTCATCCTGCTCATCGTCGCACCATATCTCATCCATGTACCTATTTCTGCAATCACTCATGATGAGACAACATCAAATCCAGAAATCCACTAATCTACCATGATGCATTTTCTTTTTTTTCCAGGTGCAATTGACTAGGAGAGAGGACAAGGCTCTGAAATAGTGCAGAGCACATGTCAGGTCAGGATGTGAGGCTCTGGGGAATTGTCAAGAAAAAATTGCGCAGAGGTCACTAGAAGGTTGGGATGAGTAGTTTGGAATAACAGTGACATTCTGTGGGATCTAGCTTAGATAGGAGACATAACTACACAATTTTTCCCAGAAGGCAATCTGAGCAGCAAAGGACACTGGCAGTGAAAATTGTGCAGATTTTCAAGGGAGGATGGGAGCGTGTTATAGGATCTTGTTGGCCAAAACTGCACAGAACTCGGAGGCAGTCATGCTGAGCATGTATGCATAGTTTCTGGGTTGAGCGGGGTGTCGGGCAGCTGGTGGATAGTCCAGGAAAAATGTGCTATTTTTTGGAGGAGGAGTAGGTCAGCTGCCAAGGGGACTAACTGACAGAACTGCACAATTTTTAGAGACAGTGCAGTGATAGGAAGCAGGTGCCTATCCCTCTTTTCTATGCAATTTCTTCAGTCAGCGGAGGCAAGCATGTTGACAGCATCTATGCAATTTTTTGGAGGAGTGAAGCCCGGGGTCACTGCCCGGTCAAACTCTCTGGTTGACCAGCGGGAGGCTTGATGGATTGGCTTGCGGGTAGTGCAGATTGAGATGGCTTCTTGGGAAACCTATTTGTTATTCCGAGTAACATTCAGCTAGGTTGATTCCAGTTTTTCATAGTGTAGACTGCCTCGAAGGCAGCCTCAAGCTCTATGCAATTCTAGGTAGGATTACTTGGTCACTGAGGGCTGAGACTGTAGAGTGCAGCTCAACAGAGGTCCCACTGATGGAGGGTGGTCCAATCGACATATCTTCAGTAAAATAGTTAAGTGTGTGAGCGAGTGAACTCGTGTATACATGACCTTTTGAACACACACTCAACATGACTTGACGACATGACATCCTGAACCAACAAGACAACATATGCTCAGTGTAACTAACTGCGGGATTGTCTAATGGTGAAAGTGACAAGTGCGACACTTCAGATGACCATGATGACACTTGCACGACAATGCTTACAACATCATGTGTTAGTGTGATAGATGTTTACATAGTGAACACAACTCCAACACAAACCATTGACATCACTAGGACAAGCTCACACGCATGACATAGGAATCAACATGCCAAAGACGATAGTTGGTCAAACAAGAGAAAAGGAAGCAAGACATGTAGAGGAAACACATGAAATGACTTTTTTTGTTTGTGCACATGCATGTTATTAAGGACAGGATGATATGCCAAAGACAAGCAGTGCTGCCAACTCAACTAAGAGGTGTACTTTAAAAGGTGTTCTTTACTTACCATACTTACCCTCGAGAGGATCATGCATATGATGGAGTTTGCATGCGGTCCTGATATTTTTCCATTACTTGTTCTCTTGGTCCTTATCCTCAACTCCTTGGGAGTGATCTTAGCATGTCACATTTTCCTGTAGTCACTAAGCGATGAATCAGTGCAGTTTCAACAGGAAGTACCTGATGTTAGGATGAGGCCATGGGAGGGACATTTGTGTAGTTTTTGAAATCAAGATAGACAAGGAAACTTGGACAACATTGTGCATTTTTTAGGCACAGGAGACTGTTGCGGGATGGGGATCATGGGAGGACACTTCTACACAATTTCTGAGTGCATTGCAACATAGGTAGCTAAGAGGCAATATTGTGTAGTTTCTGGGTGCAAGGAAAACTATGCAACTAAGGGAAAATAGTATGCAATTTATGTTGATAGTGGGTTCCAACTGGGGAAGGACACAGGCAGAAACCACTAAGAAGTTTTGGATGCCAAGGGATGTTAGGGTCTCTACCCACTATTTATTTTTAGCAGGCAAGGGAGGAAGCTTGATAATTGTAGAAGCAAAGTGCACAGTTCCGAGAGGTTGGATGAGCCTAGGTTTCTTGGGAAATGGCCAAGTGTGAGATTGGTGATACAGATGTAAATAGCAATAGGAATCGACTATGATAGCACACAAACACTTAGTGACATAACATAGACCATCCAGAATGCATAAGACATACTTTTCGTGATGCAAAAACCTTCGTGACAAGAGTGCATAAAGTGAGTGTGAAACATGTCTATGTGATGGCAACCACTCATACGCACACAATTCCCTTGAAGAAAAACAACATTCCCTTTGTATGCCAGACAATGACCCCTATGCCCAAAGGTGACACATGCTGCATAAAGGTGAGCACACAAACTATTCTTAAGATCAAGGAGGGGAGCTTGAAATCATCAGCTTACTAACAAGATACCAAGGATGATCGATTGCAGGATCCAAGGTAGGCTCCAAAATTTGCATGTGCACCAAAATTTTGGAGGGTGGTGGTAGCGGTTACAACATTGGTGACACACTGGTAGAACTCCAGCTCTTTGTATGGACCTTGTTTCGTGAAAAGCGAGTCTAACCTTTCTCGAAGTATTGTTTGATTATTTTATCATGATGGCTCCCGCACTAGCTTGTGTGAAAGATGTAGTCCCTACGATTCTCTTGATCAGTCAGTACACATTCCAAGCCAATTCGAATTAGTTGTTTCAATTGGGGATGAGGGGTATATTGATGCACAAGTAATATAGCTGTCAATGTTTAACTTTCATCTATGGTATTGCTCCACTGCTAGCAGGCCTGGACAATATGCCGGGGGAGTCACGCAGGAACACAAGCATTGCTCCACTACCAGGGAGCCTGGTCAATATCCCAGTGGAGTTGCTTGTATCACCTCTCTACAAAGGAAGCCCTTCTCTTCTTTCACCTTACTTATTTCTCATTTTTTCATTTTTTCAAAAAACTGTGCATAGGAACTTATTTATTTCAATGTTGGAAGAGGGATCCCGACTTATTGAGAGCAGAAGAGGTTGTTCCTTCAGAGAAGTATGTTATATATACCTTTGACATACTTGTTAAGGTTTTCACCATCTGTTATAGACATATTTGGGCACATCAACCCCAAACTTATTTGCAATGTATTAGGGTTCATCAACCCCTAAAAGAGTTGTTTCATACCCTAAAGGGACATAGTCATCTGAATACATCATTCCCCAAAAGTTCCATTTGAGAAACCATCCAAAAATTGCCTAAATTGAACCATACTAACTGCTCCACTGGGAAAGTGCGATGCATACTGAGTGGTACACTGCTAGGGTGCGATGCATACTGTTTAGGCCTTCTATAGGCTGCGATGGGTGAGGATGGACAAATGTCCGGGACAGTTTGCGAAGTGGTTGCTCATGGAATATTCTAGAAACTTCTCCTGTGCCACTTGCCTCTCTGAATTCGCCCAAGGATAAGGGATCTAAGAAAATCTCCAATCCCTTCTCTTGTGGAACCAATTGTAACAAGTGGAATGACACTATTCAAATCCCATGGATGACTCACACCCTTACACACATCTATAAATGGATCCCTCATCCAAGAGATCTGAAGGCTGGAATGTTGTGAATTGCAAGTAAGTGCTGATAGTTTGTAATTGAGGAGAGAGCATTGTATTCTTGTTGGAATGATCTTGCTATTTCATGAGGTGAACAAGGATTGAAGCTAGGAGGATGACGCTGGATCAGACAACTGGGTTGTAATTCTCCTCTCTATTAATAAAGTTCTTCAATTTTTCTCCCATATGATTGTGCAATTGTGAATGTTATCATTTGTGAATGCTATCATTTGTTCATTATATATTTGATTCTGTAATGTTTATGTTGTAATAGATCACGATGCTTTGACGATTCTTTGTTGCTGTACTTGTGCAGGTACTCTCCAAGCGTGTTAAGTAGAGGGAGGAGTTGCAGGATCTATCAAAGGAGAGAAAGATCAAGCAAGGGATTAAGTGGAAGTTCCAGGTTGGTTCCATTATCTTTCTCTTATTCGTTACACATAGAAGAAATCATTGAATTGCTTTAAACTGTTGTTTCTAGGGTAGCTGCCAAACCTAGAGGGCTAGCATTCTTTAGGAATACTAGTTTTCCCAAAAACAAATTGGCGACCACACTGGGTAAAGAACAGATGCTTGTTTGTTGTTATTGTTTGTTATATGTTCAATTTGATAAACTATAGATAGAGTCTAAACTCAGCCAGGCAGCCTTCAAACTGCTCTTGCTCTGCAATTGCATAGTAGATGAATGCTGCTTCAATCAATCTCTGGTTTAGTTTATGAATTAAAAATTTGACTTGAAAGCACATATAGATGCCCTTTTGGTAGCTCAGTAACCTCTCAAGACATTCCATCATACTTTTCTCATCATTGTTAATCAAAACCCGGCTTAATTCATTGAAAACAACTCCACATTTGAGCCAAAAGCCATTTCAATTGCACTCCCTGGACCATCGCACTATCTTCCACTGTGACTTAGTATGCATAGCACCTCGCAAGTGTAGTAAGTGCGATGCATCTTAATTTCTGTGAAGCCTAGGTGCGATGATTGACTGAACTCTTTTTCCATCTAGAAATTCAGGGTTTTTGACCTTGTTTTCAGTGTTGTTTGGTTGTTTTGCTGCATATGAACAGTGCCTCATTATTGAAGCTTACTTGCATCACTTAGATCAGCCTCAATTACTTTAGGATTAGTGAATTTTGTTTGTGTATTTTTTCCTCATTTACAATCCTTTGTCAAAAAGTTGTTTTAGTTGATTTGTCGCTTTGGTACAAAAAATGTCGTAATTGTCGTTTTTTGTCAAAAAGAGAAGTGTCGTAATTTCTTCCTTCCCTTGATAATCGATTGAACTTTTCTTGATGAATTTGATTTGATTTGTTTACATTTTAATTGTTGAAAGAATTTTTGTTCAAAATTGAAAGTGTCATTTTTGAGTCTTCCTTTCTCTTTTAAAAAAGAAATTGTCGAAAATGTCATTTTGAGTGAAGTATTTCAAATCTTTGCTACATTTAGCTCTCCTTTTGGCATCTTTCACATTAAGGAGAGTGAAAAGAAATACATGCATTTGGATTTAGCTTTTTTTATTTGTGTGTGAAAAGAGGATTTAGGGAAATGCACTAGTGTGTGCTCTTTGCTCTTTGCTTAAAAGCACTGTTATCTTCTTTCCCTAGTAGCTAGGATTTTCATTGCTCAAATAAACAAAGATTGTTTATCATTGTAGATTGCATCTTAGGAATTTCAGATCATCATCACGCGGTGAACCTTTGAAAGACAAACTCTAAACAAGATCAACTTTAAAATGAATTTCAATGAACCTAACAATGCTTTGGAACTTAACGCAACATATCTAGAGGTCTAGGCTAGTGACATGTTCCAGTGTCATTAAAACTAGTGGCTATCATTTTCATTGAAGGTTGGGTGATTCCTCCTCCTTGATACGACAAGTGCTAGCATAGAATTGTGCTCCCCGTACCATCGTGTATATATTGGGAGACCACAATAGGTTTAAATCCTTTATCCATAGGAAACTAAGTCTGCCTCCTTATTGATCGCAATGCACTGAACACAACATTCAACAAGATTAACTGCTGTACATAAGTCCTTGGTAATTCCTTTTTAATTTATCGCCAAGGTGTATATTGTAGTTTTGTGATTGGTTTGGTAATCCCCTTGTCTAGATTTTCCAGAGTAGTCACTTTCGTTCCTTTTTGACTCTTTAAAAGAAAAGGTCCATCTGAGCACTTGTCCTTTCAGGCTCATTAAAAATCGAAGGAGACTAGAGTCATCTTTAGCTTTTTCTCGACTCTTAAAAACTGAAAAAGAAAAGTTGTGTCCAAAGTGTCATTAAAATTAATTGACTACAAATAACATCCCTATTCCTTAGTTGATCTTAGGTTGAGACATATGGCGACAAATCTGGAGTCCACTAATCAAGGAATCCCTTTTGATGGGAATCCTAGTCCTTTTCCTTCTTTCGAAAATATTGGTGCTCCTTATATGGCTACATTATCTCTTCCAGGATTTACCATTGGCCTGCTAGTATGGCTGTTTTCAACCTCTTTGGTTCAAAATTTTGTGATTTCTCCATAATCAAATACACCTTCAACTAGACAAAATCAACCTCCAGTTGATCCTGAAGTTGACTCTTTGCCTTCTTCCTCGTTTCTTTCTTCCTCCCCTTCTTCCTCTTCGCTTGGTGAAAGTATTGATACTAGTAACCAGGTGGCTAAGAAGAAGAAGAAAGGACAAGAGAAGAAGAAGAACCCAATTCAGCAAGGGGGCAACCAAGCAACCATTACTCTACATGCAACATCTGATGAAAATCCATCCATTAAGCTTTACAAAGCCAAATATCCATGCATAATTTGTGCAGGAGACCATTTTCATCGAAATTTTCCTTACTTTCCTTAGATCTTGAAAGAATGGTCTTCCTGTTCACACCATCCCATGTCATCAACCTCTAGAGATCATGTTGGTAACACACCATCAAATAGTGATAGTAAAGTTCATGGACAGAAGGGAAAGGTTAGGATTCCATGTAGGTTATGTGAAGGTAATCATTCCCTTCACCTTTGTCCCTTTTTGGATGAAGCCAAAAGAGTGTTGGATAACCGTCCTGCTTCATAGCGGCAACTTCCATCTGGTTACAGGAAACTCTCCCTGAATCCTTCACTAGCTGATGAACCGACTGACTTAAATCAACCTTCGGTCAAAACCACTCTATTTGAAAGTGAATCCTATGAGTCTAAACCTGACCAAAATCAACAGGTCGAGGTAGTAGTTGACCTGATTTCACCTTTCGCTAATCGTACCTTTCCCAAAGAGAGTGAAAATGATACTGCTCAAGTTCTTTTTGTTACTTCGGATTCTAACGACCTTGGGGGAAATCTGCCTGTTCCATCAAGACAGGAGGAAAATCCTCCAGTTCTTGTAACTCAAGGGGTTAATTCTTCTGTTTCTTCGGTACCCCCTCCAAGTAGTCTAGTCACTTCCTTTGATTGGAATTGACTAGCACGATCCCGCCTTCCTTCTTATGTGCCTTTCCAGATCATAGTACAAGTTTTTAAAATGATTGTGTCTGGCACTATTATAGAGAAGGCGCATCAGTGAGTATCCTTTCCTCAACTACTTGGCAAGCGCTCGGTTTGCCACCGCTTGTGCCTATTACACAGAATCTGTTGGGCTTTAACAAAGGAACCAGTCGACCGTTAGGGATCCTTCCTCACTTACCTATCACTTTTGGAGGAAAAACCATTTATTTGAATGTGATGGTAGTCCCAAGACCTTTATATTACAATTTACTTCTTGGGAGTGATTATGTTTATAACATGGGAGCTATTGTTTCAACACTCTTTCGAGTGATTTGTTTCCCGCATGAAGGCAGGATTGTCACCGTTGACCAGCTTTCATTTCCCAGTCCAAATATAGCTCCTAGTCAACCATCATCCCTAAATGGTCCATTTATACCAATGGTATCATCCCTGCCATGGGTTAATTATGTGGAAACCTGTTCCATACCTACATCGACTGACGATCAATTCAGTGATGTTGTACATTATGTACTAGGGGCATTGGAACTAGATCTCTCCTTCATGACCACTTATGAGTTGTGATCGAAGGAGGCTGAGGATAGTTCATTGTCTTGTGTCAACCTCATTAAAAAATGAAACCAAGGATCTCCAAGGATAGTTCGTTGTCTTGTGTCAACCTCGTTAAAAAATGAAACCAAGGGTCTTCGAGGATAGTTCGTTGTCTTGTGTCAACGTCGATGAAAAATGAAACAAGCAGCATGAGGATAGTTCTTTTACTATGTCAACCTCATTAAAAAATGAAACAGGCCAATGAGCATAGCTCCTTGTCTTGTGTCAAGCTCGTTAAAAAATGAAATAAGGAATCTGAGTAGATTTCCTTATGTTGTGTCAAGCTCATTAAAAAAATGAAACAAGGACCCCTGGAGAAAAGTTCAAAGTTGAGTCTCTGATTAGATCTCGTAAAATCGCAGTCAAGTCTTTCACTTGATCTCGTAAAAGAAGCTTCATTCCACCCACCTGATAGCCATGAGACATCTACTTAGGTGAATGTAATGAAGCTTGGGGGGCATGCACCTAATGGTAAAGTTAATTTTCCCTGTAGGTTATATGATTGGTCTATCACACCATTCATCTTTGTCTATTTGAACGAATCCAAATAGGTGTTGGATAACTGTCCTGCTTCACTGCAGTGACTTCCATCTGGTTAGAGGAAACTCTCCTTTCTGCTTCACCGTAGCGACTTCCATCTGGTTAGAAAAGACTCTCCTTTTCATCATGTTAGGAGTTAAGTTTCCCTGTAGGTTATATGATTGGTCTATCACACCATTCATCTTTGTCTATCTGAACGAAGGCAAATAGGTGTTGGATAACCATCCTACTTCACCGCAACGACTTCCATCTAGTTAGAGGAGACTCTCCTTTTCATCATGTTGCGGGCATGTAAAAAAGAAACTGAAGCCAAGCATAGTTTGTTCATTTCAAGCTTGTGTAAACATGAAACCGAATCCAAGCATAGTTCCCCATGGTTCAAGCTTGTCCAAAAATGAACCAATTTTCAATTTTTAACCCTTGTGATTGCCATTCTGTCAGCCTTTTTGAGCCTTGGTTGTTTTCATCTCATCACCACCATATTTTTGGCCGATCATACTCTTTCACTTGGTTGTTTTACCCTTTCTGAGGAACAGTTGCAATGAGTGGTCTTATTAGCCAGCCTCTTCACATAAATCAACATGTTTTGAGAAGTTCCAACATCACTAGAACCAGTTGCTACCCTAGACACCACTTATTCCTTAAAGTAGAGTCCTCTTTTAACTCTTTTCAGACTCTTTAAACATGAAAAGATAGTCGAGCGCTTGTCTTTTCCAGCTCGTTAAAGTATTGGAAATGTTATACCTCCTATATTATTTTATCCTTTTTCGAACCTAAGGGATTATTTTACAAAAAATAACTTATGGAGTTTTCTTTCCATCCCTTTTCAAAATCTCTAAACATGAAAAAGACTGAGTTATCATTGTCGTTAAACTCGTTAAAATAATAGTGATAAACTTGTCCATCTAGACAAGACCGAGTTTCACTATCGCTAGACTCGTTAAAACATCAAATAGCGATGGGTTTGCCTGAAGGGCGAATTATAGAACAAGCATATGTTATCCTCCTCAAGCTTGACAAAAATAAAGAGGTACTGGTCAGCAATGACTGGGGAAAAAGGGAAAAAACTTAAAGAATTTATGGTAGAAAGTCGCTCTTGAACATGACACTTTCACTTCATCTCCATTATTGAGTTGGGTTGGGTTATTCCGTTCACCGGTCATCATACCATTGGTCTTTCATACCATCCATCTTTTGGGGTTAACACTACCAATTCATCTTAGTGTCGCCGACATGTTCAAGAGAAGTCATTCAGTTGAGAAATCACCATCTAGTTAATGTCTCATACACTGCAATACCTCCAACCTTCATTTTTTCATGACCACCATTCCTGAACCTTGTGTTGTCAGTTCATTTTCACCTCCAGAAATCATTTGCTTCATTTCATGTTGTAGATGTGGGATACATCAAGGCCCTCCTACGACGAGTCGCTTCTTGTCGACATCAGCTCATTATCCAAGAAGTTGACTTAGAAACAACCCTTTTAGTGCTTTGAAGCTTGCATACATCAATGGAAAGTTTCTCACTTCCGGCGACAAGTTGACATCAATGGCCTTCGACCGAAAGATTTTGCGTGTATTCACACCACGTGAATTGTACTGTAGTCTTGAGGATCATTATCATTATCGGTGATTCCTCTCGCATCTATTAACTACTCACATCATCGGTTGGTAAGCAGGCGATCTATTTCCATGTTCGACTTCAGAACATCTCTTCACATGGTTTGACTTGTACATCGAGTGAAGATTGAGCAAGTTTGAAGACCTCGGATCTAGTTTCATCCATCTAAGCTGCGATATATTCAGGGATATAAAAAACATCAAATGTACAAAGGCTCTGCACAGATGGTCATCCAAATCATGGATGATGATTCTATATCTGAAGAATCACCAGTCTGTATCTGCAGACAACTATCTGATCTATGTACATGAAATGAAATTTATAAAGCTGAGCATGGGAATGTCTCCCTCAGCTAGATCACGAAAATCATATTATGATAATGTATTGTATTGTAGCTGATGTAGGTCACCTTCTAGTTCGAAACTTCGAATCCTCATGATAAAGAATTTCATCCGACATGAATATTTACGACCTCATGCTTTATGGGGAAACTATTATAGACATATTTGGGCACATGAACCCCAAACTTATTTGCAATGTATTAGGGCTCATCAACCCCTAAAAGAGTTGTTTCATACCCTAAAGGAAGATATTCATCTGAATACATCATTCCCCAACAGTTCCATTTGAGAAACCATCCAAAAATTGCCTAAATTGAACCATACTGACTACTCCACTGGCAACGTGCGATGCATACTGAGTGGTACAATACTAGGGTGTGATGCATACTGTTTAGGCCTTCTATAGGGTGTGATGGACAAATGTCCGGGACAGTTTCTTAAGTGGTTGCTCATGGAATCTTCTAGAAACTTCTCCTATGCCACTTGCCTCTCTGAATTCACCCAAGGATGAGTAAGGGATCTAAGAAAATCTCCAATCCCTTCTCTTGTGGAACCAATTGTAACAAGTGGAATGACACTAATCAAACCCCATGGATGACTCACACCCTTGCACACATCTATAAATGGATCCCTCATCCAAGAGATCTGAAGGCTAGAATGTTGTGAATTGCAAGTAAGTGCTGATAGTTTGTAATTGAGGAGAGAGCATTGTATTCTTGTTGGAAGGATCTTGCTATTTCATGAGGTGAAGAAGGATTGAAGCTGGGAGGATGATGTTGGATTAGACAACTGGGTTGTAATTCTCCTTTCTATTAATAAAGCTCTTCAAATTTTCTCCCATATGATTGTGCAATTGTGAATGTTATCATTTGTGAATGCTATAATTTGTTCATTATATATCTGATTCTGTAATGTTTATGCTGTAATAGATCACAATGATTTGATGGTTCTTTGTTGTTGTACTTGTGCAGGTACTCTCCAATGTGTTAAGTATGGGGATGAGTTGCACGATCTGTCAAAGGGGAGAGAGATCAAGCAAGGGATTAAGCGGAAGTTCCAGGTTGGTTCCATTATCTTTCTCTTATTCGTTACACATAGAAGAAATCATTGAATTTCTTTAAACTATTGTTTCTAGGGTAGTTGCCAAACCTAGAGGGCTAGCATTCTTTAGGAATACTAGTTTTCCCAGAAACACCGTCACCTTACTCTACTTGACTGAGTTGACAAGGGTTAACATAAAGGACCGAATAGAGAAGGTAGTACTAGTTAATAATGAAAGCGTTGTGTGTTTCACCAAGACTCACTCTGAACAGAATGTATTTTCCATCAAGGTATCATCGACTAAAGATAACAAGTTATTCATAAAGAGACAGGACAACAGATAACTAGATGTTGATAGTTGTACAAGTCCTCATAGCTTTTCTTGGCTTGTCTTGAGAGACAAACACAATTTCATGAGAGGCTACCCTACAGGTACGAGCAAGCAAAGGAAGAAAAAAGCAAAATGCAGAAGTAAAGTGAAAGAAATACAAGTAAGAAAATCAAGCAAGCAAGAAAACAAAACCAAGTAAGGAAGAAAATCAAACCTGCCAGCCAGGAATCAAATCAAAGAAAGAAAGAAAACACTACTCCTACTCCTATGCTAAACAGTGCATGGGACTACTCACGTGAAGTGATATTTCCAATGCAGATACTGAAAAATTGGTTGGCCCATGTTGGAAAAGGAATGGTAAACAATGAACATATGCATGTAAACAAGTGAACAAGAAATATTTAACAATGAATACCAACACGCTCTGAGTTCTAAAACATCCACAGAAAAGAAAATATTGAATGCACAAGACAAACATTTTGCGGACAAAACATGGTTTTTGACACATTGCATGGAGATGATAAGCATGCATAATATCTTGACTGTGACAGACAAGAAAACATGAGAAAGAGAGACAAATTATGCCTTTCAATTGTTCTTGTTGTGTATGATTCCTCCAATGCATGAGTGATGGGATCATGTGTTTCCGGCAGAGGAAGTGAAATATATGTGTTGGATTGATATTTAGTGCATACAGATGAGTGATGAGGAGCCTTGGGTGTTTCACAAATTTTCTAATTGGAAGTGGAACTAACCTTAGGACAGCGAGGGCCTGACATAACAATCAGCTAAGGCTGAAGTGGCTCGATAGCCTTCAGGGTTTCCACTTTATCAATAGATAGATCATCGGAGACCAGTAGCTTAAAAATATTAACAGTGAGTGAATCAACATCGTGATCAAATGAAGAAGTACAAAGATCATGACAACCATGATCAAAAAATTTGGGATGTTTGTCAGCATCCTCATGATTTGATGAATCATGTAGAGGGGTAGATGAGAAGTGAGAGTGTTCACCCTATGTGTTTCCGTAAAATGTAGATGAAAACTCAAGTGGATTCTCAATGAAATATTTGTCCTCTCCGCTATCAAATGATGGACTGACATCGGGTGTGTTTTGCAAATTATTGGAAGTAGATGCATCCGTGGATGGATTTACACAAGGAAAATCAAAGATAACGGAATCATCAAATATGTCAGGAAAAAGCGAAGGAGGCATGGATAAAAGGAGGTCATCTTTCATTGCAGCTTCATGCTCAGATTCCCAGTCACACTCTTCATAAATGACAACACAGGTTGGTTGTACAACATCAACTCCATAAATAGCTTGCTCCTTGTTCACAACAAGTGTGGATTCTAGAACGAAACAACACAAGACAATACAATCTGGAGGATTAGCAGAACGCAAGGGTGTAGGTTGAGGTAACAAGTGCATATGAAAAACCATGGGCTACCCAACCAAATCTGTGTAGAAATTGAGAGTCGTGAGGGTGGTAGGATGTGACAGTTGAACAGACTTATGTGCACGCTCTCCCACATCACTTTGTGGGGGTGGATCTATTTGATTAGGGGAAGGCAGAAAATCACTTGTGACAGCAACTGTATCCACTTGTGATTGCGTAGCTCCATCACCCAAGTATGTTGAGCGGGGTTTGAGATTTTTCCATTTTTGGACAGAGCAATTTGTAACAAACATACTCACATCTTTCAATAAGATATTGGAATTTCATCTGAATTTTCATAGCTTAAAAAGAGAGATGACAGCAGCGCCCCCAAAATTCCTCTAGAGATTCATGTGGGGCCTTCCCTTGGTTTAACATTTTCTTATAAAGTGCTTCAGGATCAAAATGGTGAAAAACATATTATATTAGATCATTTAATTGCTTGAATGAGTGCATGAAGTTATGAGGTAGTATGCTACACCATAGCAATGGGTAGTCATGAAGTGTGTGTGCGAGAAGTGTACAGACAACTATTTCATTAAAACCTTCCACGTTATCCATTAGTGCATGGAATTCATCTAAGTGTTCAGGCCAGGCCACTTTGCCTTCACCATCATACATGATTTCTGACAAGTCATCCCAGAAATCCCTCTCAAAATCAAAGATATCTCTGTTGGAAAAACATTTCAGAGGGTGAACTATAAAAAACTCCATGATAGATGTGCAAAGATTCAAAATAGATAGACAGGACTCATCTTGTCATCTGGCCCTCCTTCTAGCACCAGAAATGTTGATGGTGCTGGACCCGCCAACATTTAGGGGATCTCCCCAGTATGAAGTCTTGATTAGACCTCACACCGTTTAGTGTAGGATTTCCATCCAGTATGATGGCCTGGTTCCCATTATCTTAAAGATTTTCCTTAGTTCTTGCTTTTCAGCACATGAGAGTGGTTTAATTTGTCTTCAAACAACAAGGTTTGTGTGCCTGGTGAGTGCTTAGTGTCACTTGTGTCAAGGTTCTTTCACTGCAGAGTGAGAGGGTGAGAGTGAGTCTCAAGTCAAAAGGGAATATTCCTAACTCTGTTAGAGACACACAACACAGCAGGACATGTGCAACTTCCGGCAGAGTAGTCCATACAGATGCAGAAGTCACAAACACAAAGTGAACAGATAGCATGTACAACACCTAGCAAAATAGTCGACAAAAGTGTGATGGTCATTATAATTTTTTTACAAGAATGGATCTATTAAGTGTCTGACGGAATAGTCCACATGGGTGAGGCAGCGTTAGCAACTAATAAAACACATTTCCAATAGCATATATCAGTGAAGAAAACCCACTACCCACATTTTTTGTATCCCTAATCTCACGCAATCCATCACCTCGAACAACCTCCACGTTAGCCACCATCTCGAACATTCCTATATCTGTAAATATTCTTAATGCAAAGAGATAAATGGAGATCGACTCCGTAATCTAGTCAATCACAGACACCACCATTGAGGTGCACATTGTTCGCCCTACAAGCACGAAGTTTGTTACTACTTTTCTCTTATCTTTATTACTAGCACCAAAGACATTAATGTAAATTGATCAGCCTATCATCCCCGAGAACCTGGGAACAAAAGCCATAGACATCTTGGACCTAAATTCCAACCCTGACTCCCTGCCACCACCACAATCCATCCCACACCATATTAGTTCTCACATCATTGAGCCCTCGTAGCAACAAACCTCACCCCAAGGGTAGTGTGAGAAATCACTTGCTAGCAGGCAACCATTGCAAAGTTGGAACCCTACACCCACTACTGTGACCCCTAACGACCTCTAGAGTTTGTCATCATCTCAATTGTTTACTTTCATTCAACTGGTTGCACATCAAGTGAAGGTGTTATCTAACAATCTTACAACATAACATGAGCAGCAACAACAACTTTTTTCCATTGCAACAGAAAGAGATCAAATTATTTAGGAGAAGCAAAGGCTACAAAACTATGTTGACAAAATAAGTTCAAATTTCTAGCATCTCTGGCCCTCAGCTCCAAGAATAGTAACAGATGCATCATAAGACTTTTCATCCTAGACTCTTGTGGAATGTTGCAACAATATCAAAACTGCATGCAATGACCTAGTCTCAACAAATACAAATCTAAAGAGAAATATTGCTACCTCTCAAAGAGCACTACCAAATCCAACATCCCAGTACTTTAGTTAGATCAAGAAGAAAATCACAGAAGAAGCTTGTCTGAAGGCCTCCATTATCTAAGCTATGGGGGAATATAAAGACCTCTTAGCTCAAGTTCACGATTGGTCAAGTTTCCTTGCAAAGAAAAATCAACCAGTCTACCCCCTATGCCAACACGCTAATTAGTTCTTCAACCAAACCATGGTAACCACAAACCACAACCAACAAAAGGAGATCCTAGCACAAGCATATGCCCTTGAAAGCCAGATTTAGCAAATTGAGGATGAATTGAACAAGACTAAGAGCCTACTTCGTGACCTTAAGCCACCAGTGCAGGGCCATTTCTAGAAGTTGTAGCAGATCAACATGGAGGGATAAAATCAATGGAATGCTCTATTGACAACATGCCCTACTCAGCCAACAACCGACCTCGCAAAGCAGTTCCTCAATCAAGCAAGCATCATCACAAGTTCATGGGAGGCACCACTTGCTGAGTACATATAGTTAAAAAACACAGCCATCAAGTCTATCGTAAAGTTCGGTCCTTCATTTGAAGGAACAGGCCAAGAAGAAGCAGCACTGGTAGAAGCACCACAATAGCAAGAAGCATGAGCAACACCACCAAATGATTGACTTGGGAACAAGTAAATGGACTATGTTCAGGGCTTGTTGGGTCTTCCATTTTGGAGACAAGGTTTTGTCATGTTTGATGTTTAATTGTATTTTGACCAAAGGTGACCAATGGAAATTTTCAGAGAAGGAATCCAAGGAAGGAGAAGGAATCTGCAGAAATATGGCAGTTGCGGAAGATCACCTAGAGAAATCAGGGCACATGTAGTCACAGCCAAGCTAGAATGTTCATTGAAAACCAAAGGAGCAGCCACAATCAAGCAACAGAGACAGCTGAAAGGGAAAGGGCAAAGTATCTGAGGAGGAAAACAATAGTCGATGTGAGAAAAATTCTTAAAAGGTCAAGGAAAAATCTAGAAAAGGGAGAGAGAGGAAGTGTACTGAAATGTTGTCATGAATCCTAGTGAGCCCTTAAGACTCAGTATTTATCTAGTCATGTCTTAGCTTATGTTCCTAGTCTTTGTTCTGTTGACGAGGCTTCTCACCCAGATGTATAGATGTAATGATAGCCTAAAGTAATGAAAGAATATGTTGCAGGGATGTTTGATAGTCTTCTTGTGATGGGTTTATGTGTCCCCTTTTAAAAAAATGATGAATGCATGTGTGTATTATATTTCCTTGTGAATACTTAAGTTGTTGTCTTCTAAATCGATTGCATGTCTAATGTATTGGTTCTGTATTTAACAATTATTTGTATTTTCTATGTGATTTCTCCTTATGTCTACTTCCAGTCCTTAACCATTTAAGGTTGTAGTGCACCTTGGGTGAGACTCCCTATTCGTCTTGAGTAAGGTGAAAATGTCGGTGCTACGCTAGACTATAGTGGACCCTTTATTGGCCCATGTTCCTAAACCCAAGGTCTCAACATGAACACCATTTTTCATCAATAATGGGTGTCATGTGTCACCCATTTTTGAACTTTTTTCTAATCAAAATTTGTTAAATGTACCTACCATGTGGCATACCGAAGTTTTTTTATTCGTTATATAAATTTAAAATTTTAAGTTTCACATGTTCATATACCATCCGTTGGATTTTCTTTATATATTCTTTCCATGACTAGCCCACGTAGTTACACGAGGGTTAGAGGGGGGGAGGTCATAGGGGGTTTGAGGGGTACCCATAACCCCACTGTACCCACCTATGGTTTTGTGCATGATTTTCGCACATGTTTTTTGGACACGATGATTTTTGGTCCATGGTTTTGGACGCGATGGTTTTCGGTCCATGGTATTGGATGCTTCGGCATGTATAAATATGTATTGTAAGATTGAAAGGAACATAATGAAAAATCAAGTTGGTAGTCCTGGTTTTTGGATCCAGGGGAAAATCTCTGTGTATATGTGTTTTATGTGTTATGCTCTCACATGGTTTATTTTATGTGTTTTAGAATTCGTATGCAGGTAATTTCTGTACAGGGTTAGAACCTACATTTGGAATCAGAGTTGTTTTGGCTTCAAGGGGACGTCTTTGTTGCTGAGGGGTTTCACTTGGGCCTGTGGTAGACCCTGTTTAGTGGGAGATCTGCGGGATTGATTCTAGTGGTGAAAGAAGATGGTGAACAGTGGAAAGATAGAGATCGAGAAATTTAATGGTAAGAGTTTTGAGTTGTGGAAACTCAAGATGAAGGATCTGTTGGTGGATAGAGATCAGTGGATCGCGGTAGATCTGGGTACTGAACCAATGGAAGTGTCCGATGAAGAATGGAAGAAGTTGGATCGGAAGGCAAAGAGCACAATACGATTGTGTGTCTCAAATTCAGTATTGTTGAATGTATCAAGGGAAGCTACATCGAAGGCTTTGTGGGACAAGTTAGGGACTTTGTACCAATCTAAGTCTCTAGTGAATAAACTGTTCTTATGGAAAAATATGTATAACATGAGGATGAAAGATGGAGACTCAGTGACAGAGCATCCGAACACATTTAATACTGTGGTAAGTCATTTAGCATCTATTGATATTAAAATTTTAGATGAATATAAGTGCATTAGTTTGTTGTGTTCTCTACCAGATTTGTGGGATAGTCTGGTTATTGCAATAGGTAGCAATGCAACTGCCTTGCAGTTTGATGAAATAGTCTCATCCTTGCTGATGGAGGAGATGAGACGAAAAAATATGGAGAGCCAGAATGGTGATGCCTTGTCTGTATGAGGACGGTCCCAGAACATAAACAAAAATAAGTCATCGAGTGGGAGATCTAAATCTAGAGGGAGATCTAAGTCTCCAGGAAAACCTGAAAAGGTGGTGTGCTGGAAATGCAAAAAGGAAGGGCACTACAAAAGGGAATGTAAATCTAAAGCTCCTAATAAAGGAAAGGGATATGATGATTCTCCTTCTGTAGAGGCAAAAACCACCTCAGATGAAGGTGGGGATGTGTACTTGGATTCTTCAAGTACACATGTAGATCATGAGGCATGGTTGATTGACTCAGGTGCATCCTTTCACTTCACTCCCCATAGAGAGTGGTTTTGCGAGTATGACAAATATGATGGTGGTGATGTCTTCTTGGGGGATGTCAGGAAGGCTAGAATCATTGGTCGTGGAAAAGTAAAGTTGAAGTTGCAAGGTGGAAGGGTTAGAACACTTCCGGGTGTTCTGCATATTCCTGCACTAGCCAGAAATCTGATTTCTATTAGCAAGCTAGATGATTCAGGTGTAAAAATATTGTTCGAGAAGGATACCTGCAAGATGGTTCAGGGAGCACTAGTATTGATGTGGGGAGTTTGGATTGGAACTCTGTACAAGCTGCAAGGTAGCAATATTGTTGATGGGTGCAATAGTTCCATGGTTCCTGAAAGTGGAGCAGAAAATCTAGTGGTCTCTGGAGAGAAGACCATGTTGTGGCATCAAAGGCTTGGACATATCGGAGAGAAGGGCCTTCGAATACTTCATGGTAAAGGTATGGTAGAAGGTATGAGTAATAACTCTCTGGTTTTTTATTTCTATGAAAATTGTGTATACGGGAAGCAGAATTGGGTGAGTTTCCCCTCTGGTGGTAAGAGGGTGAAACATATATTAGAGCTTGTGCACAGTGATGTGTTTGGACCTGTGAAGGTTCCATCACTCAATAAGTCTGTGTACTATGTATCATTTATAGATGACTTCTCAAGGAATACATGGATATATTTCCTTAAGAAGAAATATGAAGTCTTTGACAGGTTTAAAGAATTTAAGGCTCTCGTGGAAAATCAGACAGAGAAGAAGATAATAGATAATGGTGGAGAGTTTTGCAGTAAGGAATTTGAAGAATTCTATAAGAAGTGTGGTATAGCATGGTAGAAAACTACACCATATACACCTTAGGAAAATGGAGTTGCAAAAAGAATGAACGAGACGTTGATGGAAAGGGCAAGAAGCATGCTTAGTGGTGCCGGGTTAGGACAGGAATTCTAGGCAGAGTGGATACTGCACGTTACCTGGTCAACAGGTCACCTTCATTAGCATTGGAGGATAAGACTCCACAAGAGGTATGGACTGGTAAGAAAACCTCACTTTCACATCTGAGGGTATTTGGATGTGATGCATATGTACATGTTCCAAAGGAGAAACAAACCAAGTTGGATAGTAAATTTGAAAAGTAAATCATTATTGAGTATAAGGATGGTTTAAAGGGTTATAAGCTTTGGAACCCTATAACGAGGAAGGTTGTGTACAACCGAGATGTGGTGTTCAGAGAGGTAAAAGATGTTATTAAACATGAAATCCAACCAAAGGAACCTGAGAAGATAGAGTTTGAGCTAAAGGAGGAAGAATCAAACTCTACAATAGAGGAGGAATCAGAAGATGAAGAGCCACAAACTCCAGGTGTGAGAAGATCAGTTCGAGAAAGAAGGCAGCCAGAAAGGTATAGTCCATCTGCTTTCTGTTCAAATTTTGCTTTGTATATTACTGATGATGATCCCAGAACTGTGAAAGAAGCAGTAGATTCAAAGGATGGAAAACTCTGGAAAGAGGCCATGGTTGATGAAATGGCATCTTTGCACAAAAATGAGGCTTGGGATCTAGTGGAGTTGTCGGCTGGAAGGAAACCCATTGGCAGAAAATGGGTGTTTAGAAAGAAGACAAATGCAAAAGGAAAAGTGGAGAAATACAAAGCTCGATTGGTAGCAAAAGGTTATTCCCATGTGCTAGGAATTGATTTTGGTGATATTTTTTCTCTTGTTTCCAAGGTAACTTCTATTAGATTACTTTTATCTGTTGCTACTACTTTTGATTTTGAGGTAGGACAGATGGATGTGAAGACAACATTTCTTCATGGGGATCTGGAAGAGGAGATCTACATGAAGCAACCTGAAGGCTTTAAGGTGAAGGGTAAGAAAGAACTGGTATGTAAGTTAAGGAAGTATCTGTATGGGTTAAAACAGTCACCAAGGATGTGGTATCATAAATTTGATACATTTATACGGGGACTTGGCTTCACTAGAAGCAAAGTAGATCACTGTGTGTATTTTAAATTAATTGGTGACCGTGTTATTTATCTGGTCTTGTATGTGGATGATATGTTGCTGGTTGGAAATGACAAAGAAATTATCTAGGATTTGAAGACCCATTTGTCCTCCAAATTCGACATGAAAGATCTTGGTGTTGCAAACTATATTTTGGGCATGGAAATTAAAAGAGATTAGGCAAAGAGGAAGCTCTAGTTAAACTAGAGGAAGTATGTCGAGACAATACTGCAGAGGTTTAATATGTAGGATAGTAAATCGATGAAGGTTCCTATTCCTATAGGTGTGAGGTTATCTGTTGAACAGTGTCCCAAGACACAAGAAGAGGAAGAGGACATGTCCCGTGTTCCAAATGCAAGTTTAGTCGGTAGCCTGATGTATGCAATGGTCTGTACTAGACCAAACATTGCACATGCAGTGGGAGTATTGAGCAGCTTTATGTCAAAACCAGGGAAGGAACACTGGACAATAGTGAAGCGAGTTTTCAGGTATTTGCGTGGCACTAGTGATTATGGTCTGTGCTACCAAGGAAGACCAGGATTTGACAGAGTGTTGGATATTCATGGCTTTGTTGATGGAGACTGGGCTGGAGATCTAGATCAGAGAAGATCTACAAGTGGGTATGTGTTTAACCTATTTGGGGGTGCAATCAGTTGGATGAGTAAGAAACAATCTGTAGTGGCACTATCATCTACAGAGGAAGAATACATTGCAGCCACTCATGCAAGCAAGGAAGTAGTTTGATTGAAGAGATTGTGTTCAAGTATGGGGTTAGTACAAGAAGCTATAAGGATAGACTGTGATAGCCAAAGTGCAATTTTCTTGGGAAAGAACCTTGCATATCATTCAAAGACAAAGCACATTAATGTTCAGTATCACTTTGTGAGGGATTTGATAGAATAAAAAAAGGTGTTGCTAGTAAAGGTGGACATTTTGAAGAATACTACAGATGCATTGACAAAATCTGTGAGCTCTGAGAAGTTCTCTTGGTGTAGAGAAATAATGGGCGTTGCAGGGCTGGATAAATGACTAAGCTCTCTTATGGCCCCCTGTGGAAACAAAACAACAAGTGGGAGAATCTTAAGTTGTGTTATATTCTTTCCACGACTAGCCCATGTAGTTACCCGGGGGTTAGAGGGGGGGAGGTCACAAGGGGTTTGAGGGGTACACGTAACCCCACTTTATGGGGTCCAGGGCAGTGCCCCGGAAAATTTTGGTTTTGGACCCTATGTTAGGTTGGGAAAACCCACCTATGGTTTTGTGCATGATTTTTGCACATGTCTTTTGGACGCAATGGTTTTCGGTCCATGGTATTGGATGCTTCGACATGTATAAATATGTATTGTAACATTGAAAGGAACATAATGAAAAATCAAGCTGGTAGTCGCGGTTTTTGGATCCAGGGGAAAATCTCTGTGTTTATGTGTTTTATGCATTATGCTCTCAGATGGTTTATTTTATGTGTTTTAGAATTCGTATGCAGGTAATTTCTGTACGGGGTTAGAACCTACACTCAACATTAACACCATTTTTCATCAATAACGGGTGTCATGTGTCACCCATTTTTGAGCTTTTTTCTAATCAAAATTTGTTAAATGTACCTACCATGTGGCATACCTAAGTATGTTTATTCGTTATATACATTTAAAATTTTAAGTTTCACATGTTCATATGCCATCCGTTGGATTTTCTTTATATATTCATGCATATCTAAGATCTAATTAGGTGATTTAGTTTTTTACACTTAGAATCTAAAATTAAATATCACTTTTACACGTTATCATTATCTTAGTCAAATAATAAAGGTGTAATAAAATATACTATTGATATAAATACAGGGAATATCCCCCAAGGCTACAGGATACCAACTAGATAGCCTAAACTGGGAGGACCTAGTCCTTAGTGAATGCCTTCTTAACTGCTCCTCTGTCACTAAAACAGTTAGGAAACCAACATTATTTTAGTATCATTTTCGAGGAATACAATTATTTTGTGTTTTCTCGTGACTAATGGTAACCCCATTCAACCCTATATTCATTTTGGGCTAAATAAACAATCAAATATTCTTAACGGGTTTTATCTTTTGACTTTTCAATTTTCCACAACTTAGGAAGAACTTCAGAGGAATTGGGAAGTTATATCTTGAGAGGATGAGCGAGTGCAACCTAACCCAAATGTCCCCCAACAAAAAGAAAGGCTAAGATGATGATTTTTTTGATGAAGATGCATATTCACAATAGAATTTGATGCTCCCAATAGGTACACCTTTATATTTTTTAAGTGAAATCATGATAATTGAGATAGTTTTAGAGACTCCAAACTTGATACCCCTAAACAAATTCCTAGGTATGCATCTAATCTCACCTACTAAACCTTTGAAGACCCAGAATTTTTGTAATAGCTGTCAAGAGAAGAAAATGAATAGATTAATTTAGGCAAGAACATCCTAAGTATCCCTATCCTAGGAAGAAATAAAACCTATAGCCCTCAACACCTACTAGAGAGTGTGAAGAGATACCTGGTTCATCGAAGACCTAAGGTATATTTGATTTGGCATTAGGATTTCTTTATCCTCCTAAGGTTAGCCCTCCACCCTACCCTTATCAATCACTATCAGCCTCTCCTCCTATTTCCCCCATCATGAACGTGTGGGTTAACATCCACTACCTCCCCTTGAATCTACACGGTCATTTACATGACATACCTGAAAAATATGATAAAAAATTTCCTATATTTGAAAATGAAGGAGAATGTACGGTAAAACAACACATTGTTAAATTTCAGGATTATGAGAATATCGAGGCTGAATGCAATGACATTTGTATGAGGCTATTTATATACAACATAAAGGGTAATGCACAAAATTGGTTCATAACATTACCTCAAAACTCCATCAACACCATGGAGAAATTGGTCGAACTATTTCTAAAACAATTTAGCATGAAAAAGAGCAAATAGTTACGATTGACCAAGTTTGTGCCTTGAAACTGAAACTCAGCAAATATGTTAATGACTTTAATAAAACATTTAATGAATGCTACAACTAGCTACCCAATGACATAAAACCTTCATATATTATCACTTTGGTGGTGTATTCAAGTTCCCTCGACTCTGATCTCTCACTACTGTTGAGAGAGTGAGAGCCTAGTACCTTATTAGATGCCCAGACTAAGGCATGAACTTGTGAGGGGAACTTAATAGCCATTGGTAAACGAAAGGTTAATCAAGATAAAACTAAAGGTAAGAAGAAACTATTGACACCATTCCTTAAGCTTGAAGTAATATCAAGAGAATAAAATTGATGAGATGGCTAAACTAATTAAATTACTATCCAAAATGATTCAACGAATTGAATTTAGAATATAGCCCAAGGTCCATCACCCCAAAATCTACCTGCTACTCTATATTTTCCACAAAATGTATCAAACATAAATCTAAACCAGCCCTATCAAAACCAGCCACCTTATCGAAGGCCCTTCAACTAGCAAATTTTATAGTGTAGGAAGAGAGGGGAAGAGCCTCCCATCCAACCTCCTCTATGAAATAATTCAAACATATTAGAAGATTATAACGATGAATTAGATAGTCCAAAATTTGATCTAGAAGAGGAATAATATCCTGAAGTTAATTTTTTTAATGATAGTATAGGCCTTATTCAATCATGTCCAAAATAAGGTGATATCCAGTACCTTGAAAAAGAATTTTTGGCTCCTAAAGTCAAGCGATTCGCTCATCCCTTAGAAGCTTGATTCCAACATAAATATGATTTGAGTCCAAGGAAGGATAATAGGAATATAGATAACTTGAATCATAAAGAAAACCTAGAAAAATAACTCGCTTTCAAAGAAAAGCAAGTATATGAAAATGAGGGTTTTAGAAAAACTGAGCGAGATAATAACCAGCGCTGAACTTCACAAAATTTTACTCTTCAAAATGAATTGACTAAAGTAAATGATCAGGAGCTCAAGTCTAAGCCATGGAAAAGGCTCAAAAATTGAAAGTGTTCAAACACGCTTTCAACTTGATTGACTGGATAGGCCTCGTCGATATGATCCTATTTCCGCGAATGACACTCGAAACCAACTTCGCATGTGAAAGTTATGAAGGTTTGAATTCTCCAATAACCTTAAAAAAAAACTGAGTTTGGGCGAGTTTGGATTTCAAATTTTGAAAAACATAAAAATAAAAAAAAAAGAATATTTCGAGGAATATTCCATGGAATATTCCCCAAAATATTTGTGAGAATATTTTGTTTTTGATGACCAATTAGGAGCTGACACATGGCCTGCCCGGAGGTCGCCACATGGCCCCAAGTCTACAAAGTTTGTTTTGGCAAGATATTACGGAGCTCATAGGAATCGATGTCGGGTCAGATGGCCGCTAGCCCACAGACCCAACTGGTCTGCCTACACGATCACTCATAACATTCAACAGGCATAGTTTATATTTGAAGTTTGTCAACGTTAAGTTTGGGGTGGAAAAGGGGCCAACCCTTAAGGGCTAGCCCCCTATCCATATGACCTGGCGCGAGAACCACAGGCCAAGTGCCCGATAGTTACGGTTATGGTTATGGTTGTTGGTCACATGCACACAGACCCCACCTGACAATTACGGTCTAACTAGTAGTTAAGTTGGCGGAGCGTTCCAAATCTGGCGAAGTTGGTCAAAATGGCGGAGTTAACTGTAGTCCTTCCACATTTAGTGGAGTTTTTTTAGGAGAAACTGGACTAAACTTCTAGAGGTCATAACTTTTGATAGGGAGATACTTTTTGGATGAATTTGTTTTTGATTTCGTATCTTCTCATCATTCTAGAGCCAATGGTATAGGTTCCAGAGCCAACAGAGCTCATATTCAGGTGTTTTTTCAGTGAAGAAGCTTGGAGAGCCAACAGGGCCTAGGAGGTGTTGGAGCTGTATTGGGCTATTGTTAGCCATTGGAGGTGAAACAAAAGTCATTCTTGACTGTTTTCTGTGTTCTGAACTCATTTTCACTGCTTATTTTGGCCTGTTTAGGCTTTCTCCTCACTATATAACCAATTTGAGCATCTAATTCAAGCAAGGACATGCCCATTTGGGGGCCTTGGACCCTGCAGATGTAGCCCAGGAGGGGTGAACTGCCGTATCAGCTGCTGTATTATATTATGTGAATTTATCTTACTATGTTTTTCAGATTTGATATGATAAACAGTAAATTTAAATAATCCTCCTTCACACATAAGACTTAGAAATTTACCAAAAACACTTTGTTTCAATTGCAAAACATCAGTAACAATTTGCACATATATTTGAATGGAAATGGATACCTTGCACACATTTTAAAGTAATTCCATTTCCAGATCAGATGGTATCAGAGCTTAGTTACTGTTTCTGTGAATCTATGAGTAGTATTATAAACTATAGACAGAGTCTAAAGAAACCCAGGAAGCCTTCGAAACACTTTAGTTATACAATTGCGAAGTAGATAAAATCTTCTTCAGTCAATATCTGATTTAGTTTATATTTTGAGTACTAGTTTTGTACAAAAGGTGTTAAAACAGTGTAAGAGATTGACTATTTTATGGTTTGCATAATGGTTGATTGTATGAGTTTTCTTGAGTTGAAAGGATAGATGATGTTAGTTGAGTCTTGGAAAGGGTTGAAGACTATTTTCCTTACCACAATTTACCTCAAGATTATTATTGGAAGTTACTTTTGTTAATTGACCATCTACATAATGTCAACTTCTTCCACAAGTGAAGTTTCCTCCTTCACAAAATTCTTCAATGAGGACATGAAGAATGAGTTCATTAAGGTGAAGGACATGGTGCAGATTCTCATTGAGGATCAAAGAGAAAGTGTTAAGCTTCATGCACAATTGTTGGCTATGAAGGATGAGAAGGAAACAATTCTCCAAAGACTGCATGACATGGAGAAACAACTCCTTCAAGCTCAAGAAGCTTTGTCCAAGAAAATGCCTGAGGATGAGGTAAATCATTCAAACTTGTCTTCAATTTCCTCAATTGAAAAGTGTGTTGGTTCTTTTGAAAAACATACAAGGGGTATAGGGTCCAAATTAATGTTTAAGATGGGCTATCATGAAGGCAAAGGTTTGGGCAAGCATGCACAAGGCATGGTTGACCCTATTTCGGTGGTGGAGCGTCCCAAGAATGTTGGTCTTGGATATGAACAGTTTAATGGCGAAGAATTCCAAACCTTGAATGCATGTGATGCAAATTTAAATAGAACCCTTATCCCAAGTTCTCAAATGTATATATGTCAAAACTATTTTAAGGATGATTGCCATTGTTTTAAGCCATCATTGCAGCAAGCGAGGTAAACATGTCACTTTTGGTGAGCCTTCAAGTTCAAACAGTTTTCTAGACAAGCACAATGATGAAAGTCTGAAGAAGAAAGTTGTCTCTTTCACCAGTTCATCGTCTCTAGAAGACAAAAAGGATGGAAATTCCATGCAGCAAAAGAGATATAAACATTCGCATGATCAATTTGATTATATTTCAGCAAAGAATGATAATTTTGTTTATTCCAATGAAAGAAAGTTTTGTTGCACATTTTGTGGTGGATTTAACCATGTTGCTTCAAGTTGCTGGTTGAAAAATAAAGCACACAGGAAGCAGAGAAGGAAAAGAAAACTTTCATAGAAAGTGATGGAAAGTTTCACATTTTGTGAAAAGAAGGGGCATGATGTCTCTCATTGTTGGACCTTTCATCCAACAAGTCATCCAAAGCACATGTAGCTTGAGGACAAAAATATTGGCACAAATGGATCTATGGATGCCATTATCGATGTGGAAATGAAAGATTCACTTGAAGAACTGTTGTTACAACAAAATACACCATGGAGTTGGCTTGGTAGGAAGTGGATTAACTTCTTATTTCAATAAGTCATACTCATTTTGTACATGTAAATTTCAGATTGGTATGCATGTATTTCACTTGAAAGGTTAATGCAAGATTGCATGTAAAAGAAGTTCAATTTGAAGGAATTTTTATGTTACAAAATTTCACTGTGGAGGTGTAAAAGATGAGTATGATACTCACTTATATTGCAGCAATGTCTTTTTAGTTCAGCTCTTTGTCACCCACATGTTTTTTGGGATGATGTACTTGTTGGTATTTGAAAAGAAGAATTGAAGTTGCACATGTACATAGAGGTTGTATGTGTGATTAGCGAACGATATATAGTTCATTGTACATGATACATACACATGTGTTTGTAAAGATGTATCTTGTTGTTTATCGACAGGTGTCAATTGTGTCACACATGTTTGTCGACTTGTGTCGATTGTGTGCACACTTTTTACATTGATGCTTGTGTCAATTGTATAGCACATTTCAGGTCCACTTGTTGTTGATGTTTTATGTTGCACAAGGTGCCTTTGGTGTCGATTGGTGCAGAGAACGAAATGTCAGTGCAAAGCGGTGCAAGATTCCATGAGATGGAAAAGCATGCAAGAAAAGAGGGCACAAATTTCAGCAAGGGTCACTACTGGTTTCAAAATGGTAGATTGGTATGGCTAGAAAACTTGGTCCAGATTTGACACAAGTATATGGCTCATTCATCAAAAATTCGCCATGAGGACAGTTGGCAAGTCAGGAAATTTTTTTTAAGGTTGAAGAGAAGAGGATGTTGTTATTCTCTCATTTACTATTCAGTTCAGTTTCATCACTTCAATGAACTTTTGGGGTCCAAAAGCTTCTCATTTGGGAGGAGTGATCAGGAGCTCAAGTCCAAGCCATGGAAAAGGCTCAAAAATTGAAAGTGTTCAAACACACTTGCAACTTGAACGATTGGATAGGCCTCATCGATATGATATTGCTGCCATGAACGGAACTCAAAACCGGCTTCGCATGTGAAAGCTATGAAGGTTTGAAGTCTCCAATAACTTTAAAAATATATGAGTTTGGGCCAGTTTGGATTTTGAATTTTGAAAAAAAAATTAAAAATAATAATAATAGTCCAAGGAATATTCCATGGAATATTCGTAGGAATATTTTATTTTGATGATCAATTGGGAGCTAACACATGGCCTGCCCAGAGGCTGCCACGTGGCCCCAAGTCTACAAAGTTTGTTTTAGCAAAATATTATGAAGCTCGCAGGAATCAACCTCGGGTCGGATGGCCACCAGCCCACAGGCCCAACTGGCCCACCTACACGATGACTGTAAACATTCAATGGGTGCAGTTTATATTTGAAGTTTATCAACGTTAAGTTTGGGGTGGAAAAGTGGCTAGCCCCTAAGGGCTAGCTCTCTAACCATATGACTTAGCACGAGAACCACAGGCCAAGCGCCTGACAGTTATGGTTACGGTTATGATTGTTGGTCACATGCACGTAGACCTCGCCCGACAGTTATAGTCTAACTGGTAGTTAAGTTGGCAGAGTGCGCCAAATCTGGCGGAGTTGGCCAAAATGACAGAGTTAACTGCAGTCCTTCCACATTTAGTGGAGTTTTTTTAGGAGAAGAGGTCATAACTTTTGACAGGGAGATCCTTTTTGGACGGATTTCTTTTTGTTTTCATATCTTCTCATCATTCTAGAGCCAATGGTATAGGTTTTAGAGCCAACAAAGCTCATCTTCAGTTTTTTCAGCCAAGAATCTTGGAGAGCCATTAGGGCCTAGGAGGTGTTTGAGCTATATTGGGCTATTGTTAGCCATTGGAGGTGAAACAAAAGTCATTCTTGATTGTTTTCTATGTTCTGAACTCATTTTCACAACTTATTTTGCTTGTTTAGGCTTTCTTCTCACCGTATAACCAATTTGAGCATCTAATTCAAGTAAGGACATGCCCATTTGGGGGCCTTGGACCCGACAGATGTAGCCCAAGAGGGGTGAACTGCCTTATCAAATGTTGTGTTCTATTATGTGAATTTATCTTGTAGTTTTTTCAGATTTCATACGATAAACAGTAAATTGAAATAATCCTCCTTCACACATAAGACTCAGAAATTTACCAAAAATACTTTGTTTAAATTGCAAAACATCAATAACAGTTTCACATATATTTTAATGGAAATGGATACCTTGCACACATTTCCAAGTACTTCCCTTTTCAGATCAATAAAAATAAACATGTCTTTCATCAAAACCGTTAAAATCCCAGCTTATAAGGATGAAGTTGATAAATTTATTCAGAGAGTTGTAGACTGGACCAATGATTTACAATCAAACTGTTTAATTAACATACATGACAATTCTCCCAAAATCACAATCAGACTACATAATGAGAAAGTGGATAACTTAGTTCCCCCCTTTTATATTAGCCTAAATATTCATGACCTAACCTTGCATAATTTTATGTTGGATTTTGGTTCATATTACAACCTTATGCCGAAGCAAATTATGGACTAGTTAGGTCTACACATAACCCAAAAATAAAGGATCCCTATTCCTTTAATTCTCAAAAAGTTAAATGCCTTGGCATGATTAAAGATGTAATAGTTTTCTTATCACAAGTCCATGTCAAAAGCATGGTCATGGATGTCATGGTAGCTGATGTCCCTCCTAATTAACAGATGTTGCTTTCCAAATCTTGGGGTGCCAAATTAGGAAGATCCCTTCAACTTGATATTTATTACATAGCCATCCCTATCTTTGTAGGTGGAACTCAATGCTTATATTGAGAATCATGACTAGCCTACACAATAATCTGAAGAAAAACCCAACAACATTCCTTTGTACACATTTTATGGCAATCTAGGAAATTTTTTTAACATTGAATGATGATGAGAAAGCATTAGCTAGCCAAAAACAAAGACCTAATAAAAAATTTTATAACATAGATTTTGTTTGGAAGATGTTTGTTTATTGTGCTTCTTCACAAATCAGATCTAGAGCAGGCATTTCCCTAATTTCTCCTACCCAAGAAAGAATTATTTTACCTTTTAAATGAGATTTTGAAACAACTAACAACGTGATAGAATATGAAGCCCTAATATTGGGTCTCGAAGCCGCTTGTAAACTCAATATGAAAAACTTATCCATATTTGGTGACTTAGAGTTGGTAATCAAACAAGTTACTAACAAATTTCAAACTAAGCATCTAAGGCTTAGGGCCTATACAAACCAAGTTTGGTACTTGATCAAAAACAATTCTCAGCTATGAATTTCACTATTATCCCTAGGGATAAAGCTCAGTTGGTTGACATACTATCAGTCATTGTGGCCACTTTTTTTCCTCTTGAACAAACAAAGTAATAGCAGAAGAGTCCTTGGACACACAAATTTTACTACTAAGGAAAATAAAAAATTACATAAACTTTTCAAGAGCTTACACACAATCACTCAACACCCTTGCAAGTGGAGAGAAACAATATTTAAATAAGCTTGTGTCCTAAAATAATTTTTTTATGGATCACTTATTTCAATTACAACTGTCCATTTACATTTAATGCACTTGTAGCAACACACCTAACTATTTCCTAAATTAGTTCCTAAGAAACGACACATTTCTATATGTCATATCTTTTATAACAAATAGATATTCTAAGAAGACTCTAAGACTCTAAATATTTAATTAAACATTCTAACAAAACTATAAACAATTAAATATTAATTTATTTACTTTGGATCATATATCTAACATTCCCCCCTTTGATCCAAAGGTACATTACAATAGATACCAAGCTCATCCCTGAACTTAGTAAATTTGATCCTGCCAAGTGGTTTTGTGAAAATATCTGAGATCTGATATTCTAAAGGACAATATAGTAGTTTGATGACATCCTTTGTGATGGGTGTCCTAATGTAATGAAAATTTGTGTCCACGTGCTTTGTTTTGGAATGGAAAATTAGATTTTTGGCAAGTTTTATGGCTGACTAGCTGTTGATGAATAAAGATGTGGCTTCTGCTTGAGGAATGCCTAAATCCTGAAAAAATCTATGCAACCAACCAATTTCACATGCTACTTCCCATGGTGATATATATTTTTCTTCCGTTGAGGAAGTGGCCATTGTAGCTTGCTTCTTGCAACTCCAAGAAACTACAATTGACCCCATGTTCATCAAATAACCTAATGTTGATGCCCTATCATCAATACTTCTAGCAAAATTTGCATCTGAATATCCACTAAGTACAAATTTCTTAGTCCTTTTGTAAAGAAGACCAAAATATTTTGTCCCTTGGATATATCTAAGGACCCTTTTTGCTACATTCCAGTGGTTTTTCCTTGGTTCATGCATAAATTTTGACAGAGTACTAATCACATAAGATAAGTCAGGATGAGTGGTTTTCAGATAGATCAAGATGCCAATCAACTGTCTATAAGTAGTATTGTTCACAAATTCCTCCCCTTCAAATTTTGAAAGTTTTAAGTTGTGTTCCATTGAGGTGAGAACCGACTTGGAATATTGCATCCCAAATCTTTTCAATAGTTCATATGCATACTTGCTTTGACTAATGAAAATATTTTTTGGGTGTTGGAATACTTCAACTCCAAGATAGTAGAGAAGTAATCCCATATCAGTCATCTTAAATCCAGCTCGTAACTCTTTCTTTACATGCATAATATGATCATTATTGTTCCTAGTAATGATCAAGTCATCCACATACATAACTAGAATCACCATAGTTTTACCCTGTTGGTGCACATATAAGGTATCATAAGATTCACTTCACTTAAATCAAACGTTCCAAAGGTACTCATATATTTTTTCATACCAGGATCATGGAAATTGTTTCAATCCATATAAATCCTTGATCAGTTTGTATACTTTGTGTTCCTTCCCTTCAATCTCAAAACTTAGAGGTTGAGTTATAAATAATTATTTCTGCAAGTCTCCATTGAGGAAGGAACTTTTAACATCCATTTGATGTACTTTCCATCCTTTTTGAGATACTAATGAAAGTTATAATATGATGGTGTTCCATTTTATTGTAGGCCTAAATGTTTCCTCATAGTCAATTCCTTGTTGTTGTACAAAACCCTTGGCAACAAGATTTGCCTTGTACTTTTCAATGTCTCCATATAGATTATACTTAATTCTGTAAACCCATTTGCATCCGATGGGTTTCACATTTTTAGGATAGTCAACAAGTTTCCAAGTGGTATTTTCCATCACTACCTTATATTCTTCAACCATTGCATTTTTCCATTCTACATGTTTTACTACCTCTTTGTATGAGGAGGGCTCAGTAAAACATTTGTTACAAAGCTGAAATTTTCTTCATTTCTTTGTGAACTTATTGTATTGTTTTTTTCTGTTCATCTGGCCTGACATCCTTCAAACATTCAATGGCCCATTTATGCACTTGATGTTCACTTGTTTGTGGATCTGAATAATCACCATAATTATAAACTGGATTGATATAAACATAAGTTCTTCGATCATCTGAAGGTTCAGGGGTGGAGAGTCACTGTCAGGTGAACTATTGCTAGGAGATTTAGATGAGCTTATAGAATATCTAGATAATATAGATGAAGTAGGTGAGCTGGATGAATCGTTTTCTAATGAAGGAAATTCAATCTCATACCAATGTTGTGTACTTGGTTGCTTTTTCATTTTACTTTTCTTTTTATCACCCTTACTTTCTATTTTTTCTAGAATACTTTATATTGTCGTGGCACTTTTGCTTTTTGTTTCATCAAATATAACATCCCTACTAAAAATAAACTTCCCATTGGATAGAAGACGATATCCCTTCCTTTCATCAAAATACCCAATCAATGTACACTTCAAACTTCGTGAATCAATCTTAGATCACTTTTCTTTTGGAACTAAGTCATAGCATACTAAACCAAAAACTTTGTGATTTTTGAATCGAGGTTTGAAACCAAGCCATGCCTCATATGGTGTAATTCCATCTAAGGAAGCATTATGAGGCTTGTTCCTTAAGTAGATTGTTGTATATATTGCTTCTACCCAGTATAAAGGACTTAAAGTTTTTAAAGTTAGCATGGATTTTGCCATCCTAACAATGTGTGATTCATTATCTCTACTACTCTATTTTGCTGTGGAGTTTAGACATTTGTAAGTTGTCTTTTGATACCATTTTCCCTGCAATAATTTTAGAATTCATTGGAAGAGAATTCCCCTCCATTATTTCTCCTAAGAGTGTCAATTTTCTCTTTAACTCATTCTCAACCGGTTGGAAAAAAGTCTTGAATTTTTCAAAGGTTTCTGACTTTTGTTTCAAAACATAAATCCAAGTAATTCTACTAAAATCATCAATGAAGAGTAAAAATTATCTACAACATCCTACAGAAGTTTGTAGAGGTCTACAAATGTCAATGTGAACCAATCGCAAACGCATGTTTCCACACTATGAACTTGTTGGGAAAGTATCTCGATTTTGTTTCCTGTAAATGCAAGCTTCAAATTTTGCATTTTCTTTCTTAAAAGTTGGATGTCTTTTAAACACTCCCTTCTTTTGAAGTTGAGAGAGAATTTCAAAGTTTAAATTCCCATATCTAACATGCCAAACCTTATTGGTGAAATATTTATACTTTTTTCTCCTGCAAAATTAGACTTATGTGGAATGATAGGTCCTTTCATCCTTAGAATTTTTCCATCTTCATATCCTGTCATGATTGTCTCCATATCTTGTTTAATGGAATTTATTTTTACCAAGCCATCCTCCATAAAAACCTGGTGTCCCACTTGTCGAATCGTGACTAATGACAACAAATTCTTCTTGAAAGCTGGTACATACGAAACATTTAAATTTATTTTTTCTCTAATGCCAAGAAGATAAATTTTTACTACACCTTTTCCAGAAGGAGTGTGCTTTGTATTATATGCACAAAAGATTGAATTAAGTTTGTACTGTTGAAAATTCCAAAATAAGTCATGTTGAAATGTCATATGTTGTGTTTCCCATGTATCTAAGATCCATCTATCTTCATAATCACTTTTAATACATGTGGAAACCTATAAGGCTATTGATTCTAAACTTATAAGGGTATTGAAGACATATTCAGAGCTAACATCTTCTTGATCATTAGAAAATTGAGCTAAATGTTGTTGAAAATTTGGAAATTTTTCAATAGAAGTTCAACAATCACCAGCATAATGAACAACTTTGTTGCATCTTCTACAAAGAACTTGATTGAAATCTTTGCCTCTACCTTGAATTTATCCTCTACCTTTTCTTTGTCCTCTACCTTGATTTTTCCTTTTCCTTGACTTTGTCCTCTTCCTTGTTTGTCACCTCTACCTTGATTATTACCTCTATTGAAGTTGTTGCCTTCACCTTGACTTTGGCCATGACCTTGTGCTTTGTATGTATGCTCCTTTATTTTGATTCTTTTTCCCTCTTGCTCTACCTCTAGAACTTTTAGTTGAATATTTACTAGTGCTAGCTTCGGTAAAGAAGACATCTTCTCCAACCTATTTCTTCTTTCCAAAATTTTTGTCATGTTGAGCTAGCATGTCACTTAATTCATCAAATTTTAACTTCTCTATCTTTCGAGTTACCATAAATCTTACAAGAAATGTGTATATGAAGAAGTTAAACCATAAATCAAAATAGTAGTCATGAAGCTCTTATCCATTGCTTGAAATTCAACTTTTATCGTTTCCTTCTTAATGTTCTTAAGTCTAGAAATGTACTTAAGTACATCTCCCCTTTCTATCAATTTTCATTGAAGCCACTTCAATTTAAGATCAACTCTCTTAGATTTTGGTTGTGTATTCAAAAGCATTTTCAATGTTAACATACATTTCATCATTAATGCTAATGCTTTGTCATTTTTGATCTCCCATTTAGCTAGCGAGTCTGCATTTGTAAGTTAGTTTGGTTTAACATCACCATCACATACATCTTTCCAAAGCTCATTGTAAATCAAAGTGCTTTCTATGTGCATTTTCCATGTCTTGTAATTCTTTGAGCCTTCAAGTTTGTCATACTTGGAAAATAAATTTACCATCTTGGACATTATAAAAGTAAATGTATGCACCAAGATAGATCATGCACCACAAAAAGAATATGGAAAAAACACCACACACAACACCACAGAAAAAACGATCTATTGAGGCTTGGCCTTGACCCTCATATAGTCGTTTGAGGATTAAGTGACTGAGCTTTGCACTTGGCTCTAGTCAACTTCTCTGAAATTTTACAATGAAACTTTCAAAATTTGACTTTTATAATGCTCTTGAAGTTTGGCTTCTTTGACTGTATCCCCCCCTCAAAGTAGAATTTACTTTGAATTACAATTCTTTTCCCTCAAAAAATAAAAAAATTACATCTTATTGCTCCAAAATTACAAATTACAAAGTTACACCTTATCACTCCAAAATTAAAAAAATCACACCTTATCAGTCCCAATTTACAAAACAAAATTACACCTTATTACTCCAAAAAAAATACTAAAATAACAAAAATATCAACTTATCACTCCACATATCACTTATCACTCCCAAAATATTACAAATTAAAAATGATAACTTATCCCTCCATTAAACACCTTATCTCTCCATGGAAAGATACTTTACTTTCCCAAAGGTATTCCTTTCCACTTTTCACACTTTTCAAACATGAAATTAAGGATATATAAAAAGATGCTCATGTTAAACTTAAAAATTAAACTCTTAAACCCTTGAAAAAGTGATTTTCCAATTTAAAATCCATTTTATTTAAAAAAGACTCATGAATATTTATATTTAATTATTTTTCCTTTGACTTGTACATAGGTCAATTCTATGTTGCAGGTCTTCCAAGCAAGAGACTTCCATGCTAAATACTTCCACGTAGGTCCTTCCACACAAGCCTTCAACACAACTCCTTAGGCTACAAATCTCTTTCATGTTGGCCTCCTCACATATATTTCTTTTATGTTGGTTTCCTTTTCTATAATTTGTTGAACACCCTTGGTCAGAAATTAATTAATATATTCACTTTGCCTAAATATTGTAGGTGAAAATAGATTGGTGCTCTTCTTGAGCCAACTAGAATATTTTATTGTAAGAAGACATGTCAATTTGTCGCTAAAATTGATGCAAATTTTAGCCAAGATAATGTGATTGGTATCTACAACACCAAAAACTTCCACAAATTGTGACAATGAAATGAGAGGAGGAGCTTGTTTTATAGAGATATGTTGGTAGATGGAGCCTTTAATATGCTAAGACATTACAATACATTGTTTCATTAAAAGCTTTCATTCGAACTTACAATACACGGTGCTTTCATTCAAAGCTTTCAGAGGGATTTACAATAATTTGTTTCCTATCTACTAAAACCAATTGCTACAATTATAGACATCAAATTTAAGGGAACAAATTTGTAAATGCAATTGCAAAAGGAACACCTTCAATAACAACAAAAGGATTTTAGATGGGGATTGAATTTCTTCCTCCATTTTAAATCTAAATCTGAAATTAATAATAGAGTTGTAAAGTTCTTTTCCTTTATTACAAATTTTGGTAATGAACACACCCAGAATTATTCTCCAATTTGATGTCATTTTACAAAATCCTACACAGCAGAAATCTCCTCTACATCACCATCTACATCATTGAAGCTCTAATAGCACAATAATAGCATAAGTGTCCTCAGACACACAAATTTTATTAATAAGGAAAAGAAAAAATTACATAAATTTTGCAAGAGCTTACACAATCACTCAACGCCCTTGCAAGTGGAGAGAAACAAGATTTAAATAAGCTTATGTCATGAACTAAATTTGTTATGGATCACATATTTCATTTAAAAGCATCCATTTACATTTAATGCTCTTGTAACAAGACTCCTAACTATTTCCTCAATTAGTTTCTAAGAAATGACACCTTTTTAGATGTCATATATTTTATAACAAATATATATTCTAAGAAGACTCTAAGACTCTAAATAATTAATTAAATATTCTAACAAAAATCTAAATAATTAAATATTAATTTATGTACTTTGGATGATATATCTAACACAAAGCTTAAATTATGAAATTGAAATCCTGTATTGCCCCTCTATACCTGATAATGTTAAACAAGATGACCAGCTAATTAAAAAAATTATTGAAATGGTGGGAGAATTCTCAGGGTTATGTATCAAGTGTGATGAGGATGAAGAGTTAGAAACACCCTAATCTCTCTAAGTTCAAATAGAAAATTGGAAAACATGAAGTAGTGCAGTTAAAAATTAAGTATATCCCACGAGGGCTAATCCCCCTTGAAAAAATATTTGATCGAAAAGGAGCTACCTCTTCCCCTTTATTAAAACATTTGGATTTCGAAATTGAGAAAATAAATTTAGGAACAAAATAATACCCTTAGCTAATAAATCTTTCCAAAACTCTTCGAGAAGAATACAAAAGCTTGTATATAACCCTTTTTAAAGAGTGCTCTAAGTTGTTCACTTGGAGCTACGATGACCTAAAGAATTACGATAAAAATAATTGAGCATAGAATACAACTAAAGGAAGAGGTCAAACATTTTCAACAAAAGATGAGACTAATAATCCTCTTTTATCCCCTCTATCAAGAAGGAATTCAAGAAATTATTACACACAAAAATCATAGTACCTCTCAGGTATTCTAACTAGGTTTCTAACTTAGTCCCCATTGGGAAGAAAAGTGACGAAATTAGACTCTACATTGATTTTCGAAACCTAAACATAACTTGTTTAAAAGATAATTATCCTTTTCCAAAGATGGACTACATTCTTTAAAGATTAGTCGAGGCCCATAGAATTTCAATGATATACGGTTTTTTGGGTATAACTAGATAGTCATACACTAAGAAGATAGATATATAAATGCCTTCACTACCCCCTGAGGAACGTTCATGTACGATAAAATTCCCTTTGAGCTCATGGACATTGGGGCTACATTCCAACAAGCCATAGATATATCATTCATATATGAGAAATACCATTTCATCATTATATATAGATTATATGACAATATATTGTAAGTCTAATTCATAGCATTTGGACCAACTCAAAACTGTATTTCAGAAATGTCAGAAATATAGCTTATCTTTCAATTCTCGTAAAACGTTTTTTCCATGGCCGAGGGTATGTTTTTCAGCCATATCATATCTAAGCATGGAGTTTGAGTCGACTAAGAGAAAGCCTAGGGTATATAAAATATGCCTTTCCCTAGGATTAAAAAATAAATTCAATCATTCCTTGGAAAAATAATTTTTCTATGCAGTTTTATTCCCAATTTCATAAAGTACATGAAGAATATAACTTTCATTCTTAAGAAAGGAAAAGAAATCAAATGGACTCATGAGGATAACTAGACCTTCTCCTAGATTAAGAAATCATTGATGGAAGCACCTATCCTCATGAGTCTCGACTATGTGAAAGACTTTATAGTCTTCCCCTTTTCTTCGAAACACACTATAAATGTAGTCCTCCTCCAAAAGAATGAACAGGGTTATGAACAATCCATTGCCTTTTTCAATAAAGCATTACAAATTTATGAACTTAAGTATAATATCATTGAAAAATAAGATTACTTGTTGGTAAAGGCTTTGAAAGCTTTAAGAGATTATATTCTCCAACCTAAGATTGTTGTCTATCTACCTAACCCTAGTGTGAAAGATATCCTTACCTAGCATGGTGTTGAAGGAAGGAGAAGAAGGTGGATTGCAAAAATCCAGGAAAATGATTTAGAATTGGAATCTATCAAGGTCTTGAAAGGGAAATTTTTTGCCAAATTCCTATATGAAGCAAATTTCAAGGCATTAGGAATAAACCAATTAACTGACTTGAGCCACATTTCCCATGTTGAAGGTTAAGAACTGGATAAACAGTCAAGGTTTTTGTTACCGCACCCCAACGGCATGCTAGTAAATCAAATTCCTACTACCTCCAAATGTTATGCCAATATAATTTCTTTCTTTCAAACACTACAGTGTCCATCTCACTTGAGCAAATCCTAGAAGTGTTCACTAAAATTTAAAAAATGTATATTATTTTATGGTAGTCAATAAACTATATTGGAAGGATATACTAGGATTTCTATGGAATTGTGTCTTTCCTAATCAGGTTGAATACCTGATCACTCAATTCCTTGATGAGTTGTGCAGGGGTCACTATTCCTAAAAAGTCTCTACACACAATATCTTAAGATCTGGCTTCTATTGTCCAACTCTGTTTTTCAATGTCAATAAAAAATTCAAGGCATGTCATCAATGCCAAATCATTGACAGAGAACATAAATTGGAAACCCTACCTATAAAACCTAACCCTATGAGGCTCCCTTTAAAAAATAAGGACTAGATTTTATTGGGGAAACACACCCCCATAGTAGTGGACAACATCATTGGCTATTGAATGCTACTAATTATTACATGAAATGGGTAGAAGTCATACTCATTAAGAAACCAAAGATACATTTTTTATGGATTTTTTGGTTGTCCCCAGAAACTCATCGTTGACAATGTTAAATATTTTTTTTTAGCTTCCTTTCTAAACCTCTAGACAATTATAATATCATCCTTTGGCATTCAATAACCTATTAGAGCCAAGGAAATGGGTAGCTTAATTAACTAATAAGAACATCTTAAGAATTTTAAGAAAAACATTTTATTCAAAGAAAAGAAACTGACATGTCACACTAAATATGCCCTTTGGGATAACAGAATGAATACTGAGAAATCAATTGGTAGATATCCATTGCATATGCCATATGGTATTGATGTTGTCATACCATTATACTTAGGTAATAAAGTAATGAAATTATTGCAAGAAGTAAATGAAGAACCTAATGATTAACAAAGGATAATTAACCAATTCATCGATGCTTAGCAATAGAAAGAGAAGGTATATAATAGAATAATCAAACATCAGGAAAATGTCAAAAGATTATTTGACAAGCGATTCAAAAAGTGAACTTTCTCCCAAGAGACCTAGTGTTAACATGGGATAAAAGAAATGAGGATCCTAGAAAACACAGGGAATTTGATAACCTTTGGCTTGATCCATTTATCATTGACAAGGTTGAGGGCGAAAATTCCTTATCCCTTAAAAAATTCAAAGATGATATGATTGGCCCCCTAGTGAATGGTCAATTCTTCAAGCATTATTTTACTTACAAAGTTTACTAACTTTAAAAAAAAAAAAAAGAATAATTTTAAACACCTTTAAGTTGTGAAAATCCATGTTACGCACACAACTACATCTTAAAGTTAAACGTTAAAAATTTAAATATAATAATGAAACCTATATTAGCATAATTGTGCTACTCATGAAACTCATTTCTAATCAACGTTTTGAATTCATTATGTAGGCTTAGCCTATTTTAATTCATGATTATAATTCACTAAACATTTGCCTTAGTACTCTCACACTAATTTTGTATTTGATACTTAGCACTAGTTTCACTTATCACTTGACATATTTAACATGGATTGTAAGCCACTAATTTTTCCCACATGGGATATTTCATTGCTACTTATACCATACCTGGGATAGTTACTTATACCCTCTTGGGGTGGGGATGCTAACAACTTCATTGGGGATATGGATGTTCACTCACCATAAGAAAATGTTAGTGGCATTGGGTTTTCTAGTGCATTATATTCCCACCTCCTTATGCAGTGGTCACTTCCATCTGGGTATGCTAACAACTCTATCAGGGCTATGGAAACTTACTAGTAGCAGAGAAATGTTGGTGGCATTAGGTTTTCCCGTGTGTGATCTTCTCATCCTCCGAAATAAAAGATAAAAATTATGTGTTCATATATACATGAAATAAAATGTGTTAGATAATACATTAATGAAGATGCAATGAAGGATCACTTTCATACAGTTAAATACGAGGAATATAGGTTTCGTGTACAATGGCATGGTGAATGACTTTTTTGGGGCTATGGATGTCTGTTGGCAACGGAGCAATGTTCAACATGGAAGATCATGCAGAGGGTGTTTCAAAAGTGTTTGTTCCTTCTGTTTACAATCCTAATATCCATTTTTCAACTTTGTGACCACTGATTATATGAAAAAATCAATTTTAGTGTTCTTTTCTTATATGACTTGTATTCTAAAATTTGGAAACATGATGATGTAACTAGATTTGTCCTATATATTGAATTAGAAGATCTTATATTGTTCGAGTGCCATGACTATGGAATAGCTCTGCATCCATATATAACAAATAAAAGTTGACAAAATCTCAAAAAGCATCATTATATATCTATATATATATATATATATATATATATATATATATATATATATATATATATATATATATATATATATATATATAAAATTTTTAATTCCTCCTTGAGGAGCCTATTAATTTAAAACTCAAAATACTAATTACACACTTTTATAATATAAAAAAGCTCTCATGCTCTAAATATACTAGTCAGGGATTATACTTATTCCTCTGAGTAAGTTATTGGAGTTAGTTGAAGGATTTCTCCCCTAATCCCCCGTCAAATGTATCTCGCAAATGGTTTTGTAGATTCTTGGAAAGAGACCCATCTTCTCTTCAATTTGAACTAGTCAGACCTACATCACCTCCATCTCCCTTAGAATTTATTCTAGTTTTCCATGCAATGTCTCATGTTAAACACATCTAACTCTGAAAGGCTCCCTTATCATAAGCTAGTCTTGACAAAGATTTGTTCTAAAATTATATTGTGTCCTATGAAGATATTTGAACATGAAATAATCACAAGTCGATAAAAAAAAATAAAGAATAAATAATCAAAAAAATAAATAAAAAATAAAAAATAGGAAAAAGAAAGAAAAAAAACATTACCCCCTATCCTTTCTTGGAATCAACGTTAAATTATGTCGGCCCATACTTTCTAACTAATTTTCACACCACGGTCGGTACAAAAAATAAATTCACACATGCATATCAATCGAGTTGAACAACTAAACATCATCTGTTGGAAATAATACTGAGAGGGAGGGTGAATCAGTATTAGCAAATCAATAACTTTTTCATTTCCATAATTATATTTATATGCGCTACTTCAGTGAAGGGAACTCGCGTGTACATGCAACTGTATTTAAGGCAACTAGCATACATCCAGAAAACTTATGATTTAGCTATTGATCTTTAATCAATGCATTAGTATTTCATTAACCATATGAACAATAACAGAACATACCATCACACATAAGAAACAAACATGAACACCAAGATTGAAGCTTGAAACCCAATGCGGGACAAAAACCACCTGTTGTTGTCTTCTTTAATATAAGAAAAACTTGTTTACAATCTTGTACTAGTGCAGACTGATACCAGTACGCATGCACCCACCTGCAGAAGGCTACAACCTTCTCTCATTCTCCATCTTCTACTGGAAGGGCACTACAACCCCCTAGCTCTTGTACTAGTCGATATGTTTACTAGTACGTAGACGCTGACCTACAGAAGGCTATGACCTTCTCTCTTCCTCTAGGGACCGTATTTCATAAATTTTCAGATTGGATACTCCTGGAACACAACACCATAATCTGAAGGCCACGTTTCATAAAATCTTCATACTGGACCCATCAACAACATTGAAGCTCACAATCAATCACAACTGCAATACAACCATTAGATACATCTGTATCAGCCAATCGTTGAATCAACCACAACTGAATCAATCAATCACTGAAAACCCATCATTACTGAAGGAATTCAAAATCAACCAATTTGAACATTTAGAATACTGTCATCATAACACAGTCACCAGCACACAGAGCAGAACCCAGAACTCTGCAACAACCACTAGAACCAACTCCAAATTCAAATATCATATTTCATAATGTATATGCTACTTTGATGAGCGGAACTAGCATGTATATGCACTTTTAACAAAGCTAACCAACATATATGTCTACAGATATTAATTCATAATTTTGTAGCTATTCTGGACTTTAGTTAGACCCAGATCATAACATTAACAGAACAACACATGCGTCAATATTCGGATCTAGACTATACATGATCAAGCCACATAATGATAATTTATTTCAAGCCTTAAGATCCTGATCCATAATTAGATCTTATCCTTCATCAAATGCTAAGGTTATTCTTGGTTTAGATCAAGCACAACGCCATAAACCAATAACCTGCATATTGGATCTCACACTTCATTAGATTTTCAATACTCGCACACCTTGGCCTAATGATCTTCTCCTCCTTATATAGTTTTAGGCCTTTCTCAATACCATGGACCAAAACCACTTAGGACCAAAAACTTGGACCAAATACCTAGGGTCAATACCTCAAACCAAATACCTTGGACCAATACCATAGATCAAAAACCATGGACGAAATACCTAGGACCAAAAATTAGTTTTCCAAGATATACACGCTTTTCCTTCTATGAAAGTGCACGTGTACATATACGCTACTTGTGTTCAGTGAACCTGCATGTATACGCAGTTTGGTCAAGGTGAACCTACGTATACCTCTCGTTCTTCATTCTTTGTAGTCTGATTTGTAATTCTTTGTTGTTAACCTATTGTACTGTGATCTTTCATTTGAGTGAGTTTCCATCAAGGACAACACCTGTATCATAATGCCAACAATCTCCCCCTTTGGACTTGATGGAAACAACAACACCAAGTCACTCTCCCCCTTTGACATCAAGGGCAAAGAGTGGACCAAGATATCCTCCTCCTTTGATATACATTATGTTGTCCATGCTCCCCCTAAGTACATGCTAAATTATCTGATTGAGCTCCTCCTTTGTACATGCTCAGATGCACCAAACTGTCCATTCTCCCCCTGAGCACATGCAAAGTCTGCAAAGATATTTTCCAAAATAATAACATGACTCTATAACTCAACTATGTGAGTATGACCTTCCTATCACCAATGACTCATACATACATCCATCTCCCAACCAAGTGGGGATATACCAAATTTGACTCATCCACCCAACCAAGTGGGGATATACCAATTGTTTATACATGACTGAAATAGAAATTATTACATCATCCTTCCCATGCATAGTGGGGTTACAAATTTTTTTCAAAACCTTTACATCAAATGATATACATGACATTTATAACAAGGACAACCAATCTAAACAAGACCATGATAGTTATCAGCAACTATCATATGATCTACACCATCAACAGCATCAGGATCAATAGCCTGTATATTATGATCAAAAGAGTTACCTGAATCAAAACAACTATGTGGATCTGTACCAAGATCTTCTAAGATAATGCCAACAATGCATTATTAGAAGCATATTCTCCCCCTAAACCTGTGTCAACTTATGAGTACGAACATATCAGACTCCTTTTCCTAAGTCTGTCCCACTGCTTTTTCCTTAGAACACCATATACACGACTATGCACTTCTAACTTGCGTATATACGCAACTTCTCTTCATAATATCTATGTATGAAAATTGGAATACTAAAGTTTTACACTTTTAGCTTCCCCTAGTTCTGTTATGTTTGCAAACTGAGCTATGCCACATCTTTATGACAATAATTATGTCTTCTTCAATACTATGGATTGTGATGATGTATGCTCTTTTTGGTTTGGCGTCTGAAATTTTCTCCTGCATTCCTTTACTTTATGTCCAAACTTGTCACACGCATAACATCTTACATGTTTCATATTCCTTTTATTGCAATCAATAGCTTTGTGACCAAACATATTGCAAGCAAAACAATATCCCTTAAAGTACCTGGAACATGATGATCGTTTTGTGTGACAATATTGAATCATTCTACTTCTGCATCTAGCTGCAACATGTCCAGAATTATGACATATAAAACATTCAACATCATTCATTGAAGGAAATAACTGACTATCACTTCCATAGTTAGGAGTAAAATATTTTCTTTGAAGAATTTCTTTCCTTGGTTGTTGATGGGGTTGACTTTTTATCTCCTCGTTGAGCATCTCAGATTTTTCATTGGAGTTCCTTAACTCACCTTATGAGCTAGATTCACCTCCATGAAAACCAAGACTAGTCTTTATAATGGGCGAACACTAAACTTTGAGGATTTCATCTAATGTTTCTGATCCTTTAGCAAATCTAAGATTCAAATTCTTCGTCTTTTCAAGTTCTTTTCTTAGACTTACTACTTCACATTCTAATACTTCATTGTGTTTGTCATTTTCAGTGAGTTGATGTGTCACTGTGTTTATGATTGTCTCCTTTTCTGCCAAACTAATTTTAAGTTGACTAATTTCTTTAAGGAAGTCTTCCTTTTCTAAGGCATTATTTTCATATGCCATGAGTAGTTTAATTTCTTAATCATCTTCATCACTATTGGACAAGCCAACACTATCATCATGAGTATAATAACTTATATTACCTTATTCAAACATCTTTCTTTTGACATGAGATCATCTAGTAGCGTAATGACTAACTCTACCACAAGAAAAGCATTTGAAAGGTAGTTTACCTTTGAACCTTCCAAAACCCCGTTGAAGCTTCTTGACAAAATTTACCTCATCTTCTTCCTCTGAAATGTGTCCTGATTCATTGTGTTTTTCTTTTTCTTTCCCTTTTCTGGTGCTTTAAATGTGGCTTCTCTCATATCTGATGGTCCTCCTTTTCTCATCTCAAAGGCATTTAAGATTCCGTGAAGCTGCATCATAGTGATATTCTATGGATCCTGTTTTTCTTCTATGGCAGACACTTTGGGTTTAAATTTAGCAGACAAGGATCTCAAAACTTTCTCAACTAAGGTAACTTCCTTAATTTCTTCACCCAGATTCTTCATACAATTGAAAATCTCATCTATAATACGTACGAAGTAACTAGCTATGCTTTCATCACTATGCATCTTAAGAGTTTCATATTGAATTCTGAGAATTTGAAGATTAGCACGTTTTACCTGAGAGTCTCCTTCGTAGCTCAGAACGAATTTCTCCTATATTTCTTTGGCTGATTTCAGCTGCATGACCTTGACAAACTCTGATTTTGACAAACTTCCCAATAAAATAGTGACATCTTTGGCATTGGTTTCATATTCCTTTTTACCTACCATATCTGTAAGAATTTATATTGGAAATGTATATCCTCCTTCCACAATTTCCCAGAAATCCATTCCAAGCGATTGTAGATAGGTTGTGGTTCTTATTTTCCAATAAACAAAATTGCTCCCATCAAAGATTGGTGGTCTGATGGATCCCATGCTTTCTTGATTATTCATGTTGATGGATCTCCCTTCAAGCGATCAAGCCTCTTCTGAAGGACCTGCTCTGATACCAATTGTTGGAAATGATACTGAGAGTGGGGGGGGGGGGATGTGAATCGGTATTAGTAAATCAATAACATTTTCATTTCCATAATCAAATTTATATACACTACTTTAGTGAAGGGAACTCGCGTGTACACGCAACTGTATTTAAGGAAACTAGCGTATATCCAACAAACTTATGATTTAGTTAATTCATCATATGTTGATCTTTAATCTATGCATCAATACTTCATTAACCATATAAATAGTAATAGAACAGACCATCACACATAAGAAACAAACATGAACACGAAGATTTAAGGTGGAAACCCAATGCGGGACAAAAACCACCTGTTGCTATCTTCTTTAATATAATAAAAACTTCTTTACAATTTTGTACTGGTGCAGACTCATACCGGTATGTAGGAACCCACCTGAAAAAGGATACAACTTTCTCTCGTTCTCCAGCTTCTACTGGAAGGGCACTACAACCCCCTAGCTCTTGTACCAACCGATATGTTTACTAGTACGTAGGCGCCAACCTACAGAAGGCTACGACCTTCTCTCTTCCTCCAGGGACCACGTTTCATAAATTTTCAGACTGGATACTCCTGGAACACAACACCATAATCTGAAGGCCACGTTTCATCAAATTTTCATATTGGACCCATCAACAACATTGAAGCTCAAAATCAATCACAACTGCAATACAACCATCAGATACATCTGTATCAACCAATCGTTGAAACTCAATCATCAATCTCTGAATCAACCACAACTGAATCAATCAATCACTGACAACCCATCATTACTGAAGCAAATCACAATCAACCAATCTAAACATTCAGAATACTGTCATCATAACACAGTCACCAGAACATAGAGCAGAACCCAGAACTCTGCAACAACCACTAGAACCAACTGCAAATTCAAATATCATATTTCATAATGTATACGCTACTTTGATGAGCCGAACTAGCATGTATACACACTTTTAACAAAGCGAACCAGCGTATATGTCTGCAAATATTAATTCATAATTTTGTAGCTATTCCAGACTTCAGTTAGACCCAGATCATAACATTAATAGAACAACACATGCGTTAGTATTTAGATCTAGACTATACACGATCAAACCACAATATTATAATTTATTTCAAGCCTTAAGATCCTGATCCATCATTAGATCTTATCCTTCATCAACCGCTAAGGTTCATCCTTGGTTTAGATCAAGCACAACACCATAAGCCAATAACCTGCATACTAGATCTCACACTTCATCAGATGTTCAATACTTGCACACCTTGGCCTAATGATCTTCTCCTCCTTATATAGTTTTAGGCCTTTCTCAATACCATGGACCAAAACCACTTAGGACCAATACCTTAGACAAAATACCTAGGGTCAATACCTCAAACCAAATACCTTGGACCAATACCATGGATCAAAATACCGTGGACCAAATACCTCGGACCAAAACTTAGTTTTCCATGATATACGCGCATTTCCTTCTGTGAAAGTGTGTGTGTACGTATATGCTACTTGTGTTCAGTGAACCTGCTTGTATACGTAGCTTGGTCAAGGTGAACTTGCGTATACCTCTCTTTCTTCATTCTTTGTAGTCTAATATGTAATTCTTTTTTGTTAACCTGCTATACTGTGATCTTTCATCTGAGTGAGTTGCCATCAAGTACAACACCTGTATCATAATGCCAACATCATCACCTAATACACCGACTCCATTCACCCAATAGAAGACACCTAGTCTTGGTTCTTACCATTCCACAAGGAAATGGTATCCCTAGTTGGAGTCAACTATTGTCACGTAATCTTTCCATAAGACGTAACTCTTGTTTCTTATTGTGTCATAGCACTTACCATGGCCAAAGTCCTAATTCGTTTAACTCTTTCTAATCATTGAATGGCAGTTTTTTAAAACATAAACAATATCCTTGCATATTCCTCTTTCAAGTACTTCACAGTTCATAAAATATGGAATTAATATGATCTGATGATATTTGGGTTCTAATCGATGACTGACACGTCACATCAGACCTAGAGATGTGCCCTATTTGATCTCCCTTTTTGCACCTCGACATCGTATAGCATCAGAGTCATCCTTTATCTGACGGCCTTCATACCTCATTGAGTTGGAATATGTGCACTTTTTAATATCCCTTCTTAGACCTAATGAGGTCAAGCCATCTGTTCCCATCTTAATCAATGGCGATTATGTCATATCAGGTTTGAACTTGCAAATGAATTATACATGATTTTAGACATGATCAATGAGATAGGGCACATATCCCAAAATGGCATCTAATGTAATGAGAGAAAATTTAATTAAAATAGCATACATTATGATGGTTTATTAACACCACATTCATAACACATTACCCTCTCCTTCTGCCAACTTTAATTCACACTCTTTTTCTTAAGGCTCTATTTTCTCTTCCATGCGACTTGATTAGAGCTAAAGGCTTATGTCCTCCATAGTGTAGCAAACCAGAGCTAGAATCCAACTAGTTACATTGTTAAGGGATATGTAATTACCCTAGTCATTACCACATTGAATTACTTCATTCAGAAGAAAATTTTACAAAGCATATTATAGAAATGTCGGAGGCATTATCTAAGGATGCTTACGTAAATGACTTGACCCAAATTAGGGATACTCTGGTGTGAACATTCTAACCCTAAGAAACACCATGAGATCACCCTCTGAGAAATTTTACCAAGACAAATACCTTATTAAGTCAGGAGTTTTGGTAGCTACTTTACCTGCCACCCATTTCAACCCAGACACTATTTTTCTTTTGGCTGGGTTTTTGACTCTCAAACTTGGAATATTACTTCTATTGTAACTAATCAAGTTTTCTTGGAGGTGTCTAAAGCCGCATTTGCCAAAATAATAATTTTTTTGACTATCGATATAGATATTACAGATAAAATTTTGACAAAGATTTTTCTACCTGGGTTGAAGATGAAAAGCTAAAATTCTTCGAGAGTTTAATTAAAACCCTGACCAAAAATTAGAAGGTGGAGTTGCGTACACCCATTGACTTGTTGAATCCATTCTTCCAAACAATGACATCTCTTTTGGCCATAATATTTGGCCTTGTAGATGATTCAATAATGGACGCAACTATGTTCATGACTTTCAAACTTATAATGTAAAATTTGAAAGAAGTACCATCAATTTCCCTAGATATTTAACCAGAAGTGTAGTTTTGGATGTCAACACAACAGGTCCTTGAAAAGTATGTAGGAACTGTACTTACTTAGTACACTTTGTCCTATTCAATTATCCTGTGTATTTTATGTCCACGTGACTGATATAGGGGAATAAAGAGGAGGAAGGAAAAGAAAGGGATGTTTATAGTTGTATTAATTCTTTTTACCCATGACAAACCCCAAGAGGATGTGGAGTGATTGTCCCAAGGGGGCTGGAATAGGGGCATGATCCTTGAGGTACCGAACCTCTTTGATTCGACTTTGATACAAGAGCCACGATGAGGAGTAGTAGGACTGAATGATTGGATAGAGACAGATGAGGATGGAGTGGTAGAGAGAGCTACAGTGCAGGAATCCCAAGACAGCGCAGAGCTAGCAAGCTATAGTAATGTGAGAGGCCCAAGTGTGTTGCACCAGTGCAGGATGGCACAGAGAGGTGTGCAATGGTGCGAGATGCATGGAGATGTTGCAGTAGCGTAGAGGTCAAAGAGGGAGCACTTGTCAGCAGTAGGTAAAGCTTCAACATCAGAGTATGTTTCTAGCCCAACAGAGAGGTCAGTTGGGAGTTTTTTTGTTCTGAACGTTGCTGAAGCAACCACACTTGGTAGAAGTGTTGCATGCAGAACATTCTAGAGGTACAGGATTAGGTTTGACAGGAAGCCTTTCTTGTTGAGAGGGAGTGTTGAAAATGGCAAAAAAAAAATTCTAAAAATAGAAGTGTTAAAAATAGCATTGCTAAAAATAGCAGTTGGGTACCAGTGCTAGATTGGGCAACAGGGAATGAAAAATGGAAGTGCTAAAAATAGAATTGATATTTTTAGCAGTTTGGGATGGATTCTTATTTTAGTCAGTCCCTAGACTAAACATAGGAAGTAAAATTCGAATTTGAACTTATCAGTTGTTTGAAAATAAATTAATTAATTCTCCATGAGTTAATTAGTTGTGAAAAATCAAACATGAAGTCTATGTGAGGACATGCAACAATTTATCTATTAATTGAGGAATTTATCCATTAGTTAAAGAGATAAGGATGAGTTCTAATTTGAGTAGTAATTAGTTGGCTCAGTTAACTGAGTGAAGTCCAGTTATATTTGATTTAAACAGTTTGTTTAAATTAAGTAAGTTCAGTTAGTTAATGCATGCTTGCATATAACTGTTGTACTTTAGATAACTGAAGATTCTCTCACGAATAACTCATGCATGTCAATTCAGACAGAGACCTAGTTGAGATCAGAGAAGGGACAGTGTACTGTTAATTGGATAAATATTTTTCCTATAAAGAAAGCTCATCCATGATGAGGATTTATCTCCTTCAGGACTTTGTAGTTGGATCAGAGGCTAGTGAGTGTGTGAAGAGGCCAATTCACACAAGTGGCTGCACTGGAGTCCAATCAAAATTGTGCAAAGAAATAGGAGGCTTGGAGGGAAGACTAGAGGTTGGATAGAGGCCTTTGATTGTCTATGAGTAGTAGAGGTATTGCAAAGAGAGCAGGATAGCTTTTGAGCTGATTCTTTTTGTAATGTTGGTTATATTTCCACTTGTATTATAATATAGAGATGGGGTTTTAGGCTGGTGCTTTCCCGTAGATATTTCTTTTGTGTTATGCGTGATTGATTCCTTCTTATCATTTATATGTGTTCAATTGATGTTGCTCATGTTCGATTAAGCTTCTGCTAAATTGTTTGTAGAAGTAGATCAAGTATTTTTCTTTAGTATGCATTATTAGGTGATCTACAGGTGGGAATTTTTACAGAAAGAACTTATGTTGTTACCACAAGAAGCACAAATAGTTGAGGAGATTTCCCTTGAAGAAATGACTCTTACAATAGGTCCTAGATTTATATCTTCAACCAATTTTCAAGATAACATGTTCAAACTCATTGTCATACAACCAAAAATAGATCATAATAAAAGACTACTAGGTTCCAAAGCATCTTCCTTGGCTATCAATCTGATTAAGCTGATGGATTCTGATATTATCAATTGGCATAGAGAAACTCTACAGGTTATGTCCAAAATGTTATTAGAATCATCTGTTGCAGATATGCACATGTTGGTTGTGATGTTCGTGTCAAGCTGTTGAGTGATCAGTGTGCTTGTTGTGTACCATAGCTTCACCACTGCATGGAAGAGTGCATGGAGTCTTCAATGGTCTTGGTGTTCTCTTGGTAGGTCATGCATATGCATGTGTCTCCTTTGCTTGCTACTTGGTATGCTTTGTGTGTTCATCCAACCACGAGCAAGTCTTCTAGCATGCGCTCCATATTCATCCTGCTCGTCGTCGCACCATATCTCATCCATGTACCTATTTCTGCAATCACTCATGATGAGATGACATCAAATCTAGAAATCCCTAGTCTACCATCATGCATTGTCTTTTGTTTTCGGGTGTAGGTGACTAGGAGAGAGGACAAGGCTCTAAAATAGAATAGAGAACTTATCAGGCCGGGATGTGAGGCTTCAGGGCACTGTCAAGAAAAAATTTCTCGGAGGTCACTAGAAGGCTAGGATGAGCAGTCTAGAACAACAGTGACATTTTGTGGGATCTAGCTTAGCTAGGAGGCATAACTGCGCAATTTTTCCTAGAAGGCAGTCCGAGTAGTAGAGGACACTGGCAGTGAAAACTCAATAGATTTTTAGGGGAGGCTGGGAGAGTGTTGCAGGAGCTTGCTGGCTAAAACTACATAGAACTCGAAGGTAGTCATGATGACCATGTATGCATAGTTTCTAGGTTGAGCGGGGTGTTGGGTAGCTAGTAGACAGTCCAAGAAAACTGTGCAATTTTTAGGAGGAGCAGTAGGTCGGCTGGCAGGGGCACTAACTAACAGAACTGCACAATTTTTAGAGACAGTGCAGTGATAGGAAGCAAGTGCATATCGCTCTTTTCTGTGCAATTTCTTTAGTCAGTGGAGGTAGGCATGTTGATAGCGTCTGTGCAATTTTTTGGAGGAGTGAAGCCTGGGGCCACTACCTGGTCAAACTCTCTAGTTGACTAGTGGGAGGCTTGATGGATTGGCTTGCAGGCAGCATAGATTGAGATGGCTCCTTGGGAAACTTCTTTTTTGTTATGGGTAACATTCAGCTAGGTTGATTCCAATTTTGTGCAATGTAGACTGCCTCAGAGGTAGCCTCAAGCTCTACGCAATTCTGGGTAGGATTACTTGGTCATTGAGGGTTGAGACTACACAGTGCAAATCAATGGAGGTTCGACTGATGGAGGGTGGTCCAATCGACATATCTTCAGTAAAATGGTTAACTGTGTGAGTGAGTGAACTCGTGTAGACATGACCTTTCGAACACACACTCAACATGACTTGACAACAACACATCTCGAACCAACAAGACAACATATGCTTAGTGTGATTGACTGCGGGACTGTCTAATGGTGAAAGTGACAAGTGCAACACTTTAGATAGAACTTCAAACGAGCTTGATGACACTTGCATAGCAATGCTTACAACATCGTGTGTGAGTGCGATAGATGTTTACATAGCAAACAACCCCAACACAAACATTTGACATCACGAGAACAAGGTCACAAGCATGAGATAGAAATCAACATGCCAAAGACGATAGTTGTTATTTCCCTATAATACTAGTGATTCCCCCATTACTATTGTTGTTGTATCCCTTATTGTTATTGTTGTGCCCCTATTGTTCCCATATTGTTATTATTGTTCCCCATAGAATCCGTCTATTGTTATTTTTGTGCCTTTATATTATTATTGTTAGGTTGGCTTGGTTATATTGTGACCCCTTAGACTCCTATATATAGAAAGGAGGTTTTATCATTTGAATCATCCAAGAATTGTTCATTTGTGTAATGTAAAGGAGGTTTCCCCCTCGAAGAGGCTGAATTCTAAGGCGTTGATATATCTTTTCTATATTTTTGTGAGTTGGTTTCATAACATTTGGTATCAGAGCTTTGGATTCTAGGGTTTCACTGCTCCAAACAGGTCATCGTGGAAGTTTTGCTATAACTTTTTTTTCTGTGACATTTCAGAAGCTAAAAAACAAAACCCATTAGAGACAAAATCGTGTTGAACCTCCGGTCCAAATTTCAGATTTTGTCTCGCTACATTTTCAGAGATATGATCTAAGGAAGTTAGGGTTTTTGCAAGGTTCAGAATTTCATCTAAAACAGGTCATCGTAGAATTTTCACTATAACTCTTTCACTACGAAGTTTTAGAAGCTAAAAAAAAAACCATTTAAGAAGAAATCGGTCTGAACCTTAGTTCCGAATTTCATATCTGGTCTCTCTATATTGTCGGAGATATAATCTGAGGAAGTTAGGGTTTTTGCGGACCCCCGAATTACATTCCAAACAGGTCATCTTGGGAAAATCGTCATATCTTTTGCTTTAAGCATCATATTGAATTTTTGTAAGAATTTACAAAAAGAGGACAAACTGTATTTTTTTTGGGTATCATTTTTAGAACCTAAGGTTGAAACAGTGACTCGCGCCATGTCATACAAGTTCGCTCTACTGAACCAGTCTATACTCAGGTCATCGTGGGAGATTTGGTATAACTCTTCATTGGAGAATCCAATCTTCATCAGACTTGTGGGGTTAGAAAGGTTACTTAGAGGGTTACCACAGGAAGCAATGTTAGACCTGGGAGATCCAAAATTACAGATATACATCAGACTCAATATCGAGCTCCTACAAAGTGAAAAAAAAGGTGTGTAGTTTTTTTTAAATTTTTGCATAAGCTTGGTTTGAAAAATTAGTTTGAAGGAATTTAAAGGGCATAGTGAAGCATTCTTATTGGTAATTTATGTCCTGAAGAAATAAAATGGAAACACCTAGTAAGCAACCTGAAAGCTCTAGCATGACTCATGAAGAAGAGGAAGAAATGCAACATGATATATCAAATATACAAGACCAAGTGCAACAAATTTCACTTGCACAAAATGTAATAGAAAATAAGATGAATGGTTTAAAGAAAGACATAGAAGCTAATATGGATGTTTTAAAGAAAGGAGTGGAAGTTAAGATGGATGGTTTAAAGAAAGGCATAGAAGCTAATATGAATGACGTGGAAGCTAAGATGGACAGTGTGGAAGCTAAGATGGATGGCATGGAAGCTAAGATGGACGTCGTGGAAGCTAAGATGGATGGTGTGGAAGCTAAGATGGATGATTTAAAGAAAGGCATGGAAGATTTGCAGACAAATTTGAAGACATGTTTGACAAAGTTTCTACAAGAAATGCTTACTAATGGCAAAAGGGTAGTAAAGGAAACTCATGATGATAACAAAATAAATGTTAATCATGATTTCATAGACTCTAACATTGGATCGAAGAACCACCATGTTCCAAAGATCGATACGAGGAAGTTTGATGGCAAGGATCCTAGAACATGGATACTACAGATGGAGCAAATTTTCAATCTCCATAATGTGCAAAACACACAAAAGGTACGCATTGCAACTTTATATTTGGAACCAAATCAGTTTGTATGGTATTGATGGCCTTGCTCTCATAAACAAATTGTCACTTGGGCTATTTTTACAGATGAAATGATAGCACATTATGAGGATACAAAAAGCAACACTTTTTTGGGACTTCCACATTACATTACATTGATTACACAGTTATGACCCAAAGTAGTGATGTGGCCAAGGTGACTCATGACACAACTCAACATGACGTTGTAGATATGCACATGTTGGTTGTGTTATTCACGTCAAGCTGTTGTGAGGGTGAGTGATGAGTGTGTCCATGGTGTACCATAGCTTCACCTCTGCATGGTAGAGTGCACGAAGTCTTCAATGGTCTTGGTGTTCACTTGGTAGTTCATGCATGTGCATGTGTCTCCTTCTCTTGCTACTTTTTATGCTTTGCGTGTTCACCCAACTGCAAGCAAGTATTCTAACATACACTCCTTGTTCATCCCATTCATTGTCACGCCATATCTCATCCATGTACCTATTTCCGAAATCGCTCATGATGAGACGACATGAAATCCAAAAATCCCCTAGTCTACCATGATGCATTTTCTTTCGTTTTTGAGTGCAGGTGATTGAGAGAGAGGACAAAGCTCTGAAATAGCGCAGAGCACATGTCAGGCTGGGATGTGATGCTCTAGGACACTGTCAAGAAAAATTAAACAAAGGTCACTAAAAGGCTCGAATGAGCAATACGGAACAATAGTGACATTCTATGGGATTTGGCTCAGCTAGGAGGTAGAACTATGTAATTTTTCCCAGAAAGGCAGTGCGGGAAGTAGAGGACATTGGCAATGAAAACTGCACAAATTTTCAGGGGAGGCTCGGAGTGGGCTACAGTATCTTACTGGAAAAAACTGTGAAAAACTAGGAGGACTTCATTTTGAACATGTTTGCACAGTTTCTGGGCTAAGCATGGTGTCGAGAAGTTGCTGGATAGTCCAGGAAAACTGTGTAATTTTCAGGAGGAGCATGAGGTTGGCTAGTAGTGGGAATAATAGAAATAACTGTATAATTTTCAGAGACAGTGTTGCGAGAGGAAGTGGGTGTGTATCCCTATTGTTTGTGTAATTTCTTCATTCATCAGAGGCAAGAATGCTAACAAATTATGTGAAATTTTTTGGATGAGTGAAGCCCAGGGTCACTACCTAGTCAAACTCTCCAATTGACCAGCGGGAGGCTTGATGGATTGGCTTGCGGGAAGCATATATTGAGATGGCTTATTGGGAAACTTCTGTACTATTCTGGGTAACATCCAACCAGGTCGACTTTGAGTTTGCATAGTGTAGACTTCCTGGAAGGCAGCCTCAATCTTTATACAATTCTGGGCAGTTGTACTTGGTTACTGAGGGGCCGAGACTACGCAATGCAGCTCAGAGGAGGTATGGTTGATGGAGGGTGGTTTGGTCGACAGGTCTTCGGAAAAATGGTTAAGTTTGTGAGCGAGTGATATGACAATGACAAGCAATCCTGCAAACTCAACTAAGAGGTGCACTTAAAAAGGTGTTCTTTGCGTACCATACTTACCCTCAATATGATCTTGCATCCAACGAAGTTTGCATGTGGTCGTAATATTTTTCCTTTACATTGTCTCTTGGTCCTTCTCCTCGACTCCTTGGGAGTGATCTTAACATGTCACTTTATCCTGTAGTCACCAAGTGGTGGACCAGTGCGGTTTCAGTGGGAAGTGACTATTTTTGGGATGAGGCCATGGGAGGCCCATTTGCATAGTTTTTGAACGCAAGATAGATAGAGCATCTTGGACAAAACTGCGCATTTTTGAGACACATGACACTTCTATGGGATGGGGGTCCTAGGAGGAAACTTTTGCACAACTTCTAAGTGCATTTTTGCCCGGGCAGCTGAGATGTAATACTGCACAGTTTCTGGGTGTAAGGAAGACTAATTAGTTGAGGGAAAATACTGTGTAATTTATGTTGGCAGTGGGTTTTGGCTAGGGAAGGGCACTGGAAGAAACCATTGCATAGTTTTGGATGCCAAGGGATGTTGGGTTATTTGCGAATTGCCGGGTTTCAGCAGGCAAGGGAGGAAGATTGATAGCTACAGAAGCAAATTGAACAGTTCCATGAAGCTGGATGAGGCTAGGTTGCTTGGGAAATGCCTAAGTGTGAGGTTAGTGACAGAGGCTATCTAGAATGCATAAGACATACTTCCTTGATGCGAAATCCTTCATGACAAGAGTGCGTGAAGTGAGTGTGAAACATGTCTATGTGATGAAAACCACTCATACACACGTAATTCCCTTGAAGAAAACAACATTCCCTTTGTATGCCAGAAAACAACCCCTATGCCCAAAGGTGACACATGTTGCATAAATGTGAGAACATAGACAATTCTTAAGATCAAGGAGGGGAGCTTGAAATCATAGCTTACTAACAAGCAACCAAGGATGATCGATCGCAAGATCCAAGGTAGGCTCCAAAATTTGCAATGCGAGCCAAAATTTTGGAGGGTGGTTGTAGCCACTACAACACATCCCTTGGATCCTTAGCTAAGATGGATATATGTTGTTTCTTTATATATCTTTAACTAATATTGATCTATATGCTTCTTTAACCAGCATAGATCCATCTTAGCTTAATTTTATTAAAACCTTAATTTAATTTCTATCGGAATATTTTTAGTAGTCATGAGGATAGAGGGTTTAGATATATCTCAAATTGTAACATTTTCCCTTTTAGATTCAATTAAAAAAATGTTATAAAATTAAATTAAAATAAAATATTTTTATTATGAAATAAGTTATGTTTTTTTGGCATATGGTATTGATAAGCCATGGTAATCGTCCATGGTATTGTAATAAAGCCTATTTACAAGTTGATATCTATGGTAAAGTGAGGATGAATATCCATGGATAACAATCTTTTCATATTGTTATAAAATATTTTGATTGTAAAAAAATTATAATTTTTGGCCATGTGACATTGATAAGCTATGGCATTGTAACAAAGCCTATTCATATAATATCAATGGAAAAGTGGGGGTGAATATCCATGGTTAAGAATCTTGTCATATTGTTATAAAATATTTTGATTGTGAAATAATTTATGTTTTTTGGGCATGTGGTATTGATAATCCATGGTATTGACCCATGGTATTGTAACAAAGCCTATTTTTTACAAGTTAATAATATCTACGGTAATGTGGGGGTGAATATCCATGATTAAGAATCTTGTCATATTGTTATAAAATATTTTGGTTGTGAAATAAGTTATGGTTTTTGGGCTTGTGGTATTGATAAGCCATGGTATTGGCCCATGGTATTGTAACAAAGCCTATTCACAAGTTAATAACAAAATAAAAATATAACAAATTGAATTTTATTATTTTTATTAATTTAACTTTTTATTATTAATTGAGCCAATATTTAAATGTTTACACTCATCCCCAATATCACTTTTAACTTCTTCTTCTTCTTTTTAATTTAGCCTCTAACACAAAAATACAAATTTCTTATTAAAAGAAAAATAATTTAACCGATTACAATTTATATCTTTTATTTTTCGATTATAAATATTTCTTTTATTTTCTCCATTAAGATTATTTATTTTCTTTTTAATTTCAAGCTAAGCACTGGGTTCAAATAAAATGTTCACAAGTTACAACATCACATTTTAGCACTGCATTTTTCTCTGCCTTGTTGATATATGCTTGGAAATGCTAGAATAAATATTTCTTTTCTTTTTCATTTCAAGTTTAGTGTTGGGTTCAAATAAAATGTTCACAAGTTACGACTATCTTGATCTAGTTAGGAAGTATCTTGGCAGGGTTCAAATGTTCACAAATTTTGGGAGCTACAAACAACTTTCTGATAATGGGGTAATTGGTGGAAGGCCACTAAAGTCCAGACTATGTGGATATCTGGAGATAGATCTGCAGGGGTGGGATAAAGGCAGTCTGGATCGGACTTCGGTGAATTCCTTTCTTGGAGGCTTCCCCCTACGCTGGATCTCTCGCTCAAAACCCTAGATCCATCACCCTTCTGCAATTTTCTTGTTGTAGTGGGCTTGAACAATTGTATAACTTCAATCTGGGTGATTTTTTACATTTAAAATTTTCAAATATGTAGAAATCACATTTAGATGAGAAAACGTCTGTCTTAATATAACACATAAACTTCATATTACATATATTTTATGCGTATTGTATCTTATTGTGCATATGTTAATCATTTTAAAATTTTCAAATATGTAGAATTTATATTACACGTAGCTTAGATGAGAAAAATTTTGTCCTAATATAACATGTAAACATCATATTACTTATAGTTGATGCATATTGTATCTTATTGTGCATATGTTCATCATATAACTTCATTCTGGTTAATTCTTTACATCTATAAATTGTTAAATATGTAGAAGTTACATTACACATAGCTTAGATGAGAAATTTTTTGTCTTAATATAACATGTAAACTTCATGTTACTTATAGTTGATGCATATTGTATCTTATTATGCATATGTTAATCCTAAGTGTGGGTAAAATTTTACATTAAAAATTGTCAAATATTTAGAAGTTACTTTATACATAGCTTAGATCCGCACACAAATAAAATATCATAAATATGGCAGGGGAATGAGTAAGAATTTTCACACTATTTTAAAATTTCCACTTGGTTGGTGAATAGAACCAATTCAGAACTATTGTTATTTTTGGTGGGGTATTAAGCTATTAACCCAAGATAAAAAAGTTTAGTCTCTTAAATGATTGAAAAATGTTATTTCAAATGTTAAATAGAAGTTACATTTCATGTAGCTATATCTACTCTGACGTAACAATAATATTCCAACTCTATTTTTTTCACACTTTTCAACGTTTTAAAGGTTTGTCTAGTTCAGTGTGACTATGCAATTAAAGATTTGATATTGTTTAAGACATATCCTATTTGCAACATTTTGAATTCTTAAGTGGGATCTTGGGTAGGTTTTTGTTACTACCATATATCATGTTTTAACCAAATGGTGTTTTATAATTCACGCTAGAGACTTTAGCAATAATCTTGAATTTTTTGCTTTTCTCCATTATGCATCTAATATTTGCAACTTTTTCTAGGTGAATAACCCAACAACTCATATTGAACATGAAGCAAGCACGTAAAAAATTGGGGAAGCTCAATTATTCTATTTCCAGAGGGGGATAGATCCAGAGAAGGCATTGACAACTATCATAAATGGCTTTTGTCAGGTTGTATTTAATGAGATATCACTAGAATTTTCTACTAAAGTAAATCTATCGCTATCATCAATGGACTTTGTCGAGTTGTATTTAATGAGATCTCACTTGAATTTGCTACTGAAGTAAATCAATTAATGAGTTTGAAGCTTGAAGGTAGTGTTGAATAGGTGTTGCAACGTCTCTCTATAACACTATCTATCTACATGATTCTAATACCATGATATGGTGTCTCAATAACACTATTGTCTAGTGTCGGGTGGTAGATGTAGATAGCTTTCTCATGTCCTACAGGTAAATCATATCATTATATTTTCTATGAAATCTTAGAATGTGTTCAAAGTTTGTCTTAGATAAGTAAATATGTATGTACTATTGAATTTATTGATGTTGTAATAAGATGAAGAATAAAGTTTTCATTGCAAATAATTGGGATCTACCATGTAAGTTTTCTTTACTACATGAAATTTTTGATTTATTAGATCCCAACTAGTTAGGGTTGATTTTTTTTTCGTTGTAATGAGATTAACAATAAAGTTGTCATTTCAATCACTCGAATCTACCATGTAAGATTTATTCACTACATGAAATTGTTGATTTTTTATAGCCCAACTTATTAGTATTATGAAGAGTTCTCTTTCATGAAAATATTTATGAATGCTCTATTCTTGCTCAGTTAATTACAAATTACAAAAATGTGGAAAATATATGAGATGTAGCTGAAGGGTTTATGTTTTAAAATACATGGAGGGAGTATAAAATCATTTTTAGTTTCCTTCAAATATTTTGGAGCACCCACTAAAGTGCTTCATTTTCCTCCTAGTTAATTCCCTTTCTAATATCCCAGTGCTTCTAGAAGCCCTTCTCCAAAGTGATCTCTTAAAAATCTTAGAGGGAAAGTGATTACTTGATTGGAACCTACATATTACAATTTGATTAGGACCAAGGGATGAGAAAGCTTCATATTATTCGATCTCTTCCACAAGTTAAAATCATATCGAATGATTTCCTTTATGTTTAATTGATACGACAATCACTCCAACATTTGTTAGGATTTTGAGACATTTTTCAATGAAATGTTTTCTGAAAGTTGTGTTCTCAATTAAGGAAATTAAAGAAAAGGTGAAAATGATGCAATGGAAGGATTTTATATTTTAGTGCCTAAGAATGCCTTTCTAATGTGAAGGGATTGGTATTTTCTTGACTCAAGATTAGTCGCATTTGACTTCCTATCATTCCTTTTAATTTCATTTTTGTTGTGTTTATATTGTTATCCTTGAATTTGGTGATATATTGTGTGTGATAGGAATTATTAACTATTAAGCACTCTTAAAAGGTGATATTGATGGATGACTAACTTTAAACCTCCCTACTTGACACTCTAGTATTACATGATCATTTAAAGAAATTATTAATCAATATTAAAGGGAACATGATTAATGCAAAATGTTTCTTGGCTTATCATATAATTACTACATTTTGGCCACCAATAATATATTTGAGGCTACATATTGGTTGTTACTTGTCGATATTCCCTTTGGCTCAGAAAAACATCCATGATAAATCTCCATTACATTGGCATTACAAATCATCAAAGAAGACTTCACCAAAAGAAGTAGAGGACATGGGAGAAATTGCTACAATGAGTAGATAACCAGTAGAGAAACATCAAGGCACCATAATTTCTTGTATATTTAGATTCACTCAAAATTAACTAGTCACAAAAAGTACCTTTTTTCGAATATTTTCATGTATACATAAATACTCAAAACATAATTTAAGACTAATTATTCAAAATAATAATTATATGATAGTCACAATTTTATAATTAAATAGTATAATATGATTAATATTATAGGACACAACTATAGGGTTTGACTGTGAGGGGCATTGTGACAATATATGTACACTTCTCATTGTATTAGACAATAATCTCTCAGAGTGTGATATCCATCCAACGAAATGTACTACCAAAGGCCATTCTGGGATTGAATGTTTCTATTTTAGTGGACCGTGGTGATATATTTTCTTGGGCTTTAGTGTTCTTCTTCCCTAAGTTTTTGATACTGCTCATAGCTAGCACCTTCATTCAACCAAGTGAGGTACTCATCTTGGAAAATTGAATCATTTTGTCTCCACAATTCAATATGATGTTGGATCAATCTCATGATCCTAAAAACATAGGTCATAATAGGCAAGAAATTCTACCATGGGAAAAAGAATCTCCAAAGTTAAGGAACATTACTATTTTAGGACAAGCAATAAGGAGATTTTTTACACTGATATTTTTTTTTTCCATTTGTTTTAATAAGTTATCTACTGTATGATATTCTTAGCATGTAACATAGCTGGTATGATTGTGCCTAAGGTTTTCTTGAAAGTTGAATACTAATTTCCTAAGGTGTTATTTTCTATGGTAACATCTTATTTTCTTTGTTTATATAGGTCATCTAGTCGTAGAGTGGCCATTATCGCTCAACTAAAAACTATTTCCCAATTGAAGAAAACATGTTAGAGTTTCTTACTTTTCTAAGGAAAAAATGGCATTGACAATGTTAATGTTGAGGTATATGTCGTATAATCATTTATAGTCTACTTTAGTTTATATTCCAATTTTCATCATCTTTGATGTATTATACTCTGCATTGTATCTTCTTTCATTTTCAGAAGATGAACTCAATATTGATGGTAAGAAGCAGGAATTGAATAAAGAGAACAATAACACTGGAGTGAAAAATGCAAAAGAGATAGAAGAGAACTAGTCTAGTGATGCCTCTAAACCAAATATATCGCATGAGACACACACATATAGACACATGTTCAAGTCTTTAGATTTGGTGAATTCACCTACAATTGCTTGGAAAAATAATGATAATTTTTTGAAGTGATGAAACACTATTTCATGTGTGATTTGTAGTCCAACCAATCTTAAGTTGAAAACTTGTATTGTAATACTTGAAATTTCATACAATATAATTTACGTGGTTGAAATTTTTTATAGTTGTATTTGATATTATTTAGTATTGTAATAAACATATGTAACTTTGTGTTTTCACATTAGATGAACATGTGCATTGTATGACATTTTTTTAATTTAGTCACAAAATCATACTAATTAATTTATGTTGACTAATAATGAACACATAAAATCAATCTAAAACTATTAAATTAAAAGTTCATATTGATTAATGACGAACACAAATAAAATGAATATACAACTAAATTTGTCATTTATAATAATTATTAATGAAAGTAAATGAAATGAATATAAATGACTAAATTAGTCGTTTATATAATAAATATGAAAGTACCAAAAAAAGATAAATGAATACTACAAATGATCAATTTGTGATTGCAAGTGACGACTAAATTTTGCATATATACAACTATTAGTAGTTAATTTATAGTATCTTATAACACGACAAAAAATTAGTCATATTTCTTTGGTCATTAATTGGTTTCAAATGATGACTAAAATTTGCATATATATGACTATTAGTAGCTAATTTACAGTATCTTATAACACGACCAATATCTTGGTTATATTTCTTTGGTCATTAATTGGTTTTCTAGGATGATCATATAGTAATATATTTTGTCGTATATTTGGTCATTAATTGTGACAATTAATGATTAAATTAATGACCAAATTTATGACTAAATATACTACTAGACAATAAAATTGAGACAACCAATTAATGACTAAGTTACAAATGACTAAAAGTTGGTCGTGTTATAAGATACTGTAAATTAGTTACTACTGTTCACTGACTGAAAAATGGTCGTTTATATGCAAATTTTAGTCCTTTTTTAGTAACTAATTAGTCATTTTGTACTAGTGCTAGGGAAAAAGATAGTTAAGGCTCTTTCTGCTTCCTCCTACTTCCTCTTGATCTGCATGGTGTCCATTTGCAGAGCAAGGGTATGCATCATTTCACTCTTAAAGTCTTCCAACATGTTCCCAATTTCACTTTTGATGGATGTGTTGGAGGAGGATGAACTGGCCAAAGCTTGACTATCCCTACCCTTCCTTCTGGCTTCCCTAGAATGATTTTTGAAACCTATCTTGATATCATCATAAGATAATTGGTAGATGCCCCCTCCCGCCAGCATGTTTAGGGTTTCTAGGAGATCTTCCCTAATCCCTGTAAGAAGGACTAGCTTGAGTGATTCAGGATCAAGGGTGCATTTGGCCCTTTTGTAGCTGAGTTGGAACCTTTCCTCATAATCTTCCAAAGATTCATCATGTCCCAAGGTCATTCTAAAGATTTCCTCCTTAGTTTCTTTGGACCTATAATAACCCATGTACTTGTTGTTGAAGGCCTATTGCATTTGAGCCCAAGTAGTGATGTTGTTCCTAAGTAAACCCATGAACCAGCACAAGGTTGCATCCTTAAGGGTGGATGCGAACAACTTCAACTTCTGGTCGTGAGAGGTATAATCATAAGTTATTCATATGGTAGCAAACTCAAACAAAAAGGTATCAGAGTCCTCTAAGGTTAATTCATGGAAGTGAGGAAGGGCAGAGGGGCTTATGTTTTTCATCCTATCATCTCCATTAGTTTCTCTGATTGGAAAATCACCCTCAGTTCTTTTTTCAGCTCCATTTATGTTTTCAATCCCACTCCTATTTTCAGCCATGTTATAAGTTGGTGGAATGTTTTCTTCTTCTTCTTCTTACCCAATAGGCTCTTCAAAGATCTCTGGTTGTTTTCCTAATGGGTCCTCTAGCTCACAACCATCGAAGAAGAGGGAAGGTTATTTGTTTGATGGTGTGTGGGTATTTGGCAAAAATTTTCATAAGTTGTCTCTACTCCTATGAGGCATGAAATAAAATTGTTTTTTTCTTTTAGGGTTTTTTCAAAACTACTTACATAATGGAAAGAAATTAGAAATTTCAACCATTTGCTTAATGGAATTACTTGCATAATGGAAAAAAAGCATAAATTGCAACTATCTATTGAATGCAAAACAAAAGGAAAGAAGGAATTGCATCTATTTTGTGAATGTCAAATAGAAAATAAAGTATAAATCACATCTACCTAGACATTTCCCTGGCAATGACACCAAAATGTGATGAGCCCCAATATTGTAGCAAGGATACTACAACTCCTGGGGCGACCAACATTACTTTATAAACCTGGGGTTCATACAAACTTGGAGGTGACAGTGTTATGTGCACAACAGATGCAACAGTCTACTCTTGTCACTTCTCAACTAGGGTGATAGACCATTAGGGCTTTTCAAATCAATCTTCTATTGACTATAAGGAAGATGATTACTGACAATTAATGTAAAGCTATCTTTAATGCAGAAAGTAAATGCTTGCCTATGTTAAGGAAATGAAAGTGTTGAATAGAAAGTGCTATGAAAATGACATGAAATCACCTAGCTAGGAATTAACACACATTACTTGCATAAGATACCTAGTTTAACCTTGCATTTTATCATCTAGTTATCTGGACTAAATAGGCATGGAAATTATCCTAATATTGCTAAGACTGATGTGTGCATGCATTAGCGAAATACTGCAGAAAAGAGTCTTTTTGTTTTTTTAATATAGAAATGTAAATGTTAAACTAATTAAGTTTATCTTTTACAGGGGAGAAAGGTATGGGAAAACTGGTCAAAAATAGCATTGAGGGTTATGGAGGTCAAGTGGAAGCCCTACCCTAGGATCTAATCATTATTTGTACCCAAAACATGTAAAACATGCTACTATAGGGTTTCCTGTAGTTTCTATAGGATTTCTTGTAGTTACTACAGGATTTCCTGGTTTACTACGGGAAACTTAGCTGAAAGTTGTAGGAACATAGGGAAGGTGAAAGGAAGTGTTGGGAAGGTGTATCATGGTGAAATAAGGTATGGGGAAGGTGCCCACTACCCAAGGATCATCCCAACTTTTCAATATGGTTGAATTTTCTCAAGGTGGTTGTCCAGAGTGGTTACAAAATAGAAATTTGAATTCATGGTTGGTAGTGTTTGGTGAGAGGTGGAGAAGACTTAGATGAGGCTGGTGGAATGATTTCTCCTTGCAGATCAGAAACTCTTGCAACAACACATATTCATTTTTTCATTTATGCATAACTTTATGTAAATGTGGAAAAGATGAGTTGAACTTAAGAAATTGATTTATTGATAGCTAGTGGATCAAATCTATGGAATGGAATGCTTTCTAATATACAATAGACTTAGGGAACAAAAATGACAAATGCAAGTCCTTCTAAGAAATCATGAACAATTATCTACTCAACAAGAAACCCTAAGATATGTAATAACCAAAAGATAACTTTGTTTTTGAGGCTGTGAGAGTGGGTCCCTCAAACCATGATCTTGTGAGGGAGATGAGGATGAGGCCACTGTAACAAGATTTTCTGAAGTCTTTTCTTTCACTATTGTAACACTGATCTACTTCTCCAACTAATGGAAGCAAAACTAACCAATCATTAAAATATTTTCGCATTAAACAACACAAGAATAATTTCAGTAGCTAATCTATGATTCTAATATAAGGATACATCTACAAAAGGAAGGGGAACCTCTACTACTAGGCTTGGGCCCTAACCCAACAACTTCATCCCTCTGAGTCAGCTGAGTGCTGGATCAAAGAAACCCTTTTCATTGTCACCAAAATGTCAAAATAACATGAGAATAATAGTCACAATATCTTAAGCTCGAAATTTCCTCTTGGCTACAATAAAAAGTAAAATCCTAATGAGGTGCTGAGACTTCTTATTTATACAACTAAAGCTACCAATAACTTCCTTAAAATTAGGGAGGCTTGGCTCCCAAACACAAGATTAACTTGTCTTCAACTATCACTAGCTTGGATGCCAATGAACTCAATGGCTTTGCTGCTTTTAACTCCGAGTTGATGAGATCTAGTGGAGGAATCTTCAAGTGATTGAGGAGTTAAGGAGGGAGACCCAATCTCCTAAATTCCCTCTTTCTTGTCTATTTCAAGTTCCTGCACTTAAATTAGCCAAAAACTACTCCAAATCCTGCAATTAATGCACATTGGGCCACATGACATAACATCTCAACTTTACCCTTCTCATTAAGAAAAATATAATAAAATATGTAAATAAATGTAAGAAAAGTTGATTTTAATAAGTTGGAGAGTGGCATTAAGGCCCATATAATTTACCTATTGATAAGCCTCATCAGAGACTTAGAATGCTAGCATAATTATAAGAAAAATAGATCAACTTCTAATACATAGATAAGTGCATTGTGATTTTCACAACAAGGGGGTAAAATTAGTCTGATTTTGATTGAAATCAATTAAATTCATTAAAAAGATCCATGGGTTAGAACGAGCATGTTCCTTCCATTCCTCTCTAGTTGTAAAGATAGTTCCCATTATTATTAATCTTTTTATTATGTTGGCATTAAGTTATTTCTGACAATGTTTCCCTTAAAAATTTAAACACCAAGTCAAGATAAGTTGGTGTAGTTCATCTACATGTAATATACCAGAATCTCAAACCATGAAAACGAATGAGAGCCCCAATTCTAATAAGGAAAAAAAAACTAGTTTACCCTCTTTGCACAATATATTTGGTACTTCCACAAATGAAGCAATGGACTTCCCATCCAATCCACATACTTGGTTAATTTCTAGTTAATTGAATAAGAATTTTTTAGAACAGAATATGTTTATGAATAGGAATCTACATAACACTATGGAGGTGTTTAAACATGTCACAGATATAGATACATGCATAAATGAAAAATGTATAGAGGTTATCATATCTAGAGTATTTGGGATATTTAAAATTTAAAAAGTGTATGAAATCTAAAATATTTAAGATTTAAAGTTATTATGTGGCACTTAAGATTATTTATTAGGATGGTGTTTAAGAATTTTATGAAAAACACATAATGTTAAAGTGTATATAAATATTTAAATCTAGGATATTATAAATATCAAAGTGTATATAGACATTTAAAGTAGGATAATATAAATCCAAAGGATTATATAAATTTTAAAACTCATAAATAATATAGTATATAAAAACTAGTTGATCTAAAATATCCACATACAACAATCTTTATACCCTGTGAACTATTTAATATTATGACCCCAAGAGATTAAACACCATCCAACACTATTATGACAGTGTCTAAACACCCTACTACAAACTCATAAATGTTGGCTAGGAGTGCATAGAGTTAGTTGGACATCTAACTTGTCAAAGAGTGTAGAAAGATGTGGGGGTGTAGGGATGGTACCAATGTGAGTATTATACTATCTAAAAAACATGTTTAGGGTAGAGGCTTCTATTGTTTTGTAGGGACTAGTAGTTGTAATATTACTGGTCCCACTTATCCATCGAAAACTCATAATAAAACATCAATAAATTACATATAAATGGTTAATATTAAGTTATATAATTTATTAACTTATGTCCAAAATGGGCCCATATGTTGAATGGGCCAACTGTTTTCAAACACTAAGCCTTTAACACAAAAATGGGCCCATATGTTAAATGGGCCAACAATTTTTAAACACTAAGCCTTTAACACAACAAGTTGGCAAGACATCCTGTCCCAACTACCTCCAGATATGAATTACCACTTAAGTCAAAATGCACTAGAAAACATTCCATTAACTTCTATCCAGCAGTACATCTATCCCATCCAAAAATCACCCATGGATTTCCACTGGAGCAACACTTCCAATGATTGGGTAATACCTACACAAGAACAGGTGAAATGTGTGTCATCCATATCTACATATATGTTCAACCATTCAACATAATGAAGGCAATAAATGGCAGCATGATCAATGGAACAAGGATCAACCATGAAAGTTTATCAGCTATTGGATCATGTACAAATCAATCTAGAACAAACATTTGAGTTTGGGAGATGGAAATCCATGCCAGTCTTTCCTACCAATCAAATTAAACATCAAAAAAGTACAAAAAAACCTCAACTCTTATTGAGTTGCATTTGAAACATTCATTATACTCATAATTTGCTAGAGACATACAATTAGAGTGTATGCACAATGTTATCAAGCTTAATTTTGTTGAATAATGTTATCAGGATTTTTTTTTGTTGTTAATTTTGTTTACTTTTGTTGTTGTTGTTATTGTTTAATTTTGTTGTTGTTAATGAGAATAAAATATAAGATACCTTGTTATTATGTTAACAATATTTTAAAGACCATCCTTTCATTATATATTAAAAGGAGTACAACTACAGAAAAGATCGCAAAACAAAGACCTTTGGGTAACCAAAACAAAACACTCATGGAGGAAGTAAAAACAAAAATAAAACAACCCTGGAACTAAAAAGCTCTGGTACCATCATCTAGAGTTTGAGAGTAAATAGATAGATTCACAATGTTTCTAAGGAAAAATAAAAAAATAAAAAAAAATCTAAGGAAGGAGCATTCCCATAATGTTTTCACAATAATATATCACCCATAGGAAGAAAAAATAACTATGTAATTACATGCCCAATTCTACATAGACTGTTCACCAATTACCATTGTACACAATATGCACTGATACAAAAAGAAGGATAAGAGAAGAAAAAAATTAATCAAAATTACATGGTAAATTTGTAGGTTGTTGCAATCATGCCAAGAGTTAATATTGTAACTCATATAAAGAACACGAAGGGGTGAGGGATCGAGGGGCCTCAACTATGATGTAGTTCATCAGATGACAGGGGGAATGATGCAAATGATCCCAATGCTCCCAATGATGTCGTTGAGAATGAAAATGTGGTGGAAGATCATGTTGTCCCATCATCGACCACTGAGCCACTGTCAACCATAGTGCAAGGTGCAAGTTGAGCAAGGAAAATCAGTGCCATAAGAGGCTGGAAAAAGGAAGACATGCTAGATGCAATTGATGACATAGAATTCAAGGGATATTCAATTTGTGCCTCTACAAAATAACATGTGATTGTTATCTAAAACATATATTATTGGATAAATGGGTTGACCCATATAAAGTGTGGAGGACCTGTTACAACTATGATTGAAGAGGAGGAGGGTGAGGTGGTTGAGTGGTGAATGATATGGCCCGATTAGGACATGGGTTAGAACTGATACAAATTAAATTCACAGTAGCTCAAATATGTTAGGGGGTTCAAACCCCTTCAATGATGGGTTTCCTGGTAAATCATGGTGGAGTGGATTTAAAAACAGGCATCAAACCTTACGTTACGTACAACCTAGGGCCTTAATAGAGATAGGGATTTAAATCTATGCTCGCCAATTGTGTCCAAGGTCTATGAAACTCTTTATGCTACATATGAGAAACACTCATATGCCCCAGACCATATATGGAACAATGACGAAACAGGATTACAGGCAAGAAGGAAATGTGGTGTGCGGGTGATTTCCAAGAGAGGGAGCATAAATGTGCCTAAGTTTTTTCCTTAGAGAAGGAAGTGTATCATGATTCTTTGTTGTGTCAATGAAATCGGCTATCCAATCCTAGTTTTTTATTTATTCAAAGTTAAAACACAACTAAAAAACTATATACAAATTTATGAACCAGGTGCATGCATGGTTGCACATCCCCATGCATGGATGATAAAGGAACTATTCTTGAATTGGATTTGTCACTTTGTTGCATTTGTACAAGATGGTGTCTCACCTAAAAATAGACACCTATTGGTTTTAGATGGCCATGGAATCCACATGGTTTTGGAGACAACTGACGAGGACAACAATTTAGGCATTGACTTGTTAATGTTGTCGGCTCATACCACTCACAGATTACAACCCGTTGATGTCAGTGTGTTTTGGCCCTTCAAGAACTATTTTAGCGCCAAGTGAGATTCATGGATGGAAAATAATCCAAGGATGGAGGTAAAAGGTTTTGAGCTAGTTGAGCTTGCAAGTAAAGCATTTAAAAGGTCTCTCACACCTTCTAATATCAAGGTTGTGTTTAGGAGGACTAATGTATATCCATTCAATGTTGATGATATTATGTATAATACTAGTTGTAGCTAGACATTTGATGTGGAAAGTTAAGAAGGAAAAGACTTACAAGACCATGTTGATACCCAAGAAGATGTGGATGGGAATAAAGTTTTTGTTGTTGATGAAGGTGTGTTATCCATTTGTGAAGGGAACTTCTATGGTGATGATGATGAACATGTGATTGTGACACAGTTCAGTCATGAACCAATTGTCAATATCATGGAGGTTTTCACACCCACTAAACCACCTGCCAATTATTCATGTGATATTCCATATGAGGCAGTTGATCATGTGAATGAAAATGCAAACTTGTTTTCAAATGATAATGCAACATGATTAAACAATGACACATTGAGCATGCCAAACTAGGTCATCCCACCATCATGGTTGGTGGAGGCTATGATGAATATCAACACACATAATGTGTCATCCACTAATGAGGAAAGCATGGACATGCCTTCACAACTAGTAGAGTTGAACACTGAACTTGTTCATTATTTTGTGGAAAATGGATCACTGGAAGAAGAGCCTATTTAGCATGAAGTACCAGAAAAAAACAAAAATTGGGGGAAATTAATTGTCATGGAGGTTTAAAGGAAATTTTCAGGCCCTAAGGAGCATGTGACAATGAAGCAGTGAAGACATGGTACATTCCTAAAGCTACCAATAGAGAGAGTGAAGGCCTCATCAAGGCACTCAACAATATATTGTATTCATTTAGGGAGGATTTCACAGTTGCTCACCTCTGAAGACTATATGAACCTATTGTTTGAGATTGAACATAAAAAAAATTGAAATTCAAGAACATAAACAAAGAAAGAAGGAGTTGGCTAAGGAAAAGAGAGTTGCAAGGATTGCAGCAGCAGAGCTCAAACAAAGGAAAGGCTGGAAATACATGGTAGCAATGGAAGATAAGGAACTTAAAAACAATTGGCAAGGCAAGAGAGGGAGGCAAGAAAGGTTCAGCAAGATTTTGAAAAAGGAGGAGGGGTGACAAATAGGGAAGACTATGGTCCAAGCCAAATTGAGGAAAACATGATGATGCCCAACACTTTGGACCACATTTCTAAGGAAACACCATCATACTAGGACCTTATTAACATCCAAGTACTTCGTTATCATCCAGGGGGATCCCCACCTATTATAGCCCTACTAATTTAGGCTTAAATCCTATGTGTGATTATAGGAAACCTCCACTTAGTGTTGGGGTTAGTAGCACAAGTGGAAACTTGCGCTACTTAGTCCCTCCATGGAGACAAGGAGAAAATTGTACTCAAGCATATTGTATCATTTAGGCTCATCCTAATTAGCCAATATCGGGTAGACCACCATACTTGAATCAGGCATGAAACTCAACAAGTTTAGGCAATGCAGCAAATGGAGGCCATCAAGCATTACAAGGAAAATACCTTGTATCGTAGGTTATAACAGAGATTTTAGGTGTTATAAAAAAAGAAAAAATGTAAAATAATACATTCATTAAAACATCTATTTGTGGTAGCAGATTATTTAGCAGAGATTATAATGGAACTTCATCACAACTAAAAAAATATGGGCAGCCAAAGGTTTTAGCGGATGTTCTTTTAGTGGTGCGCTTCATGTAAAAATTGCACCAGGCACTAAATATATAAAATAATTGGAACTATATACATAACTAAAATCACTGATGCATTGAATGAAAAGAAAACCAGTGCATGAAATGTAAATTGCCCAAGTGTGTGTATATTAAAAAATTCCCTAGGGTGTTCTTTTCAGTAACAACACTTGGGTAGGAAAAAAAATATTGTATACCCATTGTTTTTATTTAAAGTCCTAGCACTGATGTGTATGATTTGCGTAAATGCATCGGTGGGGTACTAACATAAAAGAACCAATGTTGTTAATTTGAAAAATGCACCAGGCTAGAAATAATATTTTGTAGCACCATGCGATTTGTTCTATGAAATTACTAGTGCTTTAAGAATTGCAATGCATCGATGCGTTAATTGCAAGAAATATCATCCTTGAAGAATTATACACCTCGATATTTTTAGTTTTAGTAAAGGCATCGGGCATGAAAAAAATGTCATAACGGTTCTTTTATATAACATAACGCATTGGTGCATGTTTATGTTATGGATGCATTGGTTTTTTGTATGAGAATTTATCTTTTTTAAACATTGACCTATGATAGTGCAATTATTGTGATTTTTTAAATCCATTATTCATCAAAAAATCAACATATATATTATAACAGTATTCATATAAATTAAAATTTAATTAGTGCATTTTTTTATGATGTTTTCATTAATTCGTTATATTATTAGATTTCACATCTCTCCATTATAATATTTAATCAGTGGTCTAACATTTCACAAAGACATTGGTTAACACAATAGAATAAATTAAAATGTATTTTATCATATATCAATAAGAAGCTCTTTTTCATACAAAATGGGATTCTTATTGGCAACCCTTTGTCTTTCAATTGGGGCACTATGTCCATTCCATTAAACAAAATGTTTGATTTTCACAGACAATTATTTCAAAAAATACAATATATTGCATTGATATCCAAATAGATCATCATTCTTCACTAGAACTATTGTCAGTGCTTGAGCTACTTCCATGACTTGGGTTATTTGGATGAATGTTTTGTTCACTACATCAATTGTTTTCATCTTCTCGATCATGTTCCATTAGCAAACATAAAAATAAAGTGTAATGAGTGTATTTACATTGGTGATAATAATGAAAATTGAAATAAATAATATACATCAATGAAATCAAATAGCAATGTACCATAACAAGAAGTGACTCATGAATTGTACTGGTTTCAAAACCAAGTCTCATGCCCTATTGCAACAAATATTTTGTTGGCGTAGTTACATACTTTGTGTCGTGGAAGTTTTATACCCCATTTTAAATCATTGATTCAATATAAAATATTTTTTTATTCTATTAATTATAAACTTGGAGAAGTAAAAGAGCATAGATACTTACAAATTACACAAATATTTTTTTATATGCCAACATATACTCACAACCCATATTCACCCCAATGTCAATCAATTCTTCTGATGGATTTTCTTTATATGTTAACACCTATTTGAATACATTCAAGGATTGTTGTTCTAAAACAACTTAAAATATACAAAAATGAAATCTTGGGTTGTTATAAGGAAATATTAAGAATTGCTCACAAACTTTGATATCAACCCCTTTCTTCCTTGTCTTTCTATTTAATGTGTTGAATGAGTTCCATTTTGTTTCCTTTTCTCCAAGATAATTGAAAATTAATATTTAATGCTAAATTATTTATTTATATGTACAAAGTGAATCATGTTTACATACATTTGAAGCACATTGTTGTTGAGATGGCTCCTCATGTAATGCAATTATGTCCATTTATTTGACCATCTCCTTGTACACTTTTTTTGACATTCCTACTGGCATGTTTCACATCTTAGATCATTGATCCTTTAGGATTTTCATAATCTTCCTGAAAAAATAATAAACTATTTTTATATTGATATATGAAAACTAAATATAACAAAATTGATATTAATAAATGAATGTTTTGCAGTAAAATATACATATAATTCTAGAAAATCATTTTAATTAGGAATATTACCTTTTGAATGATTCTTTTGTTGTTTTTGTATGTTTTTGCTATTGCAAGTCTGACAAGTCTCATTGACCATTTCGTTGGAAATGCTTCATATAGTTTAGATATATTTTGATTCTTGGAATCATTAGATTGTTTTTTGTATTATAAGTGGAAAGTATTTCTATATGTTTGTTCCACTATATCCCTCATAGTTTTGTAAAAAAAATCCTCCCTTTCATTAACCTCTAGCACCACTCTAGATGAATTAAGAACCAATTCATCATTATTTTCATGTTCTATAATTTTTCTTTTCATATAACTACATTTATCTTTTGCTTCGTCGTTGTTCCTTGTATAACATTAAACATATAAGAATTAACAGATTGTTTGAAATACGCTATCTAATATTCTTAAGTATATTATTAATGAAAATTAAAAAAAAAAATATCATGTTGAATAGTATTTTTCATTTACCTTATTCATCCTTCTATAATTTTTCTATCAGGGTTTTATGCTCTTTTTCACTTAGATTAGAAATAGTATTATCGGCCTTTTTCATTTTGTGTCTCTGCGTGACATGCACTAACCAATACATATTAGTTAAACTTAAATATAGTTCAAGCATATTAATTTTGTTGAGAATTTATAAAGAAATTGCCTTTTCTGCATTTTTGGATGTGTTATCATTTTGTCGATCAATATTTTTGTTACTTAACAACTTCTAAGATAGTTTTTACCAATATACAACCTTTACCATTCAATATTGAAGTCATTAAGTATATTTTATATATAAAAATATTTTTCATCCAAAAAGAGCTTTGGTAACAGGTGCAGTTATTTAAATAAATGCCCTGGTGTGTTTAATCTACTAAATGCACGAGGCATTTAATTATTCGGCACCGACAACAAAAATTATTTTTTCAAAATAATTTTTAATTATGACAATGTGATTTGTAATGATAAAATCATCACCATCACTTAACGATGTTATTTGGCAGAGGCATGTTGTTGCATTATATTACACCGGGAGAACCGATAAATAGACTGGACATGGTCGACAGTATTTGATGCAATATGTAATGATAGAAACACCACCAACACCAATGTGTTATATTACACAAGGAACACCATGAAAAATACATCATTTTTTTTAATGAACAGGACTGGCATGGTTTATATCTAATTCAATAAGTGATCCCCTACTTTACATTTCAAATGCACTATATATAGTAAGTACATTGTTATGCAACCATCTCACAAAATACAAGAAGAGATAGATCAACGACTTCAAAATTAGCCTCTTCGAGGGGGAAACCTCCTTTACATTACACAAAGGAATAATTCTTGGATGATTCAAATGAAAAAACCTCCTTTCTATATATAGAAGTCTAAGGGGTCACAAAATAATCAAAGTCGACATAACAATAATAATGTAAGGGCATCACAATAATAATGGTGGGCTTCTATGGGGAACAATAATAACAATATGGGGACGACATGGGCAAAAAAATAACAATAAGGGGCTACACTCGTAATAACAATGAGGGAATACACTAGTATTATAGGCACCTAACATGACCCTCTCCTTCAGAAAAGTGTTTTCCTCAACCTTTGAGTAGTTTTGGATGCTTCTGTATAAAATTCTCATCCTCCCATATCGAATCTTCAGCTAGTAAGTTACTCCACTCTATGAGATACTCTGAGATTGATCGATTTCATAGCTATTGAGTTCTTGTTTCCATGACTGCTTCAGGTTCCAATATGATTTTTCCTTCCTCATCAAGTTCTAAAAATATTATTTGAATTGGGAGCTTGTCCCCTATAACCTTCTTTAAGCATGAAACATGGAAAACTAGGTGTACTTGAGAAGATGCGAGAAGCTCCAATTTGTATGCCATATGACCAATCTTTTGCAACACCTTGTAAGGACCATAATACTTTGGTGATAATTTATTATCCTTGTTAGCTTGCTTGAGGGACATTTGTTTGTATGGTAACCCGTAAAAATACCCAGTCGTCTACATCAAAACTTATTTCGTTGCAATGTTGATTTGCCTGTTGTTTCATTCTATTTTGTGCTAAAGTGAAGTTATCCTTTAAGAGTTGGAGAACTTTTTGTTAGTGCCCAATGTGATCTTCCACTTGTTGAACGTTAGAATTTTCTCTTAAATATGATGTGATGGTTGGTGGATGATATCCATAAAGTTCCATAAATGGGGTCATTTTTGTTGTAGTATGGAAGGAAGTGTTATACCACCATTCAGCTACAGGTAACCACTTGACCCATTGTGTCTACTTATCAAATACAAATCAATGAATATATGCTTCCAAACATTTTTTCACTATCTAATTTTTCCCATTAGATTGAGGATGATAAGATGAGTTCTGAGCTAATTGAGTACCCATACAAGAAAATAATTTTGTCCAAATATTTCTAATGAAAATGGGATCTCTGTTGCTTACAAAAATATTTGGGTATCCATGTAGATTTTGAATTGTTTCCATAAATGCAGTAGCAACTGTACTGGATTTCAATGGATGAGATAATTCACAAAAGTGTGCATACATGGTAATTCTATCAAATACCACCATGATGACACTCTTTGCTTTGGACTTGGGTAAATTTATGACAAAATCCATTGAAACCTCCTCCCAATGTTTACTTGGAATGGATAAAGGTTGTAACAAACCCGAGGTCTTAATTATCTCAACTTTATTTTGTTGGCAAACCAAAAATTCTACCACAAAAGTTTGAATATTAGATTTAAATCCATCCCAAAAAAATCCTTCTTAACCCTGTGGTAATTTTTTAAAAATATTGAGTGCCCTCGTAAGGGATAGGTGTGCAATTCTAGAAGAATCATTTTTTTGAGTTTAGAATTCTTACAAAGGTATAAGCGATCTTTGTACCATAATGAATCATTTTTCCAGGTAAATGTATCAGATGTACTAGGATCTTGCCGCAACTTTTGAATGAGTGACCACACTTCTTCTTCATTCTTTCATTCATCCCTTGCTTTGATTATCCAATCTGGTTGGATAATAGAAATGGAAAAAAGAAATGCTTCCACATCCTCATCCTTTCTTGAGAGTGCATTTTCAACAACATTTTTCTTCCATTTTTGGTAGATGATTTCAAAGTCATAACCCAACATCTTTGTCACCCTTTTTTGTTTAACTTCTGAAGATAATCTTTGTTCTAAAAATTATTTAAGACTATCATGATCTATTTTTACCTTGAAGTGTCTTCCCATCAGGTAAAGTCACCATTTCTGAAGTGCATGTAGTATTGCCAACATTTCCTTCTCATAAATAGATATGTGTAAATAATTTTCTTTGATTGGATGACTTTCAAAAGCAATGGGTCTTCCTTCTTGCGTTAAAATAGCACCAATTCCATTTCCTGAAGCATCAGATTCCATGATAAGGGTTTTTGTGAAGTTTAGTGTAGCTAAGACCGGTGCTTGGTACATTTCCTCTTTAAGATGTTCAAAGGCCTTAGTTGCTTCTGAAGTCCAAGAAAATGCATATTTCTTCAGTAATGTTGTTAGAGGTGTTGTTATTCTCCCATAATTCTTAACAACTTGAGATAATACCCCATCAACCCGAGAAATATTCACAGATGCTTTATGGATATTGGGATTTTTCATTCCTTAATGGATTGAATTTTGTTAGGGTCTACCTTAACACCCTCATGAGATACAATATGACCCAAATATTCCACCTCCTATACTCCAAAGAAACATTGGAAGTTTTTGCATATAATTGTTTCTCATCCAATAGTTTGAGCACTCAGTCAACATGTTGAGCATGATCCTTCCAAGAATTGTTGTATATTAGTCTATCATCAAAAAATACTAACACAAATTTTAAAAGGAAGGCTTTGAAACTGGAATTCATCAAACCTTGAAATGTAGAAGTTGCATTGGTAAGGCTAAAAGGCATGACAAAAAATTCATAACGACCCTCATGAATTCTAAATGTTTTTTTCAGAATGTCTTCAGTCTTCATTCTTATTTGATGATAGCTTGAACAAACATCCAACTTGGTGAAGTAAATTGCTCCATGTAATTCATCCAATAATTCATCAATGATAGGAATGGTAAATTTATATTTAATAGTGATATTGTTGAGCTCCCTATAATTTGGACACATGCACCATGATCCATCCTTCCTATGCATCAATACTACTAGAGAAGAGAAAGGACATTGACTAGGTTCAATTATACAAGCCTCTAGCATTTCTGCAACCATACGTTCAATTTCACTCTTTTGGGCATAAGGATATTTGTAAGGCCTGTTGTTTGGAGGAACACTTCCTGGAATCAAATGAATAGCATTATCATGATCACGAATAGGTGGGAGGCATTTGGGAGTCTCAAATACCTTGGAATGATTGTCCAATACTTTTTGGAGATCTAGAGAAATAGATGATTTCAATGTTTGAACCTATACTAAACATAATTGTGAAATTACGCCTCATTGTTCTCTCTTTAGAAGATTTGTCATGCCATTAGATCTGATTATCTTTCTTGGTTTCCCGGCGATACATCTTAATTCAACTTCCTTTCCTTCCCAAAACAATTTCAAGAAAAGTTCTTGAAAATTTAAATCTATAATACCCAAAGATTGTAACCATTGGAATCCTAATACAAAATCAGAACCACCCATTGGAATGGAAAGAATTGGACTATTCAATACATATTTTCCCATGGATAGTTTGATAATATAGAACTTTCCAGAGAAATTTATGGTTCCTCCATTTTCAACCATCACTTGACACTCTGGTATTGCATATAGGAATCAATTAAATTCCTTGGCTATCTTACAATGAATAAAATTATGGGTACTACCTTAATCAATCAACACTATTACTTTTTTCTTCTTGATATGTCCTTCTTTCTTGAGAGTTTTAGGAGTGGTAATTCCTGCCAATGCGTTATAAGATATGGTCAAATTCATTTCTTCTTTCTTTAGGGTTTGTTCCTCATGTATATCCTCTTCTTTTGACATTTCTTGTTCTTTTTCTTCCTCCTCTTCACAATCTATGTAAAATAATTTCTTCTTAGTAGACTTATGACCTTTAGTGTATTTTCTAACAAAACTGTAACAAATCCCTTTTTCTCTTTTTTCTTCCAATTGTTGTGGTGTCAACCTTGTAGGTTGTGGAAGTCTAGGAGAAACAACATTTCCATCTTTATAGTTGTGAGTGGTAGGCTTCCTTGTTGTCATAATTTTTCTTGCCAGCCTAAATTCCTTCTCCAATTACTCAAGTTCCCAAAGGCAAACCTCATGTTATATGTTATCCTTTAAAGTCCCTATGAAGACATCAATATTATGCTCCTCTAGAATATCATTTACCCTTATATTCAATTTTTGGAAGTCCTCAATGTGCTCCACCATTAAACCTTTTCGTTTAATATTTATCAATTGGCTAAAGAAGGTGTTGCTCTTTGTATTCTCATAATGTGCTATCATTTCTTTCGTAACCATTGACCAAGTGAAAAAATTTTTACGAGAGAAAATCCATCGATACCATACAAACTAATTGGTTTCTCAATATAAAGTTGCAATGCGTACCTTTTATGTGTTTTGCACACTATGGAGATCAAAATATTTCTTCATCAATAGTATCCATGTTACTGGATCCTTTCCATCAAACTTCTCCATATTGATCTTTGGAATATGGTGGGTCTTCAATCCAATGTTAGAGTTTATGAAATCATTATTAACATTTCTTTTGTTCTCATCATGAGTTTCCTCTACTATTTTTTGCCATTAGAAATAATTTCTTGTAGCAACTTTGTCAAACCTTCCTTCAAACCTTTCATGTCTTTCTTCAAATATTCCATGTTTCCTTTTAGTTTTTCTTCTATACCATTGATCTTAGCTTCCATCTCATTCTTCAAATATTCCATATTTCCTTTCAGTTTTTCTTCGATACCATTCTTCAAACCATCCATATTAGCTTCTATTACTTTTTGCGAGAGCGAAATTTGTTTCACTTGGTCTCGTAATTTTGATATATCATATTGCATTTCTTCCTCTTCTTCATGTTTAATAGTAGAGATTTCAGGTTGCTTAGTAGGTGTTTCCATTTTATTTCTTCAAGGCATCAATTAATGATAATTATACTTCACTGTGCCGTTTGAATCACTTCAAACTAATTTTTCAAACAAAACTTATGCAAACTTTTAAAACTACACACATTTCTTCTCTTCATAGGAGCTCAATATTAAATCTATTGTATCTCTATAATTTTGGATCTCCAAGTTTTGAATCTCATTTTGTGGTATCCCTTTGAGTTTTCTTTCCCACCCCACAAGTTATACCAAGATTGGAGTCTCAAGAAAAGAGTTATGCCTGATCTCCCCATGATGACCTGATTATAGACTAGTTCAGTAGAGCAAACTTGTTTTGTGTCTCATTGTTTCAACTTTTGGCCCTGAAATTGCTACATGAAAAACTGCATTCAGTGAAATTTTAGCCATGTTTTACAAAATTCAAATCTGATGCTTGAAAAGAAAGTTATGATTATTTTCCCTAGGTCACCTATTTTCGATGAAATTTTGGAGCCTGCAAGAACCCTAACTACCCTAGATCATATCTCTGAAAATATAGCGAATCAAGATCTGAAATTTTTACAAGAAATTCATCAAGATTTCGACTCACGTGGTAAAATTTTAGCATTTGAAGCCTCGTAGAAAAAACATTATAGCAAAAATTCCAATATGACCTGTTTGAAGAAGTGAAACCCTAGAATCCCAACCTTTGATACCAAATTTTATGCAACCAACTCACAAAATAGAAGAGATAGGTCAACGACTTCAAAATTAGCCTCTTCGAGGGGGAAACCTCCTTTACATTACACAAATGAATAATTCTTGGATGATTCAAATGACAAAACCTCCTTTCTGTATATAGGAGTCTAAGGGGCCACAATATAATCAGAGCCAACATAACAATAATAATGTAAGGGGACAAAAATAACAATAGTAGGCTTCTATGGGGCACAATAATAACAATACGGGGACTACATGGGCACAACAATAACAATAGGGGGGTACATTGACAATCACAATGAGGGAATACATTAGTATTATAGGGACCTGACATACACAAACCCATTAAATATATAATACTTAAAATTAAAAACCGTAATTTTGAAGTGGTAGAGAGAATTTAACCCTAAGGTGAAATTTCACAATCACATAAGAAAGAAGAAGCAAGGGTTTAAGGTAAGTATTGAAATTTTTTATTTGTTCTGAATTTCAATTAAATCTAAATAGGAATAGAGATTGTAAACATTTTTACTAGAAAAATAAACAGTAATTTTTTTTATTATGTAGGGTTTTTAATTTTTTTTTTCTGAATATTGAATAAATCTAACAGAAATTATAAAATTTTAACAGTAAAATTTTAAAAAATTTCTATGTAGGGTTTTCACCGAATCACCACACCTTTCAAATTCTGATCTTTCTATGGCTCCGAAATATTTTATTGCTCCACAGTGCTCCTAGTATGTCTCTCTTTCAAATGATCTCTCTTTTATTTAAACCCTAACAAAAATTCTAAAAAAAATTATTATTAAAATCAACAATAAAATTTAAAAAAATTATTATGCAAGGTTTTGGGTGAATCAACATACCTTTTAGCTTCTAATCTTTTGAATAGTAATGTTGCTCCAAAGTATTTTGTTGCTGCAAAATGCTCCAGGTATGTCTCTCTTGCAAATCACTACCTTGAAATTTTGGGAAAAATAATGAAATAGTGAATAAAATTTTACTATTTAAAAGACTTCATGAAATTATATTTCAAAAAATCATTTGCCGCTCATTTTTCAATTAAAAAAAAAAAAAAAACATGTGCTTTTTCTTACTTAATTTGAACATAAGTGCATTCGATAGTAAAGAGAACTGGTGCGTTTACAATTAAAGAGCACCGAAATTATCAGGGTGACACATTTTATAAATGCATCAACATGATAGAATTATTTTTCTTATTTTCGAAATCCCAAAATAGTGCGGTTAATATTTTAATGCAATGACATGTTTTCTATTTAAATGCATTCTTTTTGTAATTGTTATAAGAGCATCAACATGGTAGAATTTGTTTTTATTTTTAAAATCTTGGAAACATGTGCAAACTAGTGTTGTCTTTATGTAAACGCATCGATGTTGTTCTTTATAAGAGCACCGCTATGATAGAATATTATTTTATTTTCAAAATGTCAGAAACTAGTGCGATTATTATTTGAATGCCCCAGTGTGGTGAGTATTTAAACACATCGGTGCGATTGGTCCTGATAAGAGCACTAATAGAGTTTAAAATCTATCTAAAAAAATATTTTCACATAAAATGACATTTTCATCTCAAATTATCCTTTAGGACGGATCCACATGAGTTACAGTTGTTCATCATATACATTTTTTGCTTAAAGTTTCCTTATTCTTTAAAAATTGTTTGAAAACTATATTTAAATTCATATTGTGTTTGTATGGTTCTCGAAATTAATTTTGTATATGTACACAAAATTTATTTATGATTTTGTTCAAATGTAGGAACGAAATCTCATAATGTCAAATGGCCAATTCTTCGAATTCTAGCTCGTTCCAAATTGTTGATCAAAGTCCTTCATGGAGCCCTCCCTTTCCATCTCCAGTAAGTTCATATTTTATTTATATGTCAATTATCTAATTTGTTTTAATCCATGTCAATTTGAATATAATTGTATTCAAATTTGTAGGATCCTGATTCATAATCGAGTTCAGAAGTAGAAAATATTCCTCCATTTCAAAAATGTTAGAAGTTATTATCAGGATAAGCATATCGTAAGCAGTTGGTAGATGAAAATGGACATCCAATTCACCCTATCAATTAGAACATGGCATCTTCCAGTGGTAATCTTGGATCAACAATGGTAATAATTGTTTAGTATAATGTAATTTCAACTAAACAATTACATTGATGTGCTTACTAATACCATTGATGTACTAATGTTCAATATTTTTTGAAATTAAGATTATAGTGATGATGAGAAACCCACCTACCATCTTCTAGTGCACCCCACTACAAAATCAAATCGAGAGAATGTTGCATTAAGAGCAATACTCAGAGAGGAAGAATACAAAGAATGGTTGAATCAACCACCTATTCAATCCTCATTACGTCTATATTCATCAATTAGGAATGATTACAACAATAGTAGTCCTTCATCACAACTTGGCAATGGAGGAAATCAAATATAGGTTGATATGGATAATTACTTATGGGATACGATTTCCATGGAGGAAATGGTGTTAGATGCATTCCAAAATGATGAGCTAGGGGATGATGCACATATCACTAATACCTTATTCAGAAGCCTAAAGTCTACTTCCACCACACCTCTCTTTAGACCTAGCAGTAAGTCAAAGTCTACTCAGCTGGGGACAATGATGTTGTTGTACAACTTGAAAACAAAGTTTGGCATGTCAAATGCATGTTTCTCAGTAATGTTGAAGTAATTCACCTACATCATCAATAAATTCTCTTTTATTTTGAGAAATATTGTCACACAATCAACATTAAAAATGGTTGATTTTACAAACGTTAGATATTGACATTGTACAATTATATTCCCCACCAACTACAAGGAATTCAAAGATAGGGTTCTTCCAAATGATAATGTCTTGCAGGGTAGCTGTGAAGAGGCAAAGAAGATGTTGAAAATGTTGGGTGTTGAGAACATATCATATCATGCATGCCTAAATGATCGTATTCAATACAAAGGAGAATATGCAAACAAATAGATATGTCTAAAATGTGGACATGACAGGTACCATAAATCAAAAATACGGGTAAATCACATGGCCCTCCTCATAAGATATTGAGGGACATGCCTATAATCCCAAGGATTCAAAGGGTCTTTTCTTCCAAAGAATTAGCTATGTTGCAGGGATAGCATGCCTCACATACAAGTGAGTTGGGAGTTATGCAAATACCAACAGATTCAATAGCCATGAAGCATATAGAGGATACATGGGTTGAAACATTCAAGGATGAAGTATGAATTCTATGACTCAGCATAGCCACAAATGGTGTTAACCTATATTCCCTCCAAAACACCAACTATTCTTTTTGGCTTGTAGTAGTGATCAATAATGATATCCCCCCATGGTTGTATGTGAATAATGAACATCTTATGTTGTGTTATGAAACTAGCTCACAAGAAGATAGAAAAGAGAGATCAACGCCTTATAATTCAGCCTCTTCGAGGGGGAAACCTCCTTTACATTACACAAACGAACAATTCTTCGATGATACAAATGAAAAGACCTCCTTTCTATATATAGGAGTCTAAGGGGTCATAACATAATCAGAGCCAACATAACAATAATAATGTAAGGGCATAATAATAACAATAGTGGGCTTCTCTGGGGCACAATACTAACAATATGGGCACTACATGGGTACATCAATATAATAAGTGGGTTGTACTAATAACAATAAGGGGTTACACTAGCAGTATAGGGGCCTAAAATGCCCCTCTCCTTCAAAAAGCATTGTCCTCAATGCTTGAGTAGTTCTTGATGCTCCTGTATAAAATTCTTGTCCTCCCATGTGGAATATTCAGCAGGTAAGTTCTTCCACTTGATGAGATACTCTGAAATTGATCAATTTCGTAGCTGTCGGGTTCTTGTTTCTGTGACTGCTCCAAGTTCCAATATAATTTTTCCTTCCTCTTCAATTTCTGGAAATATTGTTTGAATTGGGATCTTTTGCAACTTTTGAATAAGTGGCCACACTTCTTCATCATTCTTCCATTCATCCCTTGCTTCGTTTATCCAATCTGGTTGGATAATAGAAATAGCACAAAACAATGCTTCCACATCCTTATCCTTGAAGAGTCTTCCCATTCAGTAAGGTTGCCATCTTTTAAGTGCATGTAGTATTGCCAACATTTCCTTCTAATAAATAGCTTGCTTGAGATGTAGCAGTAAAAATACCCAATCACCTACATCAAAACATTTTTCACTACGATGTTGATCTACCTGTTGTTTCGTTTGATTTTTCACCGAAGTGGCATTATCCTTTAAAAGTTGGAGAACTTGTTGTTGATGCTCGATGTGATCTTTCACTGCTTGAACCTTTTTCTTCTTGATATGTCCTTCTATCTCTAGAGTTTGAGGAATGGTAATTTCTTCCAATCCTTTACAAGATATGGTCAGATTTATTTCTTGATGCTCAATGTGATCTTTCACTTCTTGAACATTTTTCTTCTTGATATGTCCTTCTATCTTGATAGTTTGAGGAGTGTTAATTTCGACCAATGAATTACAAGATATGGTTGGATTCATTTCTTCTTTCTCGATGTGATCTTTCACTTCTTGCACCTTTTTCTTCTTGATATGTCCTTCTATCTTGAGAGTTTGAAGAGTGGTAATTCTTGACAATGCTTTACAAGATATGGTCTGATTCATTTCTTCTTTCTCTGGGGTGGGGTTTTGGCGTATATCTTCTTCTTTTGATGTTTCTTGATCCTTTTCTTCCTCTTCTTCATATTCTATGTAAAATAATTTCTTCTCAGCACTCTTATGAGCTTTATTGTATTTGCTATCACAACTATAACAAAGCCCTTTTGCTCTTTTTTCTTCCAATTGTTGTGGTGTCAACCTTATAGGTTGTGGAAGACTAGGGGCAACAACACTTAGATCTTTATAGTTGTGAGTGGTATGCTTCCTAGTTGCCATAATTTTTCTTTCCATTTTTCTTGCTAACCTGAATGCCTTCTCGAATGAATCAGGTTCCCAAAGGTGAATATCATGTTGGATATTATCCTTTAAAGTCCCTATGAACACATCAATCCTATGCTCCTCTGGAATATTTTTTATCCTTATGTTCAATTTTTGGAACTCCTCAATGTGCTCCATTATTGAACCCTTTTGTTTGAGACTTATCAATTGGCTAAAAAAAGTGTTGCCTTTTGTATCCTCATAATGTGCTGTCAATTCTTCCGTAAAAATTGCCCAAGTGATAATTTGTTTACGAGAGCAAAGCCATTGATACCATACAAACTGATTTGGTTCCAAATATAAAGTTGCAATATGTACCTTTTGTGTGTTTTTCACATTATTGAGATCGAAAAATTGCTCCATCTGTAATATCCATGTCGCAGGATCCTTGCCATCAAACTTCCTCATATTGATTTTTGGAATATGGTGGGTCTTTGATCCAACATTAGAGTCTATGAAATCATGATTAACATTTCTTTTGTTTGCATCATGAGTTTCCTTTACTAGTCTTTCACCATTAGTAAGTATTTCTTGTAGAAAATTTGTCAAATCTGCCTTCAAATCTATCTTCAAATCATCAATCTTAGCTTCCATGCCCTTTATTTTAGATTCCATGCCATTTATCTTAGCTTCTGTTAGCTTTTGTGAGAGTGAAATTCGTTGCACTTGGTCTTGTAATTTTGATATATCATGTAGCATTTCTTCCACTTCTTCATGAGTCATGCTAGAGCTTTCAGGTTTCTTACTAGGTGTTTGCATTTTCTTTCCTCGGGGTATCAGTTATCGATAATAATGCTCTACTATTCCCATTAAATTCCTTCAAAATAATTTTTCAAATCAGGCTTAAGCAAAAAATTTTTAAAAAATCTACACACCTTTTTTCACTTTGTAGGAGCTCGATAATGCTTCTGATGTATCTCTGTAATTTCAGATCATCCAGTTCTAAAATTGCAACCTGCAGTAGCCCTTTGTGTCCTCTTTCCAATTCCACTAGTCTGATCCCAATTGTATTCTCCAATAAAGAGTTATGCCAAATCTCCCACAGTGACCTGATTATAGACTAGTTCAGTAGAGCAAACTTGTACGGCGTGCCACATGTCCTTGTTTCAACCTTTGGCTCTAAAAAATATATAAAAGAAACTATAGTTTGTCCACTTTCTATACCTTCTTACGAATTTTCAATATGATGCCCAGAGAGAAAGTTATGATGATTTTCTCCAGGTCACCTGTTTGAAATGTAATTCAGGAGTCTGCAAAAAGACCAACTTCCTCGGATCATATCTCCACAACTATAGCACGAAAAGCTTTGAAATTTGGATTCGAGCTTCAATGAGATCTCATTTCAAATGGGTTTTTTTTTAGCTTCTGAAACATCACAGAAAAAAAGTTATAGCGAAAATTCCATGATGACCTGTTTGGAACAGCGAAACCCTAGAATCCAAAGCTTAGATACCAAATGTTATGAAACCAGCTCACAAGAAGATAGAAAAGAGAGATCAACGCCTTAGAATTCAGCCTCTTCGAGGGGGAAACCTCCTTTACATTACACAAATGAACAATTCTTTGATGATACAAATGAAAAGACCTCCTTTCTATATATAGGAGTCTAAGGGGTCATAACATAATCAGAGCCGACATAACAATAATAATGTAAGGGCACAATAATAACAATAGTGGGCTTCTATGGGGCACAATACTAACAATATGGGCACTATATGGGTACATCAATATAATAAGTGGGTTTTACTAATAACAATAAGGGGTTACACTAGTAGTATAGGGGCCTAACATGTTGCCTTTCATAGTCCCTGGTAGAAGACAAGTGAAGAATATGAATGTCTACTTACAACCATTGGTATATGAATTGAAGGAATTATGGGAAGGGATAAATGTGTATGATGTATCAAGACCCATCACAACAGAGAGGAGTTTTACATTGTATGGCAGATGTGCTTACACCATACATGATTATCCAGGATTAAGAATTTTCTCTGGTAATTTACATTTTTATTGATTTGTTTATATATGTAACAATATTGTTTTGCATACTAATTTAATTCGCTGCAATTGCTCTGATCTTCATGGTTACTAACGTGCCTTGTATACAATAATTTTATAGGTCTTGTAACATAAGGGTATAATGGATGAAAATTTTGTGGACCTTCTCTAAAGGATAGGTGGTATGACCACCTATGAAAGCCAATGTATGACTGCTCCAGAGTATTCCTCCCAAAAGAACACCCTTACAAAAGAGAAATCTCCACTTCCAATGGTAAACCAGAGAGAACCCAAAGGCCTACAATAATCATACCATCTAAATGGCTTAGAGCATATGAGAGAGAGAAGGAGAAGGAGTTTGCATAAATTTTCAATTCAAATTGGAAGCCTTTGTTCAATGATTAAGAATCCTTCAATACCTATGTTGAGAAATTTCCCATGGGATGAAAAGGAAATTTGTCTTTTATGAGCTCCCATATTGGGAGCATCTTAAGATTCACCACTTACTAGATACCATGCATATATTTAAAGATGTTTCATCTTCTTTATGGAGGCACATGTCATAAAAAAAATGACACATTGTTTGTTATGAGAGATCTTATTTCTTCAAAAACTAAAAAGAAACATTGTCCAAGACAAGAAACTAGAGGAGAGGTTGGTCCCTCTTGGTTTTCCAAATAAGGTGATGTCCCATGGATTTTAAAGAAAGATGATATTTATTTAGAAAAAGAAGTTATAATGAGTATGAGGGTGCCTTCTTTATATGGGTTTTCACTACAGCGTTGCTTCACTATGAAAGATTATTTTTGGAGGTTGAAATTACATGACCATTTGAACCTTCTAAGAGTACATATGTCAAAAACATGATTTTAGTATTTTTTTATGAAGTGGGATATTTTATAATTCATTTTTGTATAATGTGTTATTTATTTTGTAGTGTCATTATCCTCTACTCATGTGTGGGAGTGTGAACCATGACTTCCCCCAAGGCCTACAATGTGCCATATATAAATTATTTTCATTTGTACATTAGATCACATCAAACTAGATTCATATGGCTAGCATTCAACAGTGGCATCAAGAGATAGCTAAGATTGTTTGTATGTTTGAGAAGGAACTATAGACTAGTTTCATGGACTTGTGTGGTCATCTTCTAATTCACCTAGTAGATAAGGTTGAATTAGTTGGGGTGGTTTCTTGTCATTGGATGTTCTTCTTAGAGAGGTACGTAAAGAAATTTAAAGGTTTTGTTTGAAAAGGTGAAAAACCTTAGGGGTTTATGTGATCCAGATTTAAATAGGAATGCAACAAATTATAGAGATAACCATAAACATAGAGATGCAGTAGAAATAATACTTCATTTCATTAATGTAAAATACTGAAATATGCTTACAAATAGAAATGGAAATACACCAGCTACGGTGATGGTAGCTTATCTCTAAGAAGAGATTTGGTGGCTACATGCCTCTGAACTGAACTATAATGAGGCTCAAGGGCCTTTTTATTATTGAAAAATAAGAACAAACCCTAAACAACCAAAACCCTAGCCTGAGGAGATGTAACACCAAGAGTTTATGGGCCTCGTTCGGGTGAGTTGGACAGCCAACTTCCCGGGGTCGTGACTTGGTCATATTATCTCTGTTTGACGCACATGATAGCCCATTGGAAAGATCTCTCCAAGGACTACGACGGAAAAGATGACTTTAGACAAAAAATTGTTGGTGGTAGATTTCCGAAAAAATGGCGTTTATGGCCTCAAAACGACTCCGAAAGTTTAGGACTCGAAAAACTGCTAAAAATAGTAAATTGTGCTACAACTAAGAAAACTGAAAAACTGAAAGAATAAATGGCGAGGGTCCAAGTGGAATTGGTGGGTGGCCACCAATATCCACCTAGATCATTCCTCCCCCCTTAGGAAGTATTGGTCCCCATTGTGTTGAGTTCCTCCATGAGATGAGGAAACTTCTGCTGAACTTGGTCTCTGGTGAGCCACTTGCACTGGTGAAGGAGTTGGCTTGCTTTGACAACTTGATAAAGTTGGATATCCTACTGGCGAGTGTGCTTGATCTGTGTGTCCATGATCCAATTAGTTGTAGCTTGTTCCATGCAATCTGGATTTAACTCTGTTGGTGTGTGCTCTTCTACAATGTCAGATGTGTCTAGTTATGGTGGAAAGTATGGCCGAAGGCAATCCACATTGAACACTGGGTGCAAGCCAAGGAATGGGGGAATGCTGAGCTCAAATGCATTGTCTCCCACAGCCTTGGTAGTGGTGTAAGGACCATATCAGAGTGGTCTAAGTTTTTGATAGGCTCCAGTAAGGATTTCCTTTTGCAAATGCAGCCAGACTTTGTCGCCCACCTGAAACTTGTGTAGCACCCGATGTTGATCATGTCGCTTCTTGTACTTGGCATTTTATTTCTCCAGAATGTCATGGAACTGTTGGAAAATATGTTGGATGTGCTCAATCAAGTTGTTTGCCTTATCTGTTTCAGACTGGACATGTGTTGAATCTGCATGAGTAGCTGCAAATGGCATGGCCACATCAATGGGACATAGTGGATGGAATCCCAAGCCCACCTAAAAAGGGTTGTGGCCAGTCGAGTTGTGGAGAGCTCGGTTGTAGCTGTGTTGAACATAGGGGAAGCTCTCATCCCATGTGCATGGATGCTTTGATTTGTACATGCGAAAAATGTGTACGATCATCCTATTGACAACCTCTGTCTGGCCATCAGTTTGAGGATGTAAGGCTATGGACTTAGTGAGTTTGATGTCCAGCATCGACCAGAGACTAGACCAAAATGTACTGAGGAACCTGTTGGCTTGATCTGAGATGATAGACTATGGGATCCCAAAGTGTACCCACACTCGTTCAAACAAGAGTTTAGCAATGGCTTCAGCTATGATATTCTTCTTGCAGGCTGCCATAATGGCCACCTTCGAGAACCTGTCGACAACCATAAAAACACAGTCATTTCCATGCTTAGTGGAAAGAAGGCCTGACATGTAATCCATGGAGATGGAATCCCAATCTGGACTAGGGGTAGGCAGCACGGTATATAGGCCTTCCTTCTTGATGGTTAGTTTGGCAATGGCACAGGAAATGCATGATCTAATGTACTTCCCGACATCATGTCGAAGATTCAGCCACTAGAAATACTTCTGCAGTACTACCACCGTTTTCTCGACCCCGAAATGCCCAGCAGCCTGACTGTAGTGTGCTTCCCAATTCATCTTGGCACGCTAGCTTGAAGAAACACAAAGGTCACCTAGGTGGCATAACAGGGCATCCTGGAGGTGAAAATCTGGAACATGCTAACCCTCTAAGAGTGTCTGGTATGTTGTTAGGTGCCTATAATACTAGTGAATACCCCATTACTTTTTTCATTCTATCCCTTATTGTCATTGTTGTGACCCTATTGTCCCCATATTGTTATTATTGTGCAACCCAGAAGCCCACTATTGTTATTTATGTTGCCTTATATTATTATGGTTAGGTCGGCTTGGGTTATATTGTGACCCCTTAGACTCCTATATATAGAAAGGAGGTTTTGTCATTTGAATCAACCAAGAATTATTCATTTGTCTAATGTAAAGGAGGTTTCCCCCTCAAAGAGGCTTATTTCTAAGGTGTTCATCTATCTTTTCTATCTTTTTGTGAGTTGGTTTCATAACATTTGGTATCAGAGCTTTGGAATATAGGGTTTCGTTGCTCCAAACAAGTCATTGTGGCATTTTCACTATAACATTTTTTTTGAAATGTTTCAAAATCAAAACAAAAAACCCATTTCAGAAGACATCACGCTGAAATTTGAGTCCAAATTTCAGATCTTGCCTCACTATATTTTCAGATATATAATTTGAGGATGTTAGGGTTTCGGTAGGCTCCTGAATTACATCCCAAATAGGTGACCTTGGGAAAATTGTCATAACTTTCTCTCTAAGCATCAGATTTCAATTTCATAAGAAGTTATAGAAAGAGGATGGCCTATAGTTTTCCGTGTATTGGTTTGAGGTCCTAAGGTCAAAACACAGATACCTAGCACTTCATACAAGTTCGCTCTTATGAAAAGGTATATAATCAGGTCATATTGGGAAATTGTGCATAACATTTTCTTCAAGAATCCAATTTTGATCAGACTAGTGGCATTGGAAAGAGGACATAGAAAGCTACCCTAGGTCCGAATTTCAGAACTAGAAGATCAGAAATTAGAGCAATATATCAGATTCAATATAGAGCGCCTACAAAGTAAAAAAAGGAGTGTTTTTTTTAAATATTTGCATAAGCTTGGTTTGAAAAATTAGTTTGAAGGAATTCAAAGGGCATAGGGAAGCATTATTATCGGTAATTGATGCCTCGAAGAAAGAAAATGGAAACACCTAGTAAACAACATTAAAGCTCTAGCATGACTCATGAAGAAGAGGAAGAAATGCTACATGATATATCAAAATTACAAGACTAAGTGCAACAAATGTCACTCTCACAAAATCTAATAGAAGCTAAGATAAATGGAGTGGAATCTAAGATAAATGGAGTGGAAGCTAAGATGAATGGCGTGGAAACTAAGATGGATAGCATGGAAGCTAATATGGATGGCATGGAAGCTAAGATGGATGGTATGAACACATTGCTACTAGAAAGGCTTCCTAATGGAAAAAAGGTAGGAGAGGAAACTCATAATGAGAACAAAAGGAATTCTAATCATGATTTGAAGAATGACAACATGGTAATCATGATTTGAAGAATGACAACATGGAAGATTTGAATAAAGACATTGAAGTATTGAAGGAAGGTTTGACAAAGTTGCTACAAGAAAGGCTTCTTAATGGCGAAAATGTTGTAGAGGAAACTCATGATGAGAACAAAAGAAATGTTAATCATGATTTCATAGACTCTAGCATTGGAATAGATGCCCACCATGTTCCAAAGATCGATATGAGGAAGTTTGATGGAAAGGATCCCGTAACATGGATAGTACAGATGGAGCAATTTTTCGATCTCCATAATATGCAAAACACACAAAAGGTACGCATTGCAACATTATATTCGGAACCAAATAGTTTGTATGGTATCAATGCCTTTGCTATTGTAAAGAAATTATGACTTGGGCAATTTTTACGGAAGAAATGATAGCACATTATGAGGATACGAAAAAAAACACTCTTTTTAGCCATTTGATAAAGCTCAAACAAAAGGGTTCAATAAGGGAGCACATTGAGGACTTCCAAAAATTGAATATAAGAGTAAAGGATATTCCAGAGGAGCATAGGATTGATATGTTCATAGGGAATTTAAAGGATAACATCCAACATGAGGTTTGCCCTTGGGAACCTAACACATTGGAGAAGGCATTCCTGTTGGCAAGAAAAATGGAAAGAAAAATTATGGCAACAAGGAAGCCTACCACTTACAACTATAAGGAGGGAAGTGTTGTTTCCCCCAGCCATCCACAACCTACAAGGTTGACACCCCAACAATTGGAAGAAAAAAAAGCAAAAGAGTTTTGTTATAGTTGTGATACAAAATACACTAAAGTTCATAAGTGTGCTGAGAAGAAATTATTTTACATAGATTGTGAAGAGGAGGAAGAAAAGGAACAAGAAACACCAAAAGAAGAGGATATACACCAGGTACAAACCCTAGAGAAAGAAGAAATGAATCCAACCATATATTGTAATGCATTGGCTGGAATTACCACTCCTCAAACTATCAAGATAGAAGGACATATCAATAAGGAAAAGGTAATAGTGTTGATTAATTAAGGAAGTACCCATAATTTTATTCATTGTAAGATAGCCAAGGAATTGAATTGCTTCTTATATCCAGCACCAGAGTGTCAAGTGATGGTTGCAAGTGGAGGAACCATAAATTTCTTTGGAAATTTCCATAATATCAAGCTATCCATGGGATAATATGTATTGAATAGCCCAATGCTTTCCATTCCAATGGGTGGTGTTGATGTTGTACTAGGAGTCCAATGGCTACAATCCTTGGGTACAATAGCTTTTAATTTTCAATAACTTTTCATGAAATTTTCTTCGGAAGGAAAGGAAGTTGAATTAAGAGGTATCGCAGGGAAACCAAGAAATATAATCAGCTCTAATGGAATGACAAATCTTCTAAGGAAAGAACAATGGGGCGTAATTGCACAATTATGTTTGCTAGAGGTTCCCACATCAAAATCATCTATTTCTCCAGATCTCCAAAAAGCCTTGGACAATCATTCCAAGGTATTTGAGACTCCCAAAGGTCTCCCACCTATTCATGATCATGATCATGCTATTCATTTGATTCCAAGAAGTGTTCCTCCAAACATCAAGCCTTACAGATATCCCTATGCCCAAAAAAGTGAAATTGAACATATGGTTGCAGAAATGCTAGAAGCTGGTATAATTTAACCTAATCAAAGTTCTTTCTCTACTCCAGTAGTATTGGTGCACAAGAAGGATGGATCATGGCGCATGTGTCCGGATTATAGGGAGCTCAACGAGCTCACTATTAAAGATAAAGTTTCCATTCCTATCATTGATGAACTATTGGATGAATTGCATGGATCTATTTACTTCACGAAGTTGGATCTTCATTTAGGATATCATCAAATCAAAATCAAGACTGAAGACATTCCAAAAATAGCATTTAGAACTCATGAGGGTCATTATGAATTTTTGGTCATGCCTTTTGGCCTTACCAATGCACCTTCTACATTTCAAGGTTTGATGAATTCCATTTTCAAACCCTTCCTTAGAATATTTGTGTTAGTATTTTTCAATGATATACTAATCTATAGCAAGTCTTGGAAGGATTATGTTCAACACATTGACATGGTTCTCAACCTATTGAAGGAGAAACAATTATATGCAAAAAGTTCCAATGTTTCTTTGGAGTACAAGAGGTAGAATATCAGGGTCATATTGTATCTCATGAAGGTGTTAAGGTAGACCCTAGCAAAATTAAAGCCATTAAGGAATGGAAAATCCCCACATCCATAAAGAATCTGCGAGGATTTCTCAGGTTGACAAGGTATTACCGCAAGTTTGTTAAGAATTATGGGAGAATAGCAGCACCTCTAACAATATTATTGAAGAAAGATTCATTTTTATGGACTCCAGAAGCAACAAAGGTCTTTGAACATCTTAAAGAGGCAATGTGCCAAGCACATGTCTTAGCTACGCCAGACTTCACAAAAACCTTTATTGTGGAATGTGATGCCTCAAGAAATGGAATTGGTGATATTTTAATGCAAGAAGAAAGATTAATTGCTTTCGAAAGTCGTCCAATCAAAGGAAAGTATTTACACAAAGCTATTTACGAGAAGGAAATGTTGGCAATACTACATGCACTTAAGAAATGGCAACCATACCTAATGGGAAGACACTTCAAGGTAAAAATGGATCATGATAGTCTTAAACACTTTTTAGAACAAATATTATCTTTAGAAGAGTAGCAAAAATGGGTCACAAAGATGTTGGATTATGACTTTGAAATCATTTACAAAAAAGGGAAGCAAAATGTTGTGGTAGATGCACTCTCAAGAAAGGATGAGGATGCGGAAGCATTGCTTTGTGCCATATCTATTATCCAACTAGATTGGATAAACGAGGCAAGGAATGAATGGAAGAATGATGAAGAAGTGGGGGAACGCATTCAAAAGCTACAACAAGATCCCAGTGCCTCTAATACATTTTGCTGGAAAAATGATTCATTATGGTACAAAGATTGGTTATACCTATGTAAGAATTCCCAACTCAAACAAAAGATTCTTATGGAATTGCATGCCTCCCCATTAGGACGGTACTCAGGACTTTTAAAGACTTACCATAGGATTAAGAAGGAATTTTTTTGGGATGGCCTTAAATCTGATATTCAAAAGTTTGTGGTGGAATGTTTGGTTTTCCAACAAAATAAAGTTGAAACAATTAAGACCCCAGGTCTACTACAACCTTTATCCATTCCAAGTCAATGTTGGGAGGAGGTTTCAATGGATTTTATCATAGGTTTACCCAAATCCAAAGGGAAGAGTGTCATCATGGTGGTAGTTGACAGACTTACCAAGTATGCACACTTTTGTGCATTATCTCATCCATTTAAAGCCAATAGAATTTCTACTGCATTTATGGAAACAATTCAAAAGCTACATGGAAACCCAAAGATTATTGTAAGCGACAGAGATCCCATCTTCACTGGAAATTTTTGAACAAAATTATTTTCTTGTCTTGGTACTCATTTAGCTCATCGTCCATCTTATCATCCTCAATCTGATGGGAAAATTGAGATAGCAAACAAATGTTTGGAAGGATATCTTCGTTGCTTTGTATCTGATAAATAGACACATTGGGTCAAATGGTTGCCTCTCGCTGAATGGTGGTATAACACTTCCTTCCATACTTCAACAAAAATGATCCAATTTATGGCACTTTATGGATATCACCCACCATCCATCACATCATATTTAAAAGAAAATTCTAAGGTTCGAGCAGTGGAAGATCACATCGAGAATCAACAACAAGTTCACCAACTCTTAAAGGATAACCTCACCTTGGTGCAGAATAGAATGAAACAGCAGGTAGATCAACATCACAGTGAAATAAGTTTTGATGTAGGTGATTGGGTATTCCTACGGCTACAACCATATAAACAAATGTCCCTCAAGCAAGCTAAGAAGGATAATAAATTATAACCAAAGTATTATGGTCCATACAAGGTGTTGCAAAAGATAGGTACAATGGCATACAAATTGGAGCTTCCTGCAGCTTCCTGAGTGCACCCAGTTTTACGTGTTTCATGCTTAAAGAAGGTTATAGGTGACAAGCTCCCAGTTCAAACAATATTGCCGAAACTTGATGAAGAAGGAAAGATCATATTGGAACCTGAAGCAGTTAAAGAAACAAGAACTCGATAGCTACGAAATTGATCAATTTCGGAGTATCTCATCAAGTGGAAGATCTTACCCATTGAATATTCCACGTGGGAGGATGATAAATTTTTACAAAAGCATCCAAAACTACTCAAGTGTTGAGGACAACACTTTTTTGAAGGAGAGGGGCATGTTAGGTCCCTATATTACTAGTGATTACCCCATTATTTTTGTCATTGTATCCCTTATTGTCATTGTTGTGACCCTATTGTCCCCATATTATTATTATTTTGCACCCCAGAAGCCCACTATTGTTATTTATGTTGCCTTATATTATTATGGTTAGGTTGGCTTGGGTTATATTGTGACCCCTTAGACTCCTATATAAAGAAAGGAGGTTTTTTCATTTGAATCATCCAAGAATTATTCATTTGTGTAATGTAAAGGAGGTTGCCCCTTCAAAGAGGCTCATTTATAAGGTGTTCATCTATATTTTCTATCTTTTTGTGAGTTGGTTTCATAACATATGTGTGGCTGAATTTTGGGTCACTTTTGTAGAGAAGTGGCCAATCAAAAATCTTGTGCCCACAAGAGTTGAGAACGGTGGTTAACGCCATGATCGGTGGTCGACTGAGGCAATATGCAACATTATTAGTTCTTCCATTCTTATACTTGATATTCAAATGGAATTGTTGCAGGTATGTGGACCACTTTTGATGGAAATCATTCTAAAATTTCCCTTGGGTGTGTATGAACTGCAGGGGTCGGTGGTCTGTGTGGATGACCATTTCCTTCCCCAAAATGTAATGCTTCCATTATCGGCAGGACTGCACAATGGAATACATCTCTTTGTCATAAGTGGGATACTTCTAGACTGTGTCTAAAATTGTCTCACTGTGATATGCCACTGGATGTCATTGTTGAGTAAGGACTGCCCCAATAACATAGTCTAAGGCATCTGTCTCGGCCTCAAATGGTTGTTGCAAGTCTAGTAATGTGAGCACTTGTGCCGAGAAAAGGCGATATTTCAACTCTATGAATGCCTTCCGTTGAGATTCAAACCAAAAGAATTTTTCTTTCGCTCCTCCCTTAGTGACTTGACTCAAGGGCCAAGTGATACGACAAAATCCCAGCATGAACCTGCGGTAGAAGTTGGCAAGACCTAGAAAGTTGCAGAGCTCTGTGAGAGTGGTTGGATATGGCCAATCTCGAATGACTTGGATCTTGGCTGGATCCACATGCACCCCCTGTTCATCAATAATGTATCCTAGATACTAAACCTGGGTCATGCCAAAAGTGCATTTCTCCAAATTGGCACATAACTTGTGTTGTCGCAATTTTTGGAGAACCTGTTGGATGTGGTGGAGGTGCTCTTCCCAACTCTGGCTGAAGATCAAGATGTCATCCAAGTAGACCACTACAAATGAGTTGTTGAATGGCCACAAGATGTCATCCATTAGCCTCATGAAGGTTGCAGGAGCATTTGTCAATCCAAAAGGCATAACCAACCATTCGAAAATTCCCTCCTTGGCTTTGAAGGTAGTCTTCCACACATCAGAGGGTTTGACTGGTACTTGGTGATATCTTAACTTCAAATCGATCTTGCTGAAATATTTTTCCCCCTTCAGTTGATCTAGGAGGTCATCAATCAGTGGGATTGAGTACCTATTATGGATAGTGATCTTGTTCAGCGCCCGATAGTCAATACAGAATCTCCAAGTCCCATCCTTCTTCTGTACCAACATGATTGGGCTCCCACAGGGAGATGAACTTGAATAGATGTGACCTTTCTGCAGCAACTCTTGAATCTATCTCCTGATTTCATCATTCTCCAGAATGAAGCGCCGATAGATTGGTCCATTGGGTGGTGGTGCACTTGGGGTCAGATCGATGGAGTGCTTGACCTGATAATGCAAAGGAACCCCTGCAGGGGAGGTGAACATGTCCTCGTACTCCTCCACCACCTTTTCCATCAGTAGTTGTCGTGTGGAGGGGCCCTGTCTGGAGGTCATGGTCACCGTATTCTTCTTTCCTTGAGGGCGTATCATCAAGAAAACAAATTTCCCGGTTTTGGAAATGAGCATACTGCATTATTTTGCAGTAACCAAAGAGATGGCGGTAGGCAGTGCTACCTCCGGTAACTTGTACAAATTATTTCCCAAAGTAATAATAATAGCACGAGACCTTGATTCATACATAGCATGTCGCTTCCACAAGTATGGTTTTCCTAATAATACATCAAAACTTCAAGGGGAGCAATGTCATACAATACCTCATCCATGAAGGGCTTGATTTTGTATGGAAGGTGACACGTTGGCTCACACGAAGATCCCGTCCTTGGTGAAGCCACCCAATGGTGTATGATTCTAGATGTGTTGTGGTTGGTAAGCCTAGCCACTTCACGACCTCTTCTAAAATTAGGTTCTTTTGGCTCCTGCTATTGACAATGAACTGTAGTGGGGAGCCCTTTACCCACATCTAGGAGTTGAAGAGATGCTTCTCCTCCTCTGGATATTCGGGTTCCTCCTTCTGGATCTTTGTGGTGGAAATAGTGGCGTTGGGCTCTGCATTGATAATATACTTCCCTTTTTCATTCTCCTTGTCGAGTTCTGACTTAGAATCAAAACATGCATCTAATTCTAAAACTTTTAGCTCTACCACTAGTGACTTCTTGGCCTGACACTCACTTATGTTGTGAGTGGAGCTCTTATGGAACTCACACCACTTTCCCCTATCCTTTTTCGGCTTCGCAACACTGTTCTTTACTTGCAGCTTTGGTAGCATGTCTTGGGCCACCCCACCTTGGCTTTGTCCTTTATTCTGCAGTTTGGGGGTACCTTTCCCTTGCTTCAGATTCACAGATCCAAAGTCTCACTTCTTCTATTTAAACGTTTGCTCGACCTTGACGGCATATCCATATGCGATGCCAAGCGAGGAGATGTTTAGGAATTCTATTTCTTCTTAGTTGTACTTGTGCAAGAAACCATGGTATTTGAGTACCAAATGCTGCTCTAATCCTTCATACCCAACTTTGTGTGAAGGGTATGGAAAATATTGGTAAACTTCGGCACATCTTGGTCCCTTCCCTGTTGCAATGTGGTCCACTTTATGTATTGATCCTCATAGCTTTCGACAAGGTAGTACTACTCCTTGATGGCATCCCGAAATGAATTCCAAGAGGGTGCAGCTAAAAATAGTGAGCCTTTACTTTCATCTTTCTGCTCACAGTATGTTTCCCACTAGTTGTTGACGTGGGGAGCTACTTTGAGAAGAGAAAAAATAATCTTTTCCCGACTGGAAAAATCATGAACAGAAAAATAACCCTCTAGCATATTTAACCATTTATCGACAAAATCTGTGTCTATCTAACCCTCGAATATACGTATTTCAAAATTAAATTGTACCTTAAACGATGTGGCATTTTTATAGTAGCTGTTGGAAGTCGATGCATCGCCCTTGGGTAGCCGCTGAAATGGTTGAATGATAGAAGTGTGCCTTATCCTAATCACTTAAAAGAAAATATGCCAATTACATGCCCTAATAGTTGGGTTGTTGACCAAGAGAGAAATATGGTGCATTTGGTCACTACCCGCATGCTGAAGAGGATGCACTAAACAAAGGGATTAGGTGCAACAACTCAGTAATAATCTCTTTCTATGCATTTTTTAACTTCATCCTGCACGTTTGAATTGTAACATCTATATTTTATACTTTTAATTATGTTTGGGTTATTAGATGCATGACACTGTGATTTTTTCACTTTTTTATACTGTGCATTTAGTCCCATCCATGTGGGCATATGGACATCATTTTTGCATGGAGTATTTCAATGATGGACGCTTGATATAAGACTGTGGAGTGGAAATCAAGTTTGACCAATCTAGTTGTGCTAGCCACTACGATCAAAACATAATACAAGGGACATTAGGTTACATCGAAAATATACAAGAGATCATTCAAGTGGACTTCTCTTCATTGCAATGTGCTAGTTTTAGGTGCAAGTGGTGGGACACCTTTGATTGGATTAATGTGAAGGAAGATCACGATAGTGGGATGATATATATCAACTCTAGAAAGATGTGGCATAAATCTAGGGAGCCTTCTATTTTCCTAACCATGTGTTTTCTTAACCATAAGTGTTGGATAGGGATTTGTGATTCATATTAATACACGACCCTAGATCACAAAATATTTTTCAGAACAACAGTTTTATCATGCCAAGTGAGGAACATAATCAAGGTGAAGATAATGGAGACTGATATGTAGTTGTGTTATTTCATCATTTATACTATTGTTTTATGTTTTTTTTTTGTTAGGAAACTAACTCACAAAAACATAGAAAAGATAGATCAACGACCTCAAAATCGGCCTCTTCGAGGGGGAAACCTCCTTTACATTATAGAAATGGACAATTCTTGGATGATACCAATGAAAAGACCTCCCTTATATATATAGGAGTCTAATGGGTCCCAATACAATCAAAGGCTACATAATAATAATATTCTAGGAGCACAACAATAACAATAGTGGGCTTCTATGGGGCATAATAATAACAACATGTGGAATATATGGGCACAATAATACAATAAGGGGGTTGCACTAATAACAATAAGGGGTTACAATAGTAGTATAGGGACCTAACATGCCCCTCTGCTTCAAAAAGTGTTTTCCTCAATGCTTGAGTAGTTCTAGATGCTACTGTATAAAATTATCATCCTCCCATGTGGAATCTTCAGCGGATAAGTTCTTCCACTTGATGAGATACTCTAAAATTGATTGATTACATAGCTGTTGATTTCTTGTTTTTGTGACTGCTTCCGATTCCAATATGATTTTTCCTTCCTCATCAAGTTCTGGCAATATTTTTTGAACTAGGATCTTCTCACCTATAACCTTCTTTAAGCATGAAACGTGGAAAACAAGGTGCTCTCAGGAAGATGCAAGAATCTCCAATTTGTATGCCATAGTACCAATATTTTGTAACACCTTGTATGGACCATAATACTTAGGTGATAATTTATTATCCTTCTTAGCTTGCTTGAGGGACATTTCTTTGTATGGTTGTAGTCATAGAAATACCCAGTCACCTACATCAAAACTAATTTCGTTGCAATGTTGATCTGCCTGTTGTTTCGTTCTATTATGTGCCAAAGTGAAGTTATCTTTTAAGAGTTTGAGAAATTGTTGTTGATGCTCGATGTGAACTTTCACTGCTTGAACCTTAGAATTTTCTTTTAATGATGATGTGATGGACGGTGGATGATATCCATAAAGTGCCATAAATGGGGTCACTTTTTCTGCAATATGGAAGGAAATGTTATACCACCATTCAGCCAGAGGCAACCACTTGACCCATTGTGTATGTTTATCAGATACAAAGCAACGAAGATATCCTTCCAAACATTTATTCACTAACTCAGTTTTCCCATCAGATTGAGGATGATAAGATGAGCTATGAGCTAACTGAGTACCCAAATATTCCACCTCTTATACTTCAAAGAAACATTTGGAACTTTTTCCATATAATTGTTTCTCCTCCAATAGTTTGAGCACCCTGTCAACATGTTGAACATGATCCTTCCAAGACTTGTTGTAGATTAGTATATCATCAAAAAATATGAACAAAAATTTTCTAAGGAACGGGTTTGAAAATGGAACTCATCAAACCTTGAAATGTAGAAGGTGAATTGGTAAGGCCAAAAGGCATGACCAAAAATTCATAATGACCCTCATGAGTTCTAAATGTTGTTTTTGGAATGTCTTCAGTCTTCATTCTGATTTGATGATATCTTGAATGAAGATCTAACTTGGTGAAGTAAATTGCTCCATGTAAATCATCCAATAATTCATCAATGACAGGAATGGGAAATTTATCTTTAATAGTAAGCTTTGTGAGCTCCCTATAATCAGGACACATGCACCATGATCCATCCTTCTTGTGTACCAATACCACTGGAGTAGAGAAAGAACTTTGACTAGGTTGAATTATACCAACCTCTAGCATTTCTGCAACCATACATTCAATTTCACTCTTTTGGGCATATGGATATCTGTAAGGCCTGATGTTTAGGGAAACCCTTCCTGGAATCAAATGAATAGCATGATCATGATCATGAATAGGTGGGAGGCCTTTGGGAGTCTCAAATACCTTGGAATGATTGTCCAAAATAGTTTGGAGATCTAGAGAAATAGATGATTTTGATATTTGAATCTCTAGTGAACATAATTATGCAATTACGCCCCATTGTTCTTTATTTAGAAGCTTTGTCATGTTTTTAGAGATGATTATTTTTCTTAGTTTCCCTTTGATAACCCTTAATTCAACTTCCTTTCCTCCCCAAAAAATATTCAAGAAAAGTTCTTGAAAATTAAAAGCTATCATACCCAAAGATTGTAACCATTGGACTCCTGGTACAAAATTTACACCACCCATTGGAATGGAAAGAATTGGACTATTCAAGACATATTCTCCCATGGATAGCTTGATATTATGGTACTTTCCAAAGAAATTTATGGTTCCTCAATTTGCAACCATTACTTGACACTCTAGTGCTAGATATAGGAAGCAATTTAATTCCTTGGCTATCTTACAATGAATAAAATTATGAGTACTACATGAATCAATCAACACTATTACATTTTTCTTCTTGATATTTCCTTCTATCTTGAGAGTTTAAGGAGTGGTAATTCATTTCAATGCATTACAAGATATGGTTAGATTCATTTCTTCTTTCTCTGGGATTGGTTCCTGGTGTATATCCTCTGCTTTTGACATTTCTTGTTGCTTTTCTTACTCCTTTTCCCCATCTATGTAAATTAATTTCTTCTCAGCACACTTATGACCTTTAGTGTATTTTATATCACAATTGTAACAAAGCCCTTTTGCTCTTTTTTCTTCCAATTGTTGTGGCATCAACCTTGTAGGTGGTGAAAGGATAGGAGAAACAACACTTCCATCTTTATAGCTATGAGTGGTAGGCTTCCTTGTTGCCATAATTTTGCTTTCCATTTTTCTTACCAACTTGAATTCCTTCTCCAATGAATCAGGTTCTCAAAGGCGAACCTCTTGTTAGGTGTTATCCTTTAAAGTCCCTATGAACACATCAATCTTATGCTCCTCTAGAATATCTCTTACCCTTATATTCAATTTGTGGAAGTCTGCAATGTGCTCCATCATTGAACCCTTTTTTTTGAGATTTATCAATTAGCTAAAAAAGGTGTTGCTTTTTGTATCGTCATAATGTGCTATCATTTCTTCCGTAAAAATTGCCCAAGCGAAAAATTGTTTACAAGAAAAAATCCATTGATACCATACAAATTGATTTGGTTACAAATATAAAGTTGCAATGCATACTGATGCAGGAGCATACAGCTCAGTAATTTAATTATGTTCTAGTCAACTTAGGGGGTCTTGTGTTTTCAAGGAAGTTGGATTCCTATGTATGTAATTATTAATGTTTTGAGTGATTAGAATAGGAATTAATTAGATATTGAGAGGATATTTGTAAATGCTCTTGAATGTAGAAGAACATGAGTGATGATGAGAGAGTTGGAAATCAATTATAAGTCTTAGGCTAGAAAGTGGTGTCATGATTCATGGAAATAGAGAGGATTCTTAGGGATTACTGGAGTTAAAAGTGGACTTAGAGGATATTCAGGATTTAGTTCAATAGATTAAGGATCTAAACTAGAATTAGTTAAACAGAACATTTTGTATAAATGTAAGCCTAAAAGGCATAGTAGAGAGGTAGAAAGAAAGTCATTCAATCAAGAGTCAGAGAGTCAGTCATTTAGGCCTACAGACAGGAAAGGAAAGGCCACTGATATTGAAAATCAGGCCGAGGAAGAAATTCCTGTGTAAATGGTTGTTTCTTAATACAGATAACTCGATTCTGAGTTTGTGTGATGTGTATTTGAATTATAAGTTGTGTGTGAACTTGAGTAATTCTACGTAATGTAGGTTGTAGGTGTGCAGAATCAGAGAAGAAGTGCAGAGAGGAGTGTTATGGTTTTACACATAGATAGTATTGGAGAAAGCCTTTAATGTTATAGTGAAGGTGAAGGAAGCATAAAGGCATGAGCAGAGATCGAGATCAGAACAAGTGAAGATCGTGAGGCGAAGACAAATACACAGGTAGAAAGCCAAATGGGTGATTATACAGTAAGAACCAAAAGAACGTAACAGTGCACAAGAACCGTTGGATCTGTCAGATCAACGGACGAGTTGGTGTGTGATAGACGACTAAGATTAAGTCACGCAAAATAAAGTTAAGAAGATGAATGATGGAGATTAAACCCACGTGCTTGAAGAAGGATGAAGTGGTATTCACAAGGGGTAAGCAGTTTCTCACGTGCCCTAAAGGTGGTAAGCGGTCTTTCAAAATTTCACGTGATTACCTTTAGATGTTGACATGTAGCACATGGTGGAAAGAGAAAACCACTTTTCTCACGTGCTCTCGACCTAATATCGGTTGTGCACGATTCCATGCGAGATTGCGCGATAGCCATTGGATCAAGAGGAATTGATCAACGATGGAGATCAGCAAAGCCCGTTGGTAATCAGGTGATGTGATAGCTGTTGGATTGGGTGGAGCAGATCAACAGTAGAGATCATCTGGTTTAATTGATGATTGGGTGATGCGCTAACCATCAGATCGAGGAACGAGATCGATGAAGGAGATTTAATGTGCTAAGGAGAGCATCGATATATGTGCAAAGGTTTGTACAATGTGGAAAGGTAAGGTTTACGTGTGGTTTATGAGATATTTCTATTATACGCGGGTAATAAGAATTAACCAAAGGATATGAAGGGTCATATAAGGTTCCACTCAAATGGTTATCAAAGGTTTAGACTTTGGATAGTTAAGTCAAATGTTTCCACATAGAATTATTAAAGGAGCATTAAACCTTGACTTATGGAAGGTTTTACTAAGTAAGGAATGTTTAGAATTCCTGGGAGACACATAGTGTGACATGCAATCTTAATTTTCATACTGTGGGTATATGTGGCTTAGGCTGCATCATTGGGGCATATGCAGCTTAGGTTGGCGTCATTTGGTATTAGAGCAGAACAAGGAAATTTTCTGTGTAAGAATTCTTTGAGAAAAATTAGAACAAAGTTATGTTTTGAAGGTATGTATGCAGGAAAGAGGAGATCAGATTTAAATCTGATAAACAATAGGCACAGAGAGATAAAGTGTAGTAGAATTGTAGATGCAAAGGAAATAGAAAAAAATCCATTCAAAGTGTAGGTGAATGGTAGACCAAGATCATGCAGAGGTCTTGAAGATAGCAGGTGAGAATATTGCAGCAACCTAGAGGAAGGAGTGCTCAATTGGTTCCAAAGGAGAGAACAAGAGAGATGCCAAAATACTAAGTTCAGAGGAGAGAAGCTTAGTGAGGCATGTGTAGCAAGAATGAGACTTGTTACTATAGAGATTTTGTTGCAGCTCACAAAAATACCATAAAGGCAATTCCATAAGAGCATGTGGGTAGAACGTTAAAGAATGAAGAAGTTGGTAAGAATTTCTAAGTGAAAGAAGAGGTGGTTAGAACCTAGTATTTCATTATGATTGAAATATAAGAGGACAATTGTTCTCTTAAAAGGTGTAGATGAGATGTAGCCTTGAAGGAGCAGAGAGAAGCACCCAAAAGAGTTTCCAGAGAATAGAGAACCATGTGCTTGCCAAAAGACCAAGTAGAGAGGAAAGCTTGGTGAGGTAAGTGGTAGCAAGGAGGACTTGTTGTTGCAGAGGCTTTAATTTAGCTCATAGTAAGTGATTGAGGAACTCATGAAGATAGAGAAGAAGATGACCACTAATAGTCATCATAGAGATAACAGAGGTTATTAGGAAGACCACAGTAGAAGAAAAGTGAAGAAGGAGGGTGCCAAGGCAAATGGCAAGAGAATGATTCAAGAGAAGCGTGACAAGGAGATTGCAGAGTTAAAAGAACAACTCAATATATTAAGGATGATACTAGAGGAAAACTAAAGACAAGGTTGGGTCTTGAGGAAAATGGCAGTGAAGTGGTCTAAGTTACAGAGAAGGCTACAACATAGGCAAGTAAAGTGGCTGGTGGAAGAACTCAGAGAAGCTGAGTTGGAAATGGAAGTTTCCATTTGTGAAGCAGAACAGGGTGAAGTTCTGGTTAAAGATGAAGACTGGAGATCTGTGGAAGATCTTATGAATTATTATGAGAATTAAGGACATCAAGGAGATATGAAGACTGAAGCATCAAGTGAGACCACAAGGTCTTATGTTTTTAAAACTGAGAGTTTGTGTATGATTACAGGTATTGTAGGAGAAAAGCAACTTTGTGAAGATGTCTTCAGAATGGATGAAGATCTTGAAGTAAAAGGTGACAAAGAAAATTTCTTAGAGGAGGAAGAATTTGACTGGTTACAATAGAAAGAATTGATGGATGAGTTACTTAAAGAGAGAAGACAGTCATTTGAAGCTGTCATAGAGATGGAAGATCAGGATCTTATTTTGATGAAGAATGAAGGAATATTGTCTCATAGAGGTAATCTAAGGAATTTTATTAATGTTATTGATGAAAGAACAAATGCAGGAGAATATCAATGTAGATGATGAGACAATAATAGCTCTAGAAGAAGGGTTATAGAGGGACAACAACAAAAAATGTATTAAAGAAGAAGGACATCTACTAAAAGATGTTAAGAAAGAAGAAGTCTATGCATAAGATTTAGCAAAGGGAGAAAGGACATCTGATGATTGGTCACTAACAAAGGAAGGTTTTACAGAGGTTGAGTAGTCTTTTGAAGTTGTCAAAAGTATGGAAGAGTATCTTTCAGAAGATGAATACTCTGAAGTAAAGAATGATGGAGAATGTCTCTTAAATGGGAAAAGAAGTGAATTATTGCAACAGAAAGAATTTAGTAATACATTGATATTTGAAGTTGTTACAATCCAGGAACAATTTCTTGTGAAAGAAGGAGATGAGATTCAGTTTGAAGAGCTGATATGTGAAGCAACAGTTGAGAGTGTTGAACCTTGTAATTTTCAAATTGATAATTAGTTTATAAATGCAAGAATTCTAAGGGATGATGAAGTATTTATGAAGTATCACAGAGAAATTGAATTACTAGAATATTTGCTGGAAAAATCAGAGTATGACATTATGATTGCAGAGGAAGGAGTTCACTACAGTGAACAAAAGCAGAAAGATGTCATTGAAGCAGATGGTATGGAAGAGAGACTTGCTGACAGTTTCGAGAGTCCTTTATAAAATCCTTTAGAAAATTCTTTGAAGAATCAGCATACTAATGTGCTGATAGAGGAGGAAAAATCAGAGCAGCATACTGAAATGTTGCCAAAGGAAGAAGAGGCAATGAGGCCTTATGTTTTTCATTTTAATAATTGTTTTATGAGTGCAGGTTTTGTTGTGGATGGTGGAGAAAATTTGGCACATATGAGTAGCCAAGTAAAGAAAGAAGAAGAAGATGAAAAGCATGAAGATATTGTGCTTTTGGAAGTTAAACTGATTGTTAGAATCAATCATGGAAGTGAAGGACAATTATTGAGGGTTGTCAAGGAAGAGGAAAGAAAATATGTTGAAATTGATGAACAACATAGTGATGTATTTGAGAGGAATCAAGTACAAAGGAAATTGGAGGACAATTTACTTTTTGAAAGTAAATTTACAGATATTGAATAGAGGTTGTTTGGACAAAAACAAGAGGGTAAGGATGAAAGGGCGGTAGTAAGTATCCAACAACTTCAAAGAGAAGACAGTAAATAGTAGTTTGAAGATGAGTGGACAAAGTAAAACAACAAATGGCAAATTAATTATTAGTTAAAAGATAAATTGGACATAAATATTGAAAGAATAATAAGATTGATGATGAAGGTGCCTCAGAAGAAAACAGCAGTAAGAAGGCCAAGGAGCAACAGAAAGAGAAAGACAACAGTAGACTGTGAAAGCATAGCTAGTGGGGCAAAACAACATAAAGTGTGGAAACCTGGAGAATAGCAACAAACAATAGCAGCAACCAAAGACAAATTGCAGAAAAATGTATGGGATCTAGGAAGACAAAGGTTGGAAGCACATGATCAGGAGATCATGATTATTTTAACCTTGGGAGTCTGATGCAGGAGCATACAACTCAGCAATTTCATTATGTTCTAGTTAACTTAGGGGGTCTTGTGTTTTCAAGGAAGTTGGATTCCTATGTATGTAAATATTAATGTTTTGAGTGATTAGAATAGCAATAAATTAGATATTGTGAGGATATCTGTAAATGCTCTCGAATGTAGGAGAACATGAGTGATGATGAGTGATGACAAGAGAGTTGGAAATCAATTAGAAGTCTTAGACTAGAAAGTGGTGTCATGATTCGTGGAAGTAGAGAAGATTCTTAGGGATTACTAGAGTTAAAAGTGGACTTAGAGGATATTCAGGATTTAGTTCAGCAGATTAAGGATCTAAACCAGAATTAGTTAAACAAAACCTTTTGTATAAATGTAAGCCTAAAAGGCATAGTAGAGAGGTAGAAAGAAAGTCAATCAGTCATTTAGGCCTACGAGAAAGAAAGGAAAGGCCACTGATATTGAAAACCAGGTCGATGAAGAAATTCTTGTGTAAATGGTTGTTTATTAATACAGATAACTCAATTCTGAGTTTGTGTGATGTGTATTTGAATTATAAGTTGTGTGTGAAATTGAGTAATTCTACGTAACGTAGGTTGCAGTTGTGCAGAGTCAAAGAAGAAGTGCAGAGAGGATTATTATGGTTTTACACATAAAGAGTACTGGAGAAATCCTTTAATGCTACAGTGAAGGTGAAGGAAGAATAAAGGCACAAGCGGAGATCGAGATCAGAACAAGTGAAGATCGTGAGGTGAAGACAAATACCCAGGTAGAAAGCCAAATGGACGATTATACAGTAAGAATCAAAAGAACATAATGGTGCACATGAACCATTGGATCCGTCAAACCAACAGACGAGTTGGTGTGTGAGAGACGCCTAAGATTAAGTCGCACAAAATAAAGTTAAGAAGATGAACGACAGAGATTAAACCCACGTGCTTGAAGAAGGATGAAGTGGTATTCATAGGGGGTAAGTAGTTTCTTGCACGCCCTAAAGGTGGTAAGTAGTATTTCAGAATTTCACGTGATTACCTTTAGATGTTAATATGTAGCACATGGTGGAAAGAGAAAACCACTTTTCTTGCATGCTCTCGACCTGATATCGGTCGTGCACAATTCCATGGGAGATTGTGCGATAGCCATTGGATCAAGTGCAATTGATCAATGGTGGAGATCAGCCAAGCTGGTTAGTGATCAGGTGATGCAACAACCATTGGATTGGGCGGTGCAGATCAACAATAGAGATAGTCAGGTTTAGTTGATGATCGGGTGACGTGATAACTATCAGATCGAGGAACGAGATCGACGGTGGAGATTTAATGTGATAAGGAGAGCATCGATATATGTGCAAAGGTTTGTGGAATGCGGAAAGGTAAGGTTTACATGTGGTTTATGAGATATTTCTATTATACGGGAATTATAATATAAATAAGCAGGATTAATGTTTTATGGGTTAATTTTGAGTTAACCAAAGTCTAAAGACCATGGTATGGTTAATATGCGTGGGTAATAAGAATTAACCAAAGGTTATGAAGGGTCATATAAGGTTCTACTTAAAGGGTTATCAAAGGTTTAGACTTTGGATAGTTAAGTCAAATTTTTCTGCATAGAGTTATTAAAGGAGCATTAAACCTTGACTTATGGAAGATTTTACTAAGTAAGGAATGTTTGGAATTCCCGGGACACACATAGTGTGGCATGCAATCTTAATTTGCATACTTTGGGTATATGAGGCTTAGGCTGCATCATTGGAGCATATGCAGCTTAGGATGACGTCACGTGCCTTTTGTGTGTTTTTCACATTTATAAATATTAAAATATTGCTCCATCTGTAGTATCCATGTTATGGGATCCTTGCCATCAAACTTCCTCATATTGATCTTTGGGACATGGTGGGTCTTCAATCCAATATTAGAGTCTATGAAATCATGATTAACATTTCTTTTGTTCTCATCATGATTTTCTTTTACTACCGTTTCGCCATTAGTAAGCATTTCTTGTAGAAACTTTGTCAAAACTATTTTCAAATCTTCCATGTTTCCTTTAATTTTTTCTTATATACCATCCATCTTAGCTTCCACTCCCTTTGAATTCCTTCAAATTAATGTTTCAACCAAACTTATGCAAAACTTTAAAAAAACAACACACTTTTTTTCACTTTGTAGGAGCTCGATATTGAATCTGTTGTATCTCTGTGATTTTGGATCTCCAAGGTCTGAAATTGTGTCCTGCGGTAGCCCTCTAAGTCCTCTTTCCAACCCCGCAAGTCTGATCAATATTGGATTCTCCAAGGAATCGTTAACCCACGATGACCTCATTATAGACGAGTTCCGTAGAGCAAACTTGTACGAAGTGCCACATGTCATTGTTTCGACTTTAGAACCTAAAATGGATACAAAAAAACTAAAGGATGTCCTCTTTATGTAACTTTTTACAAAATTTAAATCTCATGCTCAGATATAAAGTTATGACGATGTTCCCAAGGTCACCTATTTGGGATGTTAGTCGGGAGCCTACAGAAACCCTAAATGTCATGGATTGTATCTCTAAAAGTATAGTGAACAAGATCTAAAATTTGGGCCTGAGCTTCACCATGATTTTGGCTCAAATTCATTTTAATTTCAAAGTCTGAACCTTCGTAAAAAAAAAAACTATAGCGAAAATTACATGACGACTGGTTTGAGATGGAATTCTAGAGCTTGAAAAAACCCTAACTTCCTCAGATCATATCTCCGCCAATATAGGGATACAAGATCTACAATTCGAATATGAGGTTCAAAATGATTTCAGCTAAAATGGGCTTCTTTTTTAGCTTCTTAAACTTTGTAGAGAAAACGTTATAGCTAAAATTCCACAATGACCTGTTTGGAGTAGTGAAACCCTAGAATCGAAAGCTCTGATACAAAATGTTAGGAAATGAGCTCACAAAAAGATAGAAAAGATAGATCAATGAATTCAAAATTAGCCTCTTTGAAGGGGAAACCTCCTTTACATTATACAGATGAACAATTATTGGATGATACCAATGACAATAGCTCCTTTCTATATATAGGAGTATAAGAGGTCCCAATACAATCAGAGCCTACATAACAATAATATTTTAGGGGCACTACAATAACACTAGTGGGCTTCTATGGGGCATAATAATAACAACATGGGGACTATATGGGAACAATAATACAATAATGGGGTTGCACTAATAACAATAAGGGGTTACACATAACACTTCAACACATCAGTGATTTTTCGCTCTGCAACCCTACGAATGCATAGGTACCTGCCGCCATTTTTGAACCCTACCTGCTCGTCCCTGACAGAGCACGTCAAGCCGCCAGTCCTTGGCTGAAGGTTTTCTATGGCAACGCTTGCAGGAGGGGCGGGCTCGGCCCCCCTCCTTCGAATGACTCCTCCGCCAGTGTGAAAACGAATCGTATGCCGCCGACTCCTCCTGACACTAATAGCGACAAAGGGCAAGAAAGACAGAAGGCCAGCGATAAGGAGATCCCTGCAGATCAGACTGCAGCCATAGACTCTGAAACGGAACAGTACCAAAATGCCTCTTCGTCACAGCCAAAGGCGACCTCGACTACTTGTATTCCCAAGTCGACAGAGCGCATCAGGATAGAACTGCCTAGTCACCGAATTAATGGAGAAATACAGTACATGCAGGACCATGCACTGATAGGCAAATTCTTGGGCTTCTGGCCGACAGAACGAGCCCTGAATGGATGGATCGAATCCAAATGGAAACCAAAGGGACAAGTAACACTGCAACTGGGCCCAAAGGGCTTCTTCACAGCCATATTTAACTGCCTGGAGGACAAAACCAAGGTATTCGAAGGAGGCCCTTACTTTTTCAATTCATCTGGACTCTACCTCACAGAATGGAAGCCTCGATTTGACCCAAACAAAGAAGATTTCAGCTGGGCTCCAGTGTGGATCAGAATGTACGGACTCCCAGTGGAATATTGGAAGGAAGAAACGCTAGCAGACATTGGAAATAGATTGGGAACCTTCATCAAAGTTGCTGAGGAAACAAAGAAGCGCAAATACACTTCCTATGCTCGAATCTGTGTTAAAATGCACCTTGCCAAGACTCTGGCAGACTCGGTAAGTCTCTTTCACGAAGACTTTGAATGGGAACAAACTCTTGATTATGAACATATCCCTTTCCGTTGCCGTAAGTGCCATGCTCATGGGCACCTGTTTAGGGACTGCCCTCTTAATCAGCAATCCAAAGCCTATTCATCAGAAACTCAGACGGACTCAGAAGGCTTCACCATAATCCCCAACCGCCGCCGGCATTCCAAAAAGAATCAGGTAGCCCCTGAGATCCTTACCAGATTAGACTCTAGGAACAAGTTCTCGCCTCTTGCCAACCAAGATCCTCCCAGCGGAGAGCCTCTGGACTCTAACTCTCAGCCTTCTTCATCCCTTGCTCCCCATGCTCCTAAGCCTGCGGTTAAACCCAGCTCTGTGCATTCTTCTCAATCTCCCCCTGAAGATACTCCAAAGGCTGACACCGATCCCAGTGATCCTTCCGTGGGCAAGGGGAAATCTAAAGTGGATCCCAAGCAACTGGCATCCGACATGGACATGGACGCAGCAATAGCACTAAGCTTACAAAACACCATAGAGGAGGAGGAACAAAACGCCCCCAGCAGTATGGAACAGGATCCGGAGAATATTATCCTTGAAGGAATAGACATCTTAAAACTTGAAACAGCCTGCAAGCAAAAGGAATACAATACTATTCCTCCCTGGCAAATAGAGCGGCTGGAAGGAGTCCTAGCCAAGGTTCAACACAATAAACATCTAGGCATACAAGGTGGAAGTCCATGGGATGCAAAAAAGAGTCTCAAAGAAACCAAGAGAAGAGGGCGCAAAACGGACCTGCAAAGGACCATTGCAGTAGGGGAAATGCTTATGGAATCAGGGAGATTCCCTAAGCTGACTAAGTTCTATAAACCTGCATCCCATTTACCATGAAGCTCATCTCATGGAATGTGAGAGGACTTAACAGCCCCTCAAAAATTAGGATGATCAAGAACTTGATACACCAAGAAAAACCTTCTATAGTTTTTCTTCAAGAAACCAAAAAAAGCACAATAGCCATGGATAAGGCAAGAAACAAGATTTGGGCTGGTAGTAGCCTAATGTCAGTAGGCGCTTCAAGGGATTCAGGTGGATTAGCCATATTATGGAATCCACAGATCCTCAATCTTTACGACTTCCAAGCCACCCATTTTCTCATACAAGCTTCCTTTCATCTCATAGGAACAAATATACATGGGCATTTGACCAATGTTTATTTTCCGCAAAGTAATCAGCACAAACTGGATCTGCTAAACACGCTTTCCAGTTTGAATGAGAACAGACAGTTCCCGCTCTGGATAAGTGGAGGCGATTTCAATATCATTCAATCGCTGGAGGAGAAAACAGGGGGAAGAACAAGATTAGAAAATGATAGCAAAGGACTCAGAGACTTTATTCAGGACAATCACTTAATGGATATTCCAACCACCAATGGGATTTTCACCTGGACCAACAAGCGCAGTGGTGTCAATCATATCACTTCTTGGCTTGACAGGTTCCTCCTTTCAGACAATGCAATCCATCTAGGCGGAGATTTCAATGCTTCAATTCTGCCCCACGGAGGATCGGACCATTGGCCCATCGTGCTTCACTGGTCACGGCCGGGCACAAGAAGCAACCGGCCCTTCCGCTTCGAAGCTTTTTGGTTCACAAATGCAAAATTCAGGCAGATCGTAGAGGAGGCCTAGAAAGCCTACAGGCCTCCAGAAGGAGCCAAAATATTTCAATTTCAGCAAAAGTTGAAAAACCTAAAGCAGGTTCTCAAAAATTGGAACAAAAATCAATTTGGCAACATTCAGGAGGATCGACAAAGGTTGGAAAAACAAATGGAAGCACTTCAGCAAGATATCATTAAAGAAGGCCGCACGGAGGAGCAGTTACAACAAGAGCAAAACCTCTGGCATCGATTAGAAGAACGGAGAAAGCAAGAAGAAATACTCTGGCGGCAGAAATCCCGAATCAATTGGCTAAAAGAGGGCAAAAAGAACACGAAATTTTTTCATAGAACAGCTCTTCAGAGGCGCATGTACAACAACATCACTTTCATCAACAATCAACAAGGAGAGAGAGTAGAAACCCATGAAGACATGGAAAAAGAATTAACACATTACTTTCAAGACATCATTAAAGAGTCGGAAGGAAACAGGGACGCCGAAATCAGAGCCATCACACAGCATATTCCAAGAATCATAACTGATGAGCACAACAACAAATTACTACAGCCAACATCCCTGAAAGAAATTGAAGAAGCAATGAACCAGCTCAAGGATGGCAAAGCCCCGGGGCCCGAAGACTTCACTGCCAATTTCTACCACGAATTCTGGGAATTAATCAAAGAAGAGGTTTGGGAGCTGGTGGAGGAATCAAGAAGCATGCACTGGATTCTTCCAGCCCTCAACACTACCTTCATTGCACTAGTTCCCAAATGTGCTGAACCAAGCAAGCCTGAAAGCTTTAGACCCATTGCTCTATGCAATGTTATATACAAGCTTATCTCTAAGGTCATCGCAAATCGGCTCAAGCCTCTTCTACCCTTACTCATTTCACCGGAGCAAACCGGTTATGTCGAAGGAAGGCAGATCATGGACGGGATCATTCTATCAAATGAAGTGATTCACTCCCTCAAGATACTCAAAAAGCCAGGTATGCTTCTCAAACTAGATTTATCCAAAGCTTTTGACAAGCTCAGTTGGAACTATATACAAAAAGTGCTTATTGCTTTTGGCTTCAGTCATACTTGGACAAGATGGGTCTATAGTTTGATCTCCTCTCCAAGCTTTTCTGTACTGTTAAATGGTTCTCCTTCTCATCCTTTTAGGCCTTCAAGGGGCATTAGACAAGGGGACCCCTTATCGCCTTTCCTCTTTGTACTCATGGCAGAAGGGCTAGGCAGATTACTGAAGGCAGCCGTCTCTACTCAAATGCTCAAAGGAATCTCCATTCATGGCCTTCCTCCTCAATCCCACCAACAATTTGTTGACGACACTTTGCTCTTTGGCCACCCATCCTCGCAAGAAGCCTCAGTCTTCAAATCTCTGCTATCTATTTTCTCAAAAGCTTCAGGAACCTCCATCAACTCATCGAAATCTCAGCTATATTTCTTCAATACCCCCCCTTCCACTCAAAGGAACATAGCTAGAATTTTGCAGTTTACCATTTCTAAACTCCCGTCGACCTACCTAGGGGCCCCCCTGGCTGCAGCAGCTATCAAACATTCCTCCTGGCAGACTCTTCTAGACAAGCTTGAATCTAAACTCTCCCTCTGGACCTTCCGAGCTCTTAATATTGCCAGCAGGCTTGTCCTGATCAAATCGGTACTCCAAGCCATGCCTTTGTACCTCTTTTCACTGTTGTCCGCACCTAAATGGGTCCTTAAATCTATCCGTAATCTCCAGCGAAACTTTCTCTGGGGCTCGTCTGGCCTCAACAGAAAATGGGCGCTAGTGAAATGGCAAGATGTCTGCAAGCCCAAATCCGATGGAGGCCTGGGACTTCGAGACCCTTTACAGAGAAATGATAATATGGGGGCTCACATGTGGTGGAATTGGATCACTAAGCCAAACGCACCATGGGCCAAACTGTGGCAGGCAAAATATGCACCAGGCAGCCAATGGAACGATCTAATCAGAATCAACTCCACAACTTAGGGATCTTCGATATGGAACGCAGCCAAACCCCACAACAAATTCATTCAAGAGCATAGTTTCTGGGAGATACACTCCGGCACCACTGCCAGATTTTGGGAGGATTCATGGCAGCAGCTCCCCAAGCTTGCCACAGTTTTTCACAAGCCTCTCTGGCAAGAGCAGATGCAGCAAGCACAACTCACTCAAGTCAATCAATTTTGGCAACATTCTGCAAGTACCGACTTCAGAACCTGGGAGAAGGCCAGTCTCTGGCAAAACAATTGGCAAAGCGAGACATATGAGGACATAGAGAAAGAATTATCATATAGGAAAATTCGGTACTCCACTCTACAGGATCGCCTCAGATGGGGCCATAAACACAAAGGTACATTTACTACTCAAGAAGCCCATCAGCTCAGATATAATGGAAACCAACCCAATAAGGACCCGATTTGGGAAAAGATCTGGCAACCAGGAATTTGGCCCAAAATATCCACTTTCTTATGGCTGCTCAGCAAACGAAGAATACTAACTTGGGACAACCTGATCAAGCGTGGATTCGTGGGGCCATCAAGATGCCCGAACTGCAACATTGACTCTGAAACAATAGGACATCTCATGGAATCCTGCTCGTTAGCAAAGCAAATATGGAGGAAAGCAGAGAGCTGCAACATGAGATCAGAAGCCAGGACAGAAGACATAGCAGAAAACTTAAGGAAATGGGCTCCCTCCCCCTACAAGAGTCAGCTTCTCAACCGCCTGTGGAGACTCTTACCAGGATTCATATACTGGATTCTTTGGAAAGAAAGAAACCACAGAATCTTCAACAACTCTTCCCAGCCCAATGAAGCCTTATGGTTAATCCTCAACAAACAGCTGCAAGAAACTCTGGCCCTCAAATCATGGACAGACACGGATATGCCAGACTCCCCTTTAGAATGCCGGATCCTGAAGGCTTGGAACATAAACCTCTCAATGCTTCAGAAAGAAGGCACCAGACCCCCTAACAGCAGCACCTCTCCTTCCAGTTGGTCCCCTCCTGCTTATGCTACCTACAAGTTAAATTTCGATGGGGCGGCCAAAGGAAATCCGGGGCTCGCAGGTTATGGAGGACTCTTCCGAAGTCACTCAGGGGAAATAATTCAGATTTTCTATGGCTCATTGGGTAAAGATACTAATAATGTAGCTGAATTAGAAGGCTTATGGAGAGGCTTATGTCTTGCAGAACAGCATAACTACTTTCCTTTGGAAGTAGAAGGTGACTCCCTAATCCTTATCAATGCTGCCCAAAGACTCCAAGCAGGCACGCCGGCGGTCAAGGTGGCCACGAGTTGGAGACTATTAAGCAGGCTAGAATCCATGGAGGAGAAGCTACAAACTCCCCAAAGTATAGAGTTCAAGCATGTTCGGAGAACAGCGAACAAGGTGGCTGATAGATTAGCCAACCAAGGTGCCTCCCAGTGCATTTCCTAGTTTGCAGGTTCACTGGATAACTCAGAAGATGACAAGCTCAACAATGACTGTATCTCTCTGGCGAAGAAGGATTTCATCATCCCGGATGCGGGTGCATAGGGGGAGGGAGAATGGCATGCGCCATCACGTGGGCGGGTGGCATGATCACGGTGTCTGGCGGTACCACGCGCTGCGTTGCATTAAACAGTTTGAAGGCGAAGAGAAGAAGGCATTAATGCCTGTCTACTCAGCTCGAGGGAGGCAGTTGAGCGATGGGGTGGAGATGAAGTTTAAACAGCGAAGGATGGCACAACGGAGGGAGACTTGCGAGCTTAGTAAGGAGACCCTGCTCCGCTCAGACAACAATGCGATTGCGGAGCTGAGGGGTGTTAGCTCTTGGAGCTGTGATTGCGAGACTGGTGTGGGTTCTTGGAGCTGGGTTTGCGAGACTGGTGTTGGTCTCTAGAGCTGGTGCTGGTTCTTGTTGCTGGGATTGGCTCTTGGTGCTGATTCTTGTTACCGGGGTTGGTTCTGGGTGCTGGTTAGTGTTGCCGGGGTTGGTTCTTGGTGCTGGTTCTTGTTGCCGGGGTTAGTTCTTGGGGCTGGAGTCGGGTCCTGGTGCTGGCGTTGGTTCTTGACACGGGTGGTCGCTATAGCCATTGTCGAAGCTCAGAGCACTGGAATTGGAAGGAGAATAGCAATGCGGCGGGAAAGGCCGAGAATGGGCAGCCGGAGAGGTGGAATTCAGGGCAGAGCTCCACCACAGGATGACTATTATTTCCCCTCTTCTTCCATTGAGGTAACCTCGCGGCCTCAGTGGTTTCAGGACAGCAACGATGAGGAGGGGGGGCATAATGAAAGAAGCCTAACTGCTGAAGAAAGGCAGAGGGAGCTCCCCATGCTCAGGTATCGACTCCCCTGCCCACAAGTCAATTCCACTTTGGTTGTGTCCATTACTGTTGAACCTGGAGTTAATCCGAACATAGAGGTCGAGCCTCTGCTAGAAGGGCAGCGATCCAGCAGAGAAGACTCTCCAATTGCTTGCCTTCCGATCGGAGCAGGAATTGGTTGGTCGCCGCCTGAACGTGATCCTGGGCCGGGATGGATGGAGCCTCGTCGTGCACATGGGATGGGCCTGGAACTCCCCGCTACCAATCTTGACTCGGATGCTGGCCCTTCTGTGCACGCTGCTGCTTCACTGGCCGGTCCGAGCAAGCCAGCCCGAAAGGGTAGCCCAGATAAGGTCATCCAGCTTTCAGATTCAGAGGATAAGCTCCATTTCGGGTGCCGAATTGCAGAGGCGCTCCAGACTACTGATGAAGATTGAACTCGCCCTGGTAATCTCTGTTTTTGTTGGGATTTCGATGTGTAAATCGACTAAGTGGTAGCCTTATCTCTGTCAATGTGTCGGCTATAATGTTTAAGTGTCACCTGTAATTGTCCAAGTGTCAATTGTCATTGTCCAGTTGTTTGTGTGTCTTTGTCCGGGTCATCCTACGGCCCTGGTGTCCTGGTGTCCATCTATGTTATGTCCATCTATGTTCAGTCCATCTATGTTATGTAACAATGACGGTAGTGGTTTAGCAACATTCCCAATTTTGAATCCTTTCAATTTTGGAGCTGACAAGTGGGCAAGGCCAGGGCTGACAGGCAAATCTTCTTAAGCCTTGCCCTTTGTACTCTATTATGTATATTTGTTTTGTATGATAATAGAATTAGTCAAATTCAGAAAAAAAAAAACAATAAGGGGTTACACTAGTAGTATAGGTACCTAACGATTTTCTTTATTTTGCTAATTATATTGGTTTTTATTAGTCTTGTTCGAATTTTATATAATTGGTAATATTCACAAATGTTTTTACATGTTTTTTTGTAGTGGAAACATGTTTACATTTAAAACTAAGTATTTCAAGTCATTTAATTTATAACTTAAAAAATAAATTTTTAACATCTTTGTTTAAAGTGTTTAAATCTAATTTACAATAGACTTCTTCTATAGGCTTTGGATAGACATTAGGATGGATCAAAAGATCGTAATTCTAAATATGAGTTATCAATTTATAACTATATTTTATTAAGATATCAATCTAAATGTACTCATATTATCTCCTTTTTCAAATGACATTGTGAGAATCAATCTAAAATAACTCACAAAGTGATAAGAAATGGAGAAGGAAAATCATATACATGTTATATATATGTGTACTAAAAGGCCTACTACAACCATTATCAAAGTTTTTCGATATAGTAAAATAATCTCCCTTATTTTCACTATGCAACATATCTCCATAAAAATAAATGTAGTTTAAAACATGGTGTACAATATATATGAAAATAAGGATTCAAGGTCACAATCCTTCTCAAAGAGGAAAATGAGAAGAATATAACCAAAATGAGAAAATAGTGAATTTAGAAACAACATTGAAGATTTATTCTACATATATATACTTATTGGTTTATTAATCAGTTCACATGCTTTCTCTTCTTATTTAATTCAAAATCAATATAAATCATGTAGTCATAACTCTATGAGGTCTTTAACAATGAAAAATTGTGTATTAATATGTAAGATTAAATTCTTGACATGAGACGTAAAGTCATGTTTATTATATTTAAATTCTAGCTCTTGCAACATTATGTAAACTAAAAGGAGGTATTATGCATGTATAAAATGTTGGTTACATATGTTTATGGACCATAAGAGAAACAAATGGGCTTTCATGGATGCAAGATAGGTTTTAACTTTTTATTCATGGATAGTGGAACAATTTTTACTTTTCTTTTCTACAGTAATTATAAATCAATTTTTTATTAATAAATATTTTATGGCTATGAATTAAATGATAAATAATGTGATGGTGATTAAGAGACATTTGTTTCACTTTCTAATAGACTTGGTGATTGCATTTTTCTTTCCTATTTATATTATGTAAAATAAATATATATTTTTATGCATTTATAAGTAAATTATTTGAAGTAGATATTTCTTTATCATTGTGAACATGATGTAATATTAGCTAGGAGAAATGTGAAAACATGAATTTTAGTGACTATCTGGTGATAAGTATGTGGAAAGAATAATATTTCTTGAGTTGTTCACTAAGAAATAATCGAATATATTATTTTTGACATAGTTAAATCTAATATAGTATGCTTCAAATGGTTTTTTGGATCCATCGCATAATTTTAGTTAGATAATCAACATTTTGAACCCCCAACTATGGTTTATCTTCTGGATAACTTGAAGATGAACCACAGTTGGGGGTTCGAAACGTCGATTATCTAACTAAAATTATGCAATGGATCCGGAAGACAATTTGAAACAAAATTAAATTCGTAGAAATATGAAATCTAATATAGTATGATTTTTGTATTATTTAACTCATATTTATTATTAAAAAAGGATAAATTTAAACCACAATAGAAAAAGATTTGGTCTCTTTCAATGATTGATAAATTTGTGATTAAGATGGATCTATAGTGATTTTTTATCTCTATATATAGATCAACTATAGTGTAATTTTTCATTGTTTAAATTGTGTTTTTGAATAATTTATTATTATTAATATTTTATATTAAAATTTGAATGAGTTACACATTTTTGTCTTATTAAGAACTAACTAAAATATTTTACCTTTAATTATTTTTTCCTTGTGAGTATTGAAATAGTTTACTAATTAGGTTAGAAAATATATGAATAAACTATCTAAGCAATAGAAAAATATTTATAGTAATTTTACAATTATAGTTTCAAGCATACTAAACTTTGTAATTTATAAAAAAAGCTTTGAATTTTTTTTAAAGTTGTTTTGGATGTAATTTCATATGAAAATTTTTGATATAAGTTCATACATAATCTATAATAAATATTATTTCATAAAAATAAACATCATGATGATAACCATCTAACAAACATAAATATCATCTAAAATACACATTGAAATTCACTACCATCATATAATTATATACACCTCTAGAAAAATATAAATGTCATTAGCTAGCACACAAATCTAATAATCTAACAAGGCATCATTGTCATGATCACATCTAAAAAAACACAAGAATTGTAATCTAACATCATCGCCACACACCCTCAAATTAATATACATCTCATGTCAAATAATTGTTATCACATACACATCTATCTACAAGCACATTAAATGAACATATCTAACATGACCTAACAATATACACATCAACACCAACATATAAATTAAGTACATAAACATGAACAAAAAAATTCACCATATATATATATATATATATATATATATAGAGAGAGAGAGAGAGAGAGAGAGAGAGAGAGAGAGAGAGAGAGACACAGAGAGAGAGAGAGAGAGAGAGAGACACAGAGAGAGAGAGAGATAAACAAGTCAAACAACTACATCAAGTCAAATAAATGTTATCGAATATCTGATACAACATACATAGTAGTGGTAGCTTGGTCTATATCCTAGTCTATGGTAGGATAGTCTGTTTCCTGTTAAAGTAATACCCCAACAATCAAACTATTAGGTGGAGGAGAAGGTGGATGGTTTGTTCTCTCAGGATAAACATGAGGAACCACCACCAGTACTGGGTGATAAGCATGAGGGGAATAATGATGATGTGGAGTACTACCAGAAGGATCATCCACACCTTGACCATGATTTGATGGGGTAGTACTACCAGAAGCATGACCACCACCTTCATCATCATGATCTAATGGGTTAGCACTGTGTGAAGACTCATGTGGTGTATCTGCTACATGCCCTACATTCCTCCTCGCTATCAGTAGCCTAGTAGCTCTGACGATATGATGCATAAGATTCATCATATCACATGGACAACCCCTAAGGAGCTCCAAAAGCCTTGGATCTTCCATGATGTCTTGAGCCCTTGCAAGGTGGACTCCCTCCTCTACCAAAAATCTATACAGTCAGTCGCAGTATTCCATCCTAAATCTGAGACCATCCCTACGGGTCCATATGCCCACACCTCCCCTCTGCACCTAAGGATCATGTTCCTCACCCTCTTGGGCCTCACCCTCTTGGGCCTCGCCCATCTCTACATTTGATCCCTTCTATGCGGGAGGAGGCATGTACCCAATGAATGTTTCGATGTATACAAAATATGTAGTATACAATAATAATTAGACAATTTCAATAAACAATTTAATAAAATAAGTTAATAAACGTGCTATAATAAATTGTATTCTAATTAAGTAAGAAAATAAAATGAAAATAGATTAATTTAAAGAAAACGCTAATATTATGTCTATCATCCGTAGGCTCATTCGATGTGAAGACGATGTTGGGACACTTTCTCCAATCCATCCTCACATACGGAAATGACACTAAGATAAACGTGTGGTCATTCTCATTAGCTAGTAGTGCCAATTCCTGGGTACAAATCTTGGATGGATACTTCGGCAGACCCCTATTGGGAATCATCTGGCCCCACATGTGCATCTACACCTCAGTCATTGTCTTAGGAGTGTGATAGTCAAATTTAATCCTTGTATCTGGAAACCTCTCAAAAAATGAACAAAAAAAATTGAACTGAAAGAGTAGTATGTCCTCCCATGTATCACCACATGGAATCTATCTAAATCCCTACAAAACTGACTCAAAAAAATGGCAGACCATCTGATACATCATGGCGCCTACATCAAAGAATTGACATAATACAAAAGAGGGAAACTAATGTGTTTCCCATCACTAGTATAGTGTGTAATGGAAGTCAATAATAATGAGAGGAACCTAACCTCCTATGCAGTAAAAAAAGCAATATGTAGTTGTCCACCACACACTTGAAAATTTGTTGGACAAACTACATGACCCCCATCATATCTTTGAGACTAGACAAGATGACTCTCTTCTTCAACCCCATGGGGGACATCAGGGAACTAGGAAAAATCCTCCCCTCTTCTGGATAGGCTAGTGATAAAATATATGTCCTCCTCAGAGGGCCTATACCATGTCTCAAGACCAACACTGAAAGACTTCTCATGGACACTCCACTGGTGGATTAGTTATGCCAACAAGCTAAAGTGTGCCTTCAGGGATGTATCCTTCTCATAGTATTTAAGAAGACCTTTGTTCCTTAAGAGCACTCGGGTTGTTGTATTAACAGGGTGAGGGTATAAATCCCTCTCACTCTCCCGTGCTTCCCATGGTCAGACCACATTGTATTGGTCCATAATTTTCTCTTGCCCCTATTGTTTCTCCCTCTATAGATGTCTCTGATACATGATTGACATAAAATACATCAATCTCATAGATAAAAATATTTTTTTTATTAAATGAAAATTTTGTTTACAAATATGGAAACATAAATTTCAACTAAAAAGAAAAAAAAATATCCCCGCTACACCCAAAAAATAGCTATGCAGCGACTCTGGTGCACCATCAAACACAACATCATCAGAAACAGTGTGTACATACATATGATGCACCAGCTTTGGTTTACATACAAAAATTTTCAACGTGGTGCATCTAGACTTATGCATCGTTGCGTACGTATAACCTTTTCGCACTAACATGGAATGTTTAGGATATCAAATGCACCAAGCCATATTTTTTAAATATTATGTGTGTGGAGCATTTGGTAAATATGAACGCATCAATCATAACCTAAAAATGTATGCACCGACATATAATTTATAGCTTTTGCTATTGCACTGTAATTTATAAAATGCACTACAAAAACCACTGTGTGTCAGGTACATGAACCGAATTGTTGTGCACCCTATAAATTTACAGGGTGCACTATTTTCAGTGTAAGATGAACTTGTTGAATGTACCATGCAGGGAAAAAAAAAATTGTGGATTTTTTTACTTATTTTGCAATTCTAATATACAAAAAATTAAATTAGGGAGAATCATAGGCAATACTTGGACATTTGGTCATCAAGGAGGCATTGTTGACACATAATTAAGAAGAAAAAAAAATCACCATCATTTGAGAAAATTGGAAAGCCACGCACTGAGCATGGTACAGAAGGATGGTGATCAAGAGAAGCACCAATGGTAGCGTGCTTGCATGAGGTAAGAGTGGCATTAGTGCGTCAAAGCTCTATAACATTGAAGATGGTAAAAATAAAATTTACAGTTGGTAGTTTTTTTATTTAATCCTATTTCGATGAATTATTATAACTGCACCGACGTGTACTATCTCCAAGAGCACCACTTTTTTTTAAAATTAAAAACCCTATAGCAATTCTCTTGTTATGATGCACCTAGGTGTTTCAATACAAGAACCGCATTGGTGCTTTGTGGGAATATAGCATCACATTTAAAAAAAATAAAAACTGCCTAACAATGATCTTTTTAAGACACGGCAAGGTGTTTTAATACATGAAGAACATCGCTGCTTTGTGGGAATAAAACACAACATTTTTCAAAAAATTAAAAACTCTATAGTGGTGCTCTTGTTAAGATACACTGGGACATTTTAATACATGAATCGCACCAGTGCTTCATGGGAATATAAAACAACTTTTTTTTTTTAAATTAAAAACCCCCTAGCAGTGCTCTTTCTAAGATAGAATTAGGTGCTTTAATACATGTACAAAACCAGTGCTTCATTGGAATATAGAACTACGTTTTTTTTAAATTAGAAACCCTATAACAGTGATCTTTTTAAGTACACGTCAATGAATTTTAATACAAGAATAGAACCAGTGCTTCAAGTGGATATAGCACCCATGTGGTCAAAGGAATTTTAGGACCAACATTTTTTAAATTAACCTTTATCTAGTGCTATCGAGTAGTGTAATCACTAGTGTGTTATATATAGGAGGCGCACCATTGTTTTGTGTAATGCTTCGGTGGTGTGCTATATTGTGTACGCACTGGGGCGTTAGAGTACTAGTGTAGCACTGGGTCATTCTCATAGTATAGCACCGGACTGGGCAAAATGAATTTTACAATTGATATTTTTGTAAATTTATCCATTTTCCGGTGCTATTGAGTAGTATACACACCAGTGCTCTTTTTTATTTAGGGCATCAATTTTTTATTTATTTTTAAATAAATCTTCCATGGTGATTGGCAATCGCCTTGTTATGAAGTAATATGTAAATAATGAGATTCAAAGTTCAAATCCCTATGGGTTAGACTAGCAAAAAAAAATCTACCATGGTGCACATTGTTCTATTAGGCACCTATGCTTATGTGTATAGTAAAGCATCGGTGCTTATGTGTATAGTAAATCATCGGTGCATTTGTATATTATAGACATATCATTAATACAACATCTTCTAAAACATCTGCCCACCCACCTCTGCTAGTGACTTTCATTAAAACGGATTTTTGGGCTACTTTTGTAGGGGCTTCCACAAAAACCTCCGCTAGAGGCTCTTTTCCTTGTATTGAAGCATAGGGGTGGCATGGCTTTTTTTTTTTCAACAACATCGCGACATGACTTTTGTAAGGATGCAATATGTTGCATGGTTAATAAAATAGTTCATTTACAGTTGAAAATACATTTTAATGCAATAGTTCACAATACACTTTCTAAAATTGTGATGTAATTTATAATATATTTTACTTTCCCTTTGGTTGGATTTTCTTGTTTACATTGTTTATTATTGTTTTCATATTGTTTGCTTATTTATGGATACATATACCAACAAATAAATCTGAATATGGGTTTTCACTGTTTATTACACATATAGTGCAGAGAAATGGGTAAACATGAAAGGTGGGGAATGAAAATTATCATTAAAATATTGTTGTATGTAGGCAATGTGGTAGTAAAAATTAGGACACTACACAACCTATAAGGTCATCTAAAACCTGAAAATGATTTTGGTTATGATCCATCAACTAGAGAATAAACATCTTGTTCAGTGAGGATGAGTTTTGTAAAATATTTCCATGAAGAATAGTTGGGGATGCCTTCAATCTTTTCAAGATTACTAAGTTTAAAACTCTCCATGTCAAAGATTAGAAGACATTGAATTCAAATTCTCATAAAAAACACTTGTAATTCATTCACACATTTATTTTTTCCACAAAAAAAAAAAAAAAAAAAAAAAAAAAAAAAAAAAAAAAAATTAACTTAGTTTGAAACAAACTGACGTGCCTTTTCCTTTGCATAAAATAAATATATATCCAAAATTCTAAATCAATACATGACTAGTAAAGTTATCTCACTTTTTTCATTTTGCACATCCAATTTCATAAATAACAAAAGATAATATATGGAGACTATATTGTCCAACCTCAATTAATTTCCTATCTAAATACAAGAAGGAAGTTACCACTAGAAAACAATGCAACAACAATAATTAGAATACTAAGAAAATATATGGTAGTTCATTAATGAGATTATTTAGTGTTTTGAGTGTTAATCTAGGTTTTCATTAATGTCAATATGACAGTAGCCAGGATGAAAAATATTCTTAAGATGCTACAATGTCATTGATGAAGATGCCAAAGTCAATAATGAAGAAGTTCCAAGTGTACCTCGATGATCTAGGAGCTCTTGATGACCTTTGTGATGAATGTCCTTACCTTTGATGGTCTTGATGATCTTATGAAGCCATAACCTTAGATGTCCTTACCTCCAATAATCTTGATAATGGAAGACTATACGATGATGATGAGAGACTACATGATGCATATGATTGATGACACATCACCATCTTGGGGACATGGTGACATTTATGAGCATAGGAACCTTGACGAAGAAACCAAACAAAAGTAAGCTCATCCATGAGAAGCCCATCCACCAAAAAAGTTGTTCTTCTATATTTCTACACTAAATAACGACCAGTCACATTAAAAATTATTTTTCACCTCCTTAGAGGAAAGATATTTCCATGAGACCTACACCATATTTTAGAGCATAATGTTTCCTTTCCAATGAGATATTATGTAGCCCAAAACACCAAGCAGTTTGAAAATTATGAATTCTTGAAGTTAATTTATTAAGTCTAAGCGGTGAGCCAACCTTAACTTATCCTACTCATTTCACCAGCATCAGAGACGTGTCCCTTCATGTTTAGTCGAAAATCACTATAAATATATGTCTAAACCTTCATTTTTCACCATGAATTCAGTCAAGGTTTCAGAGAATAATGAAAAAAGGATAAAGGAGGCTGAAGAGGATAGGAAAACATTGTTTCAAAAATTATTTAACATCATATCATTATTTAACTACTTGAAGCAGCTTAGACCTGTGGAGTATATATATATTTCAGACCTTACCTGTTGCAGCCTTGGTGGAGCTCAGACATGTGGAGTAAATACATATTTCAGACCTTATTCTATTGCAGCTATAGGACTTTGGATTAGGTGTTTAAGGGATCAAATTTGTAGCAACTCACTAACTATGGAAATTATAGTGTTTTGGACTATGGACTGTGGGCTCAGATGCTTGACATTGGACTATGGTGTAGCCTTAACTTGGCATGGATTCTTCATCTTGACAATGATATCTTGACTGTGGTACAGAAGTGATGATTAGGTATAGCAACATAGCTTGGATCTCTCCTTCAGATTGTTTCATCTAATACAGTGATTGTGTTAGATCATAAGCATAACTGTGGCAGTGGATATATTGTTGTGGTAACTCATACAGGGTATAAGCTTGACTGTGGTAGCATGGGTAGTGGACAAACCTCCTGCAGTGTAATATCATCAACTAGATTAGACCTCTAGTAAATAGGCTTAAGGTAGCCTGAACAGGAGGAAAGTCAAGGTTGAAGACCTTGAGGATTTGCATACATTTGAAGTAGCCTTATCTTATACTACTTGTAGAAAAACATCATATTTTGAGGACATTATTGAAGTCCTTATGGAATAACCTTATGAATGATATCTTGGGGAGATATGAATTTTTTTTAGGAAACCCTTTCTACAATAGACAAAGTCATCATTAAGTAATGAAGGGTTATTGAAGACTAAGCAAGGACACTGTGTGCAGACCTATTGAAGCCATCATTGTTGAAGTTGGTTGAAGACCTTTTGGAGCACCAGTGAAGTATTGTTTGGAGCTTATCTCACATCCCTTTGAATAGCATATCTGAAGCATTTTTGGAGCAACCTTTAAAGAGGCTTAGAGCAGGTGTAGAGCTTAGTGTTGCACATTGTAGATGCATTGAAGATTTTTGGAGATCATTGGAGACCATGATGCATTGGTCATCATGAGGTGACTTGGATAGATCTTTGCTTGGGTATAATGAAGAGAAGTGGTGGCACATTCTATGAGATAATGTTGTCATTGATGATATGATGTGCCGATTAAGTGAAGGGATTGCTAAAGATTGACAGGGCTCGTTGAAGAATACTTTGGGAGCCATGAAGAAAAACCTAACATATCTCGACAAAGAAAAGCTAAAGGATTGGTGTCCTTGGATTTAGTGCTCCTAAACTCAAGGTTGGTGTCTTGGATAAGATAGGGTCAAATCCCTAGAGGTCAGAGCCTCAATAAAGTCCAAGTAGGTTCTTAGCACATCGCAAGTTGGAGCCCTACCCATATTGTACTTGATTCATTATAAATATTATATTAATAAAATCATTTACTTCTATTGTTCATTTTTTTGTTCTAAATATAAATGATCTAACTAGTAAAAGTAAGAATTGAAAATAAATATTGATTCAACCCCCTCTCATTATTTCCAACAATTGGAATCAGAGCCAGTACCTTCACTTAAAGCCTAACAGCTTGAAGGTTGATCATTAGAACACAAATGGCTAAGCCAAGGAAGAAAGTCTCCAATCCTCCTAAGGATGTGTCTCCCTCAACCACCCAAATTGAAGTCAATCAATTTGTGAAGGCTCCATTGTTCAATCGAAAATTTGATATATGGGAGGAAAGAATGAGGAATTTCTTAAAGACTCAATTTATTGAAGTCTGGAAATCAGTAATTATTGATAGCATGATCGATGGAGAATCCAAGGAACATAATACAAGAGAAATGAAAGAAATCTTGAATGGGCTACCGAATTCTATGAAGGCCAATTTTGAAAAATGTTCGTCAGCAAAAGGCATATGGGATAAAATTCATGATCTTCACTCAAAAGGAGCATTGACAATGATCTCTAGTCAAGAATATGATGAAAAATAATAAGGAAATCCAAAACCCATAAAGGAAGCTGAAAATAAGATTGATGAAACCAAGGCTAAAGAAGACCTAGAATATGAAGAGAATGAAAAATATTTTGAAGAAGATCTCCTCACTAAATGTATGGCTATCGTGGAAGAGATTAACAATTTGAAAAAGGAAAATGAGGAACTTAAGAATAAAGTGCGAGTTGGTGACCAAGGCAAGACAAGGAAGGAAGTTGACCTTGTCCAGCTTCAAGTGCAAGAAATAGATGAGGAGCTTGTTAAGATCAAGGAAGAATTTCATCAAAACAAGAGAAAGCATCATGAAGAATCCATATCCATGACAAATCAATTGGATAAGGCAAAGAAACAGGAAGACACATTGTCAAGCCACCTTGAACAAAGGGACAAGAGCTTGAACAAACTTGAAACGTAGATTAGTCAATACAAGGAAGAGGTCTCCTCCCTTAGATCTTAGCTAGAAGAGATGGATAATGACATCAACAAGTTAAGAGAAGAAATCATCTCGCTTAATTTTGAAACATGTAAAGCTACAAGGATCAAGGAAGAAATGGAGAGTAGTCTAGATAAGGAAAATGAAGAAATCTTCAAAATAAAATCAGATATCATGTCCCTTAAAATAGAAGCAAATGAAGCTATACGTATCAACAAAGAGACTAAGAAATAACTTGCTAAGAAGAATAACGATTGTGAAAGAATAGAAGAAAATATTATCTCCCTCAAGAAAAATATTGAAGGGATGGAAAAAATCTTGAAGAGCTCTCAAGCCTTGGATGACATGCTCAGCCATGAAATATATCCATTTGATAAATCAGGTCTTGGCTATGAAGGTGAATCCTCATGCAAGGGTGGCCATACTTCAAACAACAAGTACATGAGGAAGCTTGATGGAAATAATGATGCTCCCAGTTCCCATAAAGAAAAGAGTCAAGTTGACATTAGAAGAAATCCTACTCCAAGAAAAAATGTAGATGGTGTCAAGGATGCAAGAAGCAATGGTTATCATTAAAGGATCCCAAGGCAAAAAGACTTCAGAAGTACATCAAGGAAAACTTCTTCTCCCATGTACCGAAGTATATTTCTTGGTTATTTATATTCTTGTACAAACTTTGGGCACATGGAAGAATATTGTAGGGCATATCACAAAGACCATTATAATAGTCCCCGTCAATCTCCGAGAAGTAATTTTGCAAGAAGAAATCATGAATTCTTATTCATGAACAACATGGAGTGCTTCAAGTGTCATAACATTGGTCATATGGCACATAATTGTAACTTTAATTGGGATCCTACACAAGATAGAACCATGCAAGAGAAGAAAGTTACACAAACATGGAGAAGGAAGTAAATACAATCTGAAAATCTCTTGAACACTCTATCCAACTACACATGTTGTTGATCTGATGAAGTCATCCTTGGTATTCCAAGTGTTTCATGGTGATACCTTGCCAAAATGAGAGTCTACCAAAGTTAGGGGGAGCTTGTGTTTCTTGATCATTCTTCTAGAAGTTATCTGTGAAAAGGCCCTATGAAATCCTTGACGAGTAACACAACTTTTGGTGGAAACTCCATTGAAGACATAATCCTTTACTCATCTAATGGAACATTGTTGGAGATGCCTTCCACTTGATCACAAGGAAAGCAATATTTCTTGAGATAGAGGAGTTTATGTAGACAAGGGGAGTTGGTTCATCACATAAAGAAATTCAAACACATCTATCATGGACACACCGCCAGAAAGAAAAGCACCATGACAAGGGGAGTAATGTACCTATGAATATCTACTATTCATGAATAAGAGAAGCAGCTTGACAGGGGGAGTACTCAAGCACCCCATTTTCCATTTATGTTAGAGGGGGAGAGAAATTTGAAAGAACAATAATATTGCCATCAATGACAAAGGGGGATGTTGTTAATCTAGGTTGTCATTGATGTCAATATGGCAGTAGCTGGGATGGCAAATATTCTTGAGATGCTACAATGTCATTAATGAAGATTCCAAGTCACTAATGAGGAAGTACCAAGTGTACCTTGATGATCTAGGAACTCTTGATGACCTATGTGATGAATGTCATTACCTTTGATGGTCTTTATTATCTTATGAAGCCATAACCTTAAATATCCTTACCTCAAATGATCTTGATAATGGAAGTTTATATGATGATGATGAAAGACTACATGCTGCATATGATTGATGACACATCACTATCTTGGGGACATGATGACATTTATGAGCCTAGGAGCCTTGATGAAGAAACAAAACAAAATTAATCTCATCCATGATAAGCCCATCCATGAAAAATGTTGTTTTCCTCTATTTCTGCACTAAATAATGACTAATCACATTAAAAAATATTTTTTACCTCCTTAGAGCCCAAATATTTCCATGACACCTACACCATGTTTTAGAGCATAATTTTACCTTTCCAATGAGCTATTACACAGCCTGAAACTCCAAGCAGTTTGAAAGTTATGAATTTTTGAAGTTAATTTATTAAGTTTATATAGTGAGCCAACCTTAACTTGGCCTACTCATGTCGGCCAGCTTCAGAGACGTGTCCCTTCATGTTTAGTCAAAATTCACTATAAATATATGTCTAAACCTTCATTTTTCACCATGTATTCAGTCAAGATTTCAGAGAATAGTCACAAAAGGATAAAGGAGGTCAAAGAGGATAGGAAAACATTGTTTCGGAAATTCTTTAAGATCATATCGTTGTTTAAATATCTGAAGCATCTCGGATCTGTGGTGTATATCTATATATATATATATATATATATATATATATATATATATATATATATATATATATATATATATATATATATATATATATATATATATATATATATATATATATATTTAATACCTTACCTATTGCAGCCTCGGTGGAGCTCATACTTGTGGATTAAATACATATTTCATACCTTGTTTATTGCAGCTACAGGACTTTGGATTAGGTGTTTAAGGGGTCATATCTGTAGCAGCCCACTGGCTATGGAAATTATAGTGTTTTAGACTTCGGACTGTGGGCTCAGATTCTTGACATTGAACTATGGTGTAGCCTTAACTTTGCATGGATTCTTCAGCTTGACAATGGTAGCTTGACTTTGGTATAGAAGTGATGACTAGGTGTAGCAACATAGCTCAAATCTCTCCTTCAGACTGTTTCATATAATACAGTGATTGTGGTAGCTCATAAGCATAACTACGGCAATGGATATATTGTTGTGGTAACTTAGACAAGGTATAAGCCTGACCGTGGTAGCTTGAGTAGTGGACAAACCTCCTGCAGTGTAATATCATCAACTAGATTAGACCTCTAGTAAACAGACTTAAGGCAACCCAAACAGGAGAAAAGTCAAGGTTGTAGACCTTGAGGATTTGTATACATTTAAAGCAGCCTTCTCTTGTACTACTTGTCGAAAATCATGATATCTTGAGGACATTGTTGAAGTCCTTATGGAATAACCTTATGAATAATATCTTGGGGAGATATGAAGTTTTTTTAGGAAACACTCTCTACAATAGACAAAGTTGTCATTAAGTAATGAAGGGTTATTGAAGACTAAGAAAGGACATTGTGTTCAGATCTATTAAAGCCATTATTGTTGAAGTTGTTTGAAGACCTTCTGGAGCACCTGTGAAGTATTGTTTGGAGCTTATCTCACATACCTTTGAGTAGCATATATGAAGCATTTTTGGATAAACCTTTGAAGAGGCTTAGAGGAGGTGTAGAGCTTAGTGTTGCACATTGTAGACACATTGAAGATTTGTGGAGATCATTGGAGACAATGATGCATTGTTCATCATGAGGTGACTTGGAGAGATCTTTTCTTGGGTATAATGAAGAGTAGTGGTGACACCATCTATGAGACAAGGTTTTCATTGATGATATGACGTGACAATTAAGTGAAGGGGTTGCTAAAGATTGACAAGGCTCATTGAAGAAGACATTGGGATCCATGAAGAACAACCTGACATATCTTGACAAAGAAACGCTAAAGGATTAGTGTCCTTGGAGTTGGTGCTCCTAAACTCAAGGTTGGTGCCTTGGATAAGATATTGTTGAAGCCCTAGAGGTCGAAGCCTCACTAAAGTCTAAGTAGTGTTTGGCACATCCCAGGTTGGAGCCTGGGTGTCTTCATCAAGGGTTGGAGCCCTACCCATATTGTACATGATTCATTATAAATATTATATTAATAAAATATTTTACTTCTATTGTTCATTTTTGTGTTCTAAATATAAGTGATCTAACTGGTAAAAGTTCTTGGCATTATGATGCATGTGTCGTACTTGATGGCAACCCACTCGTAGAAGAACAACTCACTTATATATAACTAGATGAATCTACAAAAGAGATATCAGATGTGACGGAATACATGGGATGCAGGATAGCTAAAAGGAATCAGATGACAGTTCTCAGTATGACAAGTTAGCTTTGCCATCAAGTCCAAAGGGGGAGATTGTTGGCATTATGATACAAGTGTTGTCCTTGATGGCAAGATGAAAGATTATAGTGCAGCAAGTCAGTAGCAAAGAATTGATCATCAGACTACAAAGAATGAAGAAAGATGAGTACATACGCAGGTTCACTATTTACCAAGTCGCGTACATGGGCAGGTTATACGCAGGTTCATTATGTACCAAGTCACGTATATATGCAGGTTCGCTATATACCAAGTAGGGTATACACGTAGGTTATACACGCAGGTTCTCTATATACAAAGACGTGTATACATGCAGGATTGCTGATCAAAAGTAGCATATGTGTATGCACGCACTTTCATGCACGGAAAAGCGCGTACATGTGGGAAAGCTTATTTTTGGGTCCGTGGTATTTAGATCTATGGTTTTTGTCTTTAGTATTGCGTCCGAAGTGTTGAACCCAGGTATTGGTTCCCTAGTATTGGTTATAAATGGTTTTGGACCATGGTATTGAGTAAGGCCTAAGACTATAAAAGGAGAAGAAGATTATTGGGCAAAAGCATTCAAAAAGTATTGAATATCTGATGAAGTATGAGATTCAGTATGCAGGTTATGGGTTCATGATGCAGTGCTTGATCTGAGCTAAGAAGGAATCTCACCGGTTGATGGAGAACAAGATCTAAGGATAGATTAGGATCAAATAGTTTGAAATGAACTATCTCTATATGGTCGATTATGCTTATTCTAGATCTGTATACTGACGCTTGTAATGTTCTGACCTGGGTATAACTTAAGTTTGAAATAGCTGCAAGTCATGATTGAATATTTATAGATCTCTACGCAGGTTGGCTTTGGTGAAAGCGCCTATGTACGCGGGTTTGGTTCATCATAGTAGTGTATACATTATGAAGTATGATATTTGTAGTTGCAGTTGGGTCTAATTGTTATTGCAGAGTTCTATTGTTTGCTCTGTGTTTTGGCGACTATGTTGTTGACTGGGTTTTAGTGTTTCATTGATTCAGAAATTGATGATGCTAGTATTGATTGTTTTGTGCTTCAATGATATTGATGGGTCCAATATGAAAATTGGATGAAACGTGGCCTTTAGATTATAGTGTTGTGCTCAGGAGTATCCAGTCTAAAAATGTATGAAATTTGGTACCTGGAGGAAGAAAGAGAAGGTTGTAGCCTTCTGTAGGTCGGCACCTACGTACTAGTACATTAGCTAGTACAAGAGCTAAGGGGTGGTAGCTCCCTTCCAGTAGCAGCTGGAAAATGAGTAAAGATTGGAGCATTTCAGTAGGCTGGCACCTACGTACTAGTAAATGGATCAGCTAGTACAAGAGCTAAGGGGGTTGTAGCTCCCTTCCAAGAGAGTCTGGAGAATGAGGGAAGGCTGTAGCCTTCTGTAGGTAGAAGCCTGTGTACTGGTATAAGACTGCACCAGTACAGAACTATTGTAAAATGAATTTTCTTATTAAAATAAGATAGAGACGACTTGTTGTAGGTGGTTTTCACCGACATTGGGTTTCCACCTGATATCATGGTGTTTATGTGTGCTTCTTGTGTGTGATGATCTGTTCTATTTTACTGCACCTGCTTACTGTACATATGGTTAATGAAGTTTTGATGCACTAACTAAAGATCAACATTTAATGGATTAACTGAATCATAAGTATTCTGGATATACGCTAGTTGCATTAGACACAGTTGCGTATACACACGGGTTCCATTAAGTGAAGTAGCGTATATGTATCTAAGTATGGAAATGAAAAAGTTTTATTGATTTGATAATCCTGATTCACCCCCCTCTCTCAGTATTATTTCCAACAATTGGTATCAGAGCAGGTCCTTTGGTAGAAGCTTGATCGCTTGAAGGAGATCCGTAGATCAATGGGAAAGAAGCTTAAGAAGAAAGCACCTAAGAAGAAGAAGACATCTCAGAAGAACTATAATAGTGGGAGCATCGATTGGGGATTATGTGGAAGAAGCACTTCAGATTCAGAATCACTTCAGAATGAAGATGAACAAGATCTATCAGGTATGAATTTGTTATCCTCTAGTAATACATTTATCCATCCATGTGAAGATGATGAAAGTGATAGCGAAACAACTGAATTTGTTCTTATGGGTAAGCAAGAAAGATATCAAATAGAGGCAAAATTTAAAAGGCTTACAGACAAAATTAGAGATCAACAAGATCTGTTGAACAAAAGGGAATGTGCCTTCAAAGAAGAATCTACCAAACTAAAAGCTCAACTAGAGGAAGGAAACAAGGTAAGGAAGGTATTCAAGGACAAGGTAATTCAATATCAAAAGTTGCAGGATGAAGTGACCTCATTAAGAAATGAAGTCAATGAAAGGAGCACAACAATCAAGAAACTCAGAGATAGATCTAGTTATTATGAAAGGTTTGAAGCTACGATCCTCTCGCTAAAGGAAGATCTTGAAGAATCAAATAAGCAGAATAAAGATCTACTCCAAGCTCTTGAAAAACAAGAAAATGAAGTTCTTGAACTAAGACATCAGTTATAAGAAGGAAGAAAAGCTGAAGAAAACATGAAGAAGCAATATCATGAAAAGGAAGAGCATCTCCAGGTTGAGGTAAATATTCTAAAAGAAAAATTAGAATAAAAGGATAAGCTCTTACGATTTCAAGATAGTACTAAGATATTGGATGATATTCTTAGTATTCAAAGGTCTCCTGCTATCAAAACTGGTCTTGGTTTTCATGAATTTGTTAAGGGTGAATCTAGTTCACAAAGTAAGACAAGGGAATCTGAAATGCTCAACAAGGAGATGAGAGGTCAACCCCATCAACAGCCAAGGAAAGAAATTCTTCAAAGAAAATCTTTTACTCCTCCGATGAATAATGTTGAATGTTATGTATGTCATAATCTTGGACGTGTTGCAGCCAGATGCAGAAGAAGAGTGGTTCAAGACCGTCATACAGAAAGATAATTACATTCCAGGTACTTTAATGGATATTGTTTTTCTTGCAATATGTTTGGTCACAAAGTTGCTAATTGCTACAGGAGGAATATGAAACATATGAGATGTTATGCATGTAACAAGCTTGGACAAATAGCAAATGAATGGAAGAACAAGGTATGGGCACCACACCAAAAGGAGAAAACATCATCACACTTGAAGATATGGAAAAAGAAAGAAGTACAGTCAGAAAGATGTGGCACAGCACCATATACAAACATAACAGACTCAGGGGGAGCTGAAACTGTAAAACTTCAGTGTCCTAAATCTCATACTCAAGTTTCATAAAGGGAAGTCATGTATATACGCGAGTTAGACAGTGCACAGTCGCGTATATGTCAGTCTGAGGAAAAGCAGAAGGGACGGGCTCAGAAAGAGGGTCTGATATGATTTAGTCCATTATTTGCTCTGTTTTACAATCTGTTAATGATGTGTGGAAATGTCTTGATACTCATAAGATGTTTAGAAGTGTTTTTTATCCTAACTTGATGATGATGATGTCGTGATACTTCTTGCTGATATATGCATGATCAGATCTGACAGTAAACAGATGGCACAGGTTTAGGGGGAGTTTATGTTTTGAATAATGCATTGCTGGCATTATGGTTAGTAGTCCTTGGTGATGATGCTTTTATGGCTAAATGATATATCATGCTATGATATGGTTATGAGTTATCCATGACAAATTGCATATGATTCTTGGGGATACATAGTTGATGTTCAGATCACATTTGTGGTTGATTCTTTGATGATGCATATATGGTGCTTACATGGTGATCTTCATAAGGATAAGGAGAAGTACAAAGTACTTGGTGATGGGCCACTCATATGCTACTGTCGTCATATGCATAAAGATCATATAATACAGTTATGATGCAGGATTCCTATAGTTCTTTGCACTCACATGGATGAGGATTGTGGCTGTTGATGATATCAAGAAGTCTTGAGCTCTAGATACATAGTGCTGGATACATGGAGTTGCATTGTTGGAGATATGATGATGATGAGTTCTTACCTATATGATGATAGGTTGATACTCACATATGTTGATTGATGATTGTCAGATAAGGGATATTCCTGTGTAATGTTACATGGATGGTATATAAGATCATGTAGATCTTGATGATGATGAGATGACTATGGTGTTTTTCACATGTGATATAATGTGAATAATTTTATGATGATGTTCGAAAGGATGAGTTGATATACCTTGTTACAGGACATTTACAGGTTTCTGATCTGGAAGTGGTTGTACACGAGTTTTATGAAGAACATCCGCATATATACGCCTGTTTCTGTGGATACAGTCACGTATATGTTGGTTTGATTTTAGGTGGAACAGGTGCAGAAGGAGAACATGGTTGCTGATTTGAATGATGATTGACAGATGCTGCTGATGACTCTCATAGAATTGTTTTAAATATTTCGTCTCTATGTCATGTATATCTTTTCTTATCAAGGTCATGTAATGGCCTATGTTGGTTTCCCCACTATGCCTAGGATGAATAATGTAATGTACTTATTTTTCATATGTAAACTTCTGGTGTATCCCCACTTGGTTGGGTAGATGAGTCAATTGTGGTATATCCCCACTTGGTTGGGAGATGGATGTATGTATGAGTCTTTCGTGCTAGGAAGGTCACTTATGATGTATAGAGTCATGTTCTTTCTTGTAGAACATCTTTTTGCAGACCTTGTTTACAGTCAGGGGGAGCATGATAGTACACTTCAGCAAGAGCAGAGCTTTCAGCATGCACTTAGAGGGAGCATGGAAAGATTGGTACACCTTGGCATATACAAAGGGGGAGCACATTCAGAGATTTTAGCAGGTACTCAGGGGGAGTATGGACAGCAAAATGTTTATCAAGGAAAGAGAATATCTTGGTCCACCCTTTGCCCTTGATGTCAAAGGGGGGGAGTGATTTGGTGTTGTTGCCATCAAGTCCAAAGGGGGAGATTGTTGGCATTATGATGCATGTGTTGTACTTGATGGCAACCCACTTGTAGAAGAACAACTCACTTATATATAACTAGATGAATCTACAGAAGAGATATCATATGTGACAGAATACATGGGATGCAGGACAGCTCAAAGGAATTAGATGACAGTTCTCAGTGTGACAAGTTAGCTTTGCAATCAAATCCAAAGGGGGAGATTGTTGGCATTATGATCCAAGTTTTTTCCTTGATGGCAAGACGATAGATTATAGTGCAGTAGGTCAGTAGCAAAGAATTGATGATCAGACTACAAAGAATGAAGAAAGATGAGCATATACGCAGGTTCATTATATACCAAGTCGCGTACATAGGTAGGTTATACGCAGGTTCACTATGTACCAAGTCGCATATATACGCAGGTTCGCAATATACCAAGTAGGGTATACACGTAGGTTCTCTATATACAAAGACGCGTATACACGCAGGATTGCTGATCAAAAGTCGCGTATGTGTATGCATGCCCTTTCATGCACGGAAATGCGCATACATGTGGGAAAGCTTATTTTTTGGTTCATGGTATTTAGACCTATGGTTTTGGTCCTTAGTATTGCGTCCGAAGTGTTGAACCTAGGTATTGGGTCCCTAGTTTTGGTTCTCAATCGTTTTGGACCATGGTATTGAGTAAGGCCTAAGACTATAAAAGGAGAAGAAGATCATTAGGCAAAAGCATTCAGAAAGTATTGAATATCTGATGAAGGATGAGATTCAGTATGTAGGTTATTGGTTCATGATGCAGTGCTTGATCTGAGCTAAGGAGGAATCTCACCGGTTGATGGAGAACAAGATCTAAGGATAGATCGGGATCAAATGGTTTGAAATGAACTATCTCTATATGGTTGATTATGCTTATTCTAGATCTATATACTGACGCTTGTAATGTTCTGACCTGGGTATAACTTAAGTTTGAAATAGCTGCAAGTCATGATTGAATATTTATAGATCTGTACGCAGGTTGGCTTTGGTGAAAGCGTGTATGTACACGAGTTTGGTTCATCGTAGTAGCGTATACATTACGAAGAATTATATTTGAAGTTGCAGTTGGGTCTGATTGTTATTGCAGAGTTCTATTGTTTGTTATGTGTTTTGGTGACTGTGTTGTTGACTGGGTTTCAGTGTTTCAGTGATTCAGAAATTGATGATGCTAGTGTTGATTGTTTTGTGCTTCAATGATATTGATGGTTCCAGTATGAAAATTGGATGAAACGTGGCCTTCAGATTATAGTGTTGTGCTTCAGGAGTATCCAGTCTGAAAATGTATGAAACGTGGTACCTGGAGGAAGAAAGAGAAGGTTGTAGCCTTCTGTAGGTTGACACCTACGTAATAGTACATTAGCTAGTACAAGATCTAAGGGGGTGGTAGCTCCCTTCCAGTAGCAGCTGGAAAACGAGTAAAGATTGGAGCATTTCAGTAGGTCGGCACCTACGTACTAGTAAATGGATCGGCTAGTACAAGAGCTAAGGGGGTTGTACCTCCCTTCCAAGAGAGTCTGGAGAAAGAGAGAAGGTTGTAGCCTTCTGCAGGTAGAAGCCTGCGTACTGGTATAAGACTGCACCAGTACAGAACTATTGTAAAATGAAGCTTCTTATTAAAAGAAGATAGAGATGACTTGCAGCAGGTGGTTTTCACCCACATTGTGTTTCCACCTTATATCATGGTGTTTATGTGTGTTTCTTGTGTGTGATGATATGTTCTGTTTTACTGCACCTACTTACTATACATATGGTTAATGAAGTTCTGATGCACTAACTAAAGATCAACATTTAATGGATTAACTGAATCATAAGTATTCTGGATATACGCTAGTTGCATTAGACACAGTTGCGTATACACGCGGGTTCCATTAACTGAAGTAGCGTATATGTATCTAAGTATGGAAATGAAAAAGTTTTATTGATTTGATAATACTGATTCACCCCCCCCCTCTCAGTATTATTTCCAACAATTGGTATCAGAGCAGGTCCTTTGGTAGAAGCTTGATCGCTTGAAGGAGATCCGTAGATCAATGGGAAAGAAGCTTAAGAAGAAAGCACCTAAGAAGAAGAAGACATCTCAGAAGAACTATTATAGTGGGAGCATCGATTGGGGATTACGTGGAAGAAGGACTTCAGATTCAGAATCACTTCAGAATGAAGATGAACAAGATCTATTAGGTATGAATTTGTTATCCTCTGGTGATACATTTATCCATCCATGTGATGATTATGAAAGTGATATCGAAACAACTGAATTTGTTCTTATGGGTGAGCAAGAAAGATATCAAATAGAGGCAGAATTTAAAAGGCTTACAGACAAAATTAGAGATCAACAAGATCTGTTGAACAAAAGGGAATGTGCCTTCAAAGAAGAATCTACCAAACTAAAAGCTCAACTAGAGGAAGGAAACAAGGTAAGGAAGGTATTCAAGGACAAGGTAATTCAATATCAAAAGTTGCAGGATGAAGTGACCTCATTAAGAAGTGAAGTCAATGAAAGGAGCACCGCAATCAAGAAACTCATAGATATATCTAGTTATTATGAAAGGCTTGAAGCTACGGTCCTCTCGCTAAAGGAAGATCTTGAAGAATCAAAGAAGCAAAATAAAGATCTACTCCAAGCTCTTGAAAAACAAGAAAATGAAGTTCTTGAACTAAGACATCAGTTAGAACAAGGAAGAAAAGCTGAAGAAAACATGAAGAAGCAATATCATGAAAAGGAAGAGCATCTCCAGGTTGAGGTAAATATTCGAAAAGAAAAATTAGAAGAAAAGGATAAGCTCTTACGATTTCAAGATAGTACTAAGATCTTGGATGATATTCTTAGTAGTCAAAGGTCTCCTGCTATCAAAACTGGTATTGGTTTTCATGAATCTGTTAAGGGTGAATCTAGTTCACAAAGTAAGACAAGGGAATCTGAAATGCTCAACAAGGAGATGAGAGGTCAACCCCATCAACAGCCAAGGAAAGAAATTCTTCAAAGAAAATATTTTACTCCTTCGATGAATAATGTTGAATGTTATGTATGTCATAATCTTGGATGTGTTGCATCTAGATGCAGAAGAAGAGTGGTTCAAGACCATCATACAGAAAGATCATCACATTCTAAGTACTTTAATCGATATTGTTTTTCTTGAAATATGTTTGGTCACAAAGCTGCTAATTGCTACAGGAGGAATATGAAACATATGAGATGTTCTGTGGTGGGCTCCAGTATTGTAGCAATAATGCTACAACTCCTGGAGCTTCCTATCTCTAATTTTATCAACCCGGTAGTTCGTACAAACTTGGAAGCGACGGTGCTGTATGCACAAGTACTAGCTCTTGTCGCAGCTGTCACTTGGTCAGCTGGCACAAGTCCGCTAGGGCTCAAGCCAACTTCTATATGCTCTCAGAAGAAGCTTGCTAAATGATGGATGAAGGCTATCTCAGAGGAAATTAATCTACATTGCAAAAATGAACTGAAAGCCAACCAAAACATGGAAACCCTAGTTAACCCTAATCTGACTAGCTTAACCTCTATGATGCAATGGTGGGAGTGCAAGTGTCTGGAAATGATGCCATTACTTCTAATGATGTGAAATGCATGAACTTAAACTACTTTTATTGAAAAGAACATGTTTTTGTATTTTTGCTTAAATGGTTGGAGTGATGATGATTTTGTTTCTTATTAGGGTTTGGTTGTGCAGAGGTGGTGCGAAAGGAAGGAAAGCTTGGGAAAGGACAGGGGGGCTAGGAGAGGTCCCAGGGGATCCTTAGCATCAGTCCACAGAAGTCTACAACGTTCGGATGCTCGGCAACCAAGTTTGCAGGCTTCTACAGGATGTCTGCAGGGGATCCTACAGGAAACTAAGGAATTCTACAGGAAATCTGCTAACTTCTACAGGATGTGCTGTAAGTGGAAGTTTTGGGTGATGGTGAAGTGATGGAACAGTATGGGTGGATAGGTAAGGTGGAGATGGAGCTTGTGATGACTCAGGGGCAGAGAAATAGGACGGAGAAAGAGTGCACGAAGTGGTTGGTGGATAGAAGGATGGGATCAACGAAAGGTCAAAACGATGAAGCTACGTGGGCAATGGAAGAGTTGGAAGGTGAATGAGCTGAACAGAGGTTGAGTAGATGGCTTTAGGCGTGGTTAGGAAGAAGAAGAAGAAAGTAGAAGGATATGGAGCAGTGTAAATAAAACAAATTACTTATGTCTTGCACCAAAAACGAGAATTCATTAACCAGTGCTACCTGTGCTATTAAACCAATGAACAACGCTGTAAATCATGAAGAAAAGTAGTGCATGGAACTGTAGTGACGAAGTATGGCTCAAGAGCAAAATGCATGAAAGGATCCACGATTAAACCGACTGTGTTGCAGCTTGCATAAAAGTAGAAAAGACTGCGTTTTTTGGTGGTTGGTAAGACTGCACCCCAATCCCTAAACAGAGATGGCAGTGTAGGCACTAACAACCTTTTTCTTGGAGCTCCAGTGAATTACAAACCTCCTATCCTAGTCTAAGCAACTGAAAGTAATTTGACCATAAGCTAATCCTACTCAATCTTGTTAAAGAAATCAAATCAGCAAACTGTATTCTTTGAAATGCATATCAAAACAAGGAAACACAATGCTGGAAAGAAAGGTAAATAACACTACAAGAAGAGGAGATCTATTGCTCTCAAGTTGAGCCCTAACCTGAGAGCTATAGCTCCCTTAAAAGCTCAGAATTAGATCCAAATCTGCTTGCCTTTATTCATAATCAAAAGTCTAATGTCATGCCAAAACTGGCTTACAAAACAAACAAACATCGAGCTGTAACTCGTGCTCAGAAATTACAATAGTAATTCAAAAGGTCAAAAAGCTTCTAACAAAGGCTACGGCCTTCATATTTATACACAATGAAGATCAAGCTGGCTTCCTCGATTCGTGGGGCTTGGTTGTCCAACTGGAAGTCAAAACTGCTGTAAACTGCTGATCCTGTAGAACGTGTTGGCTGCCTTTAAGCTCGGTGGGGAGAGCTGTTGGAGCTCGGAGTTAAGGTGAAAATCACGAGGAAGGTCATCAAGACTGTGGACAACCTCCCTATGAATCCGCAATGTCACCTTTGCTGTCTCCTTGTCTCCATTTACGTGGTCTTTTGCTCTCTTTAATGCCACAAACCTGAAATCATCATGTATTAGTCACATAGATATAATGCCTGCCCTTCTTCCTACAAACAACACGAATATACTAAGAAATGAATGCATAAGTGGTAAAAGATGAATGGTTGAGCAAGGTAAGTAGGCCAATATGAGCCCAAATTGTACCAAAAATTGGGGCTCATCATCACGCCCCAGCTAAGATATTTGCTCATCCTTGAGCAACCTTGCTCCAGCTCCTTGTCCTTGGCCGAGAACTAGGGCCCGGAGCATGATTTTCCTTTCCTGTTCTCGGTGGCCCTGCCTCTTCTGCCCCTGGTGGTGACGAGGGTGGCACTTCTTCCCTCTTTTCCGTTTCCTTGAGCCGGGCTTCGGAAGCTGATTGGCCTATTTTTCGTGTCCAGGAAGTTATTTTTGGGCTTCCCCTCTCGGGGGTGGCCGATGTTTTGGAGGGGGATCTCTTACTGGGTGAAGTAGGGACACCCCCTAAGATGGTTTGGCTGCTGGGTGGAGGCTGCGGCTTGCCCGTTTTTGTTCTCTGACTTCTCCTAGTTTCAAAAGGTAGAGGGCTCTCCCTCTCTCTCTTCTCCTTTGGCTTTGGTGGTGTACTGAGTGCGGCCAGCGCAGCTTCTGCCTCCCTTTCGAGAATGCCAACCTTCTCTTCCTTGCGTTTTGCTTTCCCAGGGCTCCCTGTAGAAGGCCCCTTCCTTTCTGACTTTGGGCTTCCTGTAGAAGACCCTGCTTTAATCACTTTCGGGCCTCCTGTAGAAGACCCTTCCTTTACCAATTTTGGGCTTCCTGTGGAAGACCCTGCTTTAATGCCTTTCAGGCCTCCTGTAGAAGCCCCTTCCTTGACCGATTTTGGGCTTCCTGTAGAAGACCCTATTTTGACCAATTTTGGGCTTCCTATAGAAGACCCTTTCTCTGTTTTCGAGCTTCCTGTAGAAGCCTGTTTCTGCTTTCCTGTAGACACAGGTGTCTCCACCTTGGCTTGCTTTGCTGCCTGGGTTTTGCTTTTTGGTTTGGTTGCAGGTGCTGATGAGGTACCTGGGCTGATGTGGACCACCTCAGCTTTGTCTGTTCTGCTCTTCAACCTCTTTACTCTTGCTGACACGATGGGTGTGTCACCTTCTTCTTTGTCATCCTTTTTCTCATGCTTCTTCTTTTGTTCTTTCTTCTGCACTGTGGTCGGGGTCTTCTGGCCTGTTTCTTTCTTTCCCTCGGCCACTGATTCTTTTTCCTCACTGCTGGAGGAACCACTTTCTTCAGTCAGCATCCTTATGTCTCCATCTCTTGTTAAATTCCTGAATGATTCCCATGAGAGGGGAACCTTATATGAATGAAGCGCATCCTCCACAAGCAGTTTGATCAACCCATGGTGGGCTACCTGATCTGGTATGCCTTCTTTTAACTTTGTGGCACACTCAGTTAGGGACTGTAGCAGGAAATAAGGAATGCTCAGTTTTTGTTCTACAGGAAGATCAATCCGGTGCCTCAATTCAGTGAGCAACCGAAAGTGATACCCGTACACGATGCTATAACGACCTTCACAGGTTATATACTTCATGATTTGCAGCCTAACTTCGTTCCATGGTGGCAACAAACTTGTTCTTCGCACCCCATTTTTGTCCTCCGAGAATTCCTCCTCAGGTGGAAAGAATTCTTTCTTGGCCTGCTGGCTCAACTTCCTTTCTTCCTTATCCCATGGCAAACCCATCGAAAGTTCAGTAATTTGACTGATATATTGCGGGGTGAGCTTGAGGCTTAGACCCCTGAAGTTCACTGTGGCCAGTGTCTTGGATTTCGGCTTCAGAGCCTGCAAAAATTCTTCTGCCACTTCATCATTGTAACCCTGCAACTTGTCACAAAAAGATATCCATTGAACCCGTGTGAAGAGCTCTACCACTTCCTGGTTTTCCCTTAATTTGGTTGAATCAGTGGGTTCTTGTCTTATAAACCCACCCGGCATGATAACACAGTTTTCTTAACCAGAGGTGGTGGTTGTGGAAGAGGTTTTGGTTTACTAAGACAGAGCGTAGAATGTCATGCACATAACCCACAAACTTATCCCTGAGGAACTTAACACAATTTAATTACCCTGACATCCTGTAGAATGACAGTATAGGCACAGCAGACAACAATTTCACGATTTTTCTATGACCAGACTGTGGACGACAATTCTGCCACCTTTAATAACCAATTGCATGAAGAGTTCAGGGTTACCTTTTTAATTGGCCACCTTTTTACGTGAGGCACCCGCTTTCCTGTAGAAAACTGCGTTCCTGTAGGATGACAACGTTCCTGTAGAATGCAGCGCGCGATTTTCGGGAGAGACTGCAGTCGGTCTGCGCCTTGGGTGTGCTTCTCAATCGTTCTGATGGCCAAAGGCTCGGCGTATCACACTGCAGAAGGATCAGGATAGCCGCTCGAGTTCAAAACGGTGGTTGATAAATGCATGAGTGCAATCTAGCCGATTAGATTTTGAATTCGGCGGAATTCGTGGCGCGGGGGGTGAGCTGTCCCCGCCGGACCGTTGGGTGACGTCAGCCCATCATTCAACTGCGCGTTCACTTGCTGCCGCACCAATTCCCGCAGATCTGCCGCCGCCTCTTCGGTTAAACTCGTTCTCTTCGACGGGATCGCTCTCACGTGCATGCTGCCCATTCTTTTTGTCATGGCCGCCACCCACACATCCAACTAGACCATTAACTGGCCGACGTGGCCGGCCAAATGGCCATACGGCCGCTCAACCCATTCACCTTTACACTTAGCAATCAATCAAAGTAACATTCATGCAGTCTGATGGAAGGAAGGGTCGAGACACTTACCTGCGCGGCTGCACACGATGTTTCGGCTCTTTGGACGCTGATGAGTCGATTTACTTGCTGCTGGCGAACTTACACAGGCCCGGAGGTCCATGTTCACGAGCTGCCGTCGATGGATGGGATGTTTTAGTTGCATGCGCTCACGTTTCACTGCATATGGCCTGCGCTGTGAATGGTATCCACTCTAGTAGGCTTAACTGTTACAGGATTCTCGCGGGATGTCTTGGAACAGTTCTTCCTCCTTGGGTCCATGCTGCACGACGATGGATGGCCTCATGATCACGCTCCCGGAGCTTCTGGATGACTGAGATGGATATGGTATGAGATCTCCAGCGTTTTTTTGTTTACGATTTGATTTTTCTTGAGAACTCATCGATCTGCTTTGCTGGTGCAGGTAACTTTGTTGCATGTCGACAAGGATGGTGGAACAAGATAACAGCAATGTGCAAGGGTGATAACAGTGGCTTGCATGCGTCCAAACCGATCCTTAGCCATTATATCTCTTCATGAAATGAATTCTGGGCCGTTCTGGGCTTCTACAGGAAGTTTCCTGTAGAAATACAGAGCTTCCTGTAGAAAGGTTGTGTTTCCTGTAGAGAGTCTGCACCTTCCTGTAGAAAATCTGCGTCTTCCTGTAGAAGACTCAAGCTGTAATAAAATTGCACATACCTTGGAAAAAATGAGTATTCCTGGAGGGGGTGCTGGTGAGGTGTCCTGACTGCATGATGAGGACCCTTGGCTTTGAGTTGAGAGGCTTCCTCTCCTCCATAGAACACCTGCATGCAATTTTACAATATGAACTTGCTAACCTTGTTTTTTCTTCTTTTCTTTTTTCTTTTTTTTTTTTTGAAAGATAACAGGGGTGCCTCATTGAGGTTTTCACCCTTGCCATCTGCCTTAAGCGCCTCAAAGAGGTTTTCACTCAAGGATCTTTTTCCCATCTCCCTTTTTTTTGAAAAGACAATAGGGGTGCCTCAATGAGGTTTTCACCCCTACCACCTGCCTTGGGTGCCTCAGAAAGGTTTTCACCCAAGGATCTTTATTATTTTTTTATTTTTTATTTTTTATTTTTATTTTTTTTAGATTTTTTTTTTAGATTTTTCAGGGTATGCCCAAAGCAGGGGCAGAACCCTTCTCTATGACCAACACTGCCTTCTCCATAGTCTTGATGAACTCTTGTCTTGAGAGGGGCTTCCTGTAGATATTCAATCGATGCCCATTGACAAGCATGGGGATGGCTTCCTCATCAATGGTCCAAATAAGAACAGATCCATTGTCATGACATTTTTCCACTGAATATGGCCCTAGCCATCTAGTTCTCAGCTTCCCCTTGAAATCTTTGTATCTGGAGTCATACAACAAAGCCCAATCTCCCGGCTGAAATTGCTTGTCATGGAGATGTTGATCATGCCACACCTTTCTCTGAAGTTGAACCACTTCTGAGTGAAGGAGGGCCTGCATTCGGTGTTCATCGAGTCCATTCAGCTGCAATAACCTTTCTTGTTGTGCATGGCTGAGATCCAGGTCCAGCTGAGCTGCCATCCTCAAAGTGTTGTATTCAAACTCGATGGACAGCAAAGCTTTCTTCCCATAGACCAGCTCATAAGGTGTGAAGCCGATGGTGGTCTTCCAAGTGGTGTTGTAAGCCCATGTGGCTTCAACCAGGCGATCTGCCCAGTCCTTTCTGCTGCTACTCACCACCTTAGTCAAGATCCCTTCTAATGCTCGATTGGTGACTTCCACCTGCCCATTTGCTTGAGGGTGATAGGGGATGGAAGTCCTATGCTTGATCTTGTGATGAGCTAGTAGATCTTCAACCAGGTTGGATGTGAACTGGCTCCCTTGATCGATGACCAGCTCTCTTGGGTAGCCAAACTTATAGAAGATGTTTTCTCTTAGGAACTCGGCCACCTTTTCTTCTGTTGCTGCTTTGATTGCTTTAGTCTCTGCCCACTTTGTCAAGTAGTCAGTACACACAATGATGTAAGACCTTTGCCTCGAAGGAGGGTTGATTGGGCCCACAAAGTCCATACCCCACTTCTCAAATGGCTCAAGAGTCACTTGAGGTTGGAGAGGCATCTCATCCTTTTGGGTCAGTTTCCCCATTCTTTGGCATTGGTCACACTGACTGACATATCTTCTGACATCTTGATGAAGTGTGGGCCAATAGTAGCCTGCCTGCAAGATTTTGAACGCAGTTCTCTTTGCTGCAAAATGTCTTCCACAAGGCCCATCATGACAAGTGAGGAGGATATCAAAGACTTCCTCCTCCCTTACACAACGCCTTAAGATCTGATCGGGGCCAAGCTTGAACAGATTGCCCCCGATCCAAGTAAATGAGGAACTTTTTCTGATGATTCTTCTCTTCTCTCTTGAAGATAGGTGCGGATGGAACTGTGCTGAAACAAGGTAGTTTGCTATATCAGCAAACCATGGAGAGAGTAATGAAATAGCAAACAGATGTTCATCGGGCATCTGGTCATCCACTGTTCCATCCTCATCTGCAGACAAATCCAATCTAGATAAAAAGTCAGCAACAACATTTTCTCTACCTGGTTTGTCAACAATGGTCAAATCAAACTGCTGCAATAAAAGTAACCATCTAATAATACGAGCATTCACATCTGGTTTATTCACTAAATATCTAATTGCAGCATGGTTAGTATGTACAAATTTTTGATAGCCAGTGATATAATGTCGGAACTTGTTCAGTGCATGGACCACAGCCAAGAATTCTTTCTCGGTTACAGTGTAATTCAGCTCAGCTTTGGACAAGTTTTTGCTAACAAAGTAAATGGCATATGGAAGTTTTTGCTCAACTTGTCCTAAAGCTGCACCTATGGCTTTGTTCGAGGCATCAGTGTGGATGTGGAAAGGTAGGGCCCAGTTTGGACCTCTCAGGATTGGGGCTGACACCAACTTGTCCTTCAATTCATTTAAAGCCCTCTGACAATCGTCAGTCAATTTAAACTCCACATCTTTTGCCAACAGGCTAAACAATGGCGAGGCTAGCTTGCTGAAGTCTTTAATGAATCTCTGGTAATATCCTGCTAATCCCAAGAAACTCCGGACATCCCTTACCTTTTGAGGAGGTGGAACCTTCTTGATAAGAGCAATTTTGTTAGGATCCACCTGTAACCCTTGGCAAGAAATGGTATGGCCTAGCACGGTCCCTTCAGTCATTAGGAATTCACATTTTTCAGGACTAAGGGACAAGTTCATCTCAATGCATTTGGTTAGGACTTTTCCCAGATTGGACAATGCTTCCTGGAAGTTGGCCCCATAAGGAGTAAAGTCATCCATATAGATTTCTACTGCATCATGGACCAGCTCCGAGAAGATGCTTAAGACAGCTCTCTGGAAAGTAGCAGGAGCATTGCATAGCCCAAAGGGAAGAACTCGGTAGGCAAAGGTACCCCAAGGACAAGTGAAGGTGGTCTTATCTTGGTCTTCCGGGCTGATTTGGATTTGGTTGTACCCGCTAAACCCATCCAGGAAAGAGAAGAACTTCTTTCCTGCCAGTCCATCCAACACTTGATCTATGAAAGGTAGAGGGAAATGGTCTTTCTTGGTAGCTTTGTTTAGTTCTCGGTAGTCCACACAGATTCTCCATTTCCCATTTTTCTTGGGAACCAACACCAGAGGGGACACCCATTCACTATCTGAGATGGGGTAGATGAATCCGGCATCCAACAGTTTTTGCAATTCTTCCTTGACAATGTCCTTAAGAGCTGGATTCATTCTCCTCTGAGGCTGCCTAACCGGTTTACAATCCTCTTTGATGTATATATGATGGGTACAGACCGAAGGATGGACTCCTTTCATCTCCTTATAGCTCCAAGCAAAAGCATCTAGGTGCCTGGCCAACAGGCTACACAGCTCCTTTTCCTGGGAAGGAGATAGGGAGGAGCTGATCTTCAATGCTCTCTCAGGGCCGAACTCCACATTCTTGACTCTGGGAGTAACAGGGTTGGTTGTACAAAGATCCACTAAGGTGCTAGCTTGGGCATCCTCCACCAATTTCTCTAAGGGTAGTGCACTGGAAGGTGGATTCTGGATCAAGGTCTCGATCAAGTCATCCTCGGTTGGGGGGTCTCTTCTAGTGGTATCTAGGGTGCACAGAGGTGTTGAGTACACCTCCTCTTCCTCTCCTTCCTCCAACCAGAGTGGTAAGTCGTGCTCTAAGGAGGGTTGGGCAGGAGGGTATAGGACTAGCTGCTTGGACATAGGACCATTTTTGATGGTCATATTTCCTGCACGACAACTTATGTAAGCATCTGCAGTAGCTAACCAAGGCCTTCCCAAAATGAGAGGATATCCCGTAAGCTTTGCCTTTGGTTGCAGAACCAGGAAGTCTGCAGGGTATTCCCAAGAGTCAATAGAGACCAAGACATCCTCCACAATCCCTTCGGGAGTCACGTTGGAGCGATCTGCTAGTTGCAGTACTATTGAGGTCTTCCTCAAGGAACCCTGAAGATTGAGTTTGAGCATGGTATCCCTGGTCATCACATTAATGGCAGCCCCCAGATCGATCAAGGTGTGAGGTATGATGGTGCCATTGATGTGGACATCTACTACAGGACTTCCAGGATCTAGGTACTTTGGGCAGATGACTTGTCCTAGCATAAGGTCAGACAGTTGTCCTATGACATTAATGGTTGAAGCATCTTTCTTCCGCCTACCTGGGTGTTTGAAACACTTTTCCTTAACTAGTTTGTTGTATATTGGCACATCCTTGATGGCTTGGAGAAGTGGTATTTTCACACACAACTGCTTGAGCTCACCCAGAAGCTCATCCTCCTCTGGGTTGGGTTGTGTGGTGGCTGTTAGTCTCTCAGGAAAGGGTGGAATAGCCTTTGGTTCACTTTCCTGTTTATCTTCCTCATCCTCTGGGGGAGGAGGTTGGCGATCTGGAAGAGTCTTTCCAAATCGAAGATTGATCTCCTGGATCTCCACAGTATAGGTAGGGCATGAGGTTTCCCCAGTGTATACCTGCTGGGCCTGTCTATTGTTGGGGTTCGGGTTCGGTTGAGCAGGCATTTGAGGTTGCCTTGGAGGAGCAGGAGGTAAAGGCTGAGGTTGAACTGGTGGTGGAGGCAGAATGGCAGGAGGAGTGTTGTATTGGGGCCTCCACCCCGACTGAGGTGCATTCCACTGAGGCTGTGGCTAGGCATGTGAATGATATGAATGAGAAGTAGGTTGAGTAGGGTACTGAGGTGGATAAGACCAGGGAGGAGGCATGGACCAGGAAGGATGAGTAGGGGGACCCCAGGAAGGCATAGGAGTCGATTGGTTGGGGCTGTAATAAGCTTGAGGTGCCCCTTGCAATCCCTGCTGATAAGGTCTAGATCCTTGTGGCCTCCTTTGGTTGAGGTAATAGAGAGGTTCAGTGGGAGCTTTTGTCCTTGGTACATGGCTTTAAACCCAGGTAAGGTTGGACACTGATTTGTGGGATGGTCCTCCTCACAAACGAAACACACTTCAACCGAATGCAATGGGCATTCGTTCTTAGGGTGTCTCCTTGTGCACCTAGGGCAGAAGACAGCCAAGGCTCTCTCAGCTTCTTCTTTCTTCTGCTGGATCCTGAATGTGTCCAGCTGCATGGCAATGGTCTGTCTCACCTCACTCTTGAGATCTTCTAATTGATTTGCAAGCTCATGTTTGGAGAAAGGGACACTAGTTGAGAGGAGGTTTCCTCTACCTCGTTTCCGAGCTGCCCTGGAGTGGTTTCTAAACACCGTCTTGATGTCCTCATAAGGCAGTTGGTAAATGTCCCCCTCAGCTAACATGTGAAGGGTATCTAAGAGGTCTTCAGGGACTCCTCGGAGCAGGACCAACTTGAGGGATTCAGGGTCAAGTGTGCACCTGGCCCGCTTATAGCTAAGTTGGAACCTCTCCTCGTAATCCTCTAGGGACTCATCATTTCCCATGGTCATCTGAAAGATTTCCCCCTTGGTTTCCTTGGACCTACAGTAATCCCTGTACTTGGTATTGAAAGCTTGTTGCATCTGAGCCCAAGTGGTGATACTATTCCCAGGTAAACCCATGAACCAGCGTAATGCTACATCCTTAAGAGTTGAAGGGAAGAGTTTCAGCTTTTGCTCATCTTCAGTATAGTCATAGGTTCTACAGAGGACAGCAAACTCAAACAGGAAGGTATCAGGATCTTCAGTAGTCATTCCATGGAAGTGAGGTAAGGCGGAGGGGCTAATTTTCTTCATTTTCATCTCTCCATTGGTCTCTCGGATGGGGAAGGCACCTTCTATTCTCTCATCTTCTCTTCTATTGTCAGCCATAGCTTCAGATGGAGTGGTCTCTAACTCTTCTTCTTCTATAGGATCTTTGTCTATCTCAGGATGTTCACCTATAGGTTCTTCTGGGTCACTGTCACCAAAGAAGAGAGAAGGGTGATTCAGTGATGTGGTGGGGGTGTTGGGTAGGAATTTGCCTGATTTATCTCGGTTCCTACGAGGCATGAAATGGAGAAAACTTCTTTTTGATTGCTTTTGCTGTTTTCTTTGGTACCTGCAAAACTGAAACAGATTGATCTACAATTAACTATAAAAGATGCAGAATTAAACTGAAAGCAGGAAAGAACTAATCTACTTTGCTCAAATGAAATTGCAGAAATGGAAATGCTAGTCTACGCTTGCAGAAATGAAATGCTAATCTATGAAAGCAGGAAATGCTAATCTATGAAAGCAGGAAATGCTAATCTATGAAAGCAGGAAATGTCTATGCTACTTTTGCAGAATGGAAATGAAATAAACTACTGAGCAGAAGGTAAGAGTAAGAAAATAGAAGAATAGCAACAATCACCAATACTCTGACGCTTCCCCGGCAACGGCGCCAAAAAGATGGTGGGCTCCAGTATTGTAGCAATAATGCTACAACTCCTGGAGCTTCCTATCTCTAATTTTATCAACCCGGTAGTTCGTACAAACTTGGAAGCGACGGTGCTGTATGCACAAGTACTAGCTCTTGTCGCAGCTGTCACTTGGTCAGCTGGCACAAGTCCGCTAGGGCTCAAGCCAACTTCTATATGCTCTCAGAAGAAGCTTGCTAAATGATGGACGAAGGCTATCTCAGAGGAAATTAATCTACTTTGCAAAAATGAACTGAAAGCCAACCAAAACATGGAAACCCTAGTTAACCCTAATCTGACTAGCTTAACCTCTATGATGCAATGGTGGGAGTGCAAGTGTCTGGAAATGATGCCATTACTTCTAATGATGTGAAATGCATGAACTTAAACTATTTTTATTGAAAAGAACATGTTTTTGTATTTTTGCTTAAATGGTTGGAGTGATGATGATTTTGTTTCTTATTAGGGTTTGGTTGTGCAGAGGTGGTGCGAAAGGAAGGAAAGCTTGGGAAAGGACATGGGGGCTAGGAGAGGTCCCAGGAGATCCTTAGCATCAGTCCACAGAAGTCTACAACGTTCGAATGCTCGGCAACCAAGTTTGCAGGCTTCTACAGGATGTCTGCAGGGGATCCTACAGGAAACTAAGGAATTCTACAGGAAATCTGCTAACTTCTACAGGATGTGCTGTAAGTGGAAGTTTTGGGTGATGGTGAAGTGATGGAACAGTATGGGTGGATAGGTAAGGTGGAGATGGAGCTTGTGATGACTCAGGGGCAGAGAAATAGGACGGAGAAAGAGTGCACGAAGTGGTTGGTGGATAGAAGGATGGGATCAACGAAAGGTCAAAAAGATGAAGCTACGTGGGCAATGGAAGAGTTGGAAGGTGAACGAGCTGAATAGAGGTCGAGTAGATGGCTTTAGGCGTGGTTAGGAAGAAGAAGAAGAAAGTAGAAGGATATGGAGCAGTGTAAATAAAACAAATTACTTATGTCTTGAACCAAAAACAAGAATTCATTAACCAGTGCTACCTGTGCTATTAAACCAATGAACAACGCTGTAAATCATGAAGAAAAGTAGTGCATGGAATTGTAGTGACGAAGTATGGCTCAAGAGAAAAATGCATGAAAGGATCCACGATTAAACCGACTGTGTTGCAGCTTGCATAAAAGTAGAAAAGACTGCGTTTTTTGGTGGTTGGTAAGACTGCACCCCAATCCCTAAATAGAGATGGCAGTGTAGGCACTAACAACCTTTTTCTTGGAGCTCCAGTGAATTACAAACCTCCTATCCTAGTCTAAGCAACTGAAAGTAATTTTACCATAAGCTAATCCTACGCAATCTTGTTAAAGAAATCAAATCAGCAAACTGTATTCTTTGAAATGCATATCAAAACAAGGAAACACAATGCTGGAAAGAAAGGTAAATAACACTACAAGAAGAGGAGATCTATTGCTCTCAGGTTGGGCCCTAACCTGAGAGCTATAGCTCCCTTAAAAGCTCAGAATTAGATCCAAATCTGCTTGCCTTTATTCATAATCAAAAGTCTAATGTCATGCCAAAACTAGCTTACAAAACAAACAAACACCGAGCTGTAACTCGTGCTCAGAAATTACAATAGTAATTCAAAAGGTCAAAAAGCTTCTAACAAAGGCTATGGCCTTCATATTTATACACAATGAAGATCAAGCTGGCTTCCTCCATTCGTGGAGCTTGGCTGTCCAACTGGAAGTCAAAACTGCTGTAAACTGCTGATCCTGTAGAACGTGTTGGCTGCCTTTAAGCTCGGTGGGGAGAGCTGTTGGAGCTCGGAGTTAAGGTGAAAATCACGAGGAAGGTCATCAAGACTGTGGACAACCTCCCTATGAATCCGCAATGTCACCTTTGCTGTCTCCTTGTCTCCATTTACGTGGTCTTTTGCTCTCTTTAATGCCACAAACCTGAAATCATCATGTATTAGTCACATAGATATAATGCCTGCCCTTCTTCCTACAAACAACACGAATATACTAAGAAATGAATGCATAAGTGGTAAAAGATGAATGGTTGAGCAAGGTAAGTAGGCCAATATGAGCCCAAATTGTACCAAAAATTGGGGCTCATCATTATGCATGTAACAAGCTTGGACATATAGCAAATGAATGCAGGAACAAGGTATGGGCACCACACCAAAAGGAGAAAACATCATCACACTTGAAGATATGGAAGAAGAAGGAAGTACAGTTAGAAAGATGTGGCACAGCACCATATACAGACATAACAGACTCAGAGGGACCTGAAAGTGTAAAACTTTAGTGTCCTAAATCTCATACACAAGTTTCATAAAGGGAAGTCGCGTATATACGCAAGTTAGACAGTGCACAGTCGTATATATGTCAGTCTGAGGAAAAGCAGAAGGGACAGGCTCAGAAAGAGGATCTGATATGATTCAGTCCATTATTTGCTCTGTTTGACAATCTGCTAATGATGTGTGGAAATGTCTTGATACTCATCAGATGTTTAGAAGTGTTTTTGATCCTAACTTGATGATGATGTCGTGATACTTCTTGCTGATATATGCATGATCAGATCTAACAGTAAAAAGATAGCACAGGTTCAGGGGGAGTTTATGTTTTGAATAATGCATTGTTGGCATTATGGTTAGTAGTCCTTGGTGATGATGCTTTTATGGCTAAATGATATATCATGCTATGATATGGTTATGAGTTATCCATGACAAATCGCATATGATTCTTGGGGTTACATAGTTGATGTTCAGATCACATTTGTGGTTGATTCTTTGATGATGCATATATGGTGCTTACATGGTGATCTTCATAAGGATAAGGAGAAGTACAAAGTACTTGGTGATGGGCCACTCATATGCTACTGTCGTCATATGCATAAAGATCATATAATACAGTTATGATGCAGGATTCCTATAGTTCTTGGGACTCACATGGATGAGGATTGTGGCTGTTGATGATATCAAGAAGTCTTGAGCTCTAGATACATAGTGCTGGATACATGGAGTTGCATTGTTGGAGATATGATGATGATGAGTTCTTACCTATATGATGATAGGTTGATACTCACATATGTTGATTGATGATTGTCAGATAAGGGATATTCTTGTGTAATGTTACATGGATGGTATATAAGATCATGCAGATCTTGATGATGATGAGATGACTATGGTGTTTTTCACATGTGATATAATGTGAATAATTTTATGATGATGTTCGAAAGGATGAGTTTATATACCTTGTTACAGGACATTTACAGGTTGCTGATCTAGAAGTGGTTGTACGCGAGTTTTATGAAAAACATCTGCGTATATACGCCTGTTTTTGTGGATACAGTCGCGTATATGTTGGTTTGATTTTAGGTGTAACAGGTGTAGAAGGAGAACATCGTTGCTGATCTGAATGATGATTGACAGATGTTTTTGATGACTCTCATAGAATTGTTTTAATATTTCGTCTCTATGTCATGTATATCTATTCTTATCAAGGTCATGTAACGGCCTATGTTGGTTTCCCCACTATGCCTGGGATGAATAATGTAATGTACTTATTTGTCATATGTAAACTTCTGGTGTATCCCCACTTGGTTGGGTAGATGAGTCAATTCTAGTATATCCCACTTGGTTGGGAGATGGATGTATGTATGAGTCTTTGGTGCTAGGAAGGTCACTTATGATGTATAGAGTCATGTTCTTTCTTGTAGAACATCTTTTTGCAGGCATTGCTTACAGTCAGGGGGAGCATGAACAATACACTTCAGCAAGAGCAGAGCTTTCAGCATGCACTTAGAGGGAGCATGGATAGATTGGTACACCTTGGCATATACAAAGGGAGAGCACATTCAGAGATTTTAGCAGGTACTCAGGGGGAGTATGGACAGCAGAATGTTTATCAAGGAAAGAGAATATCTTGGTCCGCCCTTTGCCCTTGATGTCAAAGGGGGAGAGTGATTTGGTGTTGTTGCCATCAAGTCCAAAGGGGGAGATTGTTGGCATTATGATGCATGTGTTGTACTTGATGGAAACCCACTCATAGAAGAACAACTCACTTATATATAGCTAGATGAATCTATAGAAGAGATATTAGATGTGACAGAATACATGGAATGTAGGACAGCTCAGAGGAATCAGATGACAGTTCTCAGTATGACAAGTTAGCTTTGCCATCAAGTCCAAAGGGGGAGATTGTTGGCATTATGATACAAGTGTTGTCCTTGATGGCATGATGACAGATTATAGTGCAGCAGGTCAGTAGCAAAGAATTGATGATCAAACTATAAAGAATGAAGAAAGATGAGTATATACGCAGGTTCACTATATACCAAGTCGCTTACATAGGCAAGTTATATGTAGGTTCACTATGTACCAAGTCGCATATATACGCAGGTTCACTATATACCAAGTAGGGTATACAGGCAGGTTCTATATATACAAAGACGCATATACACGCGGGATTGCTGATCAAAAGTCGCGTATGCGTATGCACACACTTTCATGCACGGAAAAGCACGTACATGTGGGAAAGCTTAGTTTTCGGTCCGTGGTATTTAGACCTATGGTTTTGGTCCTTAGTATTGCATCCGAAGTGTTGAACCCAGGTATTGGGTCCCTAGTATTGGTTCTCAATGGTTTTCGACCATGGTATTGAGTAAGGCCTAAGACTATAAAAGGAGAAGAATATCATTAGGCAAAAGCATTCAGAAAGTATTGAATGTCTGATGAAGGATGAGATTCAGTATGCAGGTTATGGGTTCATGATGCAGTGCTTGATCTGAGCTAAGGAGGAATCTCACCGGTCGATGGAGAACAAGATCTAACGATAGATCGGGATCAAATGGTTTGAAATGAACTATCTCTATATTGTTGAATATGCTTATTCTAGATCTGTATACTGACGCTTGTAATGTTCTGACCTGGGTATAACTTAAGTTTGAAATAGCTCCAAGTCATGATTGAATATTTATAAATCTGTACATGGGTTGGCTTTGGTGAAAGCACATATGTACGCGGGTTTGGTTCATCGTAGTAGCGTATACATTATGAAGAATGATATTTGAAGTTGCAGTTGGGTCTGATTGTTATTGCAGAGTTCTGTTGTTTGCTCTGTGTTTTGGCGACTGTGTTTTTGACTGGGTTTCAGTGTTTCAGTGATTCAGAAATTGATGATGCTAGTATTGATTGTTTTGTGCTTCAATGATATTGATGGGTCCAGTATGAAAATTGGATGAAACGTGGCCTTCAGATTATAGTGTTGTGCTTCAGGAGTATCCAGTCTGAAAATGTATGAAATGTGGTACCTGGAGGAAGAAAGAGAAGGTTGTAGCCTTCTGTAGGTCGACACCTACGTACTAGTACATCAGCTAGTACAAGAGTTAAGGGGGTGGTAGCTCCCTTCCTGTAGCAGTTGGAAAACGAGTAAAGATTGGAGCATTTTAGTAGGCCAGCACCTACGTACTATTAAATGGATCGACTAGTACAAGAGCTAAGGGGGTTGTAGCTCCCTTCTAGGAGAGTCTGGAGAATGAGAGAAGGTTGTAGCCTTTTGCAGGTAGAAGCCTACGTACTAGTATAATACTGCACCAGTACAGAACTATTGTAAAATGAAGTTTCTTATTAAAAGAAGATAGAGACGACTTGCAGCAGGTGGTTTTCACCCACATTGGGTTTCCACCTTATATCATGGTGTTTATGTGTGCTTCTTGTGTGTGATGATCTGTTCTATTTTACCGCACCTTCTTACTGTACATATGGTTAATGAAGTTCTGATGCACTAACTAAAGATCAACATTTAATGGATTAACTGAATCATAAGTATTCTGGATATATGCTAGTTGCATTAGACACAGTTGCGTATACACGTGGGTTCCATTAACTGAAGTAGCCTATATGTATCTAGGTATGGAAATGAAAACGTTTTCTTGATTTGATAATACTGATTCATCCCCCCCTCTCAGTATTATTTCCAACAAAAGTAACAATTGAAAAGAAATATTGATTCACCCCCCTCTCAATAAATCAATACATGACTAGTAAAGTCGTCTCACCTTTTTCATTTTTCACATCCAATTTCATAAATAACAAAAGATAATATATGGAAAGTATATTGTCCAACCTCAATTAATTTCTTATCTAAACACAATAAGGAAGTTTCCATTGGAAAACAATGCAACAACAATAATTAGAATACTAAGCAAATATATGGTAGTTCTTTAATGAGATTCTTTATTGTTTTGAGTCTTAGGGACCAATGTGAAGTTTTAACATTCGTAATGATTACTTACATTATACGAAACCAACAACTACAAAAAATATATTGTAGCAATTTCAATTTTCATCTCTTTCATTCAACATGGTCTTTTCATGTTTTTTCCTTGCAAAATGGGATATAGGGAAAGAAACACAATTTTTTTGTCTTTACTAGAGGATGGCATTATTCTATAGTTTGCATATTTTCCACTATGACACTGTTTGACTATTGGCATTATCAGGATGGCTAGTAGCAGCAAGTGCCTTGGAATTGATGTCAACCAGATTAGCATTGATGTTAGTGGCAGCAAGTGTGTTGTCATTGATGTTAATCAGGTTAGCATTGATGTCCACTAGGCTAGATGTGATGGATAATAGGGCTAGCATTGATGTGCATGGTTCCTCAGGGGGAGTTCCATGGTTGATACTATCTTTGGTAGAGAACCATCATAGTAGAAAGATATACAAAGAACGGGCAAAATTTCAAAGATGGATATCTATTTGAAATTTTACAAACCTTGGCGAATCTAAGTAATCTATAATAGAAAATTTTAAAATGTTTGATGATATTTTTGTAAAAATATCTAAAATTATGATTATATTATATTAGTTTATATAATATCTTGGCGATTTTTAGGGTAAAATAATTTCATACTATAAAACTTGGGCGAATTATTTTTAGAAAAAATATAAATTGGCGAATATGTTTTTTTTGAAAAAGTATAGAAAATTAACCCACATGCTAATATTAGCCCATAAAAGTTTCCCTGGAAAAGAAACTATAAAATCTTATAGTTATGGTTTGTTGGTCTAGACTTTAGAGCAGGTTCTCCCATAGGATATCAGCGTAGATGCTCCAGGAAGTGATTTAGTTGGATAGTTCTCAAAAAGAGATTTCCAATGACATATTAATGTTCACAAATGTACTCCTGGATCAGGAGTTATAGCTAGTCAAAGTCGAGGTGTGCCAAATTCAAAGTGGTAGAGATAGATGTGGCTTAGGGTCAAAGTGTGACCAATTTTGGTATTTTTTCTAAACAAGGCAGAGAAGCTAAGTAAAGGATTGGGCGGATGTGGCCTGACAATGTTGCAGTGGGGAGATTTTTTATTGGTCAATTTTGGAGGCCCCCTTTTACACCCAATCCTGGTGGAGATTATCCTGGATTGTTCCATAGGTGAACGTAAGGGAAAAAGGAGGGATGATGCAAGCCAGTGATGATGTCACCCTAGCTACAATACCCTGGATAATTCAAACAATGCACAAAGGTGAAGGCCCAAGATGTAAGCATCAGACCCACAGGGAAGTACAGGCGGAAAGAGTTTTTTATTGTCATAGTTTTTAAAGCAAGGAGGCCCACTTGATAGCTATTCCCATAGGACTAAACCCAGAGGATTGAAAGGTGTGCTCAAAGGGAACTACAGGGATGATGCAAATCAGGGATAATGTCATCTTGGCAGGTGTACCTAGGAAACATGGTAGAGGCACAGCAGTGGAGAGAAATGCAAAGTAAAAGCATGAATCCATTGGTTTTACTTTGAAACTCTAACAAAGGAATTCGGCACAAAACAAAGGCTTAAACCCCCTTTGTCTCCCTAAGGCTAGGACTGCATGAATCAATGAGAAGTGGATGTATGGTGTTAGCCTCCTATACCAATAGGTTCTCATTTCTCATGATTGACAGTGGAAGTGCCAAAAATGCTCACCTTCCATATCACTAAGGTTCCATTTTTGTGAAAGAAAGCAGACAATTTAAAAAATGTAAAGAGGGTATGCCTTAAAAGAAAGATCAAAGGGCAAGAAAATGAATTGGTCAAAGAAAAAATAAAAGAAATGAACCCCAAACAAAGACCATGAAAGTGGCTAGTTCAAATTGCCACTGCTACTTTGATGGGTGGCCCAACAGCTCAAGCTGGGCCTCACCATGTTTTAAATTTCATGTTGTAGATTAGAGAGGAAGTACCTGATCAAACAGTTCAAGCTTGACAGATGACTAGGTGGATAGAGAAAGAAAGGAGCCCAACTGCTTAATCTGGGCCCTTGGAAGTCATAAGGGTAGAATTAGATAGGAGGGCAGCAGAAAGAAAAGAGAATCATCAGGGTTTGCAAGGCTAAGTGCACCCATACAAAATGAAGAAAAAATGTTAGGCATAATAGGCAGGGTAGGCAGTTGAAGGTTGCAGAAAGCAAAATCCAAGCACATCACTTGGAGTAAATCAAAGTGGTCATCAGCAAGGGAAAGGCAAGAGCAATGGCCTATCTGGAATACTACTAAACCATCACTAACTTCCCTCATCCCCTTCAAAATCTTTTACTAACCTCCCCATGAGCACTGCAGGATCTGCCTGATCAGTCCTCCTTACACCCTTCATTTGTACAAATTTCATGTCATAAATGACTTCTTTCTTTGAAAAGAAGCCACATTTCTTGTGTAAAAATTCTTTTCATTTTGATCTACTTCCTAACTAAGTTTGATTCCTGAAAAGCTTAGTAACTACCACTTCCCATTTTCATTCCCCTCCCAGTACTGATTACTAACTGTATGTACATTAAATCCCCTATGTTCCCCTTTCCCCTACTATTATAACACCATGGTGTATAAACCCCTAACATGTATAAATATTCCCCTTTCAGCATTATAGCTGAATAGCAAGTCTAAGGGAGACATAGTCCACCAGGGACTATGTTCAACCCTGCTTTGGGAATTACTCTAGCCCCTGGTTAGACTAATAGTCCACCCTAAACCTTTATTTCCCCTCTTTTCCAAAAAATTCATGAAAAACCCATTTCCCTTTGCTCAAACCTAACTCTAACCCTTTGTTTCCCCCCGACAGATTAATCCATATCCCAGAAAACCCACAAAAACTCCCTAACCCAAAGTTCTAAACCCGCGCAATTTAAATAAATATTTTATTATCGGGCGGGACCCAACCCAAAGTTGCACGATGGATCACAGCGCCCGCCAGCCGTCCATCATTCGCCGCCCCCGATCCAAGGGTGGGCGGTCTTTTTTAAATCCCGACATGCCTCCCTTTAATGTTCGGGGAGATGGCGGTATTGGCAGCCGTACCCAGGACGCGTGGCAGCTGGCGGGGTTATTCGGAGCCCCCCTCCCCGATATCGCCTTCGCTCAAAAGCGGTGCGGGGAGACTGCTTACCACTCTCCTCGATACCGCCCCTCCGCTGTCGCATTGGCCCCCACGTCATCGTGACGTCATGCCACCTCCGCCCGCCCTCGCGCCTCGTGGCCCTCCACGTAACCATGCCACCCCACACCATCCGCCACCCTGTCCTGCCACGCTGGCCTCCAGCTCAGCGCCCACGTCACCCTCCGTACCCCGGGCCCGCCATGACGTCATCGGCGGAAAAGCGCCAATGTCCCATTGTATCCAAATTTGTCGTTAAAACGCGCGTTTTCGGCCGTTTTGTGTCATTATCATTTGAAATAGTCGCCAGAGACGTTGTAAGCTGTCCAAGTGCGAAATTCACCTCCAACCGCCAAATTCAAAATTGGAGCCGCCACAACTTGTCAATTCAGCTGCATTGAGCACCCACTGTTCGACCCGAAGGCTTTCCACGATGTTCATCCAGGTATTCACCACAATTCTCCTGTTTTGCCCCTATGCATGCCATTTCTCTACAAATTCTCCATTAAGTACCTGTCAAATCCCAAATTGAAGACTGTTTACTACTTAATTTTGAACTAAAGCACCCTGCATTGCCCTCTGCTCCATAATTTGATATTGAAACAATAATTCACGGTCTAAAACTTACAAATTCATCCTCGAGGTGCTCGGCATTGTTCCCTTTTGCCGAGTGCATGCCCGAAGCTGCATTTCACCAGCTTGAATCCTGCACACCCTCTGCAATTCATCCTCATCAATTCACAATCCCTGTGAATTTACTAAAGAACAGCAAAGGCAAGCCTGCATAGCCTGCTTATCCTACTTTGAAGACAATCTCTATCACTGTCTGTATTCAGTCTGTCACTTGAGCTTAGAGGAGCCTTGCAAACCATTGCACTTATCTTGTTCAAATTCAGAAATTACATAATGGCTGCTCCTGCACCCACAGCTTTCAGTGTTGCCCCCATAAATCCACCAAATAAAGACCTGGAGTCCTTGCCTCTTGCTGACAGGGACTACCTCATCCAAGATTTTGTAGGTGATAGGGACCATTTGCAGACCTTCAGGGAATTGAGAGATGATTATTTAAATGGTAAGGATACATATGGGATATGGGAGTCAAACCTGCCATACTACTTTCTCCCCTCTGTCAATATCTTTCCAGAGATTATCCGACTGTGTGCTGAGAATTATGATGCCAGTCAAAGAGCTGTCAAGTCTCCATCTGGGAGCATCCTCTTTCACATTAATGCTGAGTCCATCAACCAGATGCTCAACTTCAAACAAACTCAGCTGCTGTTCCCTTTCTCCATGAACTATCTGCTGGATACAGGTGCCAAGATGACCACTGAGGACAGGCAAAAGATCACCCAGACATTTATGAGGCCTGACTGCCAGCCCACAAGGCCACCTCCCTACTTATATGTCCACTTTACTGATGTAGGCAAACTTCTGCTGGACATGATTTCATATGTGTTAGGCTATAAAACCAGTGAATTTGTTGATGAGACAGTGCTGGTATTACTATCTGCTTATAGCCCAGGCCAACCTCCTGCCTACAAATATAATTTTGCTAAGTTCATAGCCAACAAGATACATGAGCAGCTTTTCAAAGTAGACAGGGAGGGCATCTTCAAGTATTCATCTTTTATCTACCACCTGTTCATGTACTATCAGTCTGAGGCTTTTCCATGCCACATCAAAAAGCTAGATTCTAAAGGAGAAAGAAGATCTGTTATCTTCTGGACATCTGTCTTCCACCGAGTCCAAAATTCACCATACTCATATTGTGAATTCATTGATCAGTTTGTGTACCCAGTCTCTTGTCTGTTGATGAGGTCCCCTCCTCCCAGAATGTCATTTGAAATACAGAAAGTCCTGCAGCTCTCCAAGAATTATAAAATAGGTGATTGGTACCTATACCAGGATCATACAGTCATCAGAATCTATGGCTGTGAGCTCTGTCCATACAGGCTCCCAAAATATGTACCTATGAGACTGTTTGCCTTGGAGTATTATAGGCAGCTCATTCACTCTGATCTCACTCACTTCCACAGCTCCAAAAAGAAAGCCCATCTCAAGTTCAAGCACCACCTAGGCCCCTTCATTATGAATAAGAAAGAAGGATGGCAAGATGCTGAGCTAATCCTTAAAGACAAGTACATGCTCTCCAAAAGCTTCCGGTGGGTCCCCTATGACCCTGAAGGCTTCATCACTGCTAGAAGAGTCAAGTACAGGCTGCTAGGCTATGAGCATTGCAAATATCCACACATTGAACAGTATGCCAATCAGCAAGAGTGGAAACCTGATACATTAATTGAAAAATTGACTGAGGAAGAGTTAATGCAAAAGAATGTCAAGGATTTGGAAAAGACTCTTGACCTAGATTCTGTGCAGCAGGTACCCTTCAAACGACCGCACCCAGTAGGAGAAGGGACCTCGGCCTCAACGACTACACCAACCACACAGGCACCTTCTACAGCAGCACCAGATACAGATAAAGGTAAAGGAATAATGGGTGCTGAAGAGGAAGCACCAAAAGAACAGCCTGCCCCTTCAAGTGGGCAGCAACAAGAGCAGACCCCCCCTCCACAAACTGAGCCACCAGCAGCTCCAATCTTGCAAACTCCAGCACATGAGGAGAGGGGTAAGAAGAGAGAAAGAGAAGAGTCCACTCCTGCAAGTGGATCCTCCCAGCAACCGGAGACCAAAAGGCAAAGGGCTGACTCCCCAGAGATAGAAGTAATCAGTGAAGAAGTCCTTGACAGCCCAAGGAAAGATGGGGAGGGCAGCCAGCAAACAGGTACAAGCTCCTTTCAGCAGGAGCAGGGAGTGCAGCTTGGCTTGGAGGTGTCATCCTCCACTCAGCAGAGCAAGAAGCCTAAAAGCACTAAGGCTTCTTTCAAACAAATAAAGGCACAAAATGACTTGCTGAGAGTAGAAGTCTATAAACAGTTTCTAAATGCAACACCAGCCCAGCAAGAAAGGTTGATGTCTGTTTATGACCTTAAAGAGGAGAAAATGATCCTCAGTCATTTTAAGCCTAAAGTGTCGCAGCCTAAATCAGCTGCCGATTTTGTAAGGACAAGGGTGGAGGTCATGGCAAAGGACATTCACCCCATGGACCAAATAGAACTCCACAAGCAAACTGGAGAAATGGTCTATGCCACCTTGGTGGACAGGGCAACCATGGCCCATGAATTAAAAGAATCACTGAAAAATACCAACATTCAGTTGGATTTTGAGAGAATGTCCTCCATGGCTAAGGACAACAGAATAAAATCACTGGAGGACATCATCATCGACCTAGGACATGATCCTAAGGATCCAAAGGGCGTAAGGGCCCTCATGAAGAAAAAAGAAGATGACCTCAATGCACTGAAGAAAAGGTTGAAGCTGCTGCCCACAGAGCACCCTCAGACAGCAGAATTACAGAAGGAAAAGCAGGCCGATGAGCAACTGGACCTTATAATGTAGCTCAACCAGAAGGTCCTTGATTTGGAGAAGGAAATTGAAGGAGAATTACAAGATAAGCAGGGAGAATCCACATCCCAAGCTCCTCCAACTACTTCAACCACTGCAACAATAACAGAGGCAGCAGTAGCCCCTGTGACAACCACAGCCACGACAGAAGCGGCAACAATAACAGCTCCAGACTCCAATACAAGCATGGAAGAATTGACTAAGGCTATTAAAGAAATGGAGCTCTAGGCCACTGAGATGAAGCAAGCCAAGGAAAAGTTGGCAGAGAAAGAGACCAAGTATGATAAGTCAAAGATGACTGTGGTAGAGCAAGGAAGGGAAATAAAGGCCCTCAAAGAAAAGATAAAGGCCTTGGAGAAAGAGCTTAATCTAGAAAGCACTATGGCTGAAATAAAAAGAATTCTGTGGGCCAAAATTGACCAATCCATCACTAAACAATGGAAGTCAATTAAAACTGTACATGAACAAATGGATTTAATTGGCCAAGCACAGATAGAAATTCAGAAGGCCAAAACAATGCTGGGAAACAGGCCTGAGTAGGCCAATAGAATGATTGATTTTTTGAATAACCAGACTAAGGAGGAACTGGCAACCTTCGGCATTGTCAACAGAACAGAGGCTGTGCTCACAGCCAAAAAGGTGCTAACTCTTAGAAATTTTGTACAAACCGTGGAGAGAAAATGCTATGAGATACAGGCTGAGGTGGATGAGTACAAACTCAAGATGGGAGCACTGCAACAAAAAGGACTGCCCAGCCTACTAAACGGTGCAGGAAGACTGATCTCCCGAGAGCAATATGCCACCAGAATGTCGAATTATATTGAAAATCAAATCACTGCATCTGGCAGTACTTCTGAAGGAACAGGGCCTCCAACAGGACAGAGCCTATACAATAAACTTGAAGGTCTGTTTTTTATTGAAAATGAAGTAAATCACCTTTTTGAAATTCCTCCAAATTTTTATAGATATACAGAGGCAGATGAAACTTTAGTGAAGATTCGAAGACACCAAATGCCCAAGGAGGATTGGTGGCAGGCAATGCTTCAAATTTTGCCACAATAGCCTCAGTTGCTCAGTCATTGCCAGCTCCAACTCAGCAAAAGTAAAGCAGCAGAATAAAGTCAGCATTTAAGGCAGCCGAAAGGTGACTCAGCATATGGACAACGATAGCAGGCCAAAAGATAAATACGCAATTTTGGGACAGCATACCCTCAGCCGACTCCAACAGCCACAAAGTCAACAGTTTCTGACTATTTTGGACAGCTAAGGCACTGAAGAGTTACTGCAGCCTTTACTTTCTCAGCTACCATGCTCCAGGAGTGGGCACGACATTAATGGAACATTTATTTCATCAACTAGATATTTTCTTATGTAAATTATGTATATATACCTCCCCTGGCAGCGTATAAGGGGTTGGTGATTTTCATTCTGAGGCAAATGTATTGTATACTTTCAGATTATCTAATGAAAAAGGCTGGAAAAGCTCAGTGATTTTCCTGAATGTTTGATGTCTTGATGATGCTATGCGTGCTGTTGCAGAACTCCTGTGCTGTCTGATGGAACAATAAGTTTTCTCAATCTATGTTTTGTCTTCTTATGTTTATCTAAATCATATACATGTTTCACTAATCTAGCAGTAGGGAAAAGGAATAGCACAAGAAATGTTTGACTGCACCTTGTGCTCAATCTCTATCGCTGTAAATGTTTTCTTCAGAGTTGACCATGAACATGAATTCTTAATTGCTCATGTTTTCATCGATTCTATAAATATGAATGTTATGTAGAAATTCTTCACTGCTTCTAAATAATATTCTCATTGTTCTCCATATCAGTTTGTTGAAAGATTCTTAAATGCCTTTCATACCCTGGTTATATCACATTTAATCACAGATTTAAAGAATTGTTTCTCAGACACTTATCTGGCTCTGCATCATCACTATGGTAACAACCCAGACATATCAAATAGATCAAGCACCACTGACTCCACGCCCAATGGCCTAGAACACCCTGGTAAGCACATATATATCTTGACTGAAGTCACCATCCAGCAAATTCCTAAACAAAACCTTGAGCATCATAACTAGCCTAAAACCTTACACAAACAAAGTTAAATCATAAAGAGAGAGCCCTCTCTAGTCACAGGTAGGCTAGAACCTATGACCAAAAGATTGGTTAGTGGTTACCTCGGCCGTATTCCCTTGGGAGTCAAAGGGAACAACCTGAGTGATAACATATGGTGTAGAGTGTTTAACTTGTAGTGATGTGTTGGAAACAATGGTGGAAGGTGATGTCAGCATGACATTGGTACAAGGGGGAAAATGGCATGCAAATTCAACATTTTTGGGTGTCGAAGTGGGCAAAAAATGTGTCACATGTGGACCAATCATGTGGCATCATGTGGAAATATTTATGTAAGCATGACATCATCCATAAAAGTGCATCACAACGGCTTAGAAAGGCACACAAGTGGAATTTGTGGGCTGGCGTAGCACTGGGACATGGTGGTAGAATAGTAGGGTAACACAAAACCAATGAGAAAAGGTGCATGTAGAACCCACTAACCACATAATCCCATAAGCCTTACCCTGGAGAAAAATGAAGGCACACAAGAAAAAAGGTCCGGGGGCTAGAGTAAATATTGGGATGTTGTTTCACGTGATATTGGGATCATGGGACTTCGGGCCAAATATGCGAAATTACAAAGGAGGAAGCGTTATGTTCTAGCAGAGTCGAAAGGCTAGAAGAATATTATTTTGATGATGATGATGTCTTGTTATCCTTGAAGATCTTATCTTGCATTGAAGAAGGAATTTTTGGTTGGTTGACTTAGTCCTTGGTGGGAGTTCTGATTTTGGTTTAAGGGTCTTGGTTGTCTCATTTTATCTAGTTCCTAAAGAATAAAAGAGAATTTAGTTGGATTTTCCCCTAAGATAGGGGATTTACATTGGCTTAGAGCCTATCTCTAGTGTCCTTCTTGTTGTATTTTTGATCTTCATTATTTTTGCAATTTTCTTAATGATAAGAACTTAATAATAGAAGAAGAAGTAATAAGAAATCACAAGAAATTGTTATGTTAAAGAGAAATCAAATTAAAGAAACACTAAATATGTTGTCTTAAGGATTTCTCAACTTGGTTTCAAAGCAAGGTTCATTTTGTAGGAATCTAGAAGATCAAAATAAGGAAGGATATCTTTATCACATTGCAGAAGGACTGATCTTAAAAATTTGGATTATTCTTGACTGAAACAAAGGTTTTGTCATACGAGCAACATTGAAGAGGTCGCAGTCTCTTTCTTAAAGAACCAAGCTTTGTGAAGAAGTCATGGTCTCTTTCTTAAAGGACCAAAGGTTCTATTTAATATTTAAATGACCAAAATCCTCTATGGAGTAGACCAAAGTCTAGTAGCAGAAGTATATAAAGAAGAGTTGAAATCATAAAGAGATAAAAGGTTTGTAATTAAATATATCCCTATAGAAGAGCAATGGACTAGAAGAGACATATGGTTTCAACCAAGATTTAAAGTAGAAATATATGGATCCCTATCTAAGAAAATAAAAGTCATAAATCATTTTGTTAGAAATAAAAAATACAATCATATAAAAGATCTAAGCCACTTCATGTTAGAATTAGGCTATATTGTCTCCACTATATCAGCATATGAGAAACATTATAGGATTAGGCTTAATTTTAATCCTAGAAAAAGGTCTGAAAACAAATGTAGTAAGGAATCTCAAGGACCCGAAGATTGTTAGAAAAAGTTATAATGATCCAAAAATTGTAGTGAAGAAATTCAGAGGTACGAAAACTACAGAGGTGGCACTATAGGAGCTTTAAAATTGAAATGGTACAATAGTATCCTGATAAGTTATGAAGACTAGAAGCTAACGAGACCTTTCGAGCTTAGAATTTTTTTTGTAGTTTCTATGGTGAGCTTAATCTAAAATATTGATGTTGCAGAATAAGCTTCCTTTCTATCATCAATAAGATGAAAGATTGTCATATATAACTCAAGGTTTGTCTGGAGAAAGAAGCTATACTTGAAGTATTGTTTAAGGACTTGAAAAAACATCTTCAAAATTCAAGAATTCAACAAGAAAAAGAATTATACATCGTGTCAAGCATCTTGCCTTGACACCTTTAAAATATTCTCTTAAAGTACCTTTGAAGGTAGTCCTTGGCCTTGGCATCTTTGGATTTTCACTCTTGAAATAAGCGAGAAGATCATGCATCTTGAAGAAACATTTGTAGAAAACTTGTTGTGATGATGGAGGACTAAGGTATGTAGTCCTTAAACTCTAATTGTTTCCTTGGGAACTCTAATTAAAAAAAAGGTAGACTCATATGAAGATGAACCATGAAGGTGTTGATTCTTCTTTGAAGAAGATTGTCATGATGATAGGGAGCCCTTTAATATTTATAGAATGAGAAACTAAAGGTATGTTTAAAGATATAAAATTTGTAGAATTTCTCCATCATATAATAAGGTATGATCATTTTATCAATAAAATTTTATTTATATTAATAACTCTCTTATGTTTAAGAATTTTCTATATAATCATAATGATTCTTATATTTTAGGTTTTTCTGTCTCCATATTAATTCAACCCTTATAATAACTAACTTTTGTTATTTTTTCACTTTAATAAAACCCTAGCCTTTTGATTTTAGGGTTTGTTGATAGTATCTAGGGCATACAGTAAAACCCTATGCTTTTAAGGTTTGATAATTTTATCTAGGGTAGTGAAGGTTGATGTAAATTTCTAGGGCATGAAAATGTAACCCTAGGTGTAAATTATTCCACTATAGTTAAAACCCTAACATGGTTTAGTTGTTGGATATCTAAGGTTTATTTACAAATTTTTGACAACCCTAGATGCTTTCTTTGTGATAACATGATAACCCTAGTTTGAAAAAGTTAATTTCATGCTCTTGTACATATATCTTTGTGCTTGGTTGTACTTGTTGATGAGATTTGAAGGTATAAAGTTGTAAATATGTATGCCTACCTCATACTTGATAATGACTTTATGATAATAGTGAATATTAATGCCCACGTCATACTTGATTATGACTTTATGACGATATTAAGCATGATGAAAAGAGGGAGTTGTAAGAATCCAGATGACATTGAAGTTGATGATTGAAACATGACCTTGTTTCCATATGAATGAAGTTTTGAAAGGTCAAAGTTCTCTGATAATATGATGATACAAAATAAAAGAAAAAAACCTATGTAGTTGGAATAATGAAGTTGTTGATGATGGACTTATCTCCTTAAGTTGAGACGTAGTTTGAATGTATTTATTTTATGAAGAAAAGTGTATATCCTCCATAGTTGAGAAGGAGGACATGATGTATAGTAAAGACTATGAAGAAAAAATAAAGATCGTAGAATGGCTAAAGCACTACTAATGGTTACTCTTGTTTGATGAAGTTGTGAACAAAGACTTTATTGTTTTGAGAAGTGTTATTTTGGTGTTGCCTAAGAAGTTGGAAAAGGAAGCTTTTATTGAGATTTCTTTGGATATTATGATGAATTAAGTAACGTTAGAATGGTTGAAGACCCCAGATTTTATGCTAGCATATTCATTGAAAGAATCAATATGTTGGAATTTTGATACTGGTTAGGGTGGTGAAGCTATAGTATGTTCTGATGGATGAACAAGTAGTTGATATATTGATCTCTCCCTAAGAAGTTTTAACATTTTATAAGCGTGGTTGGATTTATTTAGTTGGGAGGGAGAGATGAGTACCTTCGGTTTTGTGCCTGTATGATGGTACTTGGGAAGACATCTTGGCGACATCTTGGCCTAGTTAGTATTGATATATCTTTTATAGTTTAGCCTTGATGATGCTTAGGTCCCTGTGTGGGAGGGTATATTGGTCTTGATTATATGAATGTTCGTTTTAATGTTGATATCTTGACCTTGATGATACCTAGATCCCTGTGAGGGTTGGTATCTTGGCATGGAGGCCTAGATGGTATCTATATCCAGTTGGATTGATACCAGGGTTGTAGCCTGATGGTACCTATGATGGCAAGGTTTCCTTGATGACACCTCAGTCCCTGTTGGATTAATACCTTGGCAGTTTTTGGGCTTAATGGTATCTAGCATTTTATATGTTGTTCTACTCTTCTTGGAACATTTCAAATTGAAGTCATCCTTGTACGAATCGAACAATTATGAATACCTCCTTAGTTAAGAGGGAGTGCTGAAAAGTGTAACTAGTATTCATTGTCATGATTGTTATTTGGATCGTGACATGATGTAATTCTTATGTACTTATCGAGATAATAAAACAAAAGAGATTTTTGTAAAAGAAATTTATTTAAAACATGGGTTTCATGCCCAAGTTATTAGTTCAAGCATCCATTGAATTTTCCTACAGCTTCCATGAGTCAAAAGAGTCATTGTCAAAATTGCAAGAGTCTTATTCAGAAATTTGTGTCAAAAGAAGAAAATCATTTTATAATTAAAAGGGTCTAATGAGATCCCAACACCAAGTCATTCAGTGCAACATGATTCGGCCTAAAGAAGCATATTCGAGTGACTGGAAAATTTGTTAATAAGAGGAAATTTGACCTTCATTTGAGGACACACACTTTTGATTCAATTTGTAGTTAGAGAAATATAAAATAAGCCTAGAAGAGAAGGATAAGACTAATGAAGAAGGGAAGAAGCGACAGAAAAGTTTGAAGATATAAAATTTGTCTTTAAATATCACATGCGCAAGTACCCTAGGGTTTCTAGGGTTACTACAAATGCAAAAGTGTAGAGGAAGAAGAATTCTATTCTAGCAAGTTCGAAAGGCTAGAAGAGTCTTATTTTGAATATGATGATTCCTTGTTATCCTTGAAGAGATTATCTTGCATTGAAGAAGGAATTTTTGGGTGGCTAGCTTCTTGCTTGGTAGAATTTCTGATTTGGTCTAAGGGTCTTGGTTGTCTCATTTGATTTGATTCCTAAAGAATAGAAGAGAATATTGTTGGGTTTCCCCTAAGAGAGGGTTTTTTCCCTGACTTGGAGCCTATCTCTGGTGTTCTTCTTGTTTTGTTTATGATCAAAAAATTATGGAAATTGTCTTAATGATAAGAACTTAATAATAGAAGAAGAAGTAATAAGAAATCACAAGAAATTGTCATGTTGAAGAGAAATCAAATTGAATAAACCTTGAATATGTTTCCCTAAGGATTTCTCAACATTCAAGACATTACTTAAACATTTTCTCCAAGGACTCAAAAAGGATTCAAGTATTCGAGTTAATCAAATATTTACATTTTTTTCTAGCAGCATATCCTGACAGAACAATTACAATGGATATTGTGGTAATAGATGTGTCTGATGCATGGGGCATGCTTCTATCTATGAAATTTGTGTTTGACCTTGGAGGGTTTATTCAATTGGACTTATCTTATGCTACCATTCCTTCAGCCTATGGTGGTATGGTAAAACTCTATAGGGAACTTGAGAAAATATATCATGTTGAAGATCCCAGAAAGCCAAACAACACAACTTTAAGTGGATCATCCATACAATATAGTGACGTGGTATTGAAAATTTTCATGGAACCCATTACAGTGCAGACCCATAATAAAGAAGTTCAGTATAGCACAAAAAGCTTGGATCGTCTGTCAGATCCTTTTCCAGAAATGATTACAAGGTTGACCATAATTGCATAATCATCACCACGAATAACAAGGAAGAAAAAAAATAGAAAAAGAGAAAGGATATAAAAAATCAATCATCAGAAGTAAGTTGTGTCAGACATCAGTGGGGTAAAATCCAACAAAAGAAGATTGATAAACAGATGGCCACATATAACACAACACTGAGATAATTCAAAATTCTAAGATGATCAGGATTGCACATGGGATAGTAGAAAAACAGCACATGGATTCGCATGTAGGTAGGAAGGTTCATAAAATGGACTTCCCCGAATGAATATGATGCCATAGGGCATATTTTGTATTTTATTTCTAACCCTACTCCCTTTCATTTCAGTTATTAGAGTAGATCTCATTTCAGTATTTCTATTTCATAGATTAGATTTTATTTTTGATCTTAGTATAAATTTATAGTTCATGTTAGTAGAATATTTTATGTTTATGGAGCTTCTATTTCATGTATTTAATGTTATATGATGGTGTTTGGATTATATTTGAATGGGTGCTATTGATATAAAATCATGTGTTTCTTGGATGCAGATTCTAGATTCCCACACCTTCAATGAAGCAACGTGTCCCCAAGTAGAGATAGATGTTGACCACTCTGTGTCAACTACCCTATAAGTAGTACACATTTTTTTTAAGTTGTATTTGGTGTGTTTGATGACTAAGGTCCCAAAAACACCTTCCTTGCATTTGGTTGTGTCCTATAAGGAGCATACAAACAATTAGATGATGTTGGTGTTAAAACAAGAACTAACAAATAATTGAATGTAATGAGAACAATGCATGAGAAATATTAAACTAAAACTAAAATAAATAACATAAAACAAGCTTAATGAAGTAGAAACACATCAACAAAGGTATAGGAATAGGATCCTCTTTATTTATTGTTGGTGGTGGAAGAGTTACAAATAAGATATCAAGACACTTGAAGAGAGTTGCTTGAGCAATGGTGCTCAAGAGCTCTCAGCAAGGATTTCCCTTCTTCAATCTCCTTTGAAAACTCCTTCTCTCTCAAAGAAGCAAAGATAACTCTCAATAGTGGTGGAATCCTCTCAATAATGGAATACAGGATTGTTTGGGAGCAATTTTTCTAGCATAAAAATGCACAAACTTCTTCTTCTTCTTGGTATTTCAATGCCTTAAATATATAGAATTTGAACTCATCTTTCCCTCCCTTAGATCATCAATGAGAAAATGACTTGAGATAAGGACAATAGGATTCCTTTGGGGGCTACATATCTCCAAATCAACTCAAAATCAGTTGTCCTTGGGCAGTACTTGTCAAGGAAACTCAGTTCCAATTGTGTGGAGTGGTCTCGGACTGCTAACTAGACATTTTGTGACCCACGTGGATATCGAAAGAAAAGTTACGCGGTATTGAATTTATTTTGTTGGAGTGCCCACCTGGGTTGATATTTTTAATTGGACTTTGGAAAGCCTTCGATTTCTTTATTTTCATGATGTTTCCAACTTGAAAAGCTTCAGTTTGCCTTGTTTCTATCTAACTATGGGTATCACCTAGCTAGTAAAAATGTGTGTATGATTTTTCCATATTAACAGTTTCTCCCTAATGTATGAACTTAGGAGAAAGCGTATAGCCGAAATACATTAAGTTATTTTGCTTTGATGATGGACCTGACATGACTTTTTAGAGAGAGGATATTACTATGTTGGCATTATGATATAGGTGTTGTCCTTGATGGAAACTCACTCAGATGAAAGTTCACAGTGCAACAGGTCAACAACAAAGGATTATAGATCAAACTCCAAAGGATGAAGAAAGAGAGGTATACGCTGGTACACTTTTTCCAAGTCGCATATACACGCGATTTAACAAAACAAAAAATAGTGTATAATCTATACATGCACTTTCATAGGAGGAAAAGCACGTACATGTTGGAAAACCAAGTTTTTGGTCGAAGGTATTTGATCCAAGGTATTTTGGTCCAAGGTAATTGGTCCAAGGCATTTGGTCCAAGGTACTGACCCTAAGTATTGGGTCCAAGGTATTGGTCCTAAATGGTTTTGGTCCAAGGTATTTAGAAAGGCCTAAGAGTATATAAGGAGGAGAAGATCATTAGGCTAGAGTGTGCAAGAAATGAGATTCTAAGGAATACTTCTATCTGAAGTATATATTATGTTGCAGGGTTATGTTTGGGACAGGATCTGAAATATTCATGTGCACCTTGAGTTCAACATTGGATCAGGAATCATGAGACTTGAAATGACTTATTCTTGAATGATATGATATTGGTTGAGACCATATCTGATGTTTTGCACCTGTTTTATTTGTTATCTATCATGATCTAGGTTTGTCTGAAGTCTGGAATTGCAGCAAAGTTCTGAGTCAAAATTTGCAGATCTGTATGCAAGTTCGTCTCAGCCAAAGCACATGTACACGCAGGTTTGACTCTTTCAAGTAGCGTATACAAAAAGAAAATCTTATGTTCAAATCTGACTAATATATCTAATCAAATTCTATTGTTTTATTGTTGTCTGTCAATGAAGTCTTCTTAGATCTAAATGTAGAACTGTTGTATAAGGAAATTGAGTCTGATTGATTGATTGATTGAGAAGGAAGGGTGATTCTTGCTGCTATCTATTTTGAACTTTGTAATATGACAGTAGATCTTCAGAATGTCACCGATTGGTCCAGTCTGTGATTCAGAAGTTTATGATTCAATATCTTTAGAGATATATGCGGGATGGGTTAAAGAAAGTAGCGTATACATGCAGGTTGGGTTCAACCAAGTAGCATATACACTCTAATGCATGATTTTTGAGGTTACAGCTGATTCTAGATGATGATATAGGGTTCTGGGTTTAGTACAATGTTATGGTGTCAGTGATCTAATTTTTTAGATTAACTGAATATTGGTTGATGTAGTTTAAGTTTAAAAGGATTTAGTGGGTCCAGTGTGAAAATTTGATGAAACATGGCCTTTAGCTTGTGGTGTTGTGATCCAAGAGTATCCAGTCTGAAAATTCATGAAACATGGTCCCTGGTGGAAGAGTGGAGTTTTCTGTAGGCTAGCACCTACGTACTAGTAAACATATTGGCTAGTACAAGAGCTAGGGGGTTGTAGCTCCCTTCCAGTAGAAGCTAGAAAACGAGAGAAGGTTGTAACCTTCTACAGGTAGAAGCCTGCATACTGGTATGAGTCTGCACTACTACAAGATTGTAAACATATTTTCTTATTGTTAAAAGAAGATAGAGATGACAGCAGCAGGTGGTTTTTACCCACATTGGATTTCCACCTTAAATCTTGGTGTTCATGTGTGTTTCTTATAAGTGATGCTTTATTCTACTTTTACTGCATTGTCTAGTGAATCTTTGATATACTGGTTTAAGCTCAACACATGATAAATTGTCTAAATCACAAGTTCTCTACATATACATTGATTTCTTTAAGCATAGTCGCATGTACACACTGTTATCACTTAGGTTTTCCCAGAAGTTGTAATAAGGGGAAAGGAGGCCGAGGTAACCACAGACCAATCTTTTAGATACAGAATCTAGCCAATCTGTATCCAGAGAGGGCTCTCTCTTTATGATTTAGCTTTGTTTTTAAAGGTATTAGGCTAGTTATGGAGTTTAAGGGTTTTGTTTGAGTTTGGGTGGTGAGATTCAATAGAGAAAAGAGGTAAAACAGAGCAGTTCAATCCATTGGGCTAATGGAGTCAAAGAAGATGGATTTCTGGATTTGGTTCTTAACAGAGGATGGCTTCAAAAAGCAAGGTAGTCAAATAGGGAAACAAATAAAGACTCAAGAAATAGATGGAATGGACTCAAATAGGGTGAAGGGCAGTTAAGAATCCTTCAACCTATTTAAAGAGTGAAATTGGATGATTACTAATAAGGAGTAGTTAAGTATTCTTTAGCAAATAATCAGTGTGAAAGAATTAGGAAATAGGAGCAATTAAGAGTTCACTACTTATCCAAATTCTGAAGAAACACAGAGAACAATAAAGACTGAAAACAGAGTGCAATCAAGTATATTCTAAAATTAATCTTTTCTTTATCATTCAAATTATGAAACACAGATGATATAATAAACAAGAAAACTTTAAAACACATGATATAGAGGACTTATTGATCCAGTGGTTGATTCAAGAAATCTGTGACAAGTCCTCTGCTTCAATTCTTCATCCAGTAGGCCATGCAATAGTTGATTCCAATAGCTCTTTATTCCAAAAATTTAGTATTACAGCAAAGTCTAGGAATCCCCCCCTCAATACTCCAATGGAGGGGGTATTTATGCTCAAAATTGTAAAACAAATATCTCATAACAGCTGTGAGATAATATCTAGGATAAATACAAAAATAGTTTACAAGAAAAATAGAAATAGTTAGAAAAAGATGAACTGATGTTGTGCTGGAGGTAGGCCTTAGGATTCGGCTTGCAGTTGTCTTCTTCAGTAACTCTACATTGGTTTCCTGTCTTAAATGATAGTCTTTAATTTTGATATGCTACATTTAATTCTGATCTGCTACATTTAATTCTGATATGATACTCTTTAATGTTGATCTGATACTCTTCCCATTGCTGTCTGGTAAAACAAAACTACTAACATGTCTTCTAATCATCTTTCCCCTAGCAATTTGTGTCTCTAAAGGTCCACTGGTTTGGGTAGCAAATCTCCCTGTATCTCTCTTCATTTCTCTCTTCTGCAAGCTTGGAAGTCCCTCGGTGTTGGTTAAAACTGCGTTAAAGAGGAAGAAACTATAAAATGGCAAGTTGGTTGAGGCCGTGAGCTCATTGTTGGAGTCTTTTTGGTCGGGTGCCGGTCGAGAAACTAGAACTGTGAACTCAGTCGATTTTATGCCTGAAGTGCTGTATGCAGCAAACTACAGCTAAAATGGCAATTTTTCAGTTTTATTTGACAAAATGAAGGTTTGGCAGGATTTTTTCATTTAATCGGGAGGATGACATAAGCAGTATGGATGATGACGTGGTGGGTGACGTGCGGGTGATGTTAGCAAATGACGTTAGCAGTAGGGTGGTAAGCGGTTTTACCCCGCACCGCTTTTGGGGATGGGTGGTATTGGACGGAGGGCTAGCGAGCACCCTAGACGGGCGACGCATCGCAGAGTTACGGGGGCAAAACCGCTGGTCCCCTGCGGGTTAAAGTTCGGTGGTTATGGTGGTCGCGATATAGTTGTAGACCGTTGGATGCGAATGGGTTGATCGAACGGTGGATAGGAAGTGAACTTGGCGGGGAGTTAACTATGCAGGCCCAATATAATTAACTTTGTTTTTAATATATCGGGCATGTTTCTATTGGTCAAGGTAGTTTGGTTTATTAATCAATCAGAGGTTAATTAATCCCTTATGGCGCGCGGGAATGGTTTTTAATAAACTCTGGATAAGTTTATTAATCCTGCTTTAAACTATGACTATGGTCGTAATTGACTGGGGCGGGATATGTAATACTTGGGGTTTTTATATGTAATTAAATAATATGGGAAGGGTAACATTTATCTGGGAGTTTATATAAGTAAAATTTAATAGTTAATATGAAAAAAAAAACGAAAATAAGTTCTAAGCCAATGTTCACAAGTTACATTAAAACTTAGGATTTTGAAGTGGAAAAGGGGTTTATATGATGCATTTGCCATTTTCCTAACTAAAATAGGGTTTTACTTAGGCAATGTTTATGAAATGAGAATGAGTGATTTTTGAGTGATATTAAGAACAGATCTTAATATTTTTTGGGGGGAAATTAGTGAATGATTAGAGAAAAATATGAAGGCGAGTTAGTTATTCAACCTTGCCTTGCTTGAGCTGCTTCAAGTATAATTTCTGCCTTGTACTTGTGATAGAGATAAAGATTAACACATTTTTAGAGGCATAATCTATCACAAGTATCATAACACCAATCTACCTACCCTGCCTATTTTAGAATAGCATTTTTTCTTCTTTATTCGGGTGCACCTAGACTGGCAAACCCTCATCAACTTTTCTTTTCTTTGTATAGTAATCCTACCTAAGTCTACACTTATTACATCCAAGGGCTCAGATTTAACTGTTGAGCTCCTTTTTATTTACTCTACCTATCTACTTATCTGCCAAGATTAAACAGTTTGGTCAGATTTTTATTCTCTATCTCTAAAACAAGAAATTCAAATATGAACTAGACAAGATTAAGTTGTTTGGCCATTCATCAATTGTGGCATAAATTAACAAGCTGCACACAATGCTTATTACAGAAAATGAAAAAGTAGTGGCATTTTGGACTTGCACACTTTCCTGGCCTTTCTTTGTTTGGGGTTCATTTCTTTCACTTTTTGGACCATTTTATTCTTTTTACCCTTTGATTTTTCTTTTAGGGCATACCCTCTCTACATTTTTTACATTTTTTAATTTTTTGATAATATGGAAAACCTTTGCAACAAGGAAAGGGATGAACATATTACAGAGCTCATCAAGTCAATCATGAAATATGACACCTATTGGTATAGGAGCATAACACACACTAGTTCACTTCACTGAAGTAGCATATATAAATCTGTTTGGGAAATTAAATTATTGATCTGATAATACTGATTCACCCCCCTCTTAATATTATTTCCAAGAATTGGTATCAGAGCAGGTCCTTCAGAAGAAGCATGATCGCTTGAAGGGAGATCCATCAAGATGAATAATCAAGAAAACATGGTATCCATAAGACTGCCAATCTTCGATGGGAGCCACTTTATTTATTGGAAAATAAGAACCACAACCTATCTACAATCGCTTGGAATGGATGTCTGGGAAATTGTGGAAGGAGGATATACATTTCCAACAGCAATTCATATAGATATGGCAGGTAAGAAGCAATATGAAACCAATGCCAAAGTTGTCAATACTTTATTGGGAAGTTTGTCACAATCGGAGTTTGTCAAAGTCATGCAGCTCAAATCAACCAAAGAAATATGGGACAAAATCATTCTGAGCTACAAAGGAGACTCTCAGGTAAAATGTACTAAGCTTCAAACTCTCATAATTCAGTATGAAACTCTTAAGATGCATAGTGATGAAAGTATAGCTAGTTACTTCCTACGTATAGATTATAGGTTTTAATCCCATACAGAAACTACCTGCATACAAATTCTAAAACACAGAAAATAAACAATGTGAGAGCATAACACATTAAACACATATACACAGAGATTTTCCCCTGGATCCAAAAACCAGGACTACCAGCTTGATTTTTCATTATGTTCCTTTCAATGTTACAATACATATTTATACATGCCAAAGCATCCAATACCATGGACCGAAAACTATCGCATACAAAACCATAGACCGTAAACCATCGCGTCCAAAACCATGTGCGAAAAACATGCACAAAACCATAGGTAGGTCCGCCCAACCTAACATAGGGTCCAAAACCAAAATTTTCCGGGGCGCTACCGGGACCCCATAGAGTGGGGTTACTTGCACCCCTCAGACCCCCTATGAATCCCCCCGCTACACAATCGGCGCAACGAAGGGGGGGCTCCGTCCCCCTTCTAACCCCCTGGTTAACTATGTGGGCTAGTTGTGGAAAGAATATAACACAACCCAACATTCTCCCACTTGTTGTTTTCTTTACACAAGGGGCCACAAGAGAGCTTAGTCATTTATCCAGCCCTGCAACGCCCATTGTTTCTCTACACCAAGAGAACTTCTTAGGGCTCACAGATTTTGTTAATGCATCTGTAGTATTCTTCAAAGTGTCCACCTTTACCAGAAACACCTTTTTGTCTTCTATCATATCACTCACAAAGTGATACTGAACATCAATGTGCTTTGTCTTTGAATGACATGTAGGGTTCTTTGCCAAGAAAATTGCACTTTGGCTGCCACAATCTATCCTTATAACTCCCTGTACTAACCCCATATTTGAACACAATCTCTACAACCAAACTGATTCCTTTCTTGCATGAGTGGCTGCCATGTATTCTACCTCTCTAGTTGATAGTGCCGTTATAGATTGTTTCTTACTCATCCAACTGACTGCACCTCCAAATAGGTTAAACACATACCCACTTGTAGATCTTCTCTAATCCAGATCTCCAGCCTAGTCTACATCAACAAAGCCACGAGTATCAAACACTCTATCCAATCCTGATATTCCTTGGTAGCACAAACCATAATCACTAGTGCCACACAAATACTTGAAAACCCGCTTCACTGCTATCCACTGATCCTTCCCTGGTTTTGACATAAACCTGCTCAATACTTCCACTTTATGTGCAATTTTTGGTCTAGTACAGACCATCGCATACATCAGGATTCCGATTGCACTTGCATATGGAACACGGGACATGTCCTCTTCCTCTTCTTATGTCTTGGGACATTGTTCAATAGATAAATTTACACCTACAGGAATAGGAACCCTTACCATTTTACTATTCTGCATATTAAACCTTTGCAGTATTGTCTCAACATACTTCCTCTGGTTTAACCAAAGCTTCCTCTTTGCCCGATCTACTTTAATTTCTATGCCCAAAATATAGTTTGAAACACCAAGATCTTTCATGTCAAATTTGGAGGAAAATTGGGTCTTCAAATCCTGGATAATTTCTTTGTCATTTCTAACCAGCAACATATCATCCACATACAAGACCAGATAAATAACACGGTCACCAATTAATTTAAAATACACACAATGATCTAGTTTGATTCTGGTGAAGCCAAGTCCCCGTATAAATGTATCAAATTTCTGATACCACATCCTTGGTGATTGTTTTAACCCATACTGAGAATTCTTTAACTTGCATACCGGTTCTTTCTTACCCTTCACCGCAAAGCCTTCAGGTTGCTTCATGTAGATTTCCTCTTCCAGATCCCCGTGAAGAAATGTTGTCTTCACATCCATCTATTTTACCTCAAAATCAAAAGCAATAGAAACAGATAAAAGTAATCTAATAGAAGTTACCTTGGCAACAGGAGAAAAAATATCATCAAAATCAATTCCCGACACCTGGGAATAACCTTTTGCTACCAACTAAGCTTTGTATTTCTCCACCTTTCCTTTTGCATTTGTCTTCTTTTTGAACACCCATTTGCTGCCAATGGGTTTCCTTCCAGCTCGCAACTCCACCAGATCCCAAGCCTCATTTTTGTGCAAATATGCCATTTCATCAACCATGGCCTCTTGTAGAACATCTTTTTGCAGACCTTGCTTACAGTCAGGGGAGCATGAACGGTACACTTCAGCAAGAGCAGAGCTTTCAGCATGCACTCAGAGGGAGCATGGAAAGATTGGTACACCTTGGCATATACAAAGGGGGAGCACATTCAGAGATTTTAGCAGGTACTCAGGGGGAGTATGGACAGCAAAATCTTTATCAAGGAAAGAGAATATCTTGGTCCACCCTTTGCCCTTGATGTCAAAGGGGGAGAGTGATTTGGTGTTGTTGCCATCAAGTCCAAAGGGGGAGATTGTTGGCATTATGATGCATGTGTTGTACTTGATGGCAACCCACTCGTAGAAGAACAACTCACTTATATATAACTAGATGAATCTACAGAAGAGATATCAGATGTGACAGAATACATGGGATGCAGGACAACTCAAAGGAATCAAATGACAGTTCTCAGTATGACAAGTTAGCTTTGCAATCAAATCCAAAGGGGGAGATTGTTGGCATTATGATACAAGTGTTGTCCTTGATGGCAAGATGACAGATTATAGTGCAGCAGGTCAGTAGCAAAGAATTGATGATCAGACTACAAAGAATGAAGAAAGATGAGTATATACGCAGGTTCACTATATACCAAGTCGCATACATAGGCAGGTTATACGCAAGTTCACTATGTACCAAGTCACGTATATACGCAGGTTCACTATATACTAATTAGGGTATACACGCAAGTTATACATGTAGGTTCTCTATATACAAAGACGCGTATACACGCGGGATTGCTGATCAAAAGTCGCATATGCGTATGCACGCACTTTCATGCACGAAAAAGCACGTACATGTGGGAAAGCTTATTTTTTGGTTCGTGGTATTTAGACCTATGGTTTTGGTCCTTAGTATTGCATCCAAAGTGTTGAACCCAGGTATTGGGTCCCTAGTATTGGTTCTCAATGGTTTTGGACCATGGTATTGAGTAAGGCCTAAGACTATAAAAGGAGAAGAAGATCATTAGGCAAAAGCGTTCAAAAAGTATTAAATATCTGATTAAGGATGAGATTCAGTATGTAGGTTATTAGTTCATGATGCAATGCTTGATCTGAGCTAAGGAGGAATCTCACCGGTTGATGGAGAACAAGATCTAAGGATAGATCGCGATCAAATGGTTTGAAATGAACTATCTCTATATGGTTGATTATGCTTATTCTAGATCTGTATAGTGACGCTTGTAATGTTCTGACCTGGGTATAACTTAAGTTTGAAATAGCTGCAAGTCATGATTGAATATTTATAGATCTATATGTAGGTTGGCTTTGGTGAAAGCGCGTATGTACACGAGTTTGGTTCATCGTAGTAGCGTATACATTATGAAGTATTATATTTGAAGTTGCAGTTGGGTCTGATTGTTATTGTAGAGTTCTATTGTCTGCTCTGTGTTTTGGCGATTGTGTTGTTGACTGGGTTTTAGTGTTTCAGTGATTCAGAAATTGATGATGCTAGTATTGATTGTTTTGTGCTTCAATGATATTGATGGGTCCAGTATGAAAATTGGATGAAATGTGGCCTTCAGATTATAGTGTTGTGCTTCAGGAGTATCCAGTCTAAAAATGTATGAAACGTGGTACCTGGAGGAAGAAAGAGAAGGTTGTAGCCTTCCGTAGGTTGACACCTACGTACTAGTACATCAGCTAGTACAAGAGCTAAGGGGGTGGTAGCTCCCTTCCAGTAGCAGCTGGAAAATGAGTAAAGATTGGAGCATTTCAGTAGGTCGGAACCTACGTACTAGTAAATGGATCGACTAGTACAAGAGATAAGGGGGTTGTAGCTCCCTTCCAAGAGAGTCTGGAGAACGAGAGAAGGTTGTAGCCTTCTGCAGGTAGAAGCTTGCGTACTAGTATAAGACTGCACCAGTACAGAACTATTGTAAAATGAAGTTTCTTATTAAAAGAAGATAGAGACGACTTGCAGCAGGTGGTTTTCACCCACATTGGGTTTCCACCTTATATCATGGTGTTTATGTGTGTTTCTTGTGTGTGATGATATGTTCCGTTCTACTGCACCTGCTTACTATACATATGGTTAATGAAGTTCTGATGCACTAACTAAAGATCAACATTTAATGGACTAACTGAATCATAAGTATTCTGGATATACGCTAGTTGCATTAGACACAGTTGCGTATACACGCAGGTTCCATTAACTGAAGTAGCGTATATGTATCTAAGTATGGAAATTAAAAAGTTTTATTGATTTGATAATACTGATTCACCCCCCCCCCCCCCCTCTCAGTATTATTTCCAACAATTGGTATCAGAGCAGGTCCTTTGGTAGAAGCTTGATCACTTGAAGGAGATCCGTAGATCAAAGGGAAAGAAGCTTAAGAAGAAAGTGCCTAAGAAGAAGAAGACATCTCAGAAGAACTATGATAGTGGGAGCATCGATTGGGGATTATGTGGAAGAAGCACTTCAGATTCAGAATCACTTCAAAATGAAGATGAACAAGATCTATCAGGTATGAATTTGTTATCCTCTGGTGATACATTTATCCATCCATGTGATGATGATGAAATTGATAGCGAAACAACTGAATTTGTTCTTATGGGTGAGCAAGAAAGGTATCAAATAGAGGCAGAATTTAAAAGGCTTACAGACAAAATTAGAGATCGACAATATCTATTGAACAAAAGGGAAATGTGCCTTCAAAGAAGAATCTACCAAACTAAAAGCTCAACTAGAGGAAGGAAACAAGGTAAGGAAGGTATTCAAGGACAAGGTAATTCAATATCAAAAGTTGCAGGATGAAGTGACCTCATTAAGAAATGAAGTCAATGAAAGGAGCACAACAATCAAGAAACTCATAGATAGATCTAGTTATTATGAAAGGCTTGAAGCTATGATCCTCTCGCTAAAGGAAGATCTTGAAGAATCAAAGAAGTAGAATAAAGATCTACTCCAAGCTCTTGAAAAACAAGAAAATGAAGTTCTTGAACTAAGACATCAGTTAGAAGAAGGAAGAAAATCTGAAGAAAACATGAAGAAGCAATATCATGAAAAGGAAGAGCATCTCCAGGTTGAGGTAAATATTCGAAAAGAAAAATTAGAAGAAAAGGATAAGCTCTTACGATTTCAAGATAGTACTAAGATCTTGGATGATATTCTTAGTAGTCAAAGGTCTCCTGCTATCAAAACTGGTCTTGGTTTTCATTAATCTGTTAAGGGTGAATCTAGTTCACAAAGTAAGACAAGGGAATCTGAAATGCTCAACAAGGAGATGAGAGGTCAACCCCATCAACAGCCAAGGAAAGAAATTCTTCAAAGAAAATATTTTACTCCTCCGATGAATAATGTTGAATGTTATGTATGTCATAATCTTGGATGTGTTGCAGCCAGATGATGAAGAAGAGTGGTTCAAGACCATCATACAGAAAGATCATCACATTCCAGGTACTTTAATGGATATTGTTTTTCTTGAAATATGTTTGGTCACAAAGCTGCTAATTGCTATAGGAGGAATATGAAACATATGAGATGTTATGCATGTAACAAGCTTGGACATATAGCAAAGGAATGCAGGAACAAGGTACGAGGACCACACCAAAAGGAGAAAACATCATCACACTTGAAGATATGGAAGAAGAAGGAAGTACAGTCAGAAAGATGTGGCACAGCACCATATACAGACATAACAGACTCAGGGGGACCTGAAAGTGTAAAACTTCAGTGTCCTAAATCTCATACACAAGTTTCATAAAGGGAAGTCACGTATATACGTGAATTAGACAGTGCACAGTCGTATATATGTCAGTCTGAGGAAAAGCAGAAGGGACAGGCTCAGAAAGAGGGTCTGATATGATTAAGTCCATTATTTTCTCTATTTTACGATCTGCTAATGATGTGTGGAAATGTCTTGATACTCATAAGATGTTTAGAAGTGTTTTTGATCCTAACTTGATGATGATGATTTCGTGATACTTCTTGTTGATATATGCATGATCAGATCTAACAGTAAACAGATGGCACAGGTTCAGGGGGAGTTTATGTTTTGAATAATGCATTGTTGGCATTATGGTTAGTAGTCCTTGGTGATGATGCTTTTATGGCTAAATGATATATCATGCTATGATATGGTTATGAGTTATCCATGACAAATCGCATATGATTCTTGGGGTTACATAGTTGATGTTCAGATCACATTTGTGGTTGATTCTTTGATGATGCATATATGGTGCTTACATGGTGATCTTCATAAGGATAAGGAGAAGTACAAAGTACTTGGTGATGGGCCACTCATATGCTACTGTCGTCATATGCATAAGGATCATATAATACATTTATGATGCAGGATTCCTATAGTTCTTGGCACTCACATGGATGAGGATTGTGGCTATTGATGATATCAAGAAGTCTTGAGCTCTAGATGCATAGTGCTGGATACATGGAGTTGCATTGTTGGAGATATGATGATGATGAGTTCTTACCTATATGATGATAGGTTGATACTCACATATGTTGATTGATGATTGTCAGATAAGGGATATTCCTGTGTAATGTTACATGGATGGTATATAAGATCATGCAGATCTTGATGATGATGAGATGACTATGGTGTTTTTCACATGTGATATAATGTGAATAATTTTATGATGATGTTCGAAAGGATGAGTTGATATACCTTGTTACAGGACATTTATAGGTTGCTGATCTAGAAGTGGTTGTACGCGAGTTTTATGAAGAACATCCGCGTATGTACGCCTATTTTTGTGGATACAGTCGCAATATATGTTGGTTTGATTTTAGGTGGAACGGGTGCAGAAGGAGAACATGGTTGCTGATCTGAATGATGATTGACAGATGCTGCTGATGACTCTCATAGAATTGTTTTAAATATTTCGTCTCTATGTCATGTATATCTATTCTTATCAAGGTCATGTAACGGCCTATGTTGGTTTCCCCACTATGCCTGGGATGAATAATGTAATGTACTTATTTGTCATATGTAAACTTCTGGTGTATCCCCACTTGGTTGGGTAGATGAGTCAATTCTGGTATATCCCACTTGGTTGGGAGATGGATGTATGTATGAGTCTTTGGTGCTCGGAAGGTCACTTATGATGTATAGAGTCATGTTCTTTCTTGTAGAACATCTTTTTGCAGACATTGCTTACAGTCAGGGGGAGCATGAACAGTACATTTTAGCAAGAGCAGAGCTTTCAGCATGCACTCAGAGGGAGCATGGACAGATTGGTACACCTTGGCATATACAAAGGGGGAGCACATTCAGAGATTTCAGCAGGTATTCAAGGGGAGTATGGACAACAGAATGTTTATCAAGGAAAGATAATATCTTGGTCGCCCTTTGCCCTTGATGTCAAAGGGGGAGAGTTATTTGGTGTTGTTGCCATCAAGTCCAAAGGGGGAGATTGTTGGCATTATGATGCATGTGTTGTACTTGATGGCAACCCACTCGTAGAAGAACAACTCACTTATATATAACTAGATGAATCTACAGAAGAGATATCAGATGTGACAGAATACATGGGATGCAGGACAGCTCAAAGGAATCAGATGACAGTTCTCAGTATGAAAAGTTAGCTTTGCCATCAAGTCCAAAGGGGGAGATTGTTGGCATTATGATACAAGTGTTGTCCTTGATGGCAAGATGATAGATTATAGTGCAGCAGGTCAGTAGCAAAGAATTGATGATCAGACTATAAAGAATGAAGAAAGATGAGTATATACGCAGGTTCACTATATACCAAGTCGTGTACATAGGTAGGTTATACACAGGTTCACTATGTACCAAGTCGCGTATATACGCAGGTTCACTATATACCAAGTAGGGTATACACGCAGGTTATACACGCAGGTTCTCTATATACAAAGACGCGTATACACGCGGGATTGCTGATCAAAAGTCGTGTATGCGTATGCACGCACTTTCATGCACGAAAAAGCACGTACATGTGGGAAAGCTTATTTTTGGGTCCGTGGTATTTAGACCTATGGTTTTGGTCCTTAGTATTGCATCCGAAGTGTTGAACCCAGGTATTGGGTCCCTAGTATTGGTTCTCAATGGTTTTGGACCATGGTATTGAGTAAGGCCTAAGACTATAAAAGGAGAAGAATATCATTAGGCAAAGGCATTCAGAAAGTCTTGAATATCTGATGAAGGATGAGATTCAGTATGCAGGTTATGGGTTCATGATGCATTGCTTGATCTGAGCTAAGGAGGAATCTCACCGGTTGATGGAGAACAAGATCTAACGATAGATCGGGATCAAATGGTTTGAAATGAACTATCTCTATATGGTTGATTATGCTTATTCTAGATTTGTATACTGACGCTTGTAATGTTTTGACCTAGGTATAACTTAAGTTTGAAATAGCTGCAAGTCATGATTGAATATTTATAAATCTGTACGCAGGTTGGCTTTGGTGAAAGCACATATGTACGCGGGTTTGGTTCATCGTAGTAGCGTATACATTATGAAGTATGATATTTGAAGTTGCAGTTGGGTCTGATTGTTATTGCAAAGTTCTGTTGTTTGCTCTGTGTTTTGGCAACTGTGTTTTTGACTGGGTTTCAGTGTTTCAGTGATTCAAAAATTAATGATGCTAGTATTGATTGTTTTGTGCTTCAATGATATTGATGGGTCCAGTATGAAAATTGGATGAAACGTGGCCTTCAAATTATAGTGTTGTGCTTCAGGAGTATCCAGTCTGAAAATGTATGAAACGTGGTACCTGGAGGAAGAAAGAGAAGGTTGTAGCCTTCTGTAGGTCGGCACCTACGTACTAGTACATCAGCTAGTACAAGAGCTAAGGGGGTGGTAGCTCCCTTCCTGTAGCAGTTGGAAAACGAGTAAAGATTGGAGCATTTCAGTAGGCCAGCACCTACGTACTATTAAATGGATCGACTAGTACAAGAGCTAAGGGGGTTGTAGCTCCCTTCTAGGAGAGTCTGGAGAATGAGAGAAGGTTGTAGCCTTTTGCAGGTAGAAGCCTACGTACTAGTATAATACTGCACCAGTACAGAACTATTGTAAAATGAAGTTTCTTATTAAAAGAAGATAGAGACGACTTGCAGCAGGTGGTTTTCACCCACATTGGGTTTCCACCTTATATCATGGTGTTTATGTGTGCTTCTTGTGTGTGATGATCTGTTCTGTTTTACTGCACCTTCTTACTGTACATATGGTTAATGAAGTTCTGATGCACTAACTAAAGATCAACATTTAATGGATTAACTGAATCATAAGTATTCTGGATATATGCTAGTTGCATTAGACACAGTTGCGTATACACGCGGGTTCCATTAACTGAAGTAGCCTATATGTATCTAGGTATGGAAATGAAAAAGTTTTCTTGATTTGATAATACTGATTCATCCCCCCCTCTCAGTATTATTTCCAACAAAAGTAACAATTGAAAAGAAATATTGATTCACCCCCCTCTCAATAAATATACATGACTAGTAAATTCGTCTCACCTTTTTCATTTTTCACATCCAATTTCATAATAACAAAAGATAATATATGGAAAGTATATTGTCCAACCTCAATTAATTTCCTATCTAAACACAATAAGGAAGTTTCCATTGGAAAACAATGCAACAACAATAATTAGAATACTAAGCAAATATATGGTAGTTCTTTAATGAGATTCTTTATTTTTTTGAGTCTTAGGGAACAATGTGAAGTTTTAACATTGGTAATGATTACTTACATTATACGAAACCAACAACTACAAAAAATATATTGTAGCAATTTGACTTTTCATCTCTTTCATTCAACATGGTCTTTTCATGTTTTTTCCTTGCAAAATGGCATATAGGGAAAGAAACACAATTTTTTTGTCTTTACTAGAGGATGGCATTACTCTATATTTTGCATATTTTCCACTATGACAAGGTTTGGCTATTAGCATTGTCAGGATGGTTAGGGGCAGCAAGTGCCTTGGCATTGATGTCAACCAGATTAGCATTGATGTTAGTGGCAGCAAGTGTGTTGTCATTGATGTTAATCAGGTTAGCATTGATGTCCACTAGGCTAGATGTGATGGATAATAGGGCTAGCATTGATGTGCATGGTTCCTTAGGGGGACTTCCATGGTTGATACTATCTTTGGTAGAGAACCATCATAGTAGCAAGATATACAAAGAACGGGAAGAATTTCAAGGATGGATATCTATTTGAAATTTTACAAAGCTTGGCGAATCTAAGTAATCTATAAAAGAAAATTTTAAAATGTTTGATGATATTTTTGTAAAAATATCTAAAATTATGATTATATTATATTAGTTTATATAATATCTTGGCGATTTTTAGGGTAAAATAATTTCATACTATAAAACTTGGGTGAATTATTTTTAGAAAAAATGTAAATTGGCAAATATGTTTTTTTTTTTAAAGTATAGAAAATTAACCCACTTGCTAATATTAACCCCTAAAAGTTTCCCTGGAAAAGAAACTATAAAATCTTGTAGTTATGGTTTGTTGGTCTAGACTTTAGAGCAGGTTCTCCCATAGAAGATCATTGTAGATGCTCCAAGAAGTGATTTAGTTGGATAGTTCTCAAAAAGAGATTTCCAATGACATATTAAAGTTCACAAATGTACTCCTGGATCAGGAGTTATAGCTAGTCAAAGTCGAGGTGTGCCAAATTCAAAGTGGTAGAGATAGATGTGGCTCAGGGTCAAAGTGTGACCAATTTTGGTATTTTTTCTAAACATGGCAGAGAAGCTAAGTAAAGGATTGGGCAGATGTGGCCTGACAATGTTGCAGTGGGGAGATTTTTTATTGGTCAATTGTGGAGGCCCCCTTTTACACGCAATCCTGGTGTAGATTATCCTGGATTGTTCCATAAGTGCATGCAAGGGAAAAAGGAGGGATGATGCAAGCCAGTGATGATGTCACCCTAGCTGCAATACCCTGGATAGTTCAAACAATGCACAAAGGTGAAGGCCCAAGATGTAAGCATCAGACCCACATGGAAGTACATGCGGAAAGAGTTTTTTATTGTCACAGTTTTTAAAGCAAGGAGGCCCACTTGACAGCTATTCCCATAGGACTAAACCCAGAAGATTGAAAGGTGTGCTCAAAGGGAACTACATGGATGATGCAAGTCAGGGATAATGTCATCTTGGCAGGTGTACCTGGGAAACATGGTAGAAGCACAGCAGTGGAGAGAAATTCAAAGTAAAAGCATGAATCCATTGGTTTTACTTTGAAACTCTAACAAAGGAATTCAGCACAAAACAAAGGCTTAAACCCCCTTTGTCTCCCTAAGGCTAGGACTGCATGAATCAATGAGAAGTGGATGTATGGCGTAGAGTGTTTAACTTGTAGTGATGTGTTGGAAACAATGGTGGAAGGTGATGTTAGCATGGCATCGGTACAAGGGGGAAAATGGCATGCAAATTCAACATTTTTGGGTGCTGAAGTGGGCAAAAAATGTGTCACATGTGGACCAATCATGTGGTATCATGTGGAAATATTTATATAAGCATGACATCATCCATAAAGGTGCATCACAGCGGCTTACAAAGGCACACAAGTGGAATTTGTGGGCTGGCATTGCACTGGGACATGGTGGTAGAATAGTAGGGTAACACAAAACCAATGAGAAAAGGTGCATGTAAAACCCACTAACCACATAATCCCATAAGCCTTACCCTAGAGAAAAATAAGGCACACAAGAAAAAAGGTCTGGGGGCTAGAGTCTTGCGATGTTGTTTCACGTGATATTAGGACCATGGGCCTTCGGGCCAAATATACGAAATTACAAAGGAGGAAGCGTTATGTTCTAGCAGAGTCGAAAGGCTAGAAGAATATTATTTTGAAGATGATTATGTCTTGTTATCCTTGAAGATCTTATCTTGCATTGAAGAAGGAATTTTTGGTTGGTTGGCTTAGTCCTTGGTGGGAGTTCTGATTTTGGTTTAAGGGTCTTGGTTGTCTCATTTTATCCAGTTCCTGAAGAATAAAAGAGAATTTAGTTGGATTTTCCCCTAAGATAGGGGTTTTACATTGGCTTAGAGCCTATCTCTAGTGTCCTTCTTGTTGTATTTTTGATCTTCATTACTTTTGCAATTTTCTTAATGATAAGAACTTAATAATAGAAGAAGAAGTAATAAGAAATCACAAGAAATTGTTATGTTAAAGAGAAATCAAATTAAAGAAACCCTAAATATGTTGTCTTAAGGATTTCTCAACTTGGTTTGAAAGCAAGGTTCATTTTGTAGGAATCTGGAAGATCACAATAAGGAAGGATATCTTTATCACATTGTAGAAGGACTGATCTTAAAAATTTGGATTATTCTTGATTGAAACTAAGGTTTTGTCATACGAGCAACATTGAAGAGGTCGCAGTCTCTTTCTTAAAGAACCAAGCTTTGTGAAGAAGTCATGGTCTCTTTCTTAAAGGACCAAAGGTTCTATTTAATATTTAAATGACCAAAATCCTCAATGGAGTAGACCAAAGTCTAGTAGCCGAAGTATATAAAGAAGAGTCGAAATCATAAAGAGATAAAAGGTTTGTAATTAAATATATCCCTATAGAAGAGCAATGGACTGGAAGAGACATATGGTTTCAACCAAGATTTAAAGTAGAAATATAGGGATCCCTATCTAAGAAAATAAAAGTAATAATCATTTTGTTAGAAATCAAAAATACAATCATATAAAAGATCTAACCCACTTCATGTTAGAATTAGGCTATATTGTCTCCACTATATCAGCATATGAGAAACATTATAGGACTAGGCTGAATTTCAATTCTAGAAAAAGGTCTGAAAAAAAATGTAGTAAGGAATCTCAAAGACCTGAAGATTGTTGGAAATAGTTATAATGATCCAAAAATTGTAGTGAAGAAATTCAAAGGTACGAAAACTACAGAGGTGGCACTATAGGAGCTTTAAAATTGAATTGGTACAATAGTATCCTCATAAGTTATGAAGACTAGAAGCTAACGAGACCTTTCAAGCTTAGAATGTTTTTTGTAGTTTCTATGGTGATCTTAATCTAAAATATTGATGTTGCAGAATAAGCTTCCTTCCTATCATCAATAAGATGAAAGATTGTCATATATAACTCAAGGTTTGTCTAGAGAAAGAAGCTATACTTGAAGTATTGTTTAAGGACTTGAAAAAACATCTTCAAAATTCAAGAATTAAACAAGAAAAACAATTATACATCTTGTCAAGCATCTTGCCTTGACACCTTTATAAAATTCTCTTGAAGTACCTTTGAAGGTAGTCCTTGGCCTTGGAATCTTTAGATTTTTCACTCCTAAAATAAGCGAGAAGATCATGCATCTTGAAGAAACATTTGTAGAAAACTTGTTGTGATCATGGAGGACTAAGGTATGTAGTCCTTAAGATACATAAATAAATGTTTATATTATGTCATGAAGAGCATAGTAAATTGATAATCAAATTGTATCCTTGGGAACTCTAATTAAAAAAAAAGGTAGACGCATATGAAGATGAACCATGAAGGTGTTGATGCTTCTTTTAAGAAGATTGTCATGATGATAGGGAGCCCTTTAATATTTATAGAATAAGAAACTAAAGGTATGTTTAAAGTTATAAAATTTGTAGAATTTCTCCATCATATAATAAGGTATGATAATTTTATCAATAAAATTTTATTTATATTAATAACTCTCTTATGTTTAAGAATTTTCTATATAATCATAATGATTCTTATTAGGTTTTTCTATCTCCATATTAATTCAACCCTTATAATAACTAACTTTTGTTATTTTTTCACTTTAATAAAACCCTAGCCTTTTGATTTTAGGGTTTGTTGATAGTATCTAGGGCATACAATAAAACCCTATGCTTTTAAGGTTTGATAATTTTATCTAGGGTAGTGAAGGTTGATGTAAATTTGTAGGGCATGAAAATGTAACCCTAGGTGTAAATTATTCCACTATAGTTAAAACCCTAACATGGTTTAGTTGTTGGATATCTAAGGTTTATTTACAAATTTTTGACAACCCTAGATGCTTTCTTTGTGATAACATGATAACCCTAGTTTGAAAAAGTTAATTTAATGCTCTTGTACATATATCTTTGTGCTTGGTTGTACTTGTTGATGAGATTTGTAGGTATATAGTTGTAAATATGTATACCTACCTCATACTTGATAATGACTTTATGATAATATTGAGTATTAATGCCCACGTCATACTTGATTATGACTTTATGATGATATTAAGCATGATGAAAAGAGGGAGTCGTAAGAATCTAGATGACATTGAAGTTGATGATTGAAATATGACCTTGTTTCCATATGAATGAGGTTTTGAAAGGTCAAAGTTCTCTGATAATATGATGATACAAAATAAAAGAAAAAAACCTATGTAGTTGTAATAATGAAGTTGTTGATGATGGACTTATCTCCTTAAGTTGAGAGGTAGTTTGAATGTATTTAGTTTATGAAGAAAAGTGTATATCCTCCATAGTTGAGAAGGAGGACATGATGTATAGTAAAGACTATGAAGAAAAAATAAAGATCGTAGAATGGCTAAAGCACTACTAATGGTTACTCTTGTTTGATGAAGTTGTGAACAAAGACTTTATTGTTTTGAGAAGTGTTATTTTGGCGTTGTCTAAGAAGTTGGAAAAGGAAGCTTTTATCGAGATTTCTTTGGATATTATGATGAATTAAGTAACGTTAGAATGGTTGAAGACCCCAGATTTTATGCTAGCATATTCATTGAAAGAACCAATATATTGGAATTTTGATACTGGTTAGGGTGGTGAAGCTATAGTATGTTCTGATGGATGAACAAGTAGTTGATATATTGATCTCTCCCTAAGAAGTTTTAACATTTCATAAGTGTGGTTGGATTTATTTGGTTGGGAGGGAGAGATGAGTACCTTCGGTTTTGTGCCTGTATGATGGTACTTGGGAAGACATCTTGGCGACATCTTGGCCTAGTTAGTATTGATATATCTTTTATAGTTTAGCCTTGATGATGCTTAGGTCCCTGTGTGGGAGGGTATATTGGTCTTGATTATATGAATATTCATTTTAATGTTGATATCTTGACCTTGATGATACCTAGATCCCTGTGAGGGTTGGTATCTTGGCATGGAGGCCTATATGGTATCTATATCCAGTTGGATTGATACCAGGGTTGTAGCCTGATGGTACCTACGATGGCAAGGTTTCCTTGATGACACCTTAGTCCCTGTTGGATTAATACCTTGGCAGTTTTTGGGCTTAATGGTATCTAGCATTTTATATGTTGTTCTACTCTTCTTGGAACATTTCAAATTGAAGTCATCCTTGTACCAATCGAACAATTATGAATACCTCCTTAGTTAAGAGGGAGTGTTGAAAAGTGTAACTAGTATTAGTTGTCATAATTGTTATTTGGCTCATGAAATGATGTAATTCTTATGTACTTATCGAGATAATAAAACGAAAGAGAGTTTTGTAAAAGAAATTTATTTAAAACATGGTTTTCATGCCCAAGTTATTAGTTCAAGCATCCGTTGAATTTTCCTACAACTTCCATGAGTCAAAAGAGTCATTGTCGAAATTGCAAGAGTCTTATTCAGAAATTTGTGTCAAAAGAAGAAAATCATTTTATAATTAAAAGGGTCTAATGAGATCCCAACACCAAGTCATTCAGCGCAACATGAGTCGGCCTAAAGAAGCATATTCGATTGATTGGAAAAATTGTTAATAAGAGGAAATTTGACCCTCATTTGAGGACACACACTTTTGATTCAATCTGTAGTTAGAGAAATATAAAATAAGCCTAGAAGAGAAGGATAAGACTAATGGAGAAGGGAAGAAGCGACAAAAAAGTTTGAAGATATAAAATTTGTCTTTAAATATCACATGTGCAAGTACCCTAGGGTTTCTAGGGTTACTACAAATGCAAAAGTGTAGAGGAAGAAGAATTATATTCTAGCAAGTTCGAAAGGCTAGAAGAGTCTTATTTTGAATATGATGATTCCTTGTTATCCTTGAAGAGATTATCTTGCATTGAAGAATTTTTGGGTGGCTAGCTTCTTGCTTGGTAGAATTTCTGATTTGGTCTAAGGGTCTTGGTTGTCTCATTTGATTTGATTCCTAAAGAATAGAAGAGAATATTGTTGGGTTTCCCCTAACAGAGGGTTTTTTCCCTCACTTGGAGCCTATCTTTGGTGTTCTTCTTGTTTTTTTTATGATCAAAAAATTATGGAAATTGTCTTAATGATAAGAACTTAATAATAGAAGAAGAAGTAATAAGAAATCACAAGAAATTGTCATGTTAAAGAGAAATAAAATTAAATAAACCTTGAATATGTTTCCCTAAGGATTTCTCAACATTCAAGACGTTACTTAAACATTTTCTCCAAGGACTCAAAAAGGATTCAAGTATTCTAGTTAATCAAATATTTACATTTTTTTCTAGCAACATATCCTGACAGAACAATTACAATGGATATTGTGGTAATAGATGTGTCTGATGCATGGGGCATGCTTCTATCTATGAAATTTGTGTTTGACCTTGGAGGGTTTATTCAATTGGACTTATCTTATGCTACAATTCCTTCAGCCTATGGTGGTATAGTAAAACTCTATAGGGAACTTGAGAAAATATATCATGTTGAAGATCCCAGAAAGCCAAACAACACAACTTTAAGTGGATCATCCATACAATATAGTGATGTGGTATTGAAAATTTTCATGGAACCCATTACAGTGCAGACCCATAATAAAGAAGTTCAGTATAGCACAAAAAGCTTGGATCGTCTGTCAGATCCTTTTCAAGAAATGATTACAAGGTTGACCATAATTGCATCATCATCACCATGAATAACAAGGAAGAAAAAAATAGAAAAAGGGAAAGGATATAAAAAATCAATCATCAACAGTAAGTTGTGTCAGACATCAGTGGGGTAAAATCCAACAAAAGAAGATTGATAAACAGATGGCCACATATAACACAACACTGAGATAATTCAAAATTCTAAGATGATCAGGATTGCACATGGGACAGTAGAAAAACAACACATGGATTCGCATGTAGGTAGGAAGGTTCATAAAATGGACTTCCCCAAATGAATATGATGCCATAGGGCATATTTTGTATTTTATTTCTAACCCTACTCCCTTTCATTTCAGTTACTAGAGTAGATCTCATTTCAATATTTCTATTTCATAGATTAGATTTTATTTCTAATCTTAGTATAAATTTATAGTTCATGTTAGTAGAATATTTTATGTTTATGGAGCTTCTATTTCATGTATTTAATCTTATATGATGGTGTTTGGATTATATTTGAATGGGTGCTATTGATATAAAATCATGTGTTTCTTGGATGCAGATTCTATATTCCCACACCTTCAATGAAGCAACGTGTCCCCAAGTAGAGATAGATGTTGACCACTCTGTGTCAACTACCCTATAAGTAGTACACATTTTTTTAAGTTGTATTTGGTGTGTTTGATGACTAAGGTCCCAAAAACACCTTCCTTGCATTTGGTTGTGTCCTATAAGGAGCATACAAACAATTAGATGATGTTGGTGTTAAAACAAGAACTAGCAAATAATTGAATGTAATTAGAACAGTGTATGAGAAATATTAAACTAAAACTAAGATAAATAACATAAAACAAGCTTAATGAAGCAGAAACACATCAACAAAGGTATAGGAATAGGATCACCTTTATTTATTGTTGGTCATGGAAGAGTTACAAATAAGATATCAAGACACTTGAGAGAGTTCCTTGAGCAATGATGCTCAAGAGCTCTAAGCAAGGATTTTCCTTCTTCAATCTCCTTTGAAAACTCCTTCTCTCTCAAAGAAGCAAAGATACCTCTCAACAATGGTGGAATCCTCTCAATAATGGAATACAGGATTGTTTGGGAGCAATTTTTCTAGCATAAAAATGCACAAACTTCTTCTTCTTCTTGGTATTTCAATGCCTTAAATATATAGAATTTGAACTCATCTTTACCTCCCTTACTTAATCAATGAGAAAATGACTTGAGATAAGGATAACAGAATTCCTTTGGGGGCCACATATCTCCAAATCAGCTCAAAATCAGTTGTCCTTGGGCAGTACCTGTCAAGGAAACTCAGCTCCAATTGTGTGGAGTGGTCTCGGACTGCTAACTAGACATTTTTCAACCCACGTGGCTATCGAAAGAAAAGTTATCCGGTATTGAATTTATTTTGTTGGAGTGCCCACCTGGGTTGATTTTTTTAATTGGACTTTGGAAAGCCTTCGATTTCTTTATTTTCATGATGTTTCCAACTTGAAAAGCTTCAGTTGTACTTGTTTCTATCTAACTATGGGTATCACCTAACTAGTACAATTGTGTGTATGATTTTTCCATATTAACAGTTGCTCCCTAATGTATGAACTTAGGAGAAAGCGTATAGCCAAAATACATTAAGTTATTTTGCTCTGACGATGGACCTGACGTGATTTTTTAGAGAGAGGAGATTACTATGTTGGCATTATGATATAGGTGTTGTCCTTGATGGAAACTCACTCAGATGAAAGTTCACAGTGCAGCAGGTCAACAACAAAGGATTACAGATCAAACACTAAAGGATGAAGAAAGAGAGGTATACGCTGGTACACTTTTTCCAAGGCACATGTACACGCGATTTAACAAAACAAAAAATAGCGTATAATGTATACATGCACTTTCATAGGAGGAAAAGCACGTACATGTTGGAAAACCAAGTTTTTGGTCCAAGGTATTTGATCCAAGGTATTTTGGTCCAAGGTAATTTGTCCAAGGCATTTGGTCCAAGGTATTGACCCTAAGTATTGGGTCCAAGGTATTGGTCCTAAGTGGTTTTGGTCCAAGGTATTGAGAAAGGCCTAAGAGTATATAAGGAGGAGAAGATCATTAGGCTAGAGTGTGCAAGCAATGAGATTCTAAGGAATACTTCTATCTGAAGTATATATTATGTTGCAGGGTTATGTTTGGGACTGGATCTGAAATATTCATGTGCACCTTGAGTTCAACATTGGATCAGGAATCATGAGACTTGAAATGACTTATTCTTGAATGATATGATATTGGTTGAGACCATATCTGATGTTTTGCACCTGTTTTATTTGTTATCTATCATGATCTAGGTTTGTCTAAAGTCTGGAATTGCAGCAAAGTTCTGAGTCAAAATTTGCAGATTTGTACACAAGTTCGTCTCAGCCAAAGCACATGTACATGCAGGTTCGACTCTTTCAAGTAGCGTATACAAAAAGAAAATCTTATGTTCAGATCTGACTGATATATCTAATCAAATTCTATTGTTTTATTGTTGTCTGTCAATGAAGTCTTCTTAGATCTAAACGTAGAACTGTTGTATAAGGAAATTGAGTCTGATTGATTGATTGATTGAGAAGGAAGGGTGATTCTTGCTGCTATCTATTTTGAACTTTGTAATATGACATTAGATCTTCAGAATGTCACTGATTGGTCCAACCTGTGGTTCAGAAGTTTATGATTCAATATCTTTAGATATATACACAGGATGGGTTAAACAAAGTAGCGTATACATGCAGGTTGGGTTCAAACAAGTAGCATATGCACTCTAATGCATGATTTTTGAGGTTACAGCTGATTCTAGATGATGATATAGGGTTCTGGGTTTAGTACAATGTTCTGGTGTCAGTGATCTAATTGTTTAGATTAACTAAATATTGGTTGATGTAGTTTAAGTTTAAAAGGATTTAATGGGTCTAGTGTGAAAATTTGATGAAACATGGCCTTCAGCTTGTGGTGTTGTGATCCAGGAGTATCCAGTCTGAAAATTCATGAAACGTGGTCCCTGGTGGAAGAGTGGAGTTTTCTGTAGGCTAGCACCTATGTACTAGTAAACATATTGGCTAGTACAAGAGCTAGGGGGTTGTAGCTTCCTTCCAGTAGAAGCTAGAAAACGAGAGAAGGTTGTAACCTTCTGCAAGTAGAAGCCTGTGTACTGGTATGAGTCTGCACTAGTACAAGATTGTAAACATATTTTCTTATTATTAAAAGAAGACAGAGATGACAGCAGCAGGTGGTTTTTACCCACATTGGATTTCCGCCTTAAATCTTGGTGTTCATGTGTGTTTCTTATGTGTGATGCTTTATTCTACTTTTACTGCATTGTCTAATGAATCTTTGATATATTGGTTTAAGCTCAACACATGATAAATTATCTAAATCACAAGTTCTCTACATATACACTGATTTCTTTAAGCATAGTCGCGTGTACACACTGTTATCACTTAGGTTTTCCCAGAAGTTGTAATAAGGGGAAAGGAGGCTGAGGTAACCACAGACCAATCTTTTAGATACAAAATCTAGCCAATCTGTATCCATATAGGGATCTCTCTTTATGATTTAGCTTTGTTTTTAAAGGTATTAGGCTAGTTATGGAGTTCAAGGGTTTTGTTTGAGTTTGGGTGGTGAGATTCAATAGAGCAAAGAGGTAAAACAGAGCAGTTTAGTCCATTGGGCTAATGGAGTCAAAGAAGATGGATTTTTGGATTTGGTTCTTAACAGAGGATGGCTTCACAAAGCAAGGTAGTCAAATAGGGAAACAAATAAAGACTTGAAACAGATGGAATGGACTCAAATAGGGTGAAGGGCACTTAAGAATCCTTCAACCTATTTAAAGAGGGAAATTGGATGATTACTAATAAGGAGAAATTAAGTATTCTTTAGCAAATAATCAGCGTGAAAGAATTAGGAAATAGGAGCAATTAAGAGTTCAGTGCTTATCCAAATTCTGAAGAAACACAGAGAACAATAAAGACTAAAAATAGAGTGCAATCAAGTATATTCTAAAATTAATCTTTTCTTTATCATTCAGATTATGAAACACAGATGATATAATAAACAAGAAAACCTTAAAACACACGATATAGAGGACTTATTGATCCAGTGGTTGATTCAAGAAATCTGTGACAAGTCCTCTGCTTCAATTCTTCATCCAGTAGGCCATGCAACAGTTGATTCCAATAGCTCTTTATTCCAAAAATTCAGTATTACAGCAAAGTCTAGGAATCCCCCCCTCAATACTCCAATGGAGGGGGTATTTATGCTCAAAATTGTAAAACAAATATCCCATAACAGCTGTGAGATAATATCTAGGATAACTACAATAATAGTTTACAAGAAAAATAGAAATAGTTAGAAAAAGATGAACTGATGTTGTGCTGGAGGCAGGCCTTAGGATTCGGCTTGCAGCTGTCTTCTTTAGTAACTATGCGTTGGTTTCCTGTCTTAACTGATAGTCTTTAATTTTGATCTGCTACATTTAATTCTGATCTGCTACATTTAATTCTGATCTGATACTCTTTAATGTTGATCTGATACTCTTCTCATCGCTGTCTGGTAAAAAAAAACTGCTAACATGTCCTTTAATCATCTTTCCCCTAGCAATTTGTGTCTCTGAAGGTCCATTGGTTTGGGTAGCAAATCTCCCTGTATCTCTCTTCATTTCTCTCTTCTGCAAGCTTGGAAGTCCCTCGGTGTTGGTTAAAACTGCGTTAAAGAGGAAGAAACTGTAAAATGGCAAGTTGGTTGAGGCTGCGAGCTCGTTGTTGGAGTCTTTGTGGTCGGGTGCCGGTCGAGAAACTAGAACTGTGAACTCAGTCGATTTTATGCCTGAAGTGCTGTATGCAGCAAACTACAACTAAAATGGCAGGATTTTTTCATTTAATCGGGAGGATGACATAAGCAGTATGGATGATGACGTGGTGGGTGACGTGCCAGGTGATGTCATCAAATGACGTTAGCAGTAGGGTGGTAAGAGGTTTTACCCCGCACCGCTTTTGGGGCTGGGTGGTATTGGACATAGGGCTAACGAGCACCCTAGACGAGCGACGCATGGCAGAGGTACGGGGGCAAAACGGACGGTCCCCTGCGGGTTAAAGTTCGGTGGTTATGGTGGTCACAATATAGTTGTAGACCGTTGGATGCGAATGGGTTGATCGAACGGTGGACAGGAAGTGAACTTGGCGGGGAGTTAACTATGCGGGCCCAATATAATTAACTTTGTTTTTAATATATCGGGTGTGTTTCTATTGGTCAGGGTAGTTTGGTTTATTAATCAACCAGAGGTTAATTAATCCCTTATGGATATGTAATACTTGGGGTTTTTATATGTAATTAAATAATATGGGAAGGGTAACATTTATCCGAGAGTTTATATAAGTAAAATTTAATGGTTAGTATGAAAAAAAACGAAAATAAGTGCTAAGCCAATGTTCACAAGTTACATTAAAACTTAGGATTTTGAAGTGGAAAAGGGGTTTATATGATTCATTTGCCATTTTCCTAAGTAAAATAGGGTTTTACATAGGCAATGTTTATGAAATGAGAATGAGTGATTTTTGAGTGATATTAAGAACAGATCTTAATATTTTTTGGGGGGAAATTAGTGAATGATTAGGGGAAAATATGAAGGGGAGTTAGTTATTCAACCTTGCCTTGCTTGAGCTGCTTCAAGTATAATGTCTGCCTTGTACTTGTGATAGAGATAAAGATTAACATATTTTTAGAGGCATAATCTATCACAAGTATCATAACACCAATCTACCTACCCTACCTATTTTAGCCTAGCATTTTTTCTTCTTTATTCGGGTGCACTTAGACTGGAAAACCCTCATCAACTTTTCTTTTCTTTGTATAGTAAGCCTACCTAAGTCTACCCTTATTACATCCAAGGGCTCAGATTTAACTGTTGAGCTCCTTTTTATTTACTCTACCTATCTACTTATCTGCCAAGATTAAACAGTTTGGTCAGATTTTTATTCTCTATCTCTAAAACAAGAAATTCAAATATGAACTAGCCAAGATTAAGCTGTTTGGCCATTCATCAATTGTGGCATAAATTAACAAGCTGCACACAATGCTTATTACAGAAAATGAAAAAGTAGTGGCATTTTGGACTTGCACACTTTCCTAGTCTTTCTTTGTTTGGGGTTCATTTCTTTCACTTTTTTGACCATTTTATTCTTTTTACCCTTTGATTTTTCTTTTAGGGCATACCCTCTTTACATTTTTTACATTTTTTTATTTTTTGATAATATGGAAAACCTTTGCAACAAGGAAAGGGATGAACATATTACAGAGCTCATCAAGTCAATCATGAAATATGACACCTATTGGTATAGGAGCATAACACACACTAGTTCACTTCACTGAAGTAGCATATATAAATCTGTTTGGGAAATTAAATTATTGATCTGATAATACTGATTCACCCCCCTCTTAGTATTATTTCCAAGAATTGGTATCAAAGCAGGTACTTCAGAAGAAGCATGATCGCTTGAAGGGAGATCCATCAATATGAATAATCAAGAAAGCATGGTATCCATCAGACTGCCAATCTTTGATGGGAGCCACTTTATTTATTGGAAAATAAGAACCACAACCTATCCACAATCACTTGGAATGGATGTCTGGGAAATTGTGGAAGGAGGATATACATTTCCAACGGCAATTCCTATAGATACGGTAGGTAAGAAGCAATGTGAAACCAATGCCAAAGCTGTCAATACTTTATTGGGAAGTTTGTCACAATCAGAGTTTGTCAAAGTCATGCAGCTCAAATCAACCAAAGAAATATGGGACAAAATCGTTCTGAGCTACAAAGGAGACTCTCAGGTAAAATGTACTAAGCTTCAAACTCTCATAATTCAGTATGAAACTCTTAAGATGCATAGTGATGAAAGTATAGCTAGTTACTTCCTACGTATAGATTGTAGGTTTTAATCCCATACAGAAACTACCTGCATACAAATTCTAAAACACAGAAAATAAACAATGTGAGAGCATAACACATTAAACACATATACACAAAGATTTTCCCTTGGATCCAAAAACCAGGACTACTAGCTTGATTTTGCATTATGTTCCTTTCAATGTTACAATACATATTTATACATGCCAAAGCATCCAATACCATGGACCGAAAACTATCGCATACAAAACAATAGACCAAAAACCATCGCGTCCAAAACCATGTGCGAAAAACATGCACAAAACCATAGGTAGGTCTACCCAACCTAACATAGGGTCCAAAACCAAAATTTTCTAGGGCGCTGCCCGGACCCCATAGAGTGCGGTTACCTACACCCCTCAAACCCCCTATGAATCCCCCTGCTACACAATCGACGCAATGGAGGGGGGGCTCCGCCCCCCTTCTAACCCCTGGTTAACTACGTGGGCTAGTTGTGGAAAGAATATAACACAACCTGTTAGGATATTCCGACACATAGGATATAGTTAAGTTCAACTTGGTCTAGTATAGAGTTAGGTTAGAGTTAGGTAAAGTGTGTTTCTTTACCGTTGTACATTTTGTAACTTACCATCCGACGGTCACGATATGTAGTGATCCGACGGTTCACTCTCACCTCGGTATTACCGACACTTGATCCGTGGCTTGACACCCGATTGGTCCATGAGTTCTATTTAAAGCGCATGGAGGGTCATTGTTCGGGTAATCCGTGCATGAGAGAAGCTTATGTAAATTTTCATTCTTTGATTAATAAATTGTCTGTACCCACGTTGGGACAGGCCGTGGACTGTTTCCCTCCTTGCACTCTGAGGGTTTTAACCACGTCAAAAATACTGGTGTATTGATTTGAGATCTGGTTGTGAGCGGTGTCCTTTTGGTATTCTTTCTGAGGAACTTACCCTGTAAATTCCTACATGGTATCAGAGCTATTTGAGGGCCGCGTCCGTTGGTGATCCAAATCTGAAGCCGGTAGAACTGCATGCGGCTGTCGTTTCCTAGATCTGTTGTTTCTGACTGCTTTCGGGCCGAGAGGACTGCTCTGTTGCGTTCGGAGCATCTGTTTCAGTGAGGAACCCCTTTCGTTTCATGCGAAAAGGTTTCCGGTAGCCCTAGCTGCGTCATTTTTCAGATCGGGAGGTATACAGTGTTTTTTTTGCAGTTTACTGTCATTTTCTCTCTGCTTATTTCGGTTTCGGTTTATTTAGCCTTTTTTTTTTCCGGATCTATACCTTTCATTTCTGCGTATGCTCTTTGCCCTGCGACTCTGTGCGATCTGGGCAAATCAGAAACAGAAAGAAAGGATTTTTCTCATGCGTATGCTCTTTTCCCTGCACCTTAGTGTGATCTCGGAAAATCAGAAACATTGAGAAAAATATTTAGTTTTTCGGCTAAAAGCTAACTTTGAGATTTTTTTTAAAATTTCTAGTTTTTTGGCTAAAGCTAACTTCGAGCCGTAAGGTTCGTTTTTCTTTGGATATTCGTGTTGGGTTTTTTGTTTTGTGTTTTGTAGGGGAAAAGAGTCTTCCCAAGGCAAGCACGCAAATCGAGGCCCCCCCCCCCCCCCCCCCCTCTCTCTCTCTCTCTCTCTCTCTCTCTCTCTCTCTCTCAAATATTTTGTATAGATCAATTGGTTCAAAGACCTTTTAAGAGAGTAGAGGTCTTGGGTTCAAGTCTCCATTTTGTGGGGGCGGATTTTTTCATTCCCGCACATTCGCGCACTTTGCCGGCAACGTCAACAATTTTTTTTCAAAAAGCCATAACTTCTTCATCCGGAAGCCTTTTTCAGAGCCGTTTTTTTTAAAACCGCCTATTTTTTCGAGATCTATCCATTGGACCACTTACTTTCAGCATCTTCAGCTTCAGTTGTTTTTCAAAAAATGGAAAGTCCATGCCAAGTCATTCTTGACAGCACTAACTACTTCCAATGGGTAGCCTACATGGGAGATTTACTTAGAAGTAAAGGTCTCTTCAGAATAGCCACAGACCAAGAGAAGAAACCCAAAGATGAAGACAAGGCCGAAAAATGGGAAAATCGACAAGATCAAGCACGTGGTTTGATAGGAATGTCTGTTTCTCCTGATCTTAGATTCCACATTGCAGAAATTGAAACTCCTCATGAAGCATTAGAAAAACTTGCTAAAGTTTTTGGGATTAAAAATGAAATTAGAGCCCATCAACTTGAGAATGAGTTGCTTACTTTGGATCCTAATAATTTTTCTTGCATTGAAGATTTCTTGTCCAAATTCAAGACCCTTAGATATCTCTTGGAAGGTGTTAAAGTTAAGAAAGAAGATGGTAACCTTATTTATTCCATCCTTACTAAGTTGGGACCAGCCTACTCTGTATTTGTTTCCACTTTCCATTCTACCAGGGAAGCTTTCATTTGTCAAGGCAAAGACTACAAGCCCCCTTCCTTTGACTCCTTTTGTGATTCCTTAATAAGAGAACAAGAAAAACTCTTACACCTTGGTCTTCTTAATCTTGGAAACTCTTCCTCGAAAGCGTTAGCCGCCCAGCAGCAACCAAATTCAAAGAATCCTAAGAAGTCTTATCCTCAAAGGAATGGTCCTAAACCAACTCAGCCTCAAGATGAAAGATCATTTCAGCAATATGACAAGACCAATAAAAACAAATGGAAGAAGACTGACAGACATTGTAACTTTTGTAATCGAGATGGCCACTTAGAATCTAAATGCTTTAAGAAGATGGAAGCCTTGGAAGCCGCAATGAAGAAACATAACATCCATCTGGAGCCTACTTCAACTTCAACTTCCGGAACGGCATTTTCTGCATGTCATCGTCAATCATCTCAGTCTGGTTATGCATTAAATGTATCTTCTTCTTCTTCTCATTCTCATGAGTGGCTCATTGATTCTGGAGCCTCTTGTCACATGGCCAAAAACCAAGCCATGTTTTCTTCTTTAAATGATTGTAACACCAAAAATATATATGTTGGTGATGATAGATCTCTTAATGTTGTAGGGACTGGAACTGTTCATCTAGACAATGGTCAGTTCAATGATGTATTATGTGTTCCAAACTTATCCTGCAACCTTCTATCTGTCTATCAGATAACTCATTCAGGTGAAGGTAAAATTGTTGAATTTTCACCTCATGATGTTGTAATCAAGGATCTAAAAGATCCTAAACAGATTCTAGCTACTGGTCTTGCTGATGATTCCAAAAGGTTGTATAAGTTTCACAACTTTGGGTCATCCCATCTTCCCTCAGTATTTGTTGCTCATAATGATGAAGTGAGCAAACTTTGGCATGAGCGGTATGGTCACTTAAACTATCGCTCCCTTCAGCATCTATGTAAAGAAAACATGGTGACAGGTCTTCCTATGGTATCTTGCAAAGATGGTGTTTGTTCCGGATGTGTACTCGGAAAACATCATCGGGACAGTTTTGACAAACGTGCCTCTTGGCACGCCTCAGCCCCTTTACAGCTTGTGCACAGTGATTTATGTGGTCCTCTTCCTGTTGCTTCATTCTCTGGCTGCAAGTACTTCTTAACTTTCATTGATGATTTCTCCAGACGCACTTGGGTATACTTCTTAAAACTCAAGAGCGAAGTATTTACCACCTTTTTGGCCTTCAAAGCATTCGTTGAAAAACAATCTGGACATCAAATTCTTAAGCTAAGAACTGATAATGGTGGAGAATATGTTAAAAATGCATTCATCAACTTTTGCACCGAAAATGGAATTCAAATGCAACATACTGTTCCATACACTCCACAACAAAATGGTGTAGCTGAAAGGAAAAATCGCACCTTAAAGGAAATGGCTAATTGTATGCTGCAATCTAAAGGACTCAGTCTTAGTTTTTGGGCCGAAGCAATTAATTGTGCAAATTATATAATCAATCGCACTCCTACTAAGGTTCTAGAGAATATCACTCCAGAAGAAGCTTGGAGTTCCATTAAACCAGATGTAAGTCACTTTCGTGTGTTTGGAAGTGAAGCATGGGCCCATATTCCAGATGAAAAGCATAAAGCCTTAGAACCTAAGAGTGAGAAATGTACTTTTGTTGGATATTCTGAAGATGTAAAAGGCTATAGACTTATTCCATTTAAGTCCAAAAATGTTATCATTAGAAGAGATGTAAAATTTGATGAAAATAAATCGGCCTGCGAGCCTAGTCCGGCGGATGTGCCACCTCTTCCTATCTCTTCTATCTTTGAAAACATTTCTTCTTCTGATGATGAAAGCGAGGATGATAATCCTTCCCCACCTTCTCAGGATCCTCAACTTCCAAGATGGGTCCGTGCTACTCGGGATGCAGCAGGTGATCTTGCCGGTGATCCTACAGATCAGCGACGTACACGTTCTCAGTTTGAAAGAGCCTCTTCTTTACTGGCTCAAGCTCCAGTAAATCATGATCCTGACACTTTTGCAGAAGCTTCAGGCCATCCACATTGGGAAACAGCTATGAATGAAGAATATCATTCATTGATGACAAATGATACATGGGATCTTGTTCCTCTACCAAAGGGACGCAAACTTGTTAGATGCAAATGGGTTTACAGAACCAAGTATGGACCAGATGGGAAAGTTGATAAACATAAAGCTCGTCTAGTTGCTAAGGGCTTTTCACAGGTTGAAGGCATTGACTACACTGAAACCTTCTCTCCAGTTGCCAAAATGAACTCTATCCGCCTTGTTCTTTCCCTTGCTGCCTCTTTAAAATGGGAAGTCCATCAAATGGATGTTAAATCTGCCTTCTTGCATGGTGACTTGCAGGAAGAAATCTATATGGAACAACCCATTGGCTTCATACAAACAGACTCCAGCCTCGTTTGTCGACTTAAGAAATCCCTTTATGGCCTCAAGCAAGCTCCTCGAGCTTGGTATGCCAAAATGGATAGCTTTCTTTTAGAATCTGGCTTTTCTAGGTGTCATTCTGACAATACTGTCTACACCAAGAAAGTGGGCAACTCTCTCATCATCCTTGTTCTTTATGTTGATGATCTTATTCTTACTGGTAGTGATCCCAACCTTATAAACCATGTGAAGTCCAGCCTTAAAAAGAAATTTGAAATGACAGACTTAGGACACTTACACTATTTTCTCGGTCTTCAAGTCTTGCAATCCCAAGAGGGTATTTTCCTTTCCCAGTCCAAGTATGCTTGTGATATTCTTCGTCATTTTCACATGGAAGACTGTAAGCCAGCCCCTTCTCCCTTTCAGTCTGGAGTCAAACTTTCAGTCTCTTGTACTTCTCCTGAAGTTGATGCTACCTTATACCGTCAACTTGTCGGAAAACTCTTGTATTTAACCCATACTCGTCCTGATCTTTCCTTTGCTGTTGGCCTTGTTGCTCGTTTTATGCAAAACCCCCGTGAAAGTCATTGGAAAGCAGCTAAAAGAATACTTCGTTATGTTCGAGGTACAGTACAGTTTGGGATTCATTACAGTGCCAAAGCAGCTCCTCTGTTAGTTGGTTTCACTGATTCTGATTGGGCTGGTGACCTTGATGATCGGAAGTCTACTGCCGGTTATGTCTTCACTCTTGGTTCAGGACCTATTACATGGGCTTGTAAGAAACAGGCTGCCATTTCTCTTTCATCAGCAGAAGCAGAGTATCGTGGTGCCGTGGAAGCTAGTAAGGAAGCCTTGTGGCTTCGTCAGATCCTATCAGAGTTTGGCTTTGAGCAGCAACATCCAACCACACTTTGGTGTGATAATCAAAGTGCCATTTAGCTATGCAAAGATCCAGTCCAGCATCAGCGCAGCAAACACATTGAACTACACATGCACTTCATCAGAAAGCTCATTCATGACCATGTTCTTGAAGTGCAATATTGTCCAACAGATGATCAGGTTGCAGACATCTTCACAAAGGCTCTCACAGAGGCGAAGTTCACTAAACTTCGATATATGCTTGGAGTTCAGGAAGTTGTCACTAAGGGGGGATAGGCTCTAGTGCCTCCTTCCTTCTCCTATTGTGTCATATTTGTAAATCCTTCAATCCTATCCCAAGTTGTTCTTAAGGGGGGATGTTAGGATATTCCGACACATAGGATATAGTTAAGTTCAACTTGGTCTAGTATAGAGTTAGGTTAGAGTTAGGTAAAGTGTGTTTCTTTACCGTTGTACATTTTGTAACTTACCATCCGACGGTCACGATATGTAGTGATCCGACGGTTCACTCTCACCTCGGTATTACCGACACTTGATCCGTGGCTTGACACCCGATTGGTCCATGAGTTCTATTTAAAGCGCATGGAGGGTCATTGTTCGGGTAATCCGTGCATGAGAGAAGCTTATGTAAATTTTCATTCTTTGATTAATAAATTGTCTGTACCCACGTTGGGACAGGCCGTGGACTGTTTCCCTCCTTGCACTCTGAGGGTTTTAACCACGTCAAAAATACTAGTGTATTGATTTGAGATCTGGTTGTGAGCGGTGTCCTTTTGGTATTCTTTCTGAGGAACTTACCCTGTAAATTCCTACACAACCCAACATTCTCCCACTTGTTGTTTTCTTTACACAAGGGGCCACAAGAGAGCTTAGTCATTTATCCAGCCCTGCAACGCCCAGTGTTTCTCTACACCAAGAGAACTTCTCAGTGCTCAAAGATTTTGTTAATGCATCTGTAGTATTCTTCAAAGTGTCCACCTTTACCAGCAACACCTTTTTGTCTTCTATCATATCACTCACAAAGTGATACTGAACATTAATGTGCTCTGTCTTTGAATGACATGCAGGGTTCTTTGCCAAGAAAATTGCACTTTGGCTGCCACAATCTATCCTTATAACTCCTTGTACTAACCCCATATTTGAACACAATCTCTGCAACCAAACTGATTCCTTTCTTGCATGAGTGGCTACCATGTATTCTACCTCTCTAGTTGATAGTGCCGCTATAGATTGTTTCTTACTCATCCAACTGACTGCACCTCCAAATAGGTTAAACACATACCCACTTGTAGATCTTCTCTGATCCAGATCTCCAGCCTAGTCTACATCAGCAAAGCCACGAGTATCAAACACTCTATCCAATCCTGATCTTCCTTGGTAGCACAAGCCATAATCACTAGTGCCACGCAAATACCTGAAAACCCGCTTCACTGCTATCCACTAATCCTTCCCTGGTTTTGACATAAACCTGCTCAATACTCCCACTTTATGTGCAATTTCTGGTCTAGTACAGACCATCACATACATCAGGCTTCCGATTTCACTTGCATATGGAACACGGGACATGTCCTCTTCCTCTTCTTATGTCTTGGGACATTGTTCAGTAGATAAGTTTACACCTACAGGAATAGGAACCCTCACCAGTTTACTATTCTGCATATTAAACCTTTGCAGTATTGTCTGAACATACTTCCTCTGGTTTAACCAGAGCTTCCTCTTTGCCCGATCTACTTTAATTTCCATGCCCAAAATATAGTTTGAAACACCAAGATCTTTCATGTCAAATTTGGAGGACAATTGGGTCTTCAAATCCTGGATAATTTCTTTGTCATTTCTAACCAGCAACATATCATCCACATACAAGACCAGATAAATAACACGGTCACCAATTAATTTAAAATACACACAGTGATCTGCTTTGATTTTGGTGAAGCCAAGTCCCCATATAAATGTATCAAATTTCTGATACCACATCCTTGGTGACTGTTTTAACCCATACTGAGACTTCTTTAACTTGCATACCGGTTCTTTCTTACCCTTCACCGCAAAGCCTTCAGGTTGCTTCATGTAGATTTCCTCTTCCAGATCCCCGTGAAGAAATGTTGTCTTCACATCCATCTATTTTACCTCAAAATCAAAAGCAATAGAAACAGATAAAAGTAATCTAATAGAAGTTACCTTATCAATAGGAGAAAAAATATCACCAAAATCAATTCCCGACACATGGGAATAACCTTTTGCTACCAACTAAGCTTTGTATTTCTCCACCTTTCCTTCTACATTTGTCTTCTTTTTGAACACCCATTTGCTGCCAATGGGTTTCCTTCCAGCTGGCAACTCCACCAGATCCCAAGCCTCATTTTTGTGCAAATATGCCATTTCATCAACCATGGCCTCTTTCCATAGTTTTCCATCCTCTGAATCTACTGCTTCCTTCACAGTTCTAGGATCATCATCAGTAACAGATAAAGAAAAATTCGAACAGAAAGCAGATGGACTATACCTTTCTGGCTGCCTTCTTTCTCGAACTGATCTTCTCACACCCATAGTTTGTGGCTCATCATCTTCTAATTCCTCTTTTGCTAGAGAGTCTGATTCTTCCTCCTTAAGCTCAAACTCTATCTTCTCAAGTTCCTTTGGTTGGAATTCATGTTTAATATCATATTTCACCTCTCTGAACACCACATCTCGGCTGTACACAACTTTCCTTGTTACTATGTTCCAAAGATTATAACCCTTTAAACCATCCTTATACCCAATAAAGATGCACTTTTTAGATTTATTATCCAACTTGGTTCGTTTATCCTTTGGAATATGTACATATGCATCACATCCAAATACCCTCAGATGTGAAAAAGAGGGTTTCTTACCAGTCCATACCTCTTGTGCATTCTTATCCTCCAACACTGATGAAGATGATTTATTAACTAGGTAACATGTTATCTCTGCCGCCTCTGCCCAGAATTCTTGTCCTAACCCGGCACAACTAAGCATGCTTCTTGCCCTTTCTATCAACTTCTTGTTCATTCTTTCTGAAACTCCATTTTGCTGAGGTGTATATGGAGTCGTCCTCTGCCGTACTATACCACACTTCTTACAAAATTATTCAAATTCCTTACTGCAAAACTCTCCACCATTGTCTATCCTTAGCACCTTTATCTTCTTCTCTGTCTGGTTTTCCACCAGAGCCTTAAATTCTCTAAACTTATGAAAGACTTCAGATTTCTTCTTAAGGAAATATATCCATGTATTCCTTGAGAATTCATCTATAAATGGTACATAGTACACAAAATCACCCAGTGATGGAACCTTCACAGGTCCAAACACATCACTGTGCACAAGCTCTAATACCTGTTTCACCCTCTTACCACTAGAGGGGAAACTCACCCAATTCTGCTTCCCATATACACAATTTTCATAGAAATCAAAATACAGAGAGCTATTACTCATACCTTCTACCATACATTTACCATGAAGTATTTGAAGGCCCTTCTCTCCAATATGTCCAAGCCTTTGATGCCACAACATGGTCTTCTGTCCAGAGACCACTAAATTTTCTGCTACACTTTCAGGAACCACGGAACTGTTGCACCCATCAACAATAGTGCTACCTTGTAGCTTGTACAGAGTTTCACTCTAAACTCCCTGCATCAATACCAGTGCTCCCCGAACCATCTTGCAGGTATCCTTCTTAAACACTGTTTTTACACCTGCATCATCCAGCTTGCTTATAGAAATCAGATTTCTGGCTAATGCAGGAATATGCAAAACACCCAGAAGTGTTCTAACCCTTCCACCTTGCAACTTCAACTTCACTTTTCCACGACCAACAATTCTAGCCTTCCTGTCATCCCCCAAGAAGACATCACCACCATCACATTTCTCATACTCACAGAACCACTCTCTATGGGGAGTGAAGTGAAAGGATGCACCTGAGTCAATCAACCATGCCTCATGATCTACATGTGTACTTGAAGAAGCCAAGTACACATCTCCACCTTCATCTGAAGTGGTTTTCACCTCTGCAGAAGGAGCATCATCAGATCCCTTTCCTTTATCAGGAGCTTTAGATTTACAGTCCCTTTTGTAGTGCCCTTCCTTTCCACATTTCCAACACACCACCTTCACAAGGTTTCCTAGACATTTAGATCTCCCTCTAGATTTAGATCTCCCACTCAATGACTTATTTTTGTTGTTGTTCTGCGACCGTCCTCGTACAAACAAGGCATCACCATTCTGGCTCTCCATATTTTTCTGTCTCATCTCCTCCGTCAGTAAGGATGAGACTATTTCATCAAACTGTAAGGCAGTGGCATTGCTACCTATTGCAATAACCAAACTATCCCACAAATCTGGTAGAGAACACAACAAACTGATGCACTTATCTTCATCTAAAATTTTAATATCAACAGATAATAACTGACTTACCACAGTATTAAATGCATTCAGATGCTCTGTCACCGAGTCTCCATCTTTCATCCTCAGGTTATACAACTTTTTCCGTAGGAACAATTTATTCACCATAAACTTAGATTGGTATAAAGTCCCTAACTTGTCCCACAAAGCCTTTGCCATAGCTTCCCTTGATACATTCATCAATACTGAATCTAAGACACGCAATCGTATTGTGCTCTTTTCCTTCTGATCCAACTTCTTCCATTCTTCATTAGACACTCCCATTGGTTTAGTACTTGGATCTACCATGATCCACTGATCTTTATCCACCAACAGATCCTCCATCTTGAGTTTCCATAACTCAAAACTTTTACCATTAAATTTCTCAATCTCTATCTTTCCACTGCTCACCATCTTATTTCACCACCAGAATCGATCCCGCAGATCTCCCACTAAACAGGGTCTGCCATAGGCCCAAGCGAAACCCCTCAGCAACAAAGGTGTCCTCTTGAAGCCAAAACAACTCTGATACCAAATGTAGGTTTTAACCCCATACAGAAATTACCTGCATATGAATTCGAAAACACAGAAAATAAACAATGCAAGAGCATAACACATAAAACACATATACACAAATATTTTCCCCTGGATCCCAAAACTGGGACTACCAACTTGATTTTTCATTATGTTCCTTTCAATGTTACAATACATATTTATACATTCTGAAGCATCCAATACTATGGACCGAAAACCATCGTGTCCAAAACCATGGACCGAAAACCATCGCATCCAAAACCATATGCGAAAAACATGCACAAAACCATAGGTAGGTCCGCCCAACCTAACATAAGGTCCAAAACCAAAATTTTCTGGGGCATTGCCTCGGACCCCATAGAGTGGGGTTACCTAAACCCCTCAAACCCCCTGTGACTCCCCCCACTATCCAATCAGCACAATGAAGGTGGGGCTCTGCCCCCCTTCTAACACCCTAGTTAACTACGTGGGCTAGTTGTGGAAAGAATATAACACAACCCAACATAGACGAGGTTGTCAATTGTATGAAGAACCTAGCTGAAGAAATTAAGGAAGTTACCTTAGTTGAGAAAGTTTTGAGATCCTTGTCTGCTAAATTTGAATCCGAAGTGTCTTCCATAGAAGAAAGATAGGATTTGTAGAATATCACTATGATGCAGCTTCACGGAATCTTAACTGCCTTTGAGATGAGAAAAGGAGGACCATCATATATGAGAGAAGTCGCATTCAAAGCTTCATCAAAAGGAAAGGAAGAACATAATGAATCAGGACATATTTCAGAAGAGGAAAATGAGGTAAACTTTGTTAAAAAGCTTCAATGGGGTTCTGGAAGGTTTAGAGGTAAGTTACCCTTCAAATGCTTTTCCAGTGGTAGATTTGGTCATTATGCTACCAGATGTCCTCATAAAGATAAATTTGAAAAAGGAAAGGAATATGCAAAATGGAATAAAAAACAAGTTGTGAATAAAAGGAGTTACTATACTCATGAAGATAGTGATGGTTTATCTAATAGTGATGAAGATGGAACTGGACAAGATTACAGACTTCTCATGGCTTATGATGATGATAATTTTTGGGATGCTTTAGAAGAGGAAGACCTTCGTGAAGAAATATCTAAACTCAAAATATGTGTAGAAGAAAATAATATTATTATAGATACCTTGACATACCAACTTTGTTGAAAAAGAAAAACACAATGAAAAACTAGAATGTGAAATTGTGGGTCTAAGAAAGGATCTTGAGAAAACGAAATCTCTCAATCTTAGATTTGCTAACGGATCAGAAAATTTAAATGAAATTATCAAAGTTCAGCATTCTCCTTTAATAAAGACAGGTCTTGTATATACTGAAGAAGCATCTCAATCACAGAAGTCATCAACCTCCACCAAAAGCTATCTTGATGCAGCAAAGACCAGTGAACAGTATGACAATCATTAGCAAAGGTATAAAGAAGATCACCAGGTAAATCAGACTCAATTTACTCCAAGGATGAATATAAGCCACAACCAACCTCAGGTAAATCATACTCAGTTTGCTCCAAAGATGAATATCAATAGAAACTACAATCACCAGGTCAATAGATTCGATAGTCGCAGAAATTTTTTTAATGGGCAATGTTTTTCATCTCATAATTTTGGACACAAAGTTGCTCAATGTGTTGCTTACAAAACCATCATGACTAGAGAAGCACGAAATCAAAGGAATGTAACAGGGATCAAGAAAAGTTCCTATAATAACTTTTCTCTTCTTGAAAATGAAATAAAATGCTCAATTTGTAACAACTTTGGTCATGAAGAATCTGAATGTAGGAGCAAATTTCGGCAAACATCTCAAATGGAGCAAACTCCAATAAATCCCAAGATATGGAGAAGGCAATAATCTCAAATAGAAAGATGTGGTATACCCTTGTATGCAGAACGATAATAAAATCAGTGGTACATTGACAGTGGATGCTCAAAACACATGATAGGTGACAAATAAAAACTTCACTCATATAATACCTTAGAAAAGGAAAAGAATGTCTCATTTAGAAATGACACTCCTGCTATCATAAAAATTAAAGGCTCTATTTTCTTGAAAGAAAAGGTTAAAGCTAGAAATGTTATATATGTAGACAGTTTAAAGAATAACCTATTGAGTGTTAGTCAAATGTGTGATCAAGGAAATGAAGTGGTGTTTCGATCAAATGGATGTGTTGTTTGTGAGCATGATATAGGAGAGACCATGACCAAAGGTACAATAACTCCAAAAAACTTATACATACTCAAGGTAGGACAACAACAGTGTTATCTAAGCAAAAATGATGAAAACTGGCTGTGGCATAGAAGATTGGGACATCTAAGCTTTTCTCAAATAAGAAAAGCATGCAGATTCAAGGTTATTCATGATCTTCCAGATATCAGCATCCCAAAAAATACAATATGCAAACCATGTCAAATCAGAAAGCAAACCAGAGTTCACTTCATGGAAAAAGAAGGGTCAGCTAGTAAGCCTCTTGAACTTGTCCATACTGATTTATGTGGACCATCAAGGAAAAAGTCACCTCGTGGAGAAGAATACATTATTTTGTTCATTGATGACTTTTCCAGAATGTGTTGGATAGGTCTTCTAAAGCATAAAGATGAAGCTTTTGAAATTTTCCAAGCCTTCAAAGCTTTGGTTGAAAATAAATTAGATCGAGAAATCAAATGCCTCAGATCTGATCGAGGAGGGGAATTTACCTCGGATGAATTCTTTGGCTTTTGTGAACAACATGGAATAAAAAGGCAATTCTCCACCGCAAGGACTCCTCAGAAAAATGGTGTGGTAGAAAGAATGAACATAACAGTTCAATAAATGGCTCGAGCTATGCTATATGAATCTAGAACTCCTACAACCTTCTGGGGTGAAGCTGCAATTGTTGTTGTAACTATTCTCAACCAAGAAAATGTTCTGGGAAATAGCACTCAAACTCCACATGAACTTTGGTATGGTAAAACTCCCATTGTAAAATACTTTAAAGTTTTTGGAAGAAAATGTTATATCAAAAGGACTGATGAAAAACTTGGTAAGTTTGAACCCAGATCAGATGAAGGTATTCTTCTTGGTTATCCTTCCAGGAGTAAAGGATATAAATGTTATAATAAAAGACTTGGAAAAATTGTTGAAAGCATTGATGTTGTAGTTGATGAAGCATGCAAAAATCCAAAACAGATAAAATCAACATAAGATTATGACAATGAAGAAGATGGGGATTATTTTCCCACATCAAATAAAAATCATATCAAAGAAGAAACCAATGAAGCACCAAAAGAAGAGATAATGGTAGAAGAAAAGACTCTGTCCAGGTATGTTCAGAAAAATAATCTAGAAACTCAAATTTTAGGGGAGAAAGAGGCAGGTGTATAGACAAGAATAACTATTACAGGAACCTCAAGCTATCTAGCATTACTATCCTCCACTGAACCTAAAAATGTAAAATAATCATGCAAAGATGAATGTTGGGTCAAGGCCGTGGATGAAGAACTTGAGAAAATTGAAAAAATGATACTTGGGAATTAGTTCCTAGACCTCATGATAAAAATATTATAGGAACTAAATGGACATTCAAAAACAAGCTGAATGAAAATGGAGAAGTCATTAAAAAAAAGGCCGGACTTGCTTGTAATGGGTATGCTCAACAAGAAGGTATAGATTTTGAAGAAACTTTTGCACCTGTTGCTAGACTTGAAGCCATAAGGATGTTTCTTGCTCTTTCTAGCTTTCAGAAATTCAAAGTATACCAAATGGATGTAAAATCAGCCTTCCTGAATGGAGATTTAGAAGAAGAATTTTATATTGAATAGAAAGAAGGATTCATTCTTGGAAATGATGAAAAACTTGTATGCAGACTCAAAAAGGCCCTCTATGGTCTAAAACAAGCCCCAAGGGCCTGGTATTACCACCTTGACAAATATCTACACCAACAAGGTTTTACAAAAGGTTCAGCAAATAGCAATCTATATACAAAGATTGAAACTGATAAATTGTTAATTATTATTGTTTATGTTGATGATATCATTTTTGGTAGCAATGAAGAATCCATGAGTCAGAATTTTGTTTCAGTAATGCAGCAAGAATTTGAAATGTCCTTACTTGGTGAAATTACCTATTTTCTTGGCCTACAAGGTCAACAAAATAAAGATGGTATTTTTCTTTCACAAACCAAATATCTCAAATAGATCTTGAAAAGGTACGAAATGGAAGATTCTAAACCTGTATGTACCCCAATGGTAACAGGATGCAGTCTTAGCTCAAATGATGAATCAGCAGCAGTACATCAACCAACTTACAGATCCATGATTGGAAATCTACTTTATCTAACAGGTACCCGACCTAACATCATGCATGCAGTAGGAATAGTTGGAAGATTCCAAGCAAATCCAAAGGAATCACACCTTTAGGTAGTCAAAAGAATTTTCAAATATCTTCAAGGAACTTTGGTTTATGGTATCCTGGAGATTCAGATCTTACTCTTCATGCATATACAGATGCAAATTCGGCAAGAAGTGTTGATGACCAAAAAAGCACTAGTGGTGGTGCATTCTATATGGGTTCCAGCTTAGTGTCTTGGTTCAGAAAGAAACAAAGTTCAATTGCCTTATCTATAGCTGAAGTAGAATATGTGGCTACTGCATCTTGCTGCACACAACTACTTTGGATGATGCAAACCTTGCAAGACATTCAGATCACATGTACTCCACCCATCTCCATTCTATGTGATAATACAAGTGCCATCAGTATTTCAAATAATCCAGTCATGCACTCCAAGACCAAGCACATACCCATCAAATACCATTTTCTACGTGAACAAGTGCTTGAACAAAAGGTCAAATTGGAGTATGTTCCCTCCAAAGAATAGGTTGTTGATATATTCATTAAACCACTACCCAGAGAAACATTTGAATATCTCAGACAAATCTGGGAGTAATTGCTACATCATCCTGCTGTTAAATACAATTTTTCAGAGAAAAGTTATTATACGCATGTTTCATGAAGTATAGTCGCATACACACGTGGGTTTCTATGGGTCAAGGAGCACATATGTTTTTCAGACAAGAAAAACAGTGGGGTAGACTCTAATATGGGTGCTTTGTCTGATGTTGATGATTACAGTCTATTGATATGATCAGTTCATTAATTTTTATCTAATTGACAAAGATGCCTTGATCATTGACTTGTTAACAATGCACAGGTAGCACAGGTTCAGGGGGAGCATTAGCCTTCACTCACATTCTGCATTGTTGGCATTATGGTTGTTGAGTCTAGCTATGGCCTCAGGTATTTATCTGTTGCTTAAGTCATGTAAAAGTCTAGGGTGTGATATGTCTTCTCATACATTTGAATGAGTCCTATTGGACAAATGATGTAATTTGTATCCCCACTTTGCATGGGATGGATGATGTAATTATATTTATGTCATGTATAAACAATTGGAATATCCTCACTTGGTTGGGTGGATGAATCAAATTTGGTATATCCCCACTTGGTTGGGAGATTGATGTATGTATGAGTCACTGGTGATAGGAAGGTCATACTCACATAGTTGAGTTATAGAGTCATGTTATTCTTTTGGAGAATATTTTTGCAGACTCTGCTTGTGCTCAGGCGGAGCATCGATGATTTTAGTGCATCTCAGCATGTATAAAGGGGATCTCAATCAGACAATTCAACATGTACTCAGGGGGAGCATGAACAGCATAGGGAAGAGAATATCTTGGTCCACCCTTTGCCCTTGATGTCAAATGGGGAGAGTGTCTTGGTGTTGTTGTTTCCATCAATTCCAAAGGGGAGATTGTTGGCATTATGATACAGGTGTTTTCCTTGATGGCAACTCACTCAGATGAAAGTTCACAGTGCAGTAGGTCAACAACAAAGGATTACATATTAGACTCCAAAGGATGAAGAAAGAGAGATATACGCTGGTACACTTTTTCCAAGGCATGTATACACATGGTTTAACAAAACAAAAAATAGTGTATAACGTATACATGCACTTTCATAGGAGGAAAAGCGTGTACATGTTGGAAAACCAATTTTTTGGTCCAAGGTATTTGATCCAAGGTATTTTGGTCCAAGGTAATTGGTCCAAGGCATTTGGTCCAAGGTATTGACCCTAGGTATTGGGTCCAAGGTATTGGTCCCAAGTGGTTTTGGTCCAAGGTATTGAGAAAAGCCTAAGAGTATATAAGGAGGAGAAGATCATTAGGCCAGAGTGTGCAAGCAATGAGATTCTAAGGAAGACTTCTATCTGAAGTATATATTATGTTGCAGGGTTATGTTTGGGACAGGATCTGAAATATTCATGTGCACCTTGAGTTCAACATTAGATCAGGAATCATGAGACTTGAAATGACTTATTCTTGAATGATCTGATATTGGTTGAGACTAGATCTAATGTTTTGCGCATGTTCTATTTGTTATCTATCATGATCTGGGTTTGTCTGAAGTCTGGAATTGCAGCAAAGTTTTGAGTCAAAATTTACAGATCTGTACGCAGGTTCGTCTTGGCCAAAGTGCGTGTACATGCAGGTTCAACTCTTTCAAGTGGCGTATACAAAAGGAAAAGATTATGTTCAAATCTGACTGATCTATCTGATCAAATTCTGTTGTTTTATTGTTGTCCGTCAATGAAGTTTTCTTAGATCTGAATGTAGAACTGTTGTATAAGGAAATTGAGTCTGATTGATTGATTGATTGAGAAGGAAGGGTGATCCTTGCTGCTATCTATTTTTAACTCTATAATATGATAGTAGATCTTTATAATGTCATTGATTGGTCCAGTCTGTGGTTCAGAAGTTTATGATTCAATATCTTTAGAGATATACACAGATTGGGTTCAACCAAGTAGCATATACTCTAATGCATGATTTTTGAGGTTACAGCTAGTTTTGGATGATGACGCAGGGTTCTGGTTTCAGCACAGTGTTCTGGTGTCAGTGATCTGATTGTTCATATTAACTGAACATCAGTTGATGCAGTTTATGTTTAAAAGGCTTTGATGGGTCCAAGTGTGAAAATTTGATGAAACATGGCCTTCAGCTCATGGTGTTGTGATCTAGGAGTATCCAGTCTGAAAATTCATGAAACGTGGTCCCTGGTGGAAGAGTGGAGTTTTCTGTAGGCTAGCACCTATGTACTAGTAAACATATTGGCTAGTACAAGAGCTAGGGGGTTGTAGCTCCCTTCTAGTAGAAGCTAGAAAATGAGAGAAGGTTGTAACCTTCTGTAGGTAGAAGCCTACATACTGGTATGAGTCTGCACCAATACAAGATTGTAAACTAATTTTATTATTATTAAAAGAAGACAGAGATGACAACAGCAGATGGTTTTTACCCACATTGGGTTTCCACCTTAAATATTTATGTTCATGTGTGTTGCTTATGTGTGATGCTTTATTCTTGTTTTACTGCACTGCCTAATGAATCTCTGATATACTGTTTTAAGATCAACACATGATAAATTGCCTAAATCACAAGTTCTCTGCATATACACTGGTTTCTTTAAGCACAGTCGTGTATACATGCTAGTTCACTTCACTGAAGTAGCATATATAAATCTATTTCGGAAATTAAATTATTGATCTGATAATACTGATTCACCCCCCTCTCAGTATTATTTGAAACATACTATGGAGATGATTAGGGAGAGGTCCTTACCTGAGAAATGAAATAAAACCATGCTTTGAAGAAATGGTGATTTAAAAGTGTCTATATGAGGCGATCATATCCCATGCTCATTATGATGACTAAGACTAAAGTATTACAAACATAGAGGAAAGGTCTTGTCAAGTCAGTTGTGAAATGGTTGACATGTTGCTAGTTGAAGAAAATAATTTCTTTTTCTCTCCAAGGCGTCTCTGAAAAATAGGTTGAACATGGTGCCCCCATGCATCTGATAAACGGAAATTGAAGGAGGTGTGAGAGGATGCATGGGTCTTCAACAAAATTAGAGAAATGTAATGGTCACAATGTACGATACTACCCTGACATGAAAACTAATGTTGAGGTTGAATGTGAGGGAGACCGATGACATCAGTGGGAAAATAATGTCTCCCACTATGCCACTTGAGATTGTCCCTATAAGGTGGGAGCAACCAAGGTACAACTTGAATTCCAAAAGATGGGTGTTGATGTCAATAGAATGAAGTGCCAACCACCTAAAAGAGGATTCTGGGAAATCCAAGTGAAATTGGAACATACATTTGCAATAGGATGGGTCCATAGACATGATGGAGAGAGTTGACAGTATGTGAGGGATACGAAAAAATTTCCTGAGGTTGGAGTGTTGATCCAAGTGGCAGCAGTCAAAATAATAGTGCTAAGGTAGATGCCCTCAAAGTCAATTTGGCATCTCGACAGTGGGCAAATGTTAGTTCGGATTTTCATGGCATGGAATGATAAAATGGTGATCAATGGGATGTGTATGATATGGGTAAAAAGCAAGCTCCAGCTAAGGGAAACTTAGGACTGCCGCTAGGTAACTGACACAAAATATGGGTGAGAATATTGTTCCTTTAAAAAAACTTTGTATACTTTCCAAAAGAATTTAAAATTGGTTTGGGATGTACAAATAATGAGGTGGGTGCCCCAACATAATGATGGCATGTGTGATGATGCAGTGGGTTTTTTGTTGAGGGCAAGGGCCCCATTGGTTGGTCTTGGTGTTAGGAGGATGAGGTGGATGTAATGGCACAGATGGTATACTACAATTTGGATCAATGGTAGGAAAAATGTAGAATGTGATGGTGCATTCGGTTTGTTCTGACTGTAAACAATAATAGTGGCCTGGTAGTGGATTTCATAAGAAATGAAAAAAGAAGAGAAGTAACAGGTCGATCTTATAGACATGCGTATGAAGAGGCTCCTAGGCCCAGGGGATTGGTCATGGATATTGATAGTGTGAAGGGAACTATGAACTGGGGTAATCCATCTAGGTAAATATCTATCAACTGACGTGGACATTTACCATGTGCAAATGCAAGGCGATTGTAAACATAGTCAATATGGTGGACCCTATGGTTTATTTTAGAGAAATGATGTCAATATATGCAAATCTTTGGAGGAAGTCGATCACGCAAAGTGAAGAATGATACCTTAATTTTTTATTGGCCTCGAGGGATGAGTTTGCTGAGATTTTTTTGAGAACCTGCAACTTCAAAAACCAATACCCTAACTAAAAACATCTTTATGTAACAATATGTGAAATGGAGCATATTGAAAAAGATGTATTGAAAAACACAGAAAGGCACACCTGATGGGTACTCTGAAATGTGAAACGAGCCCAAAAATGAGAATTTTTGTGGCACGCAGAAGTGAAGTTTCCACAATGAAGTAGGTTGCAACTTGATTCTAGATCCTGAGGAGGTGAGGGGACCTCTTGCTTGTGGTGGGAGAAGCCAAGGTGGTGTCTCCTCCCAACCATCACTCTAGATGTTACGTGGCATCGTGAGGACATCATGGTTCTGTCATGGCCTCTAGAATATCTTTGTCTAAATGAAAAGGATTTTCTAATGGTGATAGAGGTTGCGAGAGTTCATGAGGTTGGTATTAGCACCTAGTGGTGCTAGTTGACAAGCAAGAAAACGCCTCAGCGGTTGTTGTTGTAGAACCCAATGATGTTGACAATGTGCATATTGCATGGGTCTACATAGTCATGGGTGGTCCAACCTTTGCAATGGTAAAATTAGACTCAACACCAAAGAATGATGAGAAGGTGAGATGAATTAGGGTTCCTATAAATGAGGATATGATTTGTATGTGGTGTTGGGTGTCATTAGGGAGAATTTCCTATATGGTAGTCATATGGTGTGTAGGGAAAGGTTCTAGGGAAAGTGTCAAGTTCCTTGGGTGCAAGGAATATTCCTTTGTGGGAGGAGGTTGTTCAGGAACTATATGAAGTGTGAACTATTGGATGCCAAGTTGTCCAAATTTTCACAACATTTGACATGTCACCGAAATATGAAAGGTGTTGGGACAAATGTCATAAGGATGAGTTGTATGTAATGCATATCCTATGTCCATATGATAGTTGGTCTGTGTCACAACATCTCTCATGTTTTATGACGATGAATGGTGGAGGATGTCATGAAGTGGGTCACTTGTTAAAGGTGTTTGACACCCATTGAGCTTAGTGTTGGCATCGGGAGGAGGGCTCAAGGTCCTGATGCCAGTTTTCCATAATGCTTCCCTTGCCTCTCAAAATCAAGGGAGGTATGGGAATTTCCTTGTATGATGGACTTGGGAACAAATGCGACAATGGTTATCCATGTGTCTAAACTTGTTAGAGCGATCAAGCTAAGGAAGGTGGACCAATGAGAGAAAAAGGTCCCTAATTTTTTTCAACTCTTGGCATTAATTAATCAAATGCCCTAGTTTAAGGATAATGAGTTAAAGGATACATGGGAGCATGAGGTCGCACTGACATACCATTTTGATGTAAGGCTAGTGAGGGTGTGTTGAAACAATCTTAGATGAATTGAGCCTTCAATTATGTTGTTGGATGAGCACCACAAGTGAAAGGTCATGAAGTGGTTGGCAGGTTCTGACCCTTTTTTACCTTCAAACTTAGGAATGTCTTAAGGGAGCTTAGTTGGAATGGGAGGCCATTATGGATCATGGGAAACTAGATAATTTTTAGATTAGTTAGATTTGGTAGGTTTAGAGAAGCTAAAAATGGGATTTTGTTCGTATTTTCCATATTGGAATGTGTTAGGAAACTAGCTCACAAAAAGATAGAAAAGATAGATCAACGCCTTAGAATTCAACCTCTTCGAGGGGTCAACCTCCTTTACATTACACAAATGAACAATTCTTGGATGATACAAATAACTAAGCCTCCCTTCTATATATAGGAGTCTAAGGGGTCATAATATAATCAAGCCGACATAACAGTAATAACATAAGGGCATAATAATAACAATAGTGGGTTTCTATGGGGCACACTAATAACAATATGGAGACAATAGGGGTACAATAATAACAATAAGGGATACAATGACAATAGTAATGGAGGAATCACTAGTATTATAGGGACCTAACATGCCCCACCCCTTCTGTAAAGCATTGTCCTCAATGCTTGAGTAGTTTTGGATGCTTCTATATAAAATTCTCATCATGTGGAATCTTCAGTGGATAAGTTCTTCCACTTGATGAAATACTCCGAAATTGATCGATTTTGTAGCTGTCGAGTTCTTGTTTTTGTGACTGCTTCTAGTTCCAATATGATTTTTCCTTCCTCGTCAAGCTCTATAAATATTGTTTGAATTGGGAGCTTGTCACCTATAACCTTCTTTAAACATGAAACATGGAAAACTGGGTGCACTTGGGAAGCTGCAAGAAGCTCCAATTTGTATGCCATTGTACCAATCTTTTGCAACACCTTGTATGGGCCATAATACTTTGGTGATAATTTATTATCCTTCTTAGCCTGCTTGAGAGGCATTTGTTTATATGGTTGTAGCTATAGGAATACCCAATCACCTACATCAAAACTTCTTTCGCTGTGATGTTGATTTTCCTATTGTTTCATTCCATAATGCGCCAACATGAGGTTATCCTTTAAGAGTTGGAGAGCCTGTTGTTGATGCTCGATGTGATGTTCCACTGCTTGAACCTTATAATTTTATCTTAAATATGATGTTATGGGTGGTGGATGATACCCATAAAATGCCATAAATGGGGTCATTTTTGCTGTAGTATGGAAGGAAGTGTTATACCACCATTCAGCCAGAGGCAACCATTTGACCCATTATGTCTATTTAACAGATACAAAGCAATGAAGATATCCTTCCAAAAATTTGTTTACTATCTCAGTTTTCCCTTCATATTGAGGATGATAAGATGAGCTATCAGCTAACTGAGTATCGAGACAAGAAAATAACTCTATCCAAAAATTTCCAGTAAAAATGGGATCTCTGTCACTTACAATAATCTTTGGGTTTCCATGTAGCTTTGGAATTGTATCCATAAATGCAGTAGAAACTATATTGGCTTTAAATGGATGTGATACTGCACAAAAGTGTGCATACTTGGTAAGTCTGTCAACTACCACCATGATGACACTCTTTCTTTTGGACTTGGGTAAACCTATGATAAAATCCATTGAAACCTCCTCCCAACGTTGGCTTGGAATGGATAAAGGTTGTAATAGACCTGGGTCTTAATTGTTTCAAATTTATTTGTTGGCAAACCAAACATTCCACCACAAACTTTTGAATATTTGATTTAAGGTCATCCCAAAAAAATTCCTTCTTAACCCTGTGGTAAGTTTTTAAAAATCTTGAGTGCCCTCTCATGAGCCCCAAAAATGTACAATTATTTGGGCTCATTCAACCTCCTAATTTGGCTTAGTCCACCATTCTCATTTGTTTATTGCATGTTTTTGATTATTTTTATGTTGATAGAGTGAATTTGGTTAGTCATTATGCCAACAAGTCTAATGGGTGCTTTGTGTAGCCTTTTTGGTCAACTTGGAGACAAAATTGAAGGTCTTAATGAGCACTTGGCAGCCAAATTCGTGGGAGAACAAGCTAGAGGATTTGTAGGAAGGTGTCCCCCTCATTTATGGGCCCTTACCTCGAATTCTCCACCATCAGCTCGGAGTTCAAAGGCCACCAAATCAATGAGCACAAGGGCAACCAAGCAAGTCAAGTAGGACTGCTGCTAACTACAAGTCTTGGGCAGCCAAGTCCCTAAATTTTAGGAGGACTGTTGGGTCCTCAAATTGTATAAATAAGAAGGCTTAGGGCCTCATTTGGGTTAGCTAGTTGGTAGTCATCTTTGGGATTAGCTAGTTAGTCAATTTGGTTAGCCAATTAGTCATTTTGTTTTAGCCATTAGTTAGCTAGTCTGTAGTTCGATTTTTATGCAATAGAATAGCTTTGCTTTCAGCTCATGCTCAAGCTCTCCTTGTGGACAGTTTTGATGTAACTTTTCATTTCTTGATTAATAAAGATGGATCGAGCTTTGCACCAGCTCTAAATTCTCTTGGGAGGCCGTAGCTCTTGGGGTTGGGCCCATCTCAAGCGCCCAGTACCTCCCTTGTTTATATTTATGTGTTTGCTGCGTTCTTGAAATAAAATCTGCTCTTTAGATCTTGCTTTGTCATTGTAGTTGGTTTTGATGGGTAACGTAGCTTTTTATGCTTAGAATCGATTGGTAGGAGTTTGTATGCATTTAGATCTTTTGGCATGTTCTTGCTCCTGTGATGTATATGGTTCTCTTTTCAAACAAGGCTGTTGTTTATTCATTCATTAACAGTTGGATTGAGTTAGCTAGGACTTGGTTTGTTTGCAAGAATTCATTGATTTGTTTGAATAAGCATTGTGCAGGGCATCTCTATCACCTTCATCACCTCCTCGTTCATCTGAGCCTCGTTCAGGTCAGCTCCTCCATCACCAAGTCTGTTTCTTCATCTCCCATCTGCTCTTTTGCCACGTAACCCTACCTTCTTGCTTTTCCATTGCCTAAACCTTCGTTGATGCAAGTCAGCCTTCCACATCATCTCACCACTCCATCCATCAGTTCCTAGGTCACTTCAGACCCCCATCCTACCTCCATAACCATCCATGCATCTTCCATCAACCATCCATCCTCAAAAATCCAATTCGTAAACATCCTGTAGAAGAATTACAGAACGTCCTGTAGAAACTTCCTGTAGAAACCTCTGCAGACTTCTTGTAGAAGTTCATAACCACGGTTGCATGTCATCCAAACTTTGTGAAACTCTCAGAGAGAATATCAGGTATCCCTTAGACCCTCTCTGTACCATCCCAGCCTTTCCCAAAGCATTTCATCCCTTGATCCATCCCTGCACAGTGGAAAACTAGTTAAAAGCACATGCATGACAATTCTTATAACTTAATCAAAAATACAAAAAGATGTTTTCTTCAGATAGTGATAACCTAGACACATGCATTTTACCTTCCTAGAAGTAATGTCATCTCTTCTCATAGTTTGCATTCTCATTTTTGCATCAGTAGGACTAGTTGGTAGAATTAGGGTTTGCTAGGGTTTGCGTTTCTTTTTGGCTTTCAGTTTCTTTCCGCAAGTAGATTAGCTTCCTTTGAGTTAGCTTTCGTCCATCAGTTAAAAAGCTTCTTCTAAGAGCTCATAGAAGTTGGCTTGAGCCCCTAGCGGACTTGTGCCAGCTGACCAAGTGACAGTTGCGGCAAGAGCTAGTACTTGTGCATATAGCACCGTCGCTTCCAAGTTTGTTACGAACTACCGGGTTGATAAAATTAAAGAAGGGAGTTCCAGGAGTTGTAGCATTATTGCTACAATACTGGAGCCCACCATATTTTTGGCGCCGTTGCCGGGGAAGCGGCAAAGTATTGGTGATTGTTGCTATTCTTCTATTTTCTACTACAACCTTCTTCTCAGTAGTTTATTTCATTTCCATTATGCAATTTCATTTATGCAAAAGTAGATTAGCATTTCTTGCTTTCATAGATTAGCATTTCAATTCCGCAATTTCATTTCTGCAAGCGTAGATTAGCATTTCAATTCCGCAATTTCATTTCTGCAAGCATAGATTAGCATTTCAATTTCGCAAGCGTAGCCTAGCATTTCATTCCTGCAATTTCATTTGAGCAAGATAGATTAGTCCTTTCCTGCTTTCATTTCAATTCCGCATTTTCATTTTTGCAAGATAGTTAGTTGTAGTTCAGTCTATTTCAGTTTTACAAGTAGAAGTAGGAAAAAGCAAAAATCAACCAAAAAGATTTCATTTCATGCTTTGTAGGAGTAGAGATAAGTTAGAAAAATGATTGCACAACACCCCCACTGCTTCACATAGCCAACGTTCTTCTTCGATGGTTGTGATGAAAGAACCCCTGGGTGGACATCGAGACATATCTGAAGAACCTCTAGGGGAGAAGAAGAAGAAACATTCCTCTGAAGCAAATGGCTACAAGCAGAAATGTGGGGAGCAATCCCTTGTCCAAAGATGAATTTGCAAATCAGATCGAAGATTTCAAGAGTGATATGAGGCAGTTTCTTGCCATGCAACTGGATACCTTGCGGATCCAAAAGAAGTAAGAAGAAACCAAGAGGGCTTTGGCCATTTTTTGTCCTAGGTGCACTAGAAAGCATCCTAGGAACGAATGTCCAATGCACCCTCTAGAAGTGTGTTTCATCTGTGAAGAATACCATCCTACAGATCAGTGCCCTTCCTTGCCCAGAATCAAAGCTACATATCAAAGAGCCAAGCGAGCCACTGAATCACTCTGTTATATGAACCAAAGGAGGCCACATGGACCCATACCCTACCAGCAGGAACTACAAGGGACACCCGAGACCTATTATGACCCTTACCAAGCCACCTTCATGCCTTCTTGGGGTCCCCCTGCTCATCCTTCCTGGTTCACACCTCCTCCTTATTCCTTCACAGATCCATATTATGCCTAACTAGCTGCTCATTCGTTTCACTCTTATGCTCATCCACAGCCTCAGTGGAATGCACCTTATCAGGAGTGGAGGCCCCAATACAATACTCCTCCCGCTTATTTTCCTCCACCACCTGCTCATCCACAACCATCGCCTCCTCCTCCACCAAGGCAACCCCAAATGCCTACCCAACCACAATGCCATCCATCTCCATCTCAATTTCACACTTCCACTCAACTACCCGTACCATTTCCAAAGCCATACAATGGAGTGGCTCACCCCCATTGCAAATCTGAGGCACAACATGTCCAAACAACTCCTCTTGAGCCCAATGATCTTCACCAAAGCTCAGGAAGAGTGTTGCAAAGCAGAGATTATATTGACAACATTGAAGGACCAAAAGCAAAAGAAGATTCCAAAGAGGAGATCAAGGAACCATGGGCTGCACTTGATGAAGAGAAGAGATCTAAATCAGAGATCGAGAGAGTTCCCTCATGGTTATCATCAAATCCTCCATGTACTCAAGAGAAAGATCAACAAAAAGAGGAAGATCAAAAGGTCATGATAGAAGGTGACATGAAGAATGATCCAAATCAGCAAGATGACCAAGGATATCAAAGCTATATTGAGATATGGTTTCAGAAGGTCACTAAGTTGCAGCAGTACTCTCCTCCGCAGCTATGTTTTGTACTTTCAAAGTCAGATCATTTTGTCTCTGAAAGTTGGATAGTTGTCAAAGCATGCATTCCGAGCCTTTACATCATCTTGTCTCTAATCTCGATGTGCACATGGCTCCATTGGAAGTATTCTTATACTTGAAAATGATTTTGTTTTTCAAGTAGGTTAGGGTAGAAAAAAAAAGAAAAAAAAGAAAAAAGAGAAAGAAAAAAAAAAATGAAAAAAAGAGGAAATAGAAATCTAAGGTGAAAACCTCCTCGGAGGTGCCTTAGATTGGCTCATTGATTGAAAACCTCCATGAGGCGGTCAATGGGTTGGAAAAAAAAGAGAAAAGAGAATAAGATCTCTGGGTGAAAACCTCCCTTGGAGGCGCCCAGGGCAGGCAATTAGGGTGAAAACCTCCATGAGGCGCCCTAGTTGTTTTTCAAAAAAAAAAAAAAGAGAAAAAGAAAAAGAAGAATAAAGCTAATCTCCATTGAATAATTTCATGTTGCAGAAATGACATTGCAGTTTAAAGAAGGACGTTTCATGACAGGAGGAGCACTCAAATCAAGGTCAAAGGAATTTTCTTGCCTTCTACAGGAAGCTCTGTATTTCTACAGGAAACATCCTGTAGAACCTTTGGACGAGCCAAATCCAATTTCAAAAGTGAATCTAATGGTGGGAATCTGTTGATTAGGCCTACAAGAACTTGTGTGTCCATCCCTTGCCTTCATCCATCATTTTTTCCACCTCCTTGTGCTTCTCATTGTGCTTCTACAGGAACTTCCTGTAGAAATTGTGGGAAACTAGGCATGCATTTCAAAAAGTGGTTTGGCGAACATGGTAGCTTCCTCAAGGGTTCAGAAGTCCTCATGCAATCTTCCAACTCCTCCTCCATCATCTCCATACCTGCATCACAGCCAAAATTCATTTTGTCATACCATGCAAACACATGCAAAGGCCTTGAAGCAAAAATACCTAGAGCCAAATTTGTTTTTGCCATAACTTGAAAACCATGCATCCATTTGACAAACCGTTTTATGGGGAATTGTACAAGGTTGATGACAACATGCCTGAGCAGTTTCAGCCAATTCCGGTGCACGGTTTCCAAGGAATCAGCCTCCATCACCATCAGCCATTTTTGCATTTTCTCCATAACCGTGCATCCATTTCAAAACCTGTTTCATGGGGATATGCATGTGAGTGATGGTAACCTACCCAAGCAGTTTCAGCCGATTCCGATGCACGGTTTCCGAGAAATCAAGCTCTGAAATCTTCAGCCATTTTCCATTTTTCTCGAAATCCATGCATCCATTGATCACGAATTTGCTATGGGAGATGCATAATGATGGTAGGAACATGCTCACCGAGTTTCAGATCAATCTGATCTACCATTTGGGAGAAATGGCAAAAAGAAGTTCTGGTTTTGTGACCATGCAACAGCAGCAGCTTGAACTGGCAGAGTTGAACGTGGAAACAATTGTCTGAAGCTTGGATCCGGCCAGAGGACACCTGCACAAGGGAAAGCAATCAAAAATCATCAGCCAAGCCTCATGCAATCAAAGGATCCAAGCATGCAGCAGCAAAAATCTTCGCAGCAGCCAGTCGACTTGCAGGTACGTGACTAAACTAATTCCTCTGTTGCATGAATGTAATTTGAGAACTGCGTGAACAATGAGATGGTTGGATTTAGACAAATCGGTGGCCAGCTAATTGGCCACTCTCATCCAGTTCAACAGCACTTGGTGGGTGAATGAGACACGTGCGCTCAGCCATCTCAGGAAGGAAATTGAAAACAGGCAGTGGTGAACAGTTAAACTTCAGCGTGCTTGATGGTAAGTGATTACAGGCAGAGGACTACAGTTCATAGTTACACTACAGTGAGGAACAATACTTCTGGTTGCATGAGGCCACGTACACTTGGCCACTTCTCTCTCTCACGTGAATCACGCCTCAATTAAAGTTGCTCGGCTAAATATTTGCAAGCTTTGGGATAAGAATTGGTTTTAGTAACAATCTCTTCCACTGTAAACCACCATCTAAAAGGTAATTCAGCTTCTAAAAGTGTCACTGGTTATCCCAAAAAGACCACCAATTCTCAACTGCTTCAATCCGTGCATGCTGCATTCTCTGCGTGCGTTGACATTTTTTTACAAGTACCTGTGCAACAAAGTGAAAAAATGAACAAGTACTCATGGAACTCCAGAGACGCTGAAAGATTCAGTTGACTTTGTGGAGCACCTTCTTGATAAGTATGAAAAATTATTAGCATGGCATTTAGCAATGATAAAACTTTCCAAAATGCTTTGAATTCATCATTTGAATTCTTTATTAATTCGAATACAATGTCACTAGAATATATTTCTTTGTTTGTTGATGATAAACTTTGGAAGGGTCTAAAAGGAGTCAGCGAAGAGGATGTAGAAGTAATACTTGACAAGGGAAAACTGTTTTAGATGATGCTGAGAGGAGTCTAATTGTGAAATTGAAGACAAAATGTGGTTATCAGTTCACTTCGAAGTTGGAAGGTATGTTTACAGATATGAAGACTTCCAGGGACACTATGCAGGGCTTCAATGCATTGTTGGCTGGCTCCAATGAAGTCAGCGAAGAGCCTACCTTGGCCGTGCAAGTTCTCACAACAGGTTCATGGCCAACACAGCCAGGTGCATGATGCAACCTGCCCACAGAAATCTGGGCTGTGTGTGAAAGGTTTAGGGGATACTATCTCAACACACACACTGGTCGGAGATTGACATGACAGACTAACATGGGAACTTGAGGAACATAAAGTGCTTCTGGGTTCAGTGAAGAATAAAGAAGAAGCAATGACTAAGGGAACCGGGTGTCTGTTGGATAAGCCAACAAGAGGGAAAAAGAAGATTGTTTCATTGCAAGAGGATGATGAGCTTGATGCAGCGTTGGATGCAGCAACTTCAGGGCTCATTGAAACTAAATATGGAAGGTCTCGCCCAACGGAGGATGATGGGGACAAATTTTCTTTAAATTCTGTCTCAAAAGCTTCCAGATCATTGTCTGCACTCTCAACAGCTCGACATTCAACAAAGTTTCTTAATGCAGGAGATTTACCTAAACTGAATCCTCCCACACATGAATTCTGAAGGCTTAGAAGGTCTGTCAATACTCAAGAATCCAACGAGGTTGAGAAACCTCCAAAGGATCAAACAAACCATTTAAGAAAGCGAGGAAGATGACCTGTATCTGATCAATACTGGAGGAAAGCTACCTCAAGTGATGATGAGCCATGGAATGATTCTGATCACCATGAAGGCTGGGAAGACGACATCTTGCAAAAATAGAATGATAGGAATGGATAGCAGGAAGTTAGCAGACTGTTTCTACAGGAAGCCAGCACTGTTTCTACAGGAAGTTTGGAAAAAGGGCAGCAAAAGGAGAAATCGGCCGAGATTTTAGCTAAGGAGGCAGCACCTGTGTTGGCCACCCTAAGCACATCCATCCCCTCCATGAACACTCATTTCTTTCAAGGTTCGGGCACAATTTAGTCACGGTTCAACCTTCTACAGGAAGCTACAGGACTTTCTACAGGAAGTTCTGTATTTTTACCAAAAACATCCTGTAGAAGCCTTTTGGCAGGCCAGAATCAATTATGGAGAGGGATTTGAAGCTTGAAGTCTGTTGAGGAGGCATGCAACCACTCTTTTCTTCCATCCTCCACTGGTTTCATCTCCTTTCACCACCATTTCCGCCATCAGATTGAATATACTTGCACAATCATACCCAAGCTGAGAATTCTTTAGGAAAAGGAGCAAGTAGTGGGAAGAAGCAAAGAAGCATGGTTTCATGACAGAGAAGAGGACATCACTTCAGAAGCTTGGCATGACAAGGAGGCCATCAGGGCCATCAAAGATGAGGAGAGAGATTGGTTGCTCAGAGGATGAGCAACACTTTCAGTAGGGGGGTGATGATGAGCCCCAAAAATGTACAATTATTTGGGCTCATTCAACCTCCTAATTTGGCTTAGTCCACCATTCTCATTTGTTTATTGCATGTTTTTGATTATTTTTATGTTGATAGAGTGAATTTGGTTAGTCATTATGCCAACAAGTCTAATGGGTGCTTTGTGTAGCCTTTTTGGTCAACTTGGAGACAAAATTGAAGGTCTTAATGAGCACTTGGCAGCCAAATTCGTGGGAGAACAAGCTAGAGGATTTGTAGGAAGGTGTCCCCCTCATTTATGGGCCCTTACCTCGAATTCTCCACCATCAGCTCGAAGTTCAAAGGCCACCAAATCAATGAGCACAAGGGCAGCCAAGCAAGTCAAGTAGGACTGCTGTTAACTACAAGTCTTGGGCAGCCAAGTCCCTAAATTTTAGGAGGACTGTTGGGTCCTCAAATTGTATAAATAAGAAGGCTTAGGGCCTCATTTGGGTTAGCTAGTTGGTAGTCATCTTTGGGATTAGCTAGTTAGTCAATTTGGTTAGCCAATTAGTCATTTTGTTTTAGCCATTAGTTAGCTAGTTTGTAGTTCGATTTTTATGCAATAGAATAGCTTTGCTTTCAGCTCATGCTCAAGCTCTCCTTGTGGACAGTTTTGATGTAACTTTTCATTTCTTGATTAATAAATATGGATCCAGCTTTGCACCAGCTCTAAATCTCTCTTGGGAGGCTGTAGCTCTTGGGGTTGGGCCCATCTCAAGCGCCCAGTACCTCCCTTGTTTATATTTATGTGTTTGCTGCGTTCTTGAAATAAAATCTGCTCTTTAGATCTTGCTTTGTCATTGTAGTTGGTTTTGATGGGTAACGTAGCTTTTTATGCTTAGAATCGATTGGTAGGAGTTTGTATGCATTTAGATATTTTGGCATGTTCTTGCTCCCGTGATGTATATGGTTCTCTTTTCAAACAAGGCTGCTATTTATTCATTCATTAACAGTTGGATTGAGTTAGCTAGGACTTGGTTTGTTTGCAAGAATTCATTGATTTGTTTGAATAAGCATTGTGCAGGGCATCTCTATCACCTTCATCACCTCCTCGTTCATCTGAGCCTCGTTCAGGTCAGCTCCTCCATCACCAAGTCTGTTTCTTCATCTCCCATCTGCTCTTTTGCCACGTAACCCTACCTTCTTGCTTTTCCATTGCCTAAACCTTCATTGATGCAAGTCAGCCTTCCACATCATCTCACCACTCCATCCATCAGTTCCTAGGTCACTTCAGACCCCCATCCTACCTCCATAACCATCCATGCATCTTCCATCAACCATCCATCCTCAAAAATCCAATTCGTAAACATCCTGTAGAAGAATTACAGAACATCCTGTAGAAACCCCTGCAGACTTCTTGTAGAAGTTCATAAACACGGTTGCATGTCATCCAAAATTTGTGAAACTCTTAGAGAGAATGTCAGGTATCCCTTAGACCCTCTCTGTACCATCCCAGCCTTTCCCAAAGCATTTCATCCCTTGATCCATCCCTGCACAGTGGAAAACTAGTTAAAAGCACATGCATGACAATTCTTATAACTTAATCAAAAATACAAAAAGATGTTTTCTTCAGATAGTGATAACCTAGACACATGCATTTTACCTTCCTAGAAGTAATGGCATCTCTTCTCATAGTTTGCATTCTCATTTTTGCATCAGTAGGACTAGTTGGTAGAATTAGGGTTTGCTAGGGTTTGCGTTTCTTTTTGGCTTTCAGTTTCTTTCCGCAAGTAGATTAGCTTCCTTTGAGTTAGCTTTCGTCCATCAGTTAAAAAGCTTCTTCTAAGAGCTCATAGAAGTTGGCTTGAGCCCCTAGCGGACTTGTGCCAGCTGACCAAGTGACAGCTGCGGCAAGAGCTAGTACTTGTGCATACAGCACCATCGCTTCCAAGTTTGTGACGAACTACCGGGTTGATAAAATTAAAGAAGGGAGTTCCAGGAGTTGTAGCATTATTGCTACAATACTGGAGCCCACCACCCTCCTAAGGGAGAAGTGTGCAATTCCATAAGAATCTTTTGTTTGAGTTGGAAATTCTTACATAAGTATAAGTGATATTTGTACTATAACGAATCATTTTTCCAGCTAAATGTATCATATGTACTGGGATCTTGTTGTAACTTTCGAATGAGTTCCCACACTTCTTCATCATTCTTCCATTCATCCCTTGCTTCATTTATCCAATCTGGTTGGATAATAGAAATGGCGCACAACAATGCTTCCACATCCTCATCCTTTCCTGAGAGTGCATCTTGTTGACACCTAATCATATGGATTGGGTGAACAACTATAATTAGTGTAAATAAATAATAGATAAAATGAAGAATCATCGGGAGATGAACTGAATAGTCACTCCCTCCTGTATATAACAATGAACAACCTGAATGAATAATACGATTACATTTGAGGAGTTACCTCCTGGTCTGACATGGTATCAGAGCCATCATCATTTTTGGCTTCCCTCTCTGCTTTGTAACTCCTCTCTCACAATTTTTGCCCCTCTCTAGCAACTACTACCCCTCTCTGGCAACTGTTGCAGACGTTCGGCTAGTTATGTGAGGAAACTTCTCCACAAGTGCAGTTGAGGTATCACTCTCTTGGTTTCATAGTGTTAAACACGGGTGCAATGAATGAAATTCTCTTATGACTGTATATCGGCGTTCTGGACCTTAATCGGGTATTTTTCTCTATTCGTACATTTTATTTATAAATCACAGTGAAATAGTTTTAAGAGTTAATAGTGAGTTTAAGTGCTAAACCTTTTCTTAAGCGTCTTTATTAAAATATGAATTAAGCACATGGGTAGTCTTTGGCAAGTGGTAAGTGGTATCTTACACACCCTAAAGGCTGGAAGTGGTATTCCTAAATTTCACGTGATTAACCTTAGCAGTTGACACGTAACACGGGAAAGCCACTTTTTTCATGCACTCTCAACTTGTTATGCATCGTGCAAGATTTCACGCGAGATTACACGATAGCCATTGGATCAAGCAGGATTGATCGACAATGGAGATTGGCCAAGCTAGTTGGTGAGCAGGTGACGCGATAGCCATTCGATTAGTCGGGTCAGATCTGACAGTGATCACATCAGAAGATGCATGTGAGTTAATTTAAATTTCTGATGCGATGTGGTTATTAAAAGGAGTTTAAGGTTCAAAGTGGTCAAACCGTTCATTTACTGGGTGATCGGAAACATATCGCTTCCGAAAGTTTGTGCAGGTTAATCTTAGAAATGGACGCGATAAGGTTGTGAATTAGGGTTTTAATTCCTTTTGGTTCTGTTATGAGATTGCATGATAGTCATTCGATTATACGGGTCACATAGATGGTGAAGATCATCCGAGTTAGTTGGTGGGTGGATGACTCAATATCCATTGGATGTAGAGAAGTGAGATCAATGGTGCGGATTGAAGTGCTTGATAAAAGGATAAGTCAATGAGGGACCAACAGTGATTGGTCAGATAAGCAGGACCCACAAGGGAAAAATCCATGTACAGAACTAGATTTAAGCACAACTGATTGGTTACAAAGTTAACTAGTAGTCGAATTACAGACTACTACCTCATTTTCATCAACCTCTTGCATCATTTCTAAAATGCACTCATTGATATCTATTGTGGGAGTGGTTCTCACTAGGAAGGAGAACTATCCTGAATAGTCGTGGATAATCAAACACACTCTCATTTATAATGAGCTATGGAAAGGAGTGTGTCTTGGAGACGGAGACAAAGAGCCAGAACAGCCTACCTTAGACAAGGAATTCACCATTTGGGAAAATAAGAACAGTAATGCTTATGCATTGATTGCAACATCAATAAATGAAGAGATGAGTCGCCATATTTCACCATTTTCAAATGTTTTTGAAGCCTTACAAAAACTGAAGGAACTCTTTGACTCACACTCTGCACTTGAATTTGTTCAACTCATGATTAAATTGTTCACCCTTGAATTACAAAATGATGATCGTCTTGCTCTTGCATCAGAAGTAAAATCTATTATGTATGATATCAAAGTCACTAATGTTGAACTGAACATTCCTCTGATAGCTTTTCTCAAGGCACTTTGTACCACTTACTCAAATTATCTTGAGTCATTACAAGCAAATGGAAACCTCAAAGATATTACCTTTGACTCCATTGTGAAAAAAATTGTTGAAAGAGAGAAAGCTTTTGGGAAGAACACAGCTCCTCAGTCTTCTGAAGAGGCTGTGTGCCTTGCACATAGAGAGAAGAATATTTCTCAAGATTCTTTCGGAGGAAGAGGTGGTCAAAGAGGAAGAGGAATAACTTTCAGAGGCAGGGGGGGCAGACACTCTCAAGGATAAAAGTCAGATTTGCACTACATACGATGCAAAAGAGATGGTTCACATGATGTGTCCACATGCAAGTTGCCTTGGGACAGAATTGAGCATGAAAGAAACCAACCGAATGGTAAAACTAATGACAAAGAGAAAGGTAAAGCACCTAAATCCACTCACTATGTTGTGCCACACTGTAATATTGGAGTAAATAAAGACTTATTTAGTGCTTCACTTGCTTCTTAGAAAAATGATTGGTTGCTTGATTCAAGAGCAACTTGCCACATGACTTTTAGAAGAGATTGTTTTGAAGAATTTTCTGACAATGTTGATGGAGCAATATACTTTGTATACAAATCAAAACTCAAGCCATCAGGGCTTGGTACAATCAGGCTTAAATTACCTGGTCATCCAAAATTTCTTTTGCATCATGTTTTATATCTCCCACAACTAAGGAGAAACTTGTCGTCCTTGGTCCACATCTACCAGCAAGGACACTTCATTCATATGTTTGATGGCAAGCTTGAGGTAATAAAAGCATCAGATCAATCACTTGTCATGACGGGATAGAAGAAGAAAGATTTCTCAAGCTGCAGGGTACCTCTACACGTGCACAAAATTTCTCATACAATTCTCATTATGAAGAAGGTACATTTCCATAAAGTTTATTATGGCATGCTAGATTTGGATACTTGAACTATGACAGCCTCCACTTGTTGAAGAAAAATGGTGTTACTGGTTTGCCTACAATTCCTAGGGAACTTAAGCAATGTGATGCTTGCATTCTACGAAATCATAGCAAACAGTCTTTTCATGTTTCACATTCTAGAGCACATAGAAAACTTGAACTCATTCATTCAGATTTATGTGGTCCAATGCCTGTTCCTTCTGCAAATGGAAATAAATATATGATGACATTTATTGATGACCACACCAAAAAGTGTTGGGTTTATTTATTGAAGAACAAATCTGATGCTTTTCAAACATTCAAGAACTTTCATACATGGATTGAAAATGATGCACAATCTCATATTGGCTCTATTCACTCTGATAATGGAAAAGAATACACTTCAAATGAATTTGAAAACTATCTTCGCCAACATGGGATCAAACATCAAACAACTGTGCCTTATAATCCCCAATAGAATGGAGTAGATGAAAGAATGAATAGGACAACCTTAGATATGGTGTGCTCCATGATGTTTTTTAAAAAGGTAAAAATGATGTTTTGGGTTGATGCAGTTCTATGTGTTGTAAATATAAATAATAAATGTCCATCTAATTCTATTAGAAACAAGACTCCGTATGAAATGTGGTATGGGCACATTCCTTCGGGAAAGCATCTCAGGGTCTTTGGTTCCACATTTTATGTTGAAATATGGCAGCAAGAATATTCCAATTTAATTTGTCCTTGAATTAAATTGTGAATTAAAATCGAATTTAGACTTAACAACTACTTGGAAATGGAGAGAGCGGATCTGAAGCCGGGGCGATGGCGAAAGCAGGCGTAGCGAGTTTCGATCCGGAGGCTGCGAGATCGGCGAGATTGGCGACGGATAAGTTCAGAACCCTGTACCTGCCTATCGCTCCACAGGTGAAAGAGGGCTTCCGGCGCAGTTTGAGACCTGAGCATCGAATAGATCTGGCACCCAGCAAATGCAGCACCGCAAATGTCTGCGAAGCGCGTCCGGAATCAGAGCGGAGGGCCTTCAATCACTGCGTTTTGATATGCAGTGGTATACTGATACAGATCCGAGGACTAGAAGCCCACGGCGACAAAACCCTGGAGGTAAGAAAAAGAAATCTTAAAAATATTGCTCATCAGAACCCGTATCTGTATCTACAGGCTGCAGATCTCGTTAAAAGCCTACTCGAGCAAGCGCCATTGAGCCCAGATCGGGCATTATTTTACTTGATCCGTGGCATGGAGCTGAGATCGAGCCTCGAGATCCAAAATCTAGAACCGCGCACTGTTAATCGACCCCCATTTACGCCCTGGATAGGAAGCAGAGCCTGCGTCTACAGGAATTTGATCCGGCAGACTGATCCTCTGCGAACTACAGTACTTGGGCACAGATCGGGTCATAGGCTATCAGATCTAGACCCCTGTAGAGCAGATCTACCCCTATGCAGGTCAGATCTGGAAATACACTCATCGGCAAAGATGATTGAAGATAAAAAAAGCCCTCTCTTTATTAGATCTATGGGAGGGAACACAATATGCATTGAAATAGGGATATGGGAGGCAACAGAAATCCTCAAACAGAGGATACATGAAAAGACTGGAATCCCACCAGGCAAACAACTCCTCCTCTATGCAGGGAAGGTAATTCAGGAGGGGTTCAAACTAATGGAATACGGTATAGCAAAGGACTCTACCATCTGTCTCAGCACAAGATTGCGCGGAGGCTGCCCCGGCACAAGTTCAAAAGGACCTGTTTCCTTCAAAGATGCAGTCAAAGGGAAGATGGAACCACAAAAGAAACCAGAACAGCAAGCTACAGCACCAGGGGCATACATTGTTGAGCAGACAACACAGAACCCTGCATTAACAATCTCCTTACCAGAGGTAAATGAAATACAATCTGATTACTCAACTAAAGCAGTGATATGCAGGTTCAATGGATTTTGGCCCAAGCCGGAAGCCCTTCGCCAATGGATTTACTCCATATGGACAGAAAACTGTGATATCCACCTCTGTTCAAAAGGATTCTTTATTGTCAAATTTGACACCATAAAGGACAAAGAATATGCATTGAACGAGGGTCCATGGTTTTGGGGAAACGCTGGCCTTTTCTTGAAATCTTGGTTCCCGGATTTCGATCCAAACAGCATGGTGGTTACCAAAATGCCAGTTTGGGTAAAACTGTTCAACCTTCCTATACACTTTTGGCACTACAAGGTACTGGAAGGAATAGGCAATACCCTGGGATCTTTTTTAAAAGCAGATCATGAGCGCCTATCCAAGGATATCTACACTTTTGCCAGGATATGCGTGGAGGTAGACCTCAGTCAAGGCCTACCAGATCACATTCTCCTAATACATAATGGAAAACAATGGGCACAACCATTGGATTATGAAAACACCGCCTTCCGCTGCCGCATATGTAGACAAACTGGTCATCTACAGAATGCATGCCCACAAAACAAAAAAGATAGGAAAAGGAGACAACCACCAAAGCCGAAAGGATGGCAATTTTCAGCCACATGGGCGGAGGATATAGAAGAGGATATAGAAGAGGAAAAGAATGCAGAAACCACCAGCAATCTACAAGAAGATGAAGAAGAAAGGAACAACCCAGAAATCAGCAAAGAAAGCTACCCACGCTACCTACAGAACAAGGAAAATCTGATTGAAGGAACAATAGACACAAATGCAGGTAACCCTCAGCAACAATATGAGAATTTTAGGGATCTGTGGTTTGTGCTTTTTGAATTTTTGACCGGAGAATCCACAGTAATAGAGTTTTTACACCAACGTTTCGAATCCCAAATGGGATCCATCATCAGGGTAAAGAGAAAGATGATAAAGATGATAAAAGAAGAGCCAGATGGAGGGAATAAATACTCATGAGGGATGAATATCAATATGATATTAATATTAATATATATGTTAGTATTTAGATATTCTAAAAATATTTCAATTTAGGATTTAGGTTATATAATGTTTTATGATATTAATATTAATATATATATTTAGATATTAATATTATTTAGATTTTAGTTTAAGATTTTGTTTTAAAAATAATATTAAATAAATGAAATTAATTTATAAAATTAAAATTAAAATTAAGTTTCATTATAAATTTGTCTGGCCGACCTGTGCTGTTCCTTTGATATTCATCCCTCATGAGTATTTATTCCCTCCATCTGGCTCTTCTTTTATCATCTTTATCATCTTTCTCTTTACCCTGATGATGGATCCCATTTGGGATTCGAAACGTTGGTGTAAAAACTCTATTACTGTGGATTCTCCGGTCAAAAATTCAAAAAACAATATGAGAACTCCAGGCAGGAAATAGGAGGCAGCAAACGAGCATGTTCACCAACAAGCACAGATTCTGAAAAGGACATCATGGCTGCCACAAATGAAACAAAAATGATTATTGTAACAGCTCCGCCTAACAATGAGGGTTGGCGGAAAGTGGAAAAAAAGAAGAGTAGGAAAGCTTAGGTTGACAATTTGCTTGATTATTAGCTCCTGATTAGCAGGACAAGTTTTTTACAGCAATGCTATACAGCATCTACAACATGTAATTTTACTCTTAAATGAATAAAATTACGAATTTTCCAGTGGAAAAAAAAAAAAAACTACTTGGAAATAATTAATTAATTTATTTTAAATTAATTAGTTGGAGAAATTCATGTTAGAAGTCTTTCTGAATTCATGCAAGAGTTATCCCTTAAATTAAGGAGATAAGATTGAGTTATATTTGAGTTGTAATTAGTTAACTTAGTTTACTGAATTAAGTCCAGTTAAATTAGCTCCAAACTGTTTGAGAAACTAATAGTGAGTTAACAGTTAGTTGATGCATGCATGCACTCAACTAGTGCTACTCCAGTTAACTGAATATTCCCTTATCAGAAACTCATGCATGTCTATTCTAAGAAAGACCCAGTTGAGATTAAAGTCAAGGATAGTGTGCTATTAGTTGCATGTGTTTTCTCATGGAGAAAACTCATGGATGTAGTCAAGGATTTAATCCTTGAGGATTGCGCAATTTTGGAGGAGATCATCCACTTGGTTGAAGGAGAATCATCCACAAGGAACAGTGCAAGAAAATAGGAGCTTGGAGGGTAGAGAGGAAGGTTGGAGAGAAGCCAAGATTGCCTGTGAGCATCTGTGAGGATTGTACTGAGAGCTGGCTAGCTGTGAGAGCTAAGGCTTTGTATAATTCCTATGTATTTCCACCTATATGATAATACAATAGTGTGGGGTTTTTAGCTGAGGCTTTCCCCAAAGTATTTTCATGTGTATTATGCGTTTGATTCTTCTTCTTCTGGTTATATTGTTCAGCTTGATCTTTAAGCTTCCACAAATTGATAATAGAAGTAGGTTATAATATTCTGCTTTGATTTATATTGGATTATTGGGTTAACCTACACAAATTTTCTACATGGTATCAGAGTTGGATTTGTAGAGATTTTGTACATGGTATCAGAGCTGTGAATAGTATACTGAGAAGAGAGCTCAAAGTTTTAAGTTCGGGGTTGCAGGTGAAAATCGAATTCATATCATACTTCAAGGTTGGCCAATGGTGTTCTATGGCTTGAGACCCAAGTATGCCTTGGAAGGTAGCTCGAATTACATAGCATGGAAAGATAGAATGGAGGTTGTATTAGAATACAATGGCTTGAAGGAATTCATTGATCAAGAAATCCCAAAGCCAGCTTCAACTAATGCACAAGAGTTGGCTGAGTGGAAGAAGTGTGTGGCGAAGGCGAGACGGATCATCCTTAGGGATTTCAAGACCATATTGTCTCGAGTCTCCATGGGAAGGATACTCCATTTTCAATGTGGAAGATATTAAAGTACCCCACCAGAACAATAGCGACCAGAGGAAATTGGCGCTCAAGGATAATCTTCGAAGAATCAAGATGGAGAAGGGTGATACTATTTCCACATATCTGAACAAGCTCACCACCTATAGGGATGAGCTTGGCAGTGTGGGAATAACTACTACCGATGATGATATGGTGAGCCTCACTCTCCTTGGCCTTCCAAAGAGTTGGAATATCTACCAGGACTCTATGATTGGAAGGGAGAAACTGTCAGATTGGGAATGACTATGGTTGGATCTTATGCAGGAGGAGATAAGGAGGAACACATGGGATGGTTCTTCATCCAAGAATGATGATGAAGAAAATCTAGCCTTAGCAAGGCAAGGAAAGGGAAGGGGAAGGCTTCCCATTTCAAATCAAATTCTTCTCATTGAGGGAAGAAGGGTGACATGTCTAAAGTAAGATGCTTTAATATTCACAAGATGGGAAATTATGTGACTAATTTCCCATCGAAGAAGTCCAAGAAGGGATCCTCAGAAGGATCGGAAGGTGAGGCATTAGCCTCTTAATTTGAAATGGACTTTACCCTCATCGCATGCATGGTGTCATCGATGATGGGTTGTCTCTGGTATCTTGACAGTAGAGCCTCATTCCACATGAATAGTCATACAAATTTATTCAGTGCCTTGGAGGAGAAAGACCTCAAGATGTGCATAGAGATGGGTGACGATGGAAGGTACAGTGTTTCAGGAGTGGGCATGGTTGCTTTTCAGAGGGAGCATAGAGCTCCTCTCACCTTGATAGATGTGATGCATGTGCCTAGACTGAAGAAGAACTTGGTATCAGTCGTGATGTTGGAGGAAAAAGGCTATGAAGTTGTCTTCAATAAAATAAAGGCATTCCTAAGACACATAGCCATGGGTCAGACCAAGAGGATAGGGATTCGGGTGAAGAATCTCTATAAACTAGAGGTAGATGATTGTGTAGCATTGAGTACGAAAGCAGAATTAGTGCAAAGCCAAGACATTGGTGAGTTGTGGCAGAGGCGGTTGGACCATTTGCATCATGAGGCTTTGAAGATAATGTAGCATATATCTATGAGACTTCCTAAAGGTAAACTTGAGCAATTTGACACATGCAAGGGTTGTACCTTGGGAAAGTACACCAAGTCTTCCTTTCATGATCGAGACAGTCGAGCAAAGGCTATCTTAGAATGAGTTCATATTGATGTGTGTGGACCATTCTCGATGGCATCCACAATGAAGTAAAGGTATTATGTGATTTTCATTGATGACTATTCTCATAAATGCTGGATTTATTTCATGCAGAAGAAGGACCAAACTTTCACAAAGTTTTGTGAGTTCAAAGCTTTGGTCGAGAAATAGTTAGGGAAGAAGATCAAGGCCTTGAGAAATGACAATGGTGGAGGATATGTCTCTTAAGAGTTTAAGGACTTCTGTGCAGCAGAAGGAATTAAATGAGAGTTGATGGCACCTCATAGCCCATAGAAAAATGGGGTGTACGAGAGGAAGAACAGAACTATTGTAGGGGCAGCATGGGAAATTTTACATGACCAAGGCCTACCACTTCACTTGTGGGCTGAGGCATGCAACACAGTGGCCTATTTGCAGAATAGAATCCTGCATCGCATACTTGGGATGAAGACACCAAAGGAAGCTTTCTCCAGTAAGAGACCAGATGTGGGTCACTTCAAGATCTTTGGCTCATCGGCATATTGCCATGTGAAAAAGGATGCATGGAAGAAGCTTGATCTGATAGTAGAGTTGGGGATATCTGTGGGGTACACTGATACACCTCACAATTATCGGGTGTACTTGCCTACCAGTTGGAGGACAGTGGTTCGCAGAGTTCTCAAGTTTGATGAGCAGAAGGCCATGCAAGTTTCCCTTGAGAGGGAACTCCAACTACACGTTGTGGAGGAACTGTTGGTTCCTAAGGAGAAGGAGCCTTAGAGTGATATATAGCAATTGCATGCAGAGGTTCCAGGAGTGGAGACATCCACTCAAGCAGAGTCTTCCAGAGATGGATAGAACCGCACAAGAGAAGCTAGAAAATTGTTGGAGGATGTGAGAGAGAATGTGGGAGCACCATATTCTCAGCGCGGACATAGGAGGTCACCTGAGAGGTACACTGGATACATGGCCCTTGCTAGGGAATGTGTTGAGACCAAGCCATCTTCCTTTGAGGAAGTAGTGCAGCAGCCAATTTGGGTTGATGCTATGGTGGAGAAGTATGACTCCACAGTTTGTAACAGTGTTTGGGACGTGGTTCCAAGACTAGAGAACAAGTCAGTTGTGAGTTCCCATTGGCTTTACAAGGTAAAGCAAGCTGCTGATGGTAGTGTGGAGAAGCATAAGGCAAGATTTGTTGCCCGCTATTTTTCAAAGGTCGAGAGGATCATATTGCTATAGTATATTTCGACAGAGGAGCAAGATGCTGACATTTTGACAAAGGCATTGTCAAAGTGTAAATTCGAGTTCCATAGAGACAGGATCGGGGCGATAGATAATCCATTTCTTGTTGAGAGGGAGTGTTGAAATATGGCAATAAGAATATTCCAATTTAATTTATCCTTGAATTAAATTGTAAATTAAAATCGAATTTAGTCTTAACAACTACCTGGAAATAATTAATTAATTTCTTTTAAATTAATTAGTTGGAGAAATTCAAGTTAGAAGTCTTTCTAAAGTCATGCAAGAGTTATCCCTTAAATTAAGGAGACAAGATTGAGTTATATTTGACTTGTAATTAGTTAACTCAGTTTACTGAGTGAAGTCCATATAAATTAGTTCCAAATTGTTTGAGGAACTAATAGTGAGTTAACAGTCAGTTGATGCATGCATGCACTCAATTAGTGCTACTCCAATTAACTGAAGATTCCCTCTTAAAAAACTCATGCATGTCTATTTTGAGAAAGACCTAGTTGAGATTAAAGCCAAGGGTAGTGTACTATCAGTTTCATGTGTTTTATCAAGGAGAAAACTCATGCATGAATTCAAGGATTTAATCCTTGAGGATTGCGCAGTTTTGGAGGAGATCATCCACTTGGTTGAAAGAGAATCATCCACAAGGAACAATGCAAAGAAATAGGAGCTTGGATGGCAGAGAGGAAGGGTGGAGATAAGCCAAGATTACCTGTGAGCATCTGTGAGGATTGTACTGAGAGTTGGCTAGTTGTGAGAGCTAAGGCTTTGTATAATTCCTATGTATTTCCACCTATATGATAATACAATAGTGTGTGATTTTTAGCTGATGCTTTCCCCAAAGTATTTTCATGTGTACTGTGTGATTGATTCTTCTTCTTCTAGCTATATTGTTCAGCTCGATATTTAAGCTTCCACAAATTGATAGTAGAAGTAGGTTATAGTATTGTACTTTGATTTATATTGCATTATCAAGTTAACCTACACAAATTCTCTACATGGTATCAGAGCTGGATTTGTAGAGATTTTCTACATGTTATGCCTTGATACCAAAGGTACATAGAAACAAACCTGGTGCAATAAGTCGTAAGTGTATCTTCTTGGGGTATTCAAACACCTCCAAAGCATATCATCTCTATGATGAAGTCAATAAAAAGTTTGTTGTATATAGAGATGTAATCTCTCTTGAATCATCTAAAACTAACAATGTTGTTGAGCGGCAACTTGATCGCTTGGATAGATTCACAAATGCAAAATCATTTCAAGAATTTGATAATCATATTCCACATCTTGAAGGGGGGGACTCCTATACTAGATCAACCTGTGGAATCTTCTTTTGAAGCACTCTCTCCCCCGCATGAAACTCCAACAAGGGATGATACTTTGAGTGATGTGATTGATAGAAATTGGAGACTCAATCTTGATTCAGTCCCAACTCAATCATTAGAGCATCTTGGACCATCTCAAAAAGGTCCCCCCAAAGTGGCTGACAAAGACACTTGAAAGTGTTCATCCTGATGAGGTTGGAAAGACATGAACTAGAAATTCACCCTGGAAAAATGGAGGTGATGTAGATAACTCTGATTCACCTGTTGATATGGATGTTTCTTATGATTGTGAATTGAACTTGTCTACAGATATTGAACTAACTTCCTTCAAAGAAGTTTCTTCTCATGATGAATGGAAAGAAGCAATGCAAAGGAGTATGATTCCTTGATAAAGAATGGCACTCAGAAGCTGGTTGATCCTCCATTGGGAACCAAACCAATTGGCTACAAGTGGGTCTACAAGAACAAGTATAAAGCTAATGGCTCACTTGACAAGCACAAAGCTAGGCTTGTGGAAAAAGGCTTTGTACAGAAGGAAGGGGTCAATTATGAGAAGACTTTTGCCCCCATAGCAAAATGGGCTACCATCCGGACACTCTTTGCCCTAGGAGCTCAGAACGGTTGGAAAGTTCATCAAATGGATGTAAAAACTACTTTCTTGAATGGAGATCTAAAAGAGAATGTTTTTATGTCCCAACCTAAAGGATTTGTTGTAAAAGGACATGAACATAAAGTATGAAAACTTGTGAAATCCTTGTATGGCCTCAAACAAGCACTGTGAGCCTAGTATGAAAAACTAATTGAGCAACTTTTGAAACTCAATTTCAAACATTATGATCTTGATGATGCAACTTTGTTTGTCAAGAAGGTTGGAAAAACAATTGTATATCTTGTGGCATATGTAGATGATATTTTTATGACAGCGAACAATGATAGCTACATTGTATCCACAAAGAAGGAATTGACGAAAGGATTTGAAATGACTGATTTGGGCTATGTTCATTACTATCTTGGTATTGAAGTAATTCAACATCCGAAGTCCATATTCCTTTCTCAAAAGAAGTAAACTATAGATCTGTTGAATAGGTTTGGCATGACTGAATGCAATCCTCTGACTACTCCAATGGAACAAAACTTAAAGATCACATCCATGGAAGTAAAATAATGTTAGGATTCAACAAAGTATAGACAACTTATAGGAAGTCTCAACTACCTAACTACTACCAGACCAGACATTTCGTTTGTTGTTGGAATCCTCTCTAGGTTTATGCAAAAGCCTTGTGAGGGACATTGGTCTACTGCAAAAAGAGTTCTAAAGTACTTGAAGGGAACTCAAGACTTTGGAATCAAGTATACACAGGTGGGCAACTTCAACTTGATTAGATACTCTGATTCAGACTTCGATGGAGACAAAGAAACCGGGGTATCTGTTATAGACATTTTTGGGCACTACAACCCAAAGCATGAAATGTCCATAAACCAAGGGCTCCTAAGTCCCTAAAAGTGTTGTTCTAACCCCTAAAGGAACAAGGTCAACTGATTACAGATTCTCCCAGAAGTTCTCCATGAAAAACTGCTCAGAATTGGTCAAAACAGGATCATTTCAGCTGCTCCATAGGCAAAGTGCGTTGCATCTCACCTAAATACACTATGTGGGTGCATTGCATTTCAAAAAGCCCTTCTATGGGGTGCGATGGGTGAGAAATGACAAATGGCAGTGTCGTTCCGTGAGGTGGAGAGGCAATGGAAGCTTCCAGAAACTTCTCCTGTGACACTTGCCTCTCTGAATTTGACCAAGGATGAGTAACAGATCATCAATCTCCAAGTGGAAGCAAGAACTATCAGAGGGAAGACACTAATCAAATCACAAGCTAACTCATCTCCCTTACAGATATCTATATATGGATCCCTCATCCCAGAGATCCAGATGCTGGAATTTTGCATATTGTAAGGAATTGCTATTGGTTTCTTGAGATAAAACATTAGATTGTTGGGTGATCTAAGCTTTGTATGAGGTGAAGAGGGGCTTCCTTGCTGAGAGGATGATGCTGGGTCAGAACAACTGGTTGTAACTCCCCTTGGCTCTTTCTTGTTTATTAATAAAAGCTATTCAAGTTTTCCTCCATACCCTTGTGTAATTTATGTTTGCTGCATTTGTATGGTCAATTTACATCTGATCCTATATTGTTTATGATTATAGATCCATGTTCTTGTATAGTGCTATGCTACTGTGATCTTACAAGTAATTTGTGAAGCTGGGTGTGCAAGGGAACAAGTAGCGAAAGACTATCAAGAAAGAGAGGAATCGAACCAGGAGATTAGCGCAAGACAGAGGTTGGTCTTCTTTGTTCTTCTCTATCTATACTTCATAAAGGAAAAATGAAAGTAGCTTTACTTTGTTTGTTTCTAAGGCAGCTATCACACCTTAGTGGGATAAGCAGTTCTGAGTAGACACTTTTCCCTGTAACAAAATGGCAACTCCGCTGGGGACGAATTAGTTTGTTTGTTTATCTTCCTTGTTGTCTATTTCATAAACTTACAGACGGAGTCTGAAGTCGTGCTAGGTAGCTTTCGAACTGCATTTGCTATGCAAATGCAAAGTAGATAAATGTCGCTTCAGTCAATCTCCGGGATCTGTTTATGATTTAAACAACTGATTCACAAACTCTCTGATTGCCCCTTGTGGTAGCTCTTAGATCCTCAGATCTACCCCTGATTGTTGCATTACTGATTACCATTTGCTCAGCCAAAACCCATGAACTGAACTGCAAACTGTGACCCAGAACCCAATCAAAGTCTCGTCTCTCGCCCAACGCAGGTACTATTCTATGAATCTGAAATTCAGCGCACTTCCCGAGTGTAGTAGGTGCGCTACATTTCAAATTCCCTGTGTTACAGGTGCGCTGATCAGACTAGGCATTGTTCAGTTTTGGTTTCTGTAGTTCATTCTTTCCAGTTCTATTCATGAATTTTGCTACCTGTGATCAGTATATCTCTGTTTGAAACCCCTTTTCTTTGTTGTTATTCTTCCTCCTTTGTACAAAAGAACTGTAAATGTTTTTGTGTGTTTGTTGAGTCATTTTCAGTTCTCCTTTGCAAAAAGTAACATAATCACACTGTCGTCCTTTGATTTGAAAGTGTCGCAAGTGTCGTTTTCAATCATAGGAAAGAGTTTGATTGCTGTAGATAGTCGATTATCCTGTTACTATTGTTTTTGGTCTGAATTTGTAATTTTTCTAGTGTCGAAAACAAGTATTCATTTCCAAATCGTAAGGTGTTGTGATTGTCTCCATTTTTTATTTCGAAAAGAAACTTGTTGATAACTGTCGCTTGAAAAGTAATTCAGATTTGTGCATCAACTTTCTTTTTATCATTTACATACTAAGAAAGTCGAAAACAAATACATGCATGTGCATTTGCATTTAGACAGTCTGATTGGTTTGATTTAGGAAAGTGCATTTAGAGTGTGTTCTTTGCTCTTTGTGAAAGAATTCTATCTTTCTTTCCTTAGTAGCTAGGATTTTCATTGCACAAAGAAGATAAAAAGATTGTTTATCATCTTAGATTGCATTTTAGGAATTATACTACATCTCGCGGTGAACCTAAAAGGAAAAATTCATAAACAAGATCAACTATAAAATAAACTCAATGAATCTAACAACGCTTTGGAACCTAACACACAACATTTAGAAGTCTAGGCTAGAGACGTATTCCGGCGTCGTAAAGCCTGGTAACTGTTGTTCTCATTGATGGTTGGGTGATTCCTCCACTTTGAGACGATAAGTGCCAGTACGGACTTGTGCTCCCACGTACCGTCGAGTATATTTTGGGAGACCACAATAGGCTTAATCCTTTATCCATAGGAAGCCGTGTCTGCCGCCCTATCGATCGCAATGCACTGAACACAGCATTCGGGAAGATTGACTGCAGTACAGTAAAACGTATTCTGCAATTTTTCGATTGGTTTGGTAATCCCTCTACCTAGATTTCCAGCGCAGTTGTTATAGACAATTTTGTGCCTTGCAGCATAAGGCATGAATTGTCAATAATCCAAGGGATCCAAAGTCCCTAAACATGATGTTCCTACCCCTAGAGGAACAAGGTCAGCAAACCAACAGCTCTCAGATCAGTTCTCCACCTAAAAACACTCAAAAACAAGCAATCCTGAAATCAAAGCAGGTGCTCCACTAGGCTTCTGCGCTGAAACTCAACTCCTCCATGGTGTACCTGCATTGCAAAGTAGGTAGAAAAAAGGCCACCTGCGCTGAGCGAGATGGGACAAGTGGCACACTGAGTCATTGCTCTGGAATCTTCCAAAAATGACACTTGGATCAGGGATTTCGCCTTGTGATGAGTCAGAGGCTCTGTTTCTCCAAGTGGAAACAAGGTTCTCCAAGTGGACTCAAGAACTGAAGATCAACTGAAGAGAGAGAGGACACAAGGCAGCTACACATCAGTTGCAAGCTGACTCATCCTTTCTCAATTCATCTATATATTGAGCTCTCTCCTATGAGCTCAGGAGGTTGGAATTTTGTGCAAAGTAATGACATGCTGTTGGTTTCACTATAGAACTATTGGGAGATTGCTTGAAGGAGGTGAAGAGGAGAAATTCTTTCTGCTGGGAGGTGTTGCTGGATTGGAGCCTTCAATGGTTGTAACCTTCTCAGAACTTTACTTCTTCCATTAATAAAAGCTATTGAGGTTCTTCTATATGCATTTGTTTCAATGATGTATTGTGATGATTGTATATTTGATTTGTGCTAATCATTGAATCAGTTATGAATGCATGCTTCTTGTAGTTTCCTTCTTTGTTATTTTGCAGGATCTCATTGTAGCTGGGCTAGCAAAAGAGCAAAGAGCTAGGAGCAAGCAGCAAAGAGAAGAGATTGGAGCAAATATTAAGCGCAAGGCAACGGTTAGTGCATTTCTTCATTCTCTCTTGCTTTCATAAAGAAGTAAACCTTAAGTAGTTTTGTTTACAGTTGTTGCTGAGGTACTATCACCCTTAGAGTGGGATAGGGTCATCCGAATCGGATACTTTTCCCTACAACAAACTGGCGACTCCGCTGGGGATCGTATCTGTTTGATTGTTTGTAGTATTTTGCTATTCATTTCCTGAACAAAAGAATACCAAATCGAAAAGCTTTTGACTATATCAAAAGTGAAGTAGAGGGCAGCTACTCTAGCTCATTTCTGAGCATGTTCATGATTTGAAGAGCTGATCTAAAAGGATCCTTGTAAGCTCTTAGTGATAGCTTTTCATCCTCCTTGTCATCCCTTAGTGTGTGCTTGACTGATAGCTTCTGATTTGAGCAAAAACTGTGAATTTTTTAGAAAATTGTGACCCGGAAACTGAGAAAACGCAACTTTCATTTTCCAAAGCAGGTAGTACACAGGCTACCTGCTTTGCAACGCAGGTCCCGAAGGGGCTACCTGCGCTGAGAGCCAGACTGGCTGTGCAGCACCTGTGTTGGCCCAATTTTGCCTTGAGCATTTGGGGTTTCCCCCCTTTTTCTTGCCTGTTTTCACTATAGATTTTGCAGCCAGTTACCAGTCTTGTACCTATTCTGAAACCAACCTTACTTGCCATCATTCCGCCTCTGTTATATAACGAAATCGTACTTGTTCTTTTGTATTTCTTACATCATTTACAATTTCCCATAACGAAAGTGAACTAGTCTTGCTTTGGCCTCTTAGATCTGAAGCTGTGTTAGGCATTTTGCTGGTCTAAAGAGTTAGCTTGTTTGCTGTCCATAGCTGATTAGTCTTTTTACTTTCGTCATTATGGTTTGATTTCATATATTTCCAGTGATTAAACAAGTAAATCTTAAGGTGTCTTTTGATTTTGGACAAGCTTGTTTGTTTTCGCTTTAAATCGAAATCAAAGTTATATAACAACTTTCTTTTTGTAATACATCAACATTAAGGAAGGGAAAAGAAAATACATGCATTGTGCGTTTTGCATTTGACTGTTTGCATGCTGATTTAGGAAATTTTGCATTAGTGTGTGCTCTATGATCTGTGTGAAAAGATTTGCCTTTCTTCTCCTCAGTAGTTAAGATTTTCAAAGTTGAAAGATTGAAAAGTTTGCTTCTCATCTTAGACTGCATTCAGGAATTTGTTACATACATCTCGTGGTGATCCTTAAAGGCAAACTGCTAAGCAAGATCAACATTAAAATAAATTCAATTTACATAACAACGCTTTGTAACATAACGCAAACACATAGAGGTCTAGGTAGAGACGTGTTCCGGCGTCGTTAAACATAGTGACTGTCGATCTCTACGAAGGTGGGTGATTCCTCCTGAGAGTCGGTGGCACTAATACGGACTTGTGCTCCCACGTACTGTCGTGTATATATTGGGAGACCCCTATAGGAACAAAGCCTTTATCCATAGGAAGCCATGTCGGCCGCCCTACTGATCGCGATGCAATGAACACAGCATTCACGAAGATCGACCACCCGTACCGTAAAACGTATTCTGTGGTTTCGCGAAAAGTTTGGCACACCCTCTTCCTAGAACTCCAGAGCAGTTTCTTTTGGCCTTTTTCAAACTCTATAACTGAAAAATTCCATCCGAGCATTTGTCACTTCGGGCTCGTTAAAACATCGAAGGGGACTAGAGTCATCTTTAGCTTTTTCTCGACTCTTAAAACATGAAAAAGCAAAGTTGTGTCTAAAGCGTCGTTAATAAAATTTATTTTAAACGGAACATAATCACCTCTTATTCCCGCGTTGATCTTTCAGTTGAAAAGTATGGAGCCCACCAACCAAGGAAATCACCTTGGTGGAAGTCCCAGTCCCTTCTCCTCTTGGGGAGATGTCGGTGCGCCCCATATGGCCACATTGTCACTTCCAGGATTGACAATTGGCCTACCTGTATGGCTCTTTTCAACTAATGTAGTTCAGACCACCACAAATCCTGGGCAGTCGAATCAACAGTCAGACCAGTCTAGAGCTGCCCACCAGCCTTCCACTTCTTACAATTCTTCCTCTGATCCTTCATCTTCACAAGGTAGAGCCGGCAAAAGTCAGCCTCCCATGGAGAAGAAGGAAAAGAAGAAGAGAGAAAAGAAGCAGAAGGGGCCTGTGGCGAAGGCGACTGGGGGCAAGCAAAAGACATCTGACAAAAATCCACACACTGCACCGACCGGGCCTAAATCGCCATGTGTCATTTGCAAAGGGACCCACTTCCACCGTGATTGTCCTTGTATTCCCCGGATACTAAGGGACTGGTCCCCCAGGTTGCACAATCCGGTAGCATCAACCTCTGGTAGTCATGTTGATTGCAGTCCGTCAACTAGCGAGAGTGAAGGACGAAAAGGGAGACCAAGATCACCCTGCATGCTGTGTGAAGGCGATCACGCCATCCACCGTTGTCCATTCTTAGATGAGGTGAAGAGAGTTTTGGAAGATCATCCAGTTTCACCGTTACGACTTCCTCCTGGATACCAAAAACTCGCGCCAAGTCCCTCGATAGTTGAAAATCCAGCTGGCCCGCTCAAGTGGTCAGCTGAAGTGTCGGTCATTGAGAATGAACCTACTGAATCCAGACCAGATGAAAGTCTAAAGGTCGAAATGGCAGTTGACCCGGTTCTTCCTTCAGAGGTTTCATCCTCAAATGACACCGTCGTTGAAGACTCATCTTCAAATGACACCCTCACTGAAGAGAACAAGGATGACACCATCCAGATTCTTTTCATCAACACAGATTCTGATGAGCATCAGGGCAATGCGCCCATTCCTTTATCGCAGGGAGGAACATCGTCAGGGTCGTATCCGGCCGTGTATTCGGTCCCACCACCAAGCAACCTGGTTGTGTCCTTTGATTGGAACCAATTAGGCAGACCCCGGTTACCAGCCAGTATCCCATTCAGAATCATTGTCCAAATCTATAGAATGGTAATGGCTGGAACTATCATTGATGAAGGGGCATCTGTGAGTATCCTTTCCTCTATTGCTTGGAAAGCACTGGGTTCCCCGGCGCTTTTACCTGAGATGAGAAATCTATCAGGTTTTGATAAAGGAACCAGTCGTCCTTTAGGGATCCTCCCCAATGTTCCGATTACATTGAGGAAGAAGACAGTTCATATGGATGTCATGGTCGTCCAAGGACCCTTGGATTATCACCTACTCCTTGGACGGGACTATATATATTGCATGGGAGCTATAGTCTCCTCACTCTTTAGAGTAATGTGTTTTCCACATGAAGGAAAGGTGCTCAAGCTCGTAGACCAACTTTCATTTCCGGGATCTCGCATCGCAAATAGTCAAATACCATCCCTGAATGGCTTATTCACTCAAGAAATGCCTCCACCCCCGGTTCTACTTCCCGATGAGTGCGAGTGATTCGGAAAGATAAGACTGGAACCCAGGGGGCATGCACCCTGGTCTGCTTTGGGCAGAAGGAACCTTGGGTATAGGGTAGAATTTCCGCGAAAGAATATGACTAGTCCGTACCCTGTCCGTGGATGGAAGAGGGGTTGTTCTGGAATAGGATTCTTTTGTCAAGGTTACTTGTTTGACAAAGGTCATTCATCTTTATCTAAATAAGTAGGCTCTGCCAAGGAGGGGGATCCATTTGTGGCAGTAAGTAGTAACCGTCTTTGGATAAAAAGGCAAGCCTCACCCATTAAAACAAATGTTTTAAAGGATAAGTAGGGGCAGCCTCCAAAGAATGAGTTTCTATTGCTGCAACAAATTGTAACCATCCTTGTGTAACCTAATGATAGACATCGCCGAAGAAAAAGATTGATTTGCGGCAGCAAATAGAACCACTCTTCGGGTAACCAGAAAGAGGCAAGCCTCCCTCGATAACATTAATGTTTTTTCTTTGAGTAGTGTTCTTCTCTTGTCACAAATAGCTTTTCGTTAAAAGATGGGCCGACGAGAAGAAAAGTACCGCGTAAGATCCCTTAGAATAACGAGAAGACAAGTATCGTTAACATTAGATTGGCAAGATGATAAGTAGCTGGGAACACCCAAAGAAAAGCAGAAATGAGGGAGAGGAGGGGCAGCTTTGAAATTCTATTTTATACCTGGGGGCATGCAAACCTTTTGGAGTGCAAGCGAAGATCGGTTATTTATCTGTTTTTTTAGATTAGTCGTTTCCAAACTTGCATGAAGAGAGGATGTGGGGCAAAGGTCAAAATTTGCCAAATTAGGAGCATAGCTTCGTGAGATAAAGCTCCATAAAAAATAGCTATCTCACAGGAGACATTTCTTATCTTATGACTGGTATAAATCGAGCAGTTTTAGCACACAGTTCATGCTCGTTAAAAAATAAACGCAAGATCCGAGCAGTTTTAGCACATAGTTCATGCTTGTTAAAAAATAAACATAAGTTGTGAGCAATCTTCCCATAGAGTTCAAGCTCACCCAGAAAAATGAACCGGTAAATAACCTTGGTAAATGTAACCTTTGACAGCCATATTAAAGCCCTTGGTCGTGTTCTTGCAGTCTCACCTCCATCCGTTCATTTGGCCAATCGTTCATCTCCATATGTTTGTTTACCCATTTTGAGGAACAGCTGCGAAGAGTGATTTCACTTAGCCATCCTTGTGACACTGCCGTGATTGGAAAATTCCAACCTGCACCTGGAATCTGCTGCTATCCCTGTTTATCACTCGTTCCTCAAAAGACGAGTCTTCCTTGAGCTCTTTTCTCCTGACTCGTAAAATATGAAAAGTTTGCCGAGTTTTTGGCCTTCCAGCTCGTTAAACGACCAGAAGAGCTATCCCTCCTCTAGATTTTAATCTTTTTGGACCTGAGGGATTATTGCACAAAAAGATCGAGCGCTTGTTTTGTTCGGCTCGTTAAAAGTACCGAAAACTCATCCCTTCTGTATTGTTTTATACTTTTTCGGACTTAAGGGATTAGATGACGAAAAAGGAATTCTGGAGTTGACTTTATGTACCTTTTCAGACTCTCTAAAAATGAAAAGGACTGAGTTATCCTTATCGTTAGACTCGTTAAATTCATTAAATAGCAACAAACTTGTCTTTAGACGAGAACGAGTTTCCCTATTGCTAGGCTCGTTAAAACATAGCGATGGGCTTGCCCGAAGGGCAGGTTATAGAACAAGCATATGTTATCCTCCTCAAGCTTGACAAAAATAAAGAGGTACTGGTCAGCAATGACTGGGGAAAAATTGGAAGAACCTCACAGCTTTAATGGTAGCAAGTCGCTCTTGAACATGACACTTTGTCCTCCGTATCACATCGGGTTGGGTTGTTTCATTCACCGGTCTCATCACCATGGTCCTCGCCACACCATCCACATTTGGGGTAATGCTACCGATCCATCACATCAGTATCGTTATATGTTCAAGAGATGTTGTTCTGCAAAGAGTCAACCGTGTCCCATCCACTGCCATACATTGTCCTTCATCCATTTCATGACCGCCACCCTGAATCATACATCACAGTTTGTTTTCACCTCATTACAATCACTAGCTCCGTTCCGTGTCACTGATGTGGGATTCATTAAGGCCCTCCTTTGACGGATCTCTCCTTGTCGACATCAGCTCATTATCCAAGGAGTTGATCTAGGAACAACCCCTTCAGTACTTTGAAGCTTGCATGCCTCAATGGCAAGTTTCTCACTTCCGGCGACAGGTATACATCAATGACCTTCGACCAGAAGATTTTACATGGTGGTCGACACCAAGTCCTTTATTCCCACCATGTGAATTGTACTGCTGTACCTTGAGGGTCATCATCCTTATCGGTGATTCCTCTCGCGTTTGTTAACAGTTTACATCATTGACCGGTAATCAAGCGATGTCTTTCCATGTTCGACTTCAAGAAATTCTCACATGGACCGACTTGTACATCGAGTGAAGATCGGAAGAGATTGAAGACCCCGGATCTAGTTTCATCCATCCAGGCTGCGATATATATTCAGGATATAAAGACATTTGATGTGTACATCATTGCAGCAGATGATCATCCTTCTCAAAGGATGATAATTTCAGCAGAGAATTATCAGTCTACCATCAGACGATCGTCTGTTCTATGTACCAAAATGAATTTATAAAGCTAAGCATGGGAATGCCCGCCTCAGCTAGATCATGAAAAAGTATGAAAAATAATGTATTGTATTGTATCTTATTACAGGACACTTCTCAGCAGATTGAATGAACTTCGGATCCTCCTAATAAAGCATTTCACCCGATAAACGACCTCATACTTTAGGGGGCATCTGTTATAGACAATTTTGTGCCTTGCAGCATAAGGCATGAATTGTCAATAATCCAAGGGATCCAAAGTCCCTAAACATGATGTTCCTACCCCTAGAGGAACAAGGTCAGCAAACCAACAGCTCTCAGATCAGTTCTCCACCTGAAAACACTCAAAAACAAGCAATCCTGAAATCAAAGCAGGTGCTCCACTAGGCTTCTGCACTGAAACTCAACTCCTCCATGGTGTACCTGCGTTGCAAAGCAGGTAGAACAAAGGCCACCTGTGCTGAGCGAGATGGGACAAGTGGCACACTGAGTCATTGCTCTGGAATCTTCCAAAAATGACACTTGGATCAGGGATTTCGCCTTGTGATGAGTCAGAGGCTCTGTTTCTCCAAGTGGAAGCAAGGTTCTCCAAGTGGACTCAAGAACTGAAGATCAACTGAAGAGAGAGAGGACACAAGGCAGCTACACATCAGTTGCAAGCTGACTCATCCTTTCTCAATTCATCTATATATTGAGCTCTCTCCTATGAGCTCAGGAGGCTGGAATTTTGTGCAAAGTAATGACATGCTGTTGGTTTCACTATAGAACTATTGGGTGATTGCTTGAAGGAGGTGAAGAGGAGAAATTCTTTCTGCTGGGAGGTGTTGCTGGATTGGAGCCTTCAATGGTTGTAACCTTCTCAGAACTTTACTTCTTCCATTAATAAAAGCTATTGAGGTTCTTCTATATGCATTTGTTTCAATGATGTATTGTGATGATTGTATATTTGATTTGTGCTAATCCTTGAATCAGTGATGAATGCATGCTTCTTGTAGTTTCCTTCTTTGTTATTTTGCAGGATCTCATTGTAGCTGGGCCAGCAAAAGAGCAAAGAGCTAGGAGCAAGCAGCAAAGAGAAGAGATTGGAGAAAATATTAAGCGCAAGGCAACGGTTAGTGCATTTCTTCATTCTCTCTTGCTTTCATAAAGAAGTAAACCTTAAGTAGTTTTGTTTACAGTTGTTGCTGAGGTACTATCACCCTTAGAGTGGGATAGGGTCATCCGAATCGGATACTTTTCCCTACAACAGCAGTCCCTTTCATTCCTTTTCAGACTCTTTAATGGAAAAGGTCCATCTGAGCACTTGTCACTTCAGGCTCATTAAAAATCGAAGGCGACTAGAGTCATCTTTTGTTTTTTCTCGACTCTTAAAAATTGAAAAAACAAGTTGTGTCAAAGCGTCTAAAATTCATCTAATTCGGAAACATACTTCCCCTTTATTTTTAGTTGATCGAGTAATCCGCAATCGTGAAAGAAAGTCAATTGAAACCCCGTCGTTCGCGGAAGCTTACGAGTCAACCGTCTTTATCTCCGGAATCGAAGCTAGTACGGACAAATCAAACTCGTTTAACCGGTTCCAAACCTCCTGTTAAAGTTAGAACAAGTGTTCCAACAACATCAGAGACTCCGGTTACTCCAAACATTTCTGGTATCCCTGCCTCTACAGAAGAAGTTCGGCAGCCATAGAAGGGTAGTGGTACTGATCCTAGTCTGAGGGTAAACACTTGTGTTACTGAACCAGTTCCATCTACAACCGGTTCAGAGAGTCTTTCTCCTCAAACATCTGTCGCTGCCGATTCCATACCTTCTTCGGCACCAGAAATATTCTACAGACCTGATGGTCTACCCTTCCACCTGGTCTGATTGCTATAGAAGATATTGCGGAAGATCATCCATCTAGTACTCCATCGCAATTTGGAGTCGGTATCACTCTGTATCCTTCTTCATCAGAGGTTAGTCTACTGCCAGCAAAAGCTCCTGTAGAATCGCTAGGTAATCTTTTGGAAAGACTAGAAATGTCTGAACAACTGTCAACATCTAGGACTGTGTCATCTAACACAGTGACGACAGAACTCCCTGCTATCACTACAACAATGTTTGTCGGTATACCTTCTGTCCCAAATAGCTCTCAATCGCTAGAAGGAGCCCACTCAGGGGCCATTTAGACAGTATGGTCTGTTCCTGTTTGTTCATCCGGAAACTCTTATGTTGAGTCTCAACAAATTGATCCATTTGGAGGTCAATTTGGTCAGTCCGGCCCTCAAGGGAAAACCATTCCCTTAAGTACCGGATTGCCACCGTATGGGGGGCAGTATGCCCTTTCATTATCCCCTCCGGGAGGACAGCCATACGGGAGTTCACAACAAAATTCAGGTTATGCTGGAATTACTTCAAGCGGTTGGGTACCGATACTACCTCAACAACCAAGAGTTGTATATTCAATGCAACAATGCTTACCTATGTCAAATATACCAACTACGCCAGCTATTGTGACGGTTTCGCAAGTTCAAGCGCTACCTGTTGTATGCCAACCTCAAGTTTCTTAGGTTGTAATGCAACAGCCCCTTGACCCTGCAACTCAACCACAATCGCCGACTAGTGGAATGAAACAAGTTCAAACGGGTACAATTACCCCTCATCTTGGTCAAACAGTTAGTATCGGGCAACAGCACATGGCTTCACAACCATGGCTAGTGCAATACCAACAACCGCAGTTCCAACAAGTATACCAAGGTTCTGAGCAACAGATCTTTGCAAATAGTGGGCAGCCGTATATTCAAAATAGTCAAAATCAACCATTTTACAATGGTCATGCCCACCAACCTTACCAAAGTTACCAGCATCAAATGCATTATGCCGGTATGCAAAGACCAACTGCTCAGGCAATCCCATCTTATCCTGGGTATGCTTCACCTAACCTGAATCAACAGTTACCCTTCGTGGTAACTTTAGAGTTACCTGATTTAAATCGGTTAACAAACGATCCAATTGCTTACGCCCCTTGGTGGCCAACGATTCCGCATAAACTTCCATCAGATATTCCTAAATTTAATGGAAATCTGGGTGAAGATCCGTCGAATCATGTGATGACCTTTCATCTGTGGTGTTCATCAAACACCCTAAATGATGATTCGATTAGGCTTCACCTTTTTCAGAGGATGTTAACTGGTCCGGCAGCAAAATGGTATATCGAATTGCCTAGAGCTTCATTTGACAACTTCAGTACCCTAGCCACAACCTTTTTAACCCATTTTCAGTTACCGATAAGGTACAAAATGGGAACGGAACTTCTTACCAACTTCAAACAAACGACGGCCACACACATATCTGATCATATACATGAGTGGTGACATCATCGTAGAATGGTGAAAACGTATGTTCCCGATCAACTTTTAGCTGAATGGTTTATTAAGTCATTACTGCCTTCCATCACAGAAGATGTGGCAAAAGGGGGAGTCGTCACAGAAGAGCAAGTTATCGCTCGTGTGCAATATTTGGACTTGATTTACACTCAATCCGGCATGCTCTACGATAAAATACCTGACGCCCCTAGACCGGAATTCTCAGTTCCTCCTCCTTCTAAATCAAACAATGACTCTCATGCCGGCGATGGCGTGATTGGTGCAACAGACAAAAAATCGACAAAGGCTACATCTAAAAAGGCCCGTAAGATTTCCGGTCAAAATGCAAAAAAGGAACTTCTTGCCTCGGAAGTAAATGTTGTATCGATAGATAAAGGCAAAGAAACGAAGCAACCAGGGGGCAAGAAGAAAGGCAAAGGGAAGAAGAAGAAACAGGAAGAATCATCACCTGAAAAATCTTCTGCAAACCCTCCTGGAAATAGGAAACTAAAATATCCATGCATGATATGTGATGAGGATCATAGGACAACAGATTGTCCACACAAAGCTGAGCTTAAAAAATTCTTCAAGAATTCAAAAACCTCAGCAGTGTTAACCGATCCATTTCCAAACCCAGGAACAAATCTGGTTGACAGTGGAAATTCTTCCCCGTCTCAAGTGCTAATGTTGTCGGTTTCAAAACAGCAAAATGATGCTTTGATATCGACAAGGAACAAAGATTATGGGAATCCACAGCTGTCGAACAACAAGGATAAAGATCAACCTAGTAGTTCGACAACAACTTCGACAGAATTTGCGCCGCCCATCATTCCTAAACTGACAATAAAACTGCCAAAGGGAGTAGTACACAAATCGACATTTAATCCTCGTGCTAGAGTAACACAGCATTATAATATAGTGGAAGATTTGGCCCAATCGCCATCCGCTATGTCGACTCTTGAGGTACTACAAAATTGCCCATCCCAAAAGCGGGCTTTATTATTAGCCATTGGTGGGATAGACCCAAAGGATTCCAATCTTGTATCCTTCGATCATAAAGGATACGATCCTCAATTACCAGCTCAACTAGCTTTCCTTGTTCAAGTGAAAGCCCTCAACAAAACTGTTCATCGAACAATTATTGATGAGGGGGCATCTACATGTATTATGTCGATGAGTTGCTGGAAAACTTTAGGATCTCCAACCTTGTCACGATCTTCGACGACATTAAAAGCATTTGACGGATGAACATATACCCCATATGGTATTCTAAGTAACTTGAAGGTTGAACTAGGAGGAAAAATAGTAGAAATAGATGTTGAGGTAATCGACGGAAATCTTGATTACAACATCCTACTGGGAAGACCATGGATATATGCCATGGCTGCTGTTGTGTCGACCTATTTTAGGAAGATTGCATTTCCCTTTCAAGGAGGGATTACAATCGTCGATCAACAAAACTTCCTCCCCAATGGTTCTCAAGTTACGGGAAGCATTCCTATGATCCATGGAAGCCCCCATTCGCTTCAAAATATCAGAGTAGGCCTACTAAAAGATCCTATATTAATGGGAACTTTCGCTCTTCCACCTCCAATCAATTTGGCAGAAATAGCGTCAGTAGGAACCTGCAACATGATATCTTCTGAAAAGATCTCAGAAAACGATATCGACATGGATCATGCGCGGGTTTTGCCTCCAAGCTCAACATAAATATTGTAGCAATCAATGTTCCTGGCATGTGAGGCAAACCCAAATCAATGCTCATCAAGCGTTTTGATAGATAGGTCTAAGGAATATGGTACCCCTTCAGATCCTTGGTCGTGAGTGCATGTCACCGACGAAGGAATTGTTCAATCAATGGTAATTGAAGGAGCACCATGGGATGATCACCACCATCATTCCCTTCTTCCGAATTATGAAGAAAATACTCCTGATGACCTTTACCATCCTTCAGTTTTTTATTTTCTATCAAATACTGTAAACACGGTGGATTCCGAGCGAAACTTGTCCAACATTGAAGAGACTATCGCCATAAATATCTCGACCAAAACAGATGTTGTAGAGAATATTTATGTTGGAAAATGTTGTTCTCCTTCAGAACTAGAAATATATAACGCTCTTTTTCGCGAATTCAGAGATGTCTTTGCTTGGTCATATAGTGAAATGCCAAGCATTGACTCGAATATCGTTGAACACGAAATCAAGATGTATCCAGATGTCAAACCAGTACGACAACGGCTACGGCAGGTGCACCCCAAGAAAGTCGCTGCCATTAAGGCAGAAGTTGAAAAACTTCTCCATGCTGGTTTCATTTACCCGGTTCCTCTAACCGATTAGGTATCGAATATTGTCCCTGTTATGAAAAACAAGGAACAATTAGAGTGTGCGTCGATTATAGGGATGTAAATCAAGCTTGTCCAAAAGACAACTACCCTACACCCTTCATCGACCAGATAATTGATGAATGCACCAGATGTGAAATCTTTTCATTTATGGATGGATTCTCCGGGTATAATCAAATAAATATCTGACCACAGGACCAGTCAAAGACTGCATTTATTTGTCTGTGGGGCACATTCGCATATCGAAAATTACCCTTTGGTTTAAAGAACGCAGGGGAAACATTTCAAAGGGCAATGAATTATGCCTTCCATGACATCAAAAACATCGTTCAACCATACCTCGACTACCTTCTGGCTCATTCGCGAAAGCGGACTGATCATCCGTAGCATTTAAGAGTGATATTTCTACGTTGCCGACACTACAAGATACGACTCAATCCACACAAATGTGTATTTTACATCAGTTCTGGTCATTTACTTGGCTTTGTAGTCTCGAAGGATGGGATTCGTCTCGACCCATGTAAGGTTTAGGCAATCATAAATTTGCCTCCACCTTCAAATTTGCTTCAAATTCAGAAAATCCAAGGGAAAGCAAACTTTCTGAGAAGGTTCATTCCAAATTACGCCGAACTTGCTAAAGGTTATACGTGTCTTTTGAAAAAGGAAGTACCCTTTGTCTGGGATCAGGTTGCGCAAGCTTCCTTTGATGCTTTAAAAGAATCCCTAATGAAAGCATCATTAATGTATGCTCCTGACTATCAAAAAGACTTTAACCTGTATCTGCCTGCAACGGATACGACCATCGCAATGGTTTTAGTTCAAGAAGACAACGGAATCGAACATCCTATATATTATTTAAGTAAGAACTTAAATGATACAGAAAGCAAATATTCTTATGTTGAAAAGCTAGCGCTCGCAGCTGTTCAATCAATACAGAGATTTTGACACTATGTCCTCTTTCGAAAAACTACAATTCTGTCAGATTGCAACCCCATGACTTATATATTGTCGCGACAGTTTCTGGGGGGCAAATATTCAAAATGGATAGCAATCCTACAAGAGTTTGATCTGGAATTTGTAAAATCCAAGTCAAAGAAAGCTCTGGTTTTCACAGAATTATTATGCGATCTCCCATCATCGTCCAACGATGAAACATCCGAAGAAACAATCGTGGACGAAAATTTGTTTCTGATATCTTCAAGCAATCAGTGGTATGGGGATATAATCATTTATCTCCAAACCCAAAAATATAGGCCAAATACCTCTCGCTCTGAACAAAAACGTATTCAATACCAAGCAAAAGACTACATGATCATCGGTGATACACTTTACTGTCGCGGTATCGATACAGTTCTGACAAGGTGCCTCACACATGAGGAGGCCGAAAAAGTCCTGAATGATTGCCATTCAGGTGCGTGTGGGGGACATCAATCCGGTTATGCTATAGCGCAAAAAATCTTACGAGCAGGATACTTCTGGCCAACAATGTTTAAAGATTGCATAAACGCAGTCAGAAGTTGCCATGCTTGTCAAATTTTCGATAGCAAAACCAAAAGACCACTCGCACCTCTGCAGCCAATAGTTGCTGTCGGGCCATTCGCCAAATGGGGCATCGATTTCATGACATGTAACCCCACCTCAACCGGGGGGCATGGGTATATCATAGTCGCAGTTGAATATTTTACCAAATGGGCCGAGGTGATGCCTACATTAGATAATACTGGTGAAACAGCTACCCTCTTCTTTTTCAATCATGTAGTCCCCAGATTCGGCGTCCCACAAGCTATAGTCACAGATCATGGATCGCATTTTCGCAATCACATGATGGTCAAATTAGCTGCCAAACTAGGGTTGTCTCACGACAGCTTTACTCCATATTACCCACAAGCCAACGGACAAGTTGAAGCAATCAACAAGGTCCTGAAGCGCATGCTGCAAAGGATGATTGGAGTTCACAAAAGAAGGTGGCACCTAATCCTGTACTCAGCCTTGTGGGCTTACCGAGTATCGGTAAGGAATGCAACCGGGTTTACACCTTTCCAACTGTTTTATGGCCTGGAAGCAGTCTTACCAATCCAGTGTGAAATCTCATCCCTCAAACTCGCAATTGACCTCCTCCCCGGAACTTCAGAAGAAGAAGCTTGTTTCTTGGAACTAATCCAATTGGATGAAACCCGTCGTGATGCCACTTTGGCTAACGAAGCCCATAAGAAACGAGTCAAAGAGCAGTTCGACAAAAATGTCAAACCCCGTGTCTTCTCAGAAGGTGACTTGGTCTTGCTTTATGACCAAGAATCCGATAAATTGGGAGCAGGTAAATTCAAGTCTTTATGGATGGGCCCCTATATTGTTAAGTGAGTGTTAGCAAAAGGAGCCTATGAGTTAATGGATTATGACGGAATTCCACTGGCACAACCTCGTAACGGGTTGTACCTCAAGCGTTACTATGCATGATTCAGTATAGTAACCTGTATGCTTTTGTTATGTTTTTGTCTTCGCTAAAGTGTTTGTTTTGGTCAAGTAATCCACTTTTTACATTTATTGCAGATGTCAAACCTATTGGAGTCATGTGTTGGATATGCTGACGGAGCGAGTCGTAGTTGGCGGAACCTATCTTCCGCGGCCTAGGCCATTTTTGATCCAAGCGGCGAGTTAGTAAGTTTCAGAGGAGTATGTATTGGTCGATCAACGAATAACATCGCTGAATATAGCACATTGATAGAACTTCTCTCTGATGCCATCACACATGGTATACGCCGACTGATTGTCAGGCTAGACTCACAACTCGTCATACTACAACTCACTGGTATCTACTCTGTCGAAATCCAGCCATTTATCGCATGTTCCTAAGGGTTAAGATTTTGGAAAGACAATTTGATTTTATTCAATATCATCATATTTCTAGAAACTTAAACACATTAACTGACTCATTGGAAAATTATGTGTTAGATAGACATTTGCAACGTTTATAAAAAGAAGCATACCATCAATATTTGCATTTGGATCATGTAACTTAACCAAAATAAAACTCTGAAAATCAAAAATATATATATAACTATTTATGGTTTACACATAATGTTCTGTAACCAAGACAAAATTGGTCAAATGACCAAAAACTCAAAACGCTAGGGGGCACCCTAGTCTAATGATGCTCGTGATAGCAAGTCATAGCCTGTGCGATCATGCGTAAGCGCCGAGTCCATCGTCTTGGCACACCAGTAGTATGCCGCTGCTACCTCAAGGGCAGCTCATCAGTCCTCACATCTGGAATACCAAGAGTGAGGCCCTCAACCTGTTCCTGTAATGCTGTGAGAGTCTCGGGCACATCGAGGTCGTGAAGGATAGCCCTTCCAACAGCCTCTCTTGCTGGGGCGGCAGCTGGCACTCTCAAGCGTACTACTGGCCGAACGGGACCAACATCTACATGAACACATGAGTTTGATTAAGTCTTGATAGAATCAAGCACAAGGACATTATAAGAGAAAAACGATAAATAGGAATATGGTCAAAGAATTTACCAATGGCATCCCACTGTTTGCCAGCCGGCAGTACTAAATCTGGGTCACCCCGGAAGTCCATACCAGCGTATGGGTACTCAGAATAAACCATCTCCTGATGATCAAACCACCCGAAGAAGGTATCAGAAAATGAAATCTGAGACTGACCAGCATGCTTAGACATATGGTCGACCCATCTCTGCATACATGGTTCAGTCGGTGAAGGTAAATCGAGTGCAATATACTGCGGCTGCATCAGTGGTATATTTTCCAAGGCAAAGGCGGTCAAAATAGAACCATACCCAAAGTTCTTCAACCTCCCACTCTTTACCTTGGTCAACTGTTCTTTCATCACAAGAAGTACTGCGTCGCACCAGTTGAACACCTTCGGTTGGAAGCATTCCAAGGCATACTGCATATAAGATCGGTTGGCTACATGAAGAGCCACACCACCAGCCATCCTTCCAAAAGTAAACAGAATAGTCCTGAGGGACCTATCAGTGACATCACAGATGATGATCTTGCCATCTTTACTCAGCTGAGATCCCTCTCTGCAATACCGGCGAACATAATCTCTCACATATTCACCTCCTCGGGCCGAACCTGATAAAGAGATAGGGGCACCCCGCCTCGACAATCCAGTCAAGAAATAGATGTCCACTATAGTCAAGGGGATGGATTTTCCCCTGATCTGGAACACCTGGTTGGTAGGATCCCAAGCATCGAGCAAATACTGCAGTAAGTTGATCTGTTGTCTCATGCTAGAAATGCGGAAAAACTTCAACAAGCCACAGTTCCGTAGTGCGTTTACTGTAACCGGATCATGTAGGGCAAGCATGTCCTCTTCTTCATGCTCACGTTCTCACCATGTAATAGTCATCTTACTCCAAATATCTCTGAAAAACAAACAAGAGAAGAGTTAGATCCTGATTTTGGTAAGAAACAAGCAAAATTTCCATCAAAAACTGTGCATAAAATTCCTTCTTTGCGCCCATCGCACCTACAGTAGTGCTCTGGGTGCGTTGCATGTCAAATGGCCAGTAGACAGGCCAACATCCAACGCACCTTTCGATACACAGAGGGTGCGCTGAAGGCAGAGTGAGTTTTTCAAACCCCAGAGGCTCAGAAAAACTAGGAATCAAGCTCAAAATGCAAAATGGAAAGCATGAAATGAAAGACCTCAAGTTTAGCTCCTACCTGGTCCAGACGACGCCGAGAATCATCCATAGAATCTCCCGAAATCAGCTGATGAAAATCAAAGGGGGAAAGCACCTCCAAAGCTCCAACAAACCAAAGTTCAAATGAAATGGTAAAATGAGAGGTAAAAGCACTTTTACATTACTTTTTACGTAGTTCAAAGTAAAATATTAGTGTTCTAACTCATTTTTCAAGCATATATTGTTCATTTCTGACTAGTTTGATGAAGCAATTGAAAATACAGTACAATCTTTGAAAGAACAAAGCTATTTATGGTAAAGTCAAGAAGAGACCATTTAATCGAGTAGTTTTAGGACATAGTTCAAGCTCGTTAAAAAATAAACATAAGTCATGAGAAAATGTTTCCCCCCAGTGTTTAAGCTCAATAAAAAAAAATGAACCGATTTCCCGGTAAATAACCATCGTGAATGTAGTATTTCAACCTTTAAAAGCCTTGGTCGTGTTCTCATCATCACCTCCACTCTGTATTGGCCGATCATTCACCTCCATTTGATTGTTTACCCCTTTTTGAGGAACAACTGCGAAGAGTGATCTCACTAGCCATCCTTGTAACACTGTAGTGATTGGAAAATTCCAAACCTTACCTGGAATCAGCTGCTACCCATTTTATCACTCGTTCCTCAAAAGACGAGTCTCCTTTAAGCTCTTTTCAGTTGACTCATAAAATATGAAAAGATTGCCGAGCCATTGGCCTCTCCAGCTCGTTAAAGAGACCGGAAGTGCTATCCCTCCTCTAAATTTTAATCTTTTTGGACCTGAGGGATTATTACACAAAAAGATCGAGCGCTTGTTTTGTTCGGCTCATTAAAAGTATCAAAAATTCATCCCTTCTGTATTGTTTTATACTTTTTCGGACTTAAGGGATTAGATGACGAAAAAGGAATTTTGGAGTTTCCTTTACGTTCCTTTTCAGACTCTCTAAAATTGAAAAGGACCGAGTTATCTTTGTCGTTAAACTCATTAAAATTTTAATAGCGACAAACTTGTCTATAGACGAGAACGAGTTTCACTATCGCTAGGCTTGTTAAAAACATAGTGATGGGTTTGCCCGAAGGGAAAATTATAGAACAAGCATATGTTATCCTCCTCAAGCTTGACAAAAATAAAGAGGTACTGGTCAGCAATCACAGGGGAAAAATTGGGAAGAAAACTTGAAGAAACTTTGTTGGTAGCAAGTCGCTCTTGAACATGACACTTTCACTCCGCATCCAAGTCGGGTTGGGTTGTTTCATTCACCGGTCACATCACCATGGTCCCATCACACCATCCACATTTGGGGTTAATGGTACCAATCCATCATGTCAGTGTCACCGATATGTTCAAGAGAAGTCATTCAGAGAATTCACCTGTGTCTCACCTGCTACAATACATTTACACTCCATTCTTTCATGACCGCCACCCTGAACCTTATATCACCAGATCGTTTTCACCTCCACTAAAATCATTTGATCCGTTCCGTGTCATTGATGTGGGATTCATTAAAGCCCTCCTATGATGGATCGCTTCTTGTCGACATCATCTCATTATCCAAGAAGTTGATCTAGGAACACCCCATTCAGTACTTTGAAGCTTGCATGCCTCAATGGCAAGTTTCTCACTTCTAGCGACAGGTTTACATCAATGACCTTCGACCGAAAGATTTTGCGTGGTGTTCGACGCCAAGTCCTTTATTCACACCACGTGAATTGCACTGCAGTACCTTGAGGGTCATTATCATTATCAATGATTCCTCTCACGCCTGTTAACAGCTTACATCATTGGCTGGTAATCAGGCGATGTCTTTCCATGTTCGACTCCAGAACATCTCTCACATGGATCGACTTGTACTTCGAGTGAAGATCGAACGAGATTGAAGACCCCAGATCTAGTTTCATCCATCCGGGTTGTGATATATATTCAGGGAAATAAAGACATCAAATGTACATCATTGCTGCACAGATAATCATCCAATCAAAGGGATGATGGCTCTACCAGAATCATCAGTCTACACTCAGACGATTGTCTGTCCTATGTACATGAAAATGAATTTATAAAGCTGAGCATGGGAATGCCCACCTCAGCTAGATCACGAAAATATTATGAAGATAATGTATTGTATTGTATCTTATTACAGGTCTCCTCCCAGCTTGAAAGAACTTTGGATCCTCATAATAAAGCATTTCACCCGACATCAAAAGATTAACGACCTCATGCTTTAGGGGGCAACTGTTATAGACATTTTTGGGCACTACAACCCCAAGCATGAAATGTCCATAAACCAAGGGCTCCTAAGTCCCTAAAAGTGTTTTTCTAACCCCTAAAGGAACAAGGTCAACTGATTACAGCTTCTCCCAGAAGTTCTCCATGAAAAACTGCTCAGAATTGTTTAAAACAGGATCATTTCAGCTGCTCCATAGGTAAAGTGCGTTGCATCTCACCTAAATACACTGTGTGGGTGTGTTTCATTTCAAAAAGCCCTTCTATGGGGTGCAATGGGCGAGAAATGACAAATGGCAGTGTCATTCCGCGAGGTGGAGAGGCAATGGAAGCTTCTAGAAACTTCTCCTGTGACACTTGCCTCTTTGAATTCGACCAAGGATGAGTAAGAGATCATCAATCTCCAAGTGGAAGCAAGAAATATCAGAGGGAAGACACTAATCAAATCACAAGCTGACTCATCTCCCTTACAAATATCTATATATGGATCCCTCATCCCAGAGATACAGAGGCTGGAATTTTGCATATTGTAAGGAATTGTTGTTGGTTTCTTGAGATAAAACATCAAATTGTTGGGTGATCTAAGCTTTGTATGAGGTGAAGAGGGGCTTCCTTGCTGAGAGGATGATGCTGGGTCATAACAACTAGTTGTAACTCCCCTTGGCTCTTTCTTGTTTATCAATAAAAGCTATTCAAGTTTTCCTCCATACTCTTGTGTAATTTATGTTTGCTGCATTTGTAGGGTCAATTTACATCTGATCCTAGATTGTTTATGATTATAGATCCATGTTCTTGTATAGTGCTATGCTACTGTGATCTTACAGGTACGTTGTGAAGCTGGGCGTGCAAGGGAACAAGTAGCGAAAGACTATCAAGAAAGAGAGGAATCGAACTAGGAGATTAGCGCAAGACAGAGGTTGGTCTTCTTTGTTCTTCTCTATCTATACTTCATAAAGGAAAAATGAAAGTAGCTTTACTTTGTTTGTTTCTAAGGCAGCTATCACACCTTAGTGGGATAAGCAGTTCTGAGTAGACACTTTTCCCTGTAACAGTATCTACTTCGGGTTATGCTATGAGTCTTAGATCAGGATCTATCTCCTGGAGATCATGCAAACAATCAGTTCCAGCAGATTCCACAACGGAGGTAGAATATGTGGCAGTAGCTGAGGCAACAAAAGAAATTGTGTGGCTCAGGAAAATTCTGGAAGATTGGTGAGCACTAGTATTGTAGCAATAATGCTGCAACTCCTGGGCTGCCTACTTTACTCTTATCATCCCGGTAGTTCATAACAAACTTGGAGGCGATGGTGTTGTATGCACAAGTACTAGTTCTTACTGTAGGATGTCACTTGGTCAGCTGGTGCAAGATCACTATGAGCTCAAGCCAACTTCTATGGATTCCAGAAGAAGCTCTATATGTGATGAAAGAAAGGAAAGCTTACTCTACAAAGGATACTCTAATTTTAGAAAGGAAAAAGACTGAAATGTAAAGTAAACCTAGCAAACCCTACTTAACCAACTAATCCTAATTTTGCAGAAAGCACTATGAAAACCATGAACTGAATGCCATTACCTACTCAATAAAGTAAACAACATCTACTCACGCTATTTCTAGAATTTAGTGAGCAAAAAACGTCTTTTTGGACTTTTATGTATTTTTATGTGAAATTGACAGGCATGTATTTTATTGTGTGTGAAGGTGGAAGTGAATAGGTGGTGTTAAAGGGCGACTTTGGGCTTTGTGGGGATGTAGGGTGGTGTGGATGGGTCCTAGGAGGTCTTGGGTGGCCTTCTAGAGGCTTTTCCCACACTCAGCCTTCAAAAGAAAGCCTACAGGAAAATCTACAGGAGGACACAGGGGATCTACAGGAGGTCTACAAGAGGATGTCGACAGCAGTTTTGAAGTTTTTGAGGGTGTGAGAGTGGGTGAAAAGGTAGGTGAAGGTTGATATGATGTGTTAGGGTGCCTAGGGTCCACCAAGAATCACTAGGAGAGGGAAAGATGATTGGGAGAGAGGAAATTGTCCTATGGAAAAATGTAGAAAACTAAGGCATATTTGAGGTGAACTTTGGGCGACTTGTAGGGCATGGATCAAAGAGAGAACGTGATGGCTGATAGGCTAACCTACTATGAGGAGAGATCTACTGCAAAAGAACTGACAGTCAACCAATAAGATCGAGCAAGCAAGGAAGTGAGTACATCTAAAAAACAGAATTTTGCATTAAGCTAGTCTAAACTATGATCCATGGAAGTGAATGCTGAGCAATGCTACAAGAAAAGAAAGCATGGAGGAAGTCTTATTGGAAATACAGAAATGAGCATGGTGGAAGAGATCTAAAGCAAAGCATTAACCTTCTAACACACTTGCAAACACTAGAAATCTATGGAGAAGGAAAATCTGTGTTTTTGGGGCAGTAAGAGTGTCTTTGCCTCAATTCATAGTCCCAAAGGGAGGAAAAGAGGCCAAGGCACTATTGCTAGCCTTTTGAATCTTCTTTCTATCACTGCTTAACCTGCTATAGAAAAAACAAATGAAAGCAAACTACTGAACCATAAAAAACAACCTATTTTTAACCAAGAAAAAAATTCATCTAACAGCAACTAATCCATAAACTGAAACAAAGCATATAAATACAAACAAAGAGGAGCTTGGTTGCTTGGATTGGGCCCTAACCCAAGAGCTTCAGCCCTCTGAGGTAACTCAGTGCTAGCTCAAAAAGGATATCATCTTTATTATCAAAACAGTAATAGGATTACATGAAACTGTCCACAAAAGTAAGATCGAAGTTAAGCAGAGTTTTAAATAGCAAAAGTACAACAAAAATATGACCCTAGTGAGGCCCTAGGCCTTTCTACTTATACAACTGAAGCTCCCATTAGCTTCCTTAAAATCAGAGAGGCTTGGCTCCCAAAACTCAAGATAAACATCAGTTATCATCCACTTGCTCGGCTGCCTCCTAGTGCCATGATTTCACTACAACAAAACCAATGATTTGCGCCAGATTTAGCGCCAGATTTTAGTGCATTTTTTTTGTAATTGTGATGAGAAACCTGGCGCTAAATCTGGCTCTATTGTACAATTTTTAAAGCGTCATTTTTTGCACCTGATTTTTCATCCTTTTTCACGCTAGATTTTGCATCAATTTTTACACCAAACCATGCATCATTTTTTGCGTCAAATTTTGAACCAAGATTTGCATCTTATTTTATGACAGATTTTGCTTCTAGTTTTGTGTCATTTTTTGCATCTATTTTTCATTGTCTTTTGCTTCCTATTTTGTGTCATTCTTTGCTTCCATTTTTGCACCATCATTTGCATCAAGTTTACACTGTATTTTGCATCCAATTTAACGCCTTTTTCTGCATCCATTTTGTGTTAGTTTTTGCATCTAGTCTTACGCTAGGTTTTGTATCTAGTCTTACACTAGTTTTTTCTTCTATTTTTGCACCAGATTTGGTGCCTATCTTTGCACCATGTGTTGAATTTGATTTAGCACCAAATTTTGCATCCATTTTTGTGCCCATTTTTGCATCTTTTTTTGGACCATTTTTTACGTCCACATTTATGTTTGATTTGTCTCCATTTTTCCCATCTCATTTTTCACCATATTTTGCGTCATTTGTTGCATCCAATTTTGCATCGTTTTTAACACCATTTCTTGCATCCAATGTTACATCATTTTGAGCATCCAAATTTGCATTTATATTTGCATCTTATGTTGACTCATGTGTTGTGTCCACCTTTGCATCTTATTTTGTGTCTAATGATACATTCAATTTAGAGCCATTTTTTACATCTACTTTTGTATTTGTTTTTGCACCAAGTTTTGCATCCAATTTTAAGCTATTTTTATGCCCATTTTTGCACCATTTTTTGTGTCTACTTATGTGTCCAATGTTGCACCATTATTTACGCCCACTTTTTCATCCAATTTTGCATTTTTTTGGTGTCCAGTTTTACATCGTTTTCACCATCCAAATTTGCATCTTTTTCTGCCTCATTTTGTGTCCACATTTGCATATAATTTTGTGTCTAAGTTTGAGCCTAAATTTGCATCTGATTAGGCATCATTTTTTACATCCAATATGGCATCCTTGGTTTCACCTTTTTTCAGCCCCATTTTGCATCTTGTTTTATGTCTTTTCTTACATCTTTTTTTTTTCCTTTTTTGCGCCCAAGTTTGCATCCCAAATTTACACCATTATTTGCATCATCATTTGGCATCTTAATTTGTAACATTTTTTGCTTCTTTTTAACACTCAACTTTGCATCTTATTTTACATCTAGTTGTCTATCTTTTTTTGCATCTAATTTGGTGCCCATTTATGTGTCCTTGTTTTTGCCCAATTTGATATCCTTTTGTATGCCATGTTTTGTTCCCTTCTTTGTGTCAACTATTGCACAATTTTTCACTTCTAATTTAAAACACTTTGTATGTCAATTTTTTGCATTTTGTATTAATTCCTAGTTTAACATCCAATTTTACTTTCAATTTTGCATCCATGTTTACATCCACATTTGACTTCTTATGTAGAGTATATTTATCTTTACATATATGACCCCCTTTATAGATTCATAGTGAAATATATCATAGTTTCTAAATATCATTAAAGTAGATATCACAATTCAAGATCATTTGTAAAGAAATTTAAAGGAAATTGACAACATCCATCCAAAAAAATAACAATGTGTCATTAACAATTTTCAAGACATGTATAAAATAGCAACATAATACTAATAAGATTAGTATTATTTTTAATCAAAACAACTAAAATTAAAATATGATTAACAGATCAAAATATTTCATGAATATCATTATTCTATGATAAATTAACAACATACATCCAAAGATGGTAATATCACCATACATTATAATTCTCTATCAAAATAATGATGATACTTTCCAATATATAAATCAAATAAAAATATAATAATGATAATATCATCATCATCTTTAATCAAATCAAACTCATCGTATGATTACAAAATCAAAATGTTTCATTGATATAGGGTAAATTCACAACACCCATCTAAACATAACAATGTCATTCTACACAATAATTTCTTCATCAAAAACAATGCATGTGCATGCCTAGCTACCACCACCAAGATCATCCTCATGATCATCTTGACCATCCTCATTAGTCTGATCCACATCAACACCAACACTGCTACTATCATCATCATCTCCTCCTTCACCACCATCATCCTCATCCTCATCCTCATCATCTCCTGATATATGTTGAACATAATTTGGATCATCATCATAATCATCGTCTTGGCAATCATTACCTATAGCATTCTGACAAAAAAAATCAATATTACATGTTAGTATTAATTACATAACACAACACATGTTTTTGTTATACAATGTTAACCATAAAATGAGGTAAAATATAATATCTAATAGTACTAAAAAATAAAATGAAAATACGGTTCAAAAGTATATTGGAAATCCAACTAAGATTACATACCATAGAGTCCATCCAAACAACAAATTCAACCCATCTCTTTTGTTGCAGCACCTCCTTTTCCAAATGATTTGGAGGTCTTCCATATTTTAGTTCCTATCAATCAGTAAATAGGGAGAAATTAGATAACAATGACTTTCTTCTAGTGCAAACTTTATTAAAAAAATATCACATGTTTAATATACTTACAAAGGTTGTTATCAGTGCTTTTAAACCTTTCTGGCCACTACGATGAGTGACTTTTGTCTTGGTTAACCTCGCCTTGGATACCTTGTCCTTATTCATAAACCAATTCAATTTATTTTCACACAAATACATGTCTAAGATACTTATAAGTATTAATACATTCTAAATAACGTTTAATGAAAAATTCAATACCTGAATGCTCTCATTGCCGGCCTTTCTTTGTGCATCCAACTTCTCATATGATTTTACAAGTTCTTTCCATACTTTAAAAGGTATGTCAAATGGTCTTTGTTTCAGTCTTTGATCTTGAGGCATTTTTTAAATTTTTCTTGTTTGGTTGCAATAAAACCTCTTACAGTTGAGCGACATTTGCAATTTTATCTTCTTAACCAACCAACCTGTACCAAATTCATTCTCTATGTCCTGTACCACCATCTTTTTTAGGTGAAGTGGAATCTTGGAGAATGTGAGGTGAAGATGATCTCTAAATCGTTGAAGGCAAGAGTCCTTTAGCCTATTTAAGAATTGTTTTCCTGCATCTATCCTTCTTATCTCCCCTGAGACAGGGTCATACTCTATCTTGGTACCTAAACTACCAATAGATGATGCATAAGATGAGGATGAACAAGAATTTGCAGTCCCAAGAGTTGCCATCACACAAGATGTTTCAACACAATGTTCTTCATTATTGGTGTTTGATGTCAATGACACTTTTTTCGATTTTTTTCTTGATCCAAGAGAGGATGGGGAACTTATGGATTCTCATAAAGCTTGTTGATTACCTGGACCTAGTTGATTAGCTTCAGGGGATTTTGTCTTAAGAAAATGGATTAGGGATTCAGCATCCAAAGCATGAAGTTTTTTAAGTCCTTCTGTCCCAAAAACATCTTCAAGCAAGGACTCTGTTATCAGATTCTTTCCCTGTCCAAGTTTCAATGATTTACCACAAAGTATAATTATAAAATTATAATTCTAACTTCAAACCTTAAACAAAAAAATAAAACATATTATATTATGTAATTATTCTATAAAAACAAAGTAAGCTTACCTTTTCCGATCCACTTGCACCTCCTTCTCCACTTGCCATATCCCCAAAGTAGAAGAGATCGATACGAAAAGATGTTCTCCCTAAAAAACCAAAGGATTGAAAGTGAATAATCTCAAAATGGCTCTCTAGGTCGGAATTTGCAGACAACTTAGTTAAAAATCCAAGTGACAATTTCTGTTTTGACAATTTCTTCCTTTATTCGAGTCAGATTCTCCAGTCCTAGATGATAGAATGGTTCAACTCTTATGTTGTCATGTATATAAAAGACCTCATGCCATTGTTCCCCCCCTTCATGTTTTTTCCTAAAAAAACATTACCCTTTTTACATAATTACAAAATATAAACAACAGCAGATTTTTACATACTTACATAATACAAACAACAGATTTTTAGCAATTAGAAATTAGATTTACCAAATTTCCAAATGTTTTTTATCTAATTACAGAACATAAACAGCAGCAGATTTTTACATAATTACATAATACAAACAACAACAGATTTTTACCAATTAGAAATTTGATAAAAGTCAAATTTCTAATTGGTAGAAATCTGTTGTTGTTTGTATTATGTAATTATGTAAAAATATGTTGTTGTTTATGTTCTGTAATTAGATAAACATCTGGAAATTTGTTAAAAATCCAATTTCTAATTGGTAAAAATATGTTGTTGTTTATAAAGGACCTCACTGAAAAACAGTTATAAAAGACTTCATGCCATTGTTTTTCCCACTTCATGTTTTTTTCTAAAAAAAAACATTTCTCTTTTTACATAATTACAAAATGTAAACATCAGCATATTTTTATATAATTACAAAATAAAAATAGCAACAGACTTTTACCGATTAAAAATTAGATAAAATATAATTTTTAATTAGAAATTTGAGACAAATCTAATTTTTAATTAGAAATTTGATAAAAATCTAATTTCTAATTTGATAACAATCTAATTAGAAATTAGATAAAAATGATGTCGTGGCATCACCCATCCTAGTTAAAAGAAAAGTAGTAGATCTTTACCAATTAGAAATTAGATAGAAATCTAATCTATAATTTGATAAAAATATCATTTCTAATTTAATAAAAATATAATTTCTAATAATGCCCTAGCATCACCCATCCTAATTAAAAGAAAAAGCATGGTAAAAGGCAAACCCTAAAAGCAGCTGCTAGGAAAAATCTACTAGTAAAAATTTATAAAATATTACTAAGGGAATAAGAAGGTGTTGTTCCTAGAAGGAAGAAGTCTATGCTCGAGAGGAGTTGGTGATGCCTGCGTGTTGGTTGGGAGGAACAAGCACTCTCCCATAGATTTCCCAAAGGAATTTGTAAGTTTTTATTTGTGCTTAATAACAGACTTAAGCTTATTTTGAAGTGGTATATTGGTTTGTTTTCACAACAAGGTTATTTTGGTCAAATCATTGTTGCGGTATTTAAAATTACATGAAACTTATATGAGTTTATTATCTGCATTAGGATTCCTAGGAAATCTACCCATGTGAAAACCTTAATGTTGTAATATCTTCCCATTGTGACTTGAATTAATGTTTGGATCTTGATGCTAAAATGACACAGTTGTGTCTTTGCCTACAGTTAAACATATATATTTTGTAATATTTTACAATCATTTCTGGGGTTACAAAATTTCCTCTCTCCATCCCTACCAATGATGTTGGTATCCAGCTATGCCAATGATGTTGGTATTGGAGTTTCCCAACACAATGCTAGTTGTTATGCATATCTCATCAATATGGATTATTAGGAATTTGTTCCACTGGTTGTGGGTGTCAATAGCCCACTAATGGTGTTATGGGTTGCAATCTGATTCAGTCGTTGTTGATTCACATGCATGGGGAACTTGAGCCTCTGTAGCTAGTGGGGAGCATGACCTCACTAGGGCAGGCTTTCTTATCTACTCTCCACTGTGTCTTGAGTAGTTTGCACCAAATATTCATGGTCTAATACTGGGTGATCAAGAGTTGTTTTACTAAATAGATTGAAGGCCAACCCTTTGTTTTGCAAAAAGGTGATGCACTGAATGATAGAAAACCAAGCATATTGTAATTCTCGTATATGTTTGGCTGACAATTTCCATAAATTGCAGGAAGTACTTATTTATTTGCGGTTTTTAAGTCACTTATTGTTTATTTATCAGATGAAATATAATTGATATCTCGTTCTGCAGAAATAGTACTACATCCATGGTTTGTAAAATGGTCAGTGATTTATATCAAACCTCAACACTCTTGGAGATTAATGGAATCTATGACATCATCTATAAATTTGACACCACGGTAATAGAATTGGCAGTAACAACATACCACGAAGCTCTGTTATTGTTGTTCAATGAAGCTACGAAGCTGAGCTATGTAGAAATTAAATCTCAACTAAATTTGGAAGATGAAGATCTTATTCGACTTCTGTATTTAGTTTCATGTGGCAAGAACAAGATTCTTCTAAAGGAACCTAGCACTGAAACAATATCTACGAGTGATAATTTTGAATTCAATCCTCCCTTTTCGCACAAGTTGAAAAAGATTAAGATTCCACTTACAGATATGAATGAAAATGAGAGGAATAGAGTGATCAAAAATGTAAAAGAAGACAAACATTTCTAAATAGATTCAACAATAGTTCTCATCATGAAGGCTAGAAAAATCTTACCTCAGCAACAACTATTGAGTGAGTGTGTTGAACAGCTCCAAAGCACATTCAAGCCTGAACTTAAAGTAATAAAATCCAAAATTCAAGACTTGATCTCAAAGGAGTACCTGGAACGTGACAATGAAAACAGTAATTTATTGAGATATATAGCCTAATATTGTTGATTGAGATGCAAGTCGAAAACAAATCTGTAATGTAACTTATGGTTAATTTTGTTTTATTTTAGAGAAATAAAACATATCACAGATTGGATTTTCCATGTGAGTTCGATTGACTAACATAGAAATACTCTATTTTGCAATAGAGGATGAAGAAGTTTTCCAGGTCACTTGAAAATCACTCACCCAGTTCTACCTTCAAGAGGAGGGACTTTAGATAATGCATGGTTTTTGTGCCACAACTCATCACAAGAGAGAACACTGCTCGACTCATGCTATTGTTCCTTAAATTTTGTTTTATGTTTTAGACAAGGAGTTCCATCCCTTCGTCTACAAGGAAATAACATAAAGTGGCGATGGATCGATATAGAAGTTGAAACTATTAGGATCTAAAGGAGTGGTGGTTTTATCCACTACTCTAGCTAGTGCCTAAAAATATATAAAATTTGGGTTTGGTGGTTGTGAATTCCATTGTCACTGAAGGTAGGTATAGCCTAATTTTGTGTCCACCAGAAACCTATCAATTATTTTGGCTATACCCTCCTTATCCTTCTTTTCGTTACACCAATCTTACAAATAGCATGCACTTTTAGAACCTAACCACATTTTTCCAGTGTAAGTGAACACCTAGGATCAATTTCTCAATCTCTTCTTTAGCTATAATGGGCTTATTCCCCTTACCTCTGTTGGTAGCAATGCTTTTGATGTCAACCAATAAAACTATAGTCAAAGATCCCCCAAATCCAATGATTTTTTAGACTGGTTGCGCTTGATCTCCACGTCCGAACATTCAATGCGCGAAGAGATAACAGCAAATTATTGGAAAGGTGGCCAATTATAGTTTAAAAGGCCGTCTTGGGAAACAACTGTCTCTATTGGACAGGCAGGTTTCTTAGCTGTCAGGATTCAAATGTTTGTACCTCCACCAACCTCCTTCATTACTTGTATGTGATGGACACTGCAAGTGAACCGACTTGAGTTAAAAACTCCAAGTGTCGATCTCTGAGAAAACTATACATAGCAAGTTTTCTTCCCAAGAACTGGATCCATTAGAAAACACATTGCCTCACAAATAGCATTGATGTTGTTTATATATTGATCACAATCAAGGTTCAACTGAAAGAGGCCATTTGTGAGGATAGCAGACACTCGGACCTAAGTGGAGCAATGGATAACAATCATCAATGTCAGCATAATAATTAATGAATTTCATATGAGGAAATCAGCAGAAAAAGAGAGATGTGTACATAGCTAGGAATATACCAATGCATTCATTGCTCCGGCTTTCTTGTGGTGTTGGAAACCAAGCCTCTTTTCATGGGATACATAAACTAACTGTGGCAATTCATTGCCAAAATTGTCAACTCGCCCTGATTCAGTCACTAACGGAGGCTGCAGAGCATTTTCAAATGGTGTGCCAGTAATAACCTTATCATTATCTTATGTAAGCTCACGATTTGTCAATGGCGTACTACATTTTGGTCCAAATATTGTGTACAAGAAAGGAGATATATCATTGCCCTCAATATGTCCAAGTGTCTTCAGTGGTGTGTCGAAGGATTCCATCCTCTGTTCCAGTGTAGGTGATGACATATTCTGTGAAACAAATTGTTTACTTATCTCCTAAAAAGAAAAAATGAAAAAATGTCACACATCTAGTGCACCAACTGTGTACTATGTTCCTTAAGATGAATCTGATAAAGAAGATGGAAAAATATGAAGTTGATACATAAATTAGCTTACCTTTTCAGAATCCTTTGCTGCTGTTTCATTTTCTTTGTGTAGATTCTATAGCTTCCATAAACTAAGTTGTCCCACCAGCCCAGCACGACTCTCCTTTAATGAACTGTGCATAGCCTCATCACTTCCTATGGATTGCCTTGGCCTGTAAATAGAAATGGTATCTATGGTTTTCTTTGTGCTTCCATTAAGTTTTCAATTCATCGGCCTTCTGGAAGGTGTAGCATAGAATGACTCTGGAAGTTGTCCTTGTAAGTCCAATTGCAAAGTTTGCAATCTATTGCTCAAAGTCAGTATTCTATCTACAATTTGGTTCTTTTTGAATCCCCTTTACTAGGAACATTCATATCAGCCAAAATAGTAGAACCTTCAGCTACTTCTCCAGATTCTATAGGATTTTCTGTAAGGATAATACTTTCAAAATGCTCTGTCCCTTCCAAAACCATAGCATCCTTCTCCATGATAGACACATGGTCTCCAAGTGGGACATGCAGTGACAAATATTTAATCTCTGATGTCACATCATTTTCTATAAGTTCAAGACTTTTCACTGGGGTATCATATTCTGGTCCCTCAGCATGTTCAAGCCTCTTTAATGGCTTATCCAGGGAAACTTTTTTATTGCACATATCCTTGTCTTCTAGAAGAGATTCATTCATACTTAAACAAGGGGATATATTGTAACTTTTTCTAAGTTCTGAATTTTTGGATGGAATACTGGAGTCCAGGCCAAATAAGGTGCTTAAACAATTTGATATATTATATCTCGTCATAACCTCATGGATCCTCAATGGAGTATCCAATTGGGAAGGTTCCTGCTTGCTCACCACAATCTGTATATTTTCTCCAACTTTGAAATTTTGGGTCTCTCCAGCTTCCTGGCCATTGTTTCCCTCAATTTTGGTAGGGTCAATGAATCCCTCATGTTTTCTGTTGTTGTCCATATCAAACAATTGTTCTCTAATTGGACTTGCAGCAGTTATTCCATCAATAATAAAAATGCTTTCCTGGCATGCTCCATCTTCAACTTCATTCTTTTCTGCAGCTATATTATATCCCTCTGTAACCTCACGGGTCTTCAAAGGATTATCCAATCGGTAAAGTTCCTGCTTGCAGGCAGCTTCTGTAACAATCTCTGAGATATTTTCTAGAAGAGAATCATCAATACCTGAACAAAATAATGCATCATTACTCTCCATAAGATTTGGCTTATCTAATGGATCACTAAAGTCCAGTACCAAAAAAAGAATTCAAGCAAGAAGACATATCAAGGCCTTCTGTAAGCATAGGCATCTTCAATGGAGTATCCATGTTAGAAGGTTCCTGGTTGCTGGCCACTGTGTCTACTTTCACAAGTTGTATATTTTCTCCAATTTTGAATTCTTGTGTCTCTTCAGCTCCATTCTGTATAGATTTTTCTTCCTGGTCATCCTTATTACCATACTTGAAACAAGTCATTCATACTACTGAAATGGAGCAGCCCTGCTGCTAGATAAAGCTCAAACTTGATGAAGATCTTCTTACTGTTATTCAAAACGTTTTGCAGGGTTATGATTTGAAACCCTACTTCGACTGAAACCCCAAGTGTAGAAGATAGTTTTGATTTTGAAATGCTAATAGTATAGACAGTGGATGTCAACAATATCATTGACTGCCAGAACAATCTACCCATGCATATGCTCTTCCTTGATTATGATATTGAAGATAGACAAAGGAAATTATACCAAATGCTTCAGAGAATGAAGGTCGGTGGATACTCCTGGACTTATTATGGAGATTGAAGACACAGCAAAAGTCTGACATTCCTTAGAAGTGAAGTCAGATGATCTTTGGTATCATAGAGATTTGTTCCTTTCACTTCTTCATAGGCACCTTACTAGCTAGTGCCAGTGAGAAGTATCAGTGAGTTCTGAGGGAGCAACATATCTTTTCTTACTATGCCAACTATATGCCCTAGACTTGAATCTAAACAGCGAATTGTCAACAATGGTGTCTTGTCACTTAAAAAAAAAACTCAACAGTGATGTGTGGATCTTAAATTCAACAAGTTTATTTATGTTGGTCTCTGTAAGATTACAATCTTCATTAGGAGTTCTTTCCATGGTCATATAAGATGATGCCATTTGATGCTATTGGTTAGATTACATATAAACAACGAATTCTCAACAATGGTGTCTTGTCACTTAAAAAATACTCAACAATGCCTTATGGATCTTAAATTCAAAATGTTTATTTATGCTACTCTATGTAAGATTACAGTCTTCATTAGGAGTTATTTCCATGGTCATATAAGATGATGCCATTTGATGCTATTGGTTAGATTACATATATATGGAGTATCGATTCCATATTAACTATGCATCAGTGCCAAAATATATCGCAGAGAAGCAATGTAGATTGATGCCATTCATTCAAACTGACTTTGTTGTAGAGGAACGTGTCAGTCGACCTGTGTGTTAATGTTATACATAATGCAGAGGAACCAAGTCTTATACATCGTGAGCCATATGAACTGTGTAGATCCAAGAGACATCGATAATAGAATTGGCAGTAACAACATACCAAGCAGCTCTGTTATTGCTGTTCAATGAAGCTATGAAGCTGAGCTATGTAGAAATTAAATCTCAACTAAATTTGGAAGATGAAGATCTTATTCGACTTCTGTATTTAGTTTCATGTGGCAAGAACAAGATTCTTCTAAAGGAACCTATCACTGCAACAATATCTACAAGTGATAATTTTGAATTCAATCCTCCCTTTTCGCACAAGTTGAAAAAGATTAAGATTCCACTTACAGATATGAATGCAAATGAGAGGAATAGAGTGATCGAAAATGTAAAAGAAGATAGACATTTCTAAATAGATTCAACAATAGTTCTCATCATGAACGCTAGAAAAATCTTACCTCAGCAACAACTATTGAGTGAGTGTGTTGAACAGCTCCAAAGCACATTCAAGCCTGAACTTAAAGTAATAAAATCCAAAATTCAAGACTTGATCTCAAAGGAGTACCTGGAACGTGACAATGAAAACAGTAATTTATTGAGATATATAGCCTAATATTGTTGATTGAGATGCAAGTCGAAAACAAATCTGTAATGCAACTTATGGTTAATTTTGTTTTATTTTAGAGAAATAAAACATATCACAGATTGGATTTTCCATGTGAGTTCGATTGACTAACATAGAAATACTCTATTTTGCAATAGAGGATGAAGAAGTTTTCCAGGTCACTTGCAAATCACTCACCCAGTTCTACCTTCAAGAGGAGGGACTTTAGATAATGCATGGTTTTTGTGCCACAACTCATCACAGGAGAGAACACTGCTCGACTCATGCTATTGTTCCTTAAATTTTGTTTTATGTTTTAGACAAGGAGTTCCATCCCTTCGTCTACAAGGAAATAACATAAAGTGGCGATGGATCGATATAGAAGTTGAAACTATTAGGATCTAAAGGAGTGGTGGTTTTATCCACTACTCTAGCTAGTGCCTAAAAATATATAAAATTTGGGTTTGGTGGTTGTGAATTCCATTGTCACTGAAGGTAGGTATAGCCTAATTTTGTGTCCACCAGAAACCTATCAATTATTTTGGCTATACCCTCCTTACCCTTCTTTTCGTTACACCAATCTTACAAATAGCATGCACTTTTAGAACCTAACCACATTTTTCCAGTGTAAGTGAACACCTAGGATCAATTTCTCAATCTCTTCTTTAGCTTTAATGGGCTTCTTCCCCTTACCTTTGTTGGTAGCAATGTTTTTGATGTCGACCAATCAAACTGTAGTCAAAGAGCCCCCAACTCCAATGGTTTTTCAGATTGGTTGCGCTTGATCTCCACGTCCGAACATTCAATGCGCAAAGAGATAACAACAAATTATTGGAAAGGTGGCCAATTATAGTTTAAAAGGCCATCTTGGGAAACAACTGTCTCTATTGGACAGGCAGGTTTCTTAGCTGTCAGGATTCAAATGTTTTTACCTCCACCAACCTCCTCCATTACTTGTATGTGATGGACACTGTGAGTGAACCGACTTGAGCTAAAAAATCCAAGTGTCAATCTCTGAGAAAACTGTACACAGCAAGTTTTCTTCCCAAGAACTGGATCCAATAGAAAACACATTGCCTCACAAATAGCGTTGATGTTGTTTATATATTGATCACAATCAAGGTTCAACTGAAAGAGGCCATTTGTGAGGACAGCAGACACTCGGACCTAAGTGGAGCAATGGATAACAATCATCAGCGTCAGCATAATAATTAATGAATTTCATATGAGGAAATCAACAGAAAAAGAGAGATGTGTACATAGCTAGGAATATACCAATGCATTCATTGCTCCGGCTTTCTTGTGGTGTTGGAAACCAGGCCTCTTTTCATGGGATACATAAACTAACCGTGGCAATTCATTGCCAAAATTGTCAACTCCCCCTGATTCAGTCACTAACGGAGGCTGCAGAGCATTTTCAAATGGTGTGCCAATAACAACCTTATCATTATCTTATGTAAGCTCACGATTTGTCAATGGCGTACTACATTTTGGTCCAAATAATGTGTACAAGCAAGGAGATATATCATGGCCCTCAGTATGTCCAAGCGTCTTCAGTGGTGTGTCGAAGGATTCCATCCTCTGTTCCAGTGTAGGTGATGACATATTCTGTGAAACAAATTGTTTACTTATCTCCTAAAAAGAAAAAATGAAAAAATGTCATACATACAGTGCACCAACTATGTACTATGTTCCTTAAGTTGAATCTGATAAAAAAGATGGAAAAATATGAAGTTCATACATAATTTAGCTTACCATTTCAGAATCCTTTGCTGCAGTTTCATTTTTTTCTTTCTAGATTCTATAGCTTCCATAAACTAAGTTGTCCCACCAGCCCAACATGAGTCTCCTTTAATGAACTGTGCATAGCCTCATCACTTCCTATGGATTGCCTTGGCCTGTAAACAGAAATGGTATCTATGGTTTTCTTTGTGCTTCCATTAAGTTTTCAATTCATCGGCCTTCTGGAAGGTGTAGCATAGAATGACTCTGGAAGTTGTCCTTGTAAGTCCAATTGCAAAGTTTGCAATCTATTGCTCAAAGTTAGTATTCTGTCGACAATTTGGTTCTTTTTTAATCCCCTTTACTAGGAACATTCATATCAGTCAAAATAGTAGAACCTTCAGCTACTTCTCCAGATTCTATAGGATTTTCTATAAGGAGAATACTTTCAAAATGCTCTGTCCCTTCCAAAACCATAGCATCCTTCTCCATGACAGACACATGGTCTCCAAGTGGGACATGCAGTGACAAATATTTAGTCTCTGATGTCACATCATTTTCTATAAGCTCAAGATTTTTCACTGGGGTATCATATTCTGGTCCCTCAGCATGTTCAAGCCTCTTCAAAGGCTTATCCAAGTAAAGTTGTTGATTGCACACATCCTTGTCTTCTAGAAGAGATTCATTCATACTTAAACAAGGGGATATATTGTAACTTTTTATAAGTTTTGAATTTTTGGATGGAATATTGGAGTCCAGGCCAAATAAGGTGCTTAAACAAGTTGATATATTATATCCCGCTGTAACCTCATGGATCCTCAACGGAGTATCCAATTGGGAAGGTTCCCGCTTGCTCACCACAATCTATATATTTTCTCCAACTTTGAAATTTTGGGTCTCTCTAGCTTCCTAGCCATTGTTTCCCTCAATTTTGGCAGGGTCAATGAATTCCTCATGTTTTCTGTTGTTGTCCATATCAAACAATTGTTCTCTAATTGGACTTGCAGCAGTTATGCCATCAACAATAAAAATTCTTTCCTGGCATGCTCCATCTTCAACTTCATTCTTTTCCACAGCTATAGTATATCCCTCTGTAACCTCATGGGTCTTCACAGGATTATCCAATTGGTAAAGTTCCTGCTTGCAGGAGGCTTCTGTAACAATCTCTGAGATATTTTCTGGAAGAGAATCATCAATGCCTGAACAAAATAATGCATCATTACTCTCCATAAGATTTGGCTTATCTAATGGATCACTAAAGTCCAGTACCAAAAAAAGAATTCAGGAAAGAAGACATATCAAGGCCTTCTGTAAGCATAGGCATCTTCAATGGAGTATCCATGTTATAAGGTTCCTGGTTGCTAGTCACTGTGTCTACTTTCCCAAGTTGTATATTTTCTCCAATTTTGAATTCTTGTGTCTCTTCAGCTCCATTCTGTATAGATTGTTCTTCCTGGTCATCCTTATTACCATACTTGAAACAAGTCATTCATAATACTGAAATGGAGCAGCCCTGCTGCTAGATAAAGTTCAAACTTGATGAAGATCTTCTTACTGTTATTCAAAACTTTTTGCAGGGTTATGATTTGAAACCCTACTTCGACTAAAACCCCAAGTGTAGAAGATAGTTTTGATTTTGAAATGCTAATAGTATAGATAGTGGATGTCAACAATATCACTGACTGCCAGAACAATCTACCCATGCATATGCTCTTCCTTGATTATGATATTGAAGATAGGCAAAGGAAATTATACCAAATGCTTCAGAGAATGAAGATCGGTGGATACTCTTGGACTTATTATGGAGATTGAAGACACAGCAAAATTTTGACAATCCTTAGAAGTGAAGTAAGATGATCTTTGGTATCATAGAGATTTGTTCCTTTCACTTTTTCATGGGAACCTTACTAGCTAGTGCCAGTGAGAAGTATCAGTGAGTTCTGAGGGAGCAACATATCTTTTCTTACTATACCAACTATATGCCCTAGACTTGAATCTAAACAGCGAATTGTCAACAATGGTGTCTTGTCACTTAAAAAAAAAACTCAACAGTGTCGTGTGGATTTTAAATTCAACAAGTTTATTTATGTTGGTCTCTGCAAGATTACAGTCTTCATTAGGAGTTCTTTCCATGGTCATATAAGATGATTCCATTTGATGCTATTGGTTAGATTACATATAAACAATGAATTCTCAACAATGGTGTCTTGTCACTTAAAAAATACTCAACAATGCCTTATGGATCTTAAATTCAACATTTTTATTTATGCTGGTCTCTGTAAGATTACAGTCTTCATTAGGAGTTATTTCCATGGTCATATAAGATGATGCCATTTGATGCTATTAGTTAGATTACATATATATGGAGTATCGATTCCATATTAACTATGCATCAGTGCCAAAATATGTCGCAGAGAAGCAATGTAGATTGATGCCATTCATTCAAACTGACTTTGTTGTAGAGGAACGTGTCATTCGACCTGTGTGTTAATGTTATACATAATGCAGAGGAACAAAGTCTTATGCATCGTGAGCCATATGAACTGTGTAGAGCCAAAGACACACACACACACACACACACACAGACATATATATATATATATATATATATATATATATATATATATATATATATATATATATATATATATCTATATATATATATATATATATATATATATATATATATATATATATATATATATATATATATATATATATATATATATATATATATAGATATATAGATATATAGATATACAGAGGATAGTGAGACACATATGTGCAGTGAAGTCTACTAGGTCACAGAGGAACAATGTCTCTATGTCAATGTGATCATTGATGAATGGATGAACAGTGTACAATGTAGTATACAAGAAACATATATATATATATATATATATATATATATATATATATATATATATATATATATATATATATATATATATATATATATATATATATATATATATATAGATATATAGATATATAGATATACAGAGGATAGTGAGACACATATGTGCAGTGAAGTCTACTAGGTCACAGAGGAACAATGTCTCTATGTCAATGTGATCATTGATGAATGGATGAACAGTGTACAATGTAGTATACAAGAGGTGGGAGACTGTAACTGAGAGCAATAACAAGGTCCCTTAATAACAATGAAGATTTAGAGTGAGAGACTTCCTGTGGCAAGAGTCATGTAAAAAAACCTACAAACTTTGTAACTAGAGTCATTACATCAGAGGGAACAACACATCAGTACTATCATTACTGAGACAATCCATCTTTTATCTGGAACAAAATCATACATATCTTGATTAGGGAACACATTCTTACAGTCTACAAAATCGATTGAAATGTCTGCTTCTGTTTCAAAAATAGAATCAGTTATACCTGAACAAGGGAACATATCATTATTATCTGGAAGCTTCTCTCATTTAATTTGTTCTAGAATTATTGCAGCACATCATTAGTAGCTGGGTTGTGTCTCTTCAGCTCTGTTCTGTATAGATTGTTCTTCCTGGTCATCCTCTTTTCCCTCAATTTTTTCAGGGGCAATGAATCCCTCATGTTTTCCATGGTTGTCCATATCAAACAATTTTTTTTAATTGGACTTGCATCAGTTATTCCATCAACAATACTAATTCTTTCTTGATATGCTTCATCTTCAACTGCATTATTTTCCAGAGCTACATTGTAAGATCCATGTTCTACTTGATCACCATCTATTAAGGGAATTTGAACATTCTTGTTGATCTGCTCAATTACATCTTCCTCCTTTTGAGGAGTTGAACCATACAACTCATTGAGGTTATAAAACTCATTTCCATTGTCTGAAAAGTTGTCTTGATGCACTTCATCCTCTGAAGCTTGAATGTTCTCATATGTTCCTTGAAGTTCATTGGACATATCTACCTATTCAGGATTTCTCACTTTCATGCAAACTACATCAGGAGAGCCATCATTTTTCTTGTGAAATATAGTTTCTTCAACATCCTAAGTTTCAGCCATTGAAGCAAGTTCATAATGCTCCTTTCTTTGATATACAGAGTCATGAAATCCTTCGCTAGTTTTGGGATCACTCAATTCATCTTCTTGAGCTTCACCATTAACCAGTGAGATGTGACTTTGCTGAACATCATTTAGAACTAAAAGATCCTCTTCACTGCATTCCCCAGGTGCTTGACCTTCACTATATGATGCCAGCTGTGACAAATTTTCTAGAGACAAAGCCTAAAGAACCAACCAGTAAATATGTCTAATGGGAAGCAAAAGGTTCCAAGGTATTTTCCAATGTTAAAGGATATGTTAAAGGATACAATAACTTTCTCAGATAATCACAAATTTCTTCTGTTAGAAGTGGCTAGCTAACAGAATGTCTACAATTCCTCTGCCCTAGGATAAAATAATGCTAATCTACCAATAGAGAGTTAGGTCTTATAATAATCCATTCATTAACAATACTGAAAAATAACTCTACACACAGAAATTTTAGGGGATTCCATCAGTTGTTCACATAATGTGTACAAATAGCGTGGAGAATGTCAAAGTTGGTGAGGGTAAGTTCAGATGGATCAACTAACCTCTGTGCTACGTCTTTATAAGCCACACAAATTTGTCCCACTGCCTCCCTGACCCGTGCACTTTCCTTCTCTCCTGCCACCAATAGCTTCAATCTACGGATGATCTGGTATTGCTGGTCCTTTTTCATTCCCACCGTGTCTTTTTCTATTTTTGGTTATCCTCCCAAGTCCCCTCCTTCCACCATTTTTCCTATTCCAAATCGAGGTTTTCCGAGAGCGAATGTTCTATGGTCAGCATATTGATGGAGTGAGATCCATAGGTTCCAGCACTGGCTCTTTTTCATTCCCGCCGCATTTTTTCTGGTTATCCTCCCCATTCCCCTCCTTCTGCCTTTTCTCCTATTCGAAATCGAGGTTTTCTGGAGCAAATCAGGGGAGCGAATCGGGGTTTCCTGGCACAAATGATCTACGAGGTTTTCTAGAGCGAATCGGGGGAGCGAATTGGGGTTTTCTGGTGCGAATGATCTATGATCAGCACATCGAACATGGGAGTGAGATCCATAGGTTCCAACACTGGCCTTTTTTTCATTCCCACTGCCTCTTTTTTCGGGTTATCCTCCCAATTCCCCTCCTTTTGCCTTCTTTCCTATTCGAAATCGGGGTTTTCTGGAGTGAATGGTCTATGGTCAGCCCATTGAACATGGGAATGAGGACCATAGGTTCCAACGTAGTTAGGGCAAGCCAAAAAAACAATAATCTATTTATTGGTCATCTATATTTATTTCTTGAAATTACAATAATTTATCGTAAATACATAAATAAATATATATACATATTCATCATCTCCAATTAACTACACACGAAATAAATAAATCAAATAAATAATTAATTAAATAAATATATATACATATTCATCATCTCCATTTTTTTTAAAATAACTATTAACTTAACAACCAATTAAATTAAAATTACTTTATACATATAATTTATATATTTATTTAAAGGTAAGGTCCCTTATTATAACTAACTTCCATTTAATTTATTAAATAACTACCTTTTTTTTTTTTTGACCCTGGTCCCAAGTCAAATTTAGTCGTTGGTCTAGTTAGCTGTTGGAGGCTCTGCTCAAACTATTTAACATGCAAAGTTGGATCTGATTCTTCAACTTGTCCTGACGATGAACCACACTGGTTGGTTCGAAACGCGTCGACAAATGATATATCTTGTGATTTACGCCGGAAAAATTTCTCGTAAACTACACATTAAGAAAGTTCGTGCACTCCTATATGGATAAACATGCTTATTATCTTTCATGAGTTTCATCAAATATTTAACATATTATTCATCAACTTTAGATATTCATCATCTCCAATTAACAAATATACATTAAGCAAGTTCATGCACTCTTATATCGATAACATGCTTATTATCTTTCATGAGTTTCATTAAAGATTTAACATATTATTCATCAACTTTGGATTTGGTGAGGATGAATTCTAGTATATTACCAAGTGTATGTTTTTTTTTTCAATTGTAGTTTTTACTTTCATGATTAATTTGGTTGTAATTTTTACTTCCACGATTAATTTAGTTTAAGTTCTCTAGGTAGTCATTAATGATCTATTCGGTGCTATGTGGGGGTTTTACTTTTCAACAAATCTGAAGTATCTATGTTACATTGGGATCTAGTGACCTTGTTGAAAAACCCTAGCAAACATCTTTGAAACCATCTACTAGCACTAGTTGAACTTGAGATATGTCAAAAACTGAAAGGAACAAATAAGGGTTGCTTTGCCAATCCACTCATAACCTAATCCACTTTGGTGATGAAGGGAAACCAACTATAAGATATCAAACACCTTCCCTCATGCATAGTGCATAGAGGCTCTACCCCTGTAAAGGTTTGAACATGTGTTGTTTACATTATAGTGCCCATAGTTGTACCATTTATACTTTACTCCTATCTCTTTGGGAGGAATAGATCACTTAGGCATCATTTTAGGATTTATTTATTTATGCAATAATTATTTTAGTCATTATTGACTTAGGTTGGAAATGCCATAGTGTTTTTTTCCAATAAGAAAAAAATATCATTTTTGTATTAATATTAATGCAAAGGTGTAATTTATATCATCTAACATATATTAAATATGCTTCACATGTATGACATGGTAGTATAATATGTTCAACATCTAATGTTCGGTAAATATTGAAATCTCCATACAATTCAAACAATTTCATGAGATTCTAGTACCACTATGTTCCTAATGTACATTCAAACTAGATAAGCAACTTGATATCCATGTTAAAAACTAGTATCCCAAATTCAATAGATATGACCCTAATAATCAGAAGTGTAGATCTGCATGAAAAGTTAAGACTTCAACTCAGGTTCAATCATTATCATAAGAGTGTCCCAACAATGGTGGAGAATTTCATAACTAAGAATGAAAATAGCAAACATGAAAATTAGAATGGTTAAAATAATGGAATAAGAAATAAGACTATAACAATTCCATAGATGACTTTAATAAAAACTGTTATCATTGTTGTGTATTGCAGGTGCTAGGAGAGGCCATGGAAACAAATGAATTTATTTCCAATGAAGACACACAACATGATTTAGGGCATTAGGTACTTGAATATTAAATTAATTTATGAAATATAATAAAATGAAATTTAGTTTCCGATCCTTGTTTTCCTAAACCTAGTAATTTATATAGTTTATTATTCAAACTTGAAAAAAAATAATGCATGTCGTTGATTCTTTTAGGTGGAAAATGTGTTTGCAACAAATAAAATTTTGAACCCTTTAACTGTAAAACAACCAAAATATGTACACAAGGGTGGACCCCATACTATTAAAGCACATCGCATGAGAAAGTGGGTGGAAGAAGATATGACAATTGAGTCTGCAAATACAATAGAAATTGGTGGCAATGAACAAGAGGTTAGTCATGATGATAATACATGGAATGAATACTTTGATACAATTGTTATACTTTGTGGGTGTTATAAATAAGTTCAACTATAAATTAATGGACAATATAAGTACATCATATAGTCTAATCTCTAACCTTGGAAAAAATAATGCATGTATCAATTATTTTAGGTTGGCAATGGAATCAGAAAAAATGAGGAGTTTAATCATTTTGATAGACCAATAAAAATACCTGCATATGGACGTGGCCTATGCCATACAATTAAATCACGCAAAAATAAATGGGTGGAAGAGGATATGACAATGGAGTTTGTAAATGCAATAGAAAATCAACACAATGAACAAGAGGTTGGTCATGATGATACTACATGCATGGATGAATAATTTGAGACAATTGTTGTTTTTGGATGTTCCTAAGGTAGAAAATATAAGAATATGAAATTGATGTGGCTTGTTTTTAAAATAATGTGTTCAAAAATAATATTTTTAATTTATTGTATATATGTATAATGTTGTTTTGTTCAGTAATTTATTTGGTATATCTTTGAAATGGATCCATGTTTTATACAGTAATTGCTATCTAGCATTAAATAATGGTTGCATTTAATTATAGGTAAACGATGTTGATGATACACCTATTAATGATCAAGATCCAACTAGACCATTAAGAATTCAACGAGATGATCCAATTCATCCTTTAAACCATACTAAGAGAAGAAGAGAAGCATTGAACAGAGCACTACCACGTGAAAAATTTGAGGAATTGATGAAATTAGCATACACTGATGACATGCCATCCACTGCTCAGAGTAGAGATGTCAATGGAAATGTAATGCATGAAGAAGGATTGAACAAAATGCTCACAAGTTTATTTGGGGATGGAAACAATGATGAGGGTGATGATCCTATGCATAATAATGATGATGTTGATATAGAGGGAAACTACCACCAACATAATTATGATGATATCAACATCAATGCATCAATTAAGCAAGCAGCAAAGATAGTGGTGTTCAAATCGGGTGCAAGTAGAACATCCAAGATTTCATGCACATTAATATTATTGGAAATCAAGTCATTATTTGGTTGGTCAGACAAGAGCTTCACTACCTTACTAAAGTAATTTGAATTATTTTTCTAGTTTTGCACTGTCAATTTGTGTCCTCAATTAGAATATAAGTACTAACTTCATTTAATTTAATTTGAGGTGGATTTTACATTATGGTATATAAACAATGTTATAAATGACATTTCTAACATGTAGGTTTGAAAAAAAAACTTGCAGGGCTCTAAAGGATAAAATATTCCCTGAAGATAATGTGTTTCCATCAACTTGTAGAGAAGCGCATCAATTGTTAGTCAAGTTGGGGATTGAATATAAGCAAATTCATGCATGTAAAAATGATTGCATCTTATATAGAGATGAATATAAAGACGATGAAGAATGCCTTGTTTTCAAAGAGAAAAGATATCGTACGGATGTACAAGGTTCTATAGTTCCAAATAAGGTTTTACGACACATGCCAATTATTCCTAGACTACAACGGATGTTTTGTTGTAAATCTCTTGCACAATTGATGGATTGGCATGCAAAGAATAGGAGTAAAGATGGATTCATGCGAATTCCTGTGGACTCCAAAGCAATGAAACATATAGAGGAAAAATAGCCAAGAAAATTCAAAGATGAACCTTGTAGTATTAGGTTAGGACTTGCAATGGATGGAGTGTGCCCTTTCTCTTTCCTAAGCTCAAATTATAGTGTTTGGCTAGTTGGATTGATAGTATACAATATTCTCCCATGGATGAGTGTTAGAAAGGAACACCTTATGCTAACTCTCATCGTTCTAGGAAAACATCAAGTGAAAAAAATGGATGCTTACATTGCACCTTTTATTGATGAGATGCAATTGTTATGGAAAGGCATAAGAATGTATGACATATCACGTCCTCCATCAAATAGGTCCTTCATGTTTTATGGCATACTATGTTGGACAATTCATGATTTCCTAGGACTTGCTATTTGTTCTCGTAAGAGATCAAATAATTTGCATATTCGTAGTACATCATAATTTATTTTCAATTAAAGTTGTATATAAGTATTACATTTTTACTGTTTTCTTATGTAAGGTAGTTATTTATTATAGGGATACAAACAAAAGGGATTTTTGCATGTCCATGATGTGTAGAACAATTTGAGGGGCGATATTCTAAAGATCTACACAAAGTTATATATGCAAACAACAGGGTTTTTCTACCACCTGACCATAAGTTCAGAAAGTGTCTAAAGAATCAATTTGATAGAAAAATTGAAAATAAACCTCCTCCCAAGGTTATGGGTCCAGCTGATTGGCTTAAAATGTATGGAGATGTTGAATCAAAAGCTTGGAACCATTTTCTTCGTCATGATAATTCAATTGAGGAACCAGAACAAGTTATGGTTGAAATGCCAAAAGGAATGAAAAGGAAATCCATATTCTATGATCTCCCTTACTGGAAGGATCTATTAATATCTCATTTACTAGATCCTATGCATGTTTTCAAAAATGTCCCTGATTCTATTTTTTGACATATATCTAGCAAAGATAAAGACACTTTATCATCAAGGAGGGATATTGCTCTTTCACTTACCAAATTTGATAGAAGACATTTGTGGTCAAGTAAGGAAAATGAATCATATGTAGAAGCTCCATGGATACTAAAAAGGAAAGAGTTAGATCAACTAAAAAATGTGATTCGTTCAATAAGAACACCCACTGGATATGGATCATCATTGAATAAAGCTTTTACAGTAGAGGGACATATCACAGGATTCAAAACACATGATTATCACAATTTTATGAAGGTATTAACACCAATTAATTGTTATTCTTATCATTTACTTACTAAAACTTATTTTGATATATTGTGATAAATCAATACTAATGAACTATAATAATTTGGTTTGATAGCATATCATGCCACTAGCAATAAGAGGGGATTCATTCCTTACAACTGACTTGAGGAATGCCATATGTCGATTGTCAACCTTTACGAGGTATGTGGTTGCTTGATATTAACAAGGTTTTACATGGTATGAAATGTTCCTCTATATGATACAATGATATATTATATCTCATTCTAAATGTCACTAAAAATTCATACTAACTTAATGACAATATCTAATTAGGTGGGTGACCTCTAAAGAGATCCATGAGTCTGAAGTGCCAAGATGGAAGAAAGAAATCACAGAAATTGTATGTGTATTTGAAAAGGAGCTCCCTACAAGTTTCATGGACCTACAGGTCCATTTACTTATACATCTAGTTGATGACATTGAAATGGCAGGTATCATTTCAACAAGATGGATTTTTTCTTTGAGAGATACATGAAAACCCTAAAAATATATGTCCGACAGAAGGCACATCCAAAGGGTTGCATGGCTGAAGGGTATGTACTAAATGAACCATTTTTATTCCTATGTGAATTCCTTGGTAAAGATTTTGAAGATGGTGCACAATTTTGGGATCAAGAACGTGCATCTGATATTATAGATGGAGAAAAGCCTCAAACTAATGGTGTTAAAGAAGTAATTGGCATGTAAAATATTCATTATTATAGTTATTTTAGAATCATTTACTAAATCATTTTGGGCTTCCCAAATTGAAAGAATAATATTTTAAGTTTGAATTATACATGTTGATTTTTAATAGGTGTTGATTAAAGTGTTGTGCTCAACAAGTTTGTCCTCTACCAAATGGAATTCATGAATAAATGGATTGATATGTATGATATAAAAAGGAAATAAGTGTTAGAAGCAAGGAAACAATTTAAGATATCAAACCCAAGGAATACCCCACTACCCACTAATATTTGCGGTCAATCGGGAAAAGAATGCACAATAGAATGGGTTTCTAAACAAATTCAAAACCAAATAGATGAGGAAGGAATAGATGCAAACACAATAGAAGATGAGATCAACATGTGCAGAGGATGTGAACAAAAGGTAAATTTTGAATTATTACAAAATGTTGCTTGAATACATTAATCACACTGTTAACTATTTAACTATGCACAATCATATTTAATTTCACTCAAGTAAATGGCTTGTCACAGGTGAGGAAGTATCCTGCAATGTGGGCATACGGTCATCATTATCGTGTAGAAAGAGTAGATGCAAAAAGATGATCCTTCGATTGTGGGGTCATGGTTGATTTAAAACAATCAAGTCGAGCAAGTTCAAAAGATAAAAATGTTATTGAAGGGAATCTTCAATATGTTGGAAAAATACAAGAAATTATTGAGTTAGATTACCGCTCTTTCAAATGTAGTATTTTTAAATGTAAATGGTATGAAGCATTTAACAGGACACGGAGACATGATATCCATAGTGGATTGTTTTCTATAGATTCATCAAAATACCTACCACTGGATAAGGAGCCCTATGTTCTACCAATTCATTGTGAGCAGGTATTTTTTCACTAAAACAATATAAGAAATATAAGAAATAATGGTCTTATGTAATTTTCTAATTCATTTTTTATTGTGGATATATACATTCTCATTGATAATAAAATTTGATACCACTGGAGATCTAATATATTTATCTTCTTCACATGTAGGTTTTTTTCTATGAAGATATTTTGGATCCAAAATGGATATTTGTCATTCATTATGATCCAAGATTAAGGCATATATTCGAAGATGCCTCAATCAATACAGAGAAAAGTAATGATGACCAACCAAATATAGTTCAAGAATCGGGGAACATAGAACAAATTGGCATCAATGATGATGTTCAAGATGATGATGTTCAACCAGAAGACTGTGAACTAGATGATGGTGACAACATTCCTTTAGCAGTATGGAGAAGCGGGGCTAGAGGTGTATTTTCACAAAATGATAAATTAGATGAGGCAATTCACCATGACAACCAACAATTTCCAAAGGCAAATGATCTTATAGAAGAAGGCAATATTGATGATATACAAAATGAAGATCAAATTAATAGATCTGGTAACATTGATATTTTTGATCTAGAAACAACTTTTATTGATACAGAATATGATGAAGGTGAAGATGAGGATGATCACAATATGACTTTAGCAGAATGGTTTAGGAAGAGTAATATTAATTGCCTACAAGAACATATGAACATTGACAAGGAAGCATTGGAAGACATAGATGCAGATGATAACATAAATGAAGACTTCTAGACAATTTACAGGGTATGTAACTCATGTTTAAATAAGGACAATTATTATGTCCCATTTTGAAATGATTCATTGTTATTTGGTTGTAATAGTCATTTAATTACCATGTTTAGAACTCATAATCTAAATTGGTGTTTTGAATATTCTTATAGGTATACTCATTACTTGTTGTAATTAATGTCATTAAAATGTATGTTAGTTAATATGGTTTGTTGGTTGGAAATAACAAGCTCAGTTAGTTAGATAAGAGTTACTATGGTTAGTTTCATCTATTAGTTTAAAATGGTTAGAAATGATATGAAGCTATGACCGAGACAAAATGAAAAATATTTATGTGTGTATAAATTGTCACATATTGTGCATATACACAAATATAACTTAACACACAAATATAACTTGTTAAGTTGAATTTATGGAATTAATTAACACAAATATATTAAACTACACTACAATAAAAATTCGAATTATTAAGGATATTTGGATGGGTAATGAAGTTGATTCAAATTGTCCACTGAGTTTATTCATTTTTGTGATCAATAATAACTTTCCCACACGCAAGTAATATTTTCCCCATATAGGGAATCCCTGATGGCATAGGGTCCCTATCATTGTATTGTTGTCATCATTATTGTCATTTAGTCATCATCCTCATTGCCATTGTCATCGTCATCATATTCACCATCGCCACCACTATCATAGGTCATTTTTTGATGAGGATTATCATCATATCTTCCTCGGTTTTTAATATATATATATATATATATATATATATATATATATATATATATATATATATATATATATATATATATAGATGATGATGATGATGAGAAAAAAAAAATCATTGGTCATAAAAGGTTACCATACTAGACTATCTTTAAACGTAGATCAAATTATTTTTTTGCACACTTCCAAAACATATGGTTTCTATTCCAAGGTAGATCTTGAACACATTGATGAAGGGAACTTTGTCTTGGATGTATCATCCAAGAATTCTGTATATTTACAAGTTCACCTCTCATTTTCATTGTTTTTTAAAATGTTAAAGATTTTCACGCCGTATATACTGAATAGTTAATGGACAATACAAATAGTTTCCACGGTTGATATTATTCTACTTGTATGCTCTTTGTAACTAAACAAAATTATTAATTTTGTCTTGAGAATTAGACTTGTAGCACAAAGAAAATGGTTGGGAATCATTTAATGGCTATATCAATTCACAACTACTAACAATTGTTTTTGCTTTCTCCTTAAGTTTTGCAACCCAATTTGACTTAAACATGCTTAACAGTGAAAAAACCATTTTTCAATACTTCAGGTCTTACAAAATTCCTATAAACAACTATATCTATTTGGTAATCTAAAAAATATCAACAAATTCACAATCTCATATATTGGTCAAAAGAGGCCATCGTCAAAGTGAATCAAATACCAAGAATGATCTATGTCTACTAAAACCTATAATCACATTGTTTCCCTAATAGCAACTAAAAACTTCTATACCCAGTTGTTGAACTTTTGCAACCAATTATAAACCTTCAACAAGAAGTAGTTTTCTAATGAGAATTATTGCCATATCTTCCTTGGTTTTACGAGGAAAAAGAAATAAAATTTCATTGGTTATCAAAGGTAAACCAAATTAATTATTTGCATACTTCCAAACCTAGGGTTTCGTATCCAAAGTAGATCCTAAGCACATCAATGAAACCAACTTTGTTTTTATGTATCATCCAAACATTATGTAAAATTACAGACTCACCTTTAATCCATTGTTTATAAAAATGTTGAACATTTTCATACATGATATCCTGAACAGTTGGACAATGCCAATAGTTGTCATCGCTATTCTTCCATTTATATGCTTTTTGCAACTTATTTTAAAGAGCAATTTTGTCCCAACAATTAGACTTGTAACACAAAGAACATGGTTAATACATATGATTCAACCAAAAACTAGTTACTACCCAAATTCAACCAAAAAAAGATTACTGCATAAAAATAGAATTAAAAAAAATAAATAAAAACAAAAATTTCCCAAATTAAAAATAAATAAATAAATGATCAACTTTTTTTTACCAAAATTTAGTGATTTTTTTAGTGCTAATACTAAGATCACCATTACAACAAGATATTTTTCTAGTGTTAATACTGACGTTACAACAAGATATAAGAGGGATATAATGCAAAAATTTTAATAATAATATGTATGTAGAAGATGGTCTTCAGACTGGTGAATTCATGATAATCAATGGGACTACAGTCAAAATAATTGGATGTCATTTACTTTTTCATGTAGATTGTCAAAATAATTGCATAAATCGATTTTTTTAAACCAAAATTTAACAAAAACTTTGCTAGTGCTAACATTAGAACCACCATTACAACAAGATATCTTTCTAGTGTTGACAACACCATTATAGTAAGATACCTCAAGAGAGACAGAAAATTTAAAAAGTATGATAGTAATACGTATCCAGAAGATGGTATTGAAACTAGTAATTGTTCACGAATCCATAATATTGTAAGGTCATTATCATTATCATAATCATTGTCATCATCATCACCATCATCCTTGTCATCATTATTTCCATCATTACATTATCATCATAATCACCATTCATGCCATCATCATCAACTCCATCATCATCATCATCATCATCATCATCATTATGGACATTGTTTGCAATTGTTCATAATTATAGATGTTGTAAGAAATATCGTCAACCCAAAAAATGTGATCAGTGCTAGAAAAGGGTTGTTTAGGACACATCGATATACGTAAGAGAAATAACAACTCTATTTTTGAGAGATGATCGATGATCATCATCATCACCACCATTATCATCGTCATTGTCATTTTTATCATCCCCATCATCATCATTAATGTAATTTCTATCATCATTGTTGTAATCATCATCATGGACATCATCATCATTCATGCCATTATTGTTTTTGATGATGACCTAGATGAAAATGATGATAATGATGATGATGATGACAAGGATGATGACACCAAAGATAATGCTTATGATTATGACAATGACAACATCTAAAATTGGGAAGATTCGCCAAGGTCATTAGCATCGTCATCATCATAATCATTGCCATCATCATCATTGTCATTGTAACCACTATCGTCTTTATCATCATAATCACAATTCATGTCATCGCCATCATCTTCATTTTCATCATTGTCAAGATTATTGACATTGTCATCAATTGTTCATAATTGTCAATGCCATAAGGAATATCATCAATGCAGAAAATATAATGAGTGTTGGAAAAGGGATGCAAAATTGAACATAGAAATGGGGGCAACAATAGAAGTAAAATTGGATGAAAAGTGGATACAACATAAGTAGATGCACAACAACATGAAAAACCTGACACAAAAGTGGATGCAAAAGCAGATGCAGTTGTCAATGCAAACTTGGATGCAAACATGAAGGCAAAAGTGGAAGCAAACATGGGTCCAATGGTAGGCGTAAAACTTAGCACAAATTGTGGTGAAACAAATGTGGATGCAACAACGGACGCAGAAAAGGACACAAACTTAGATGCAAAAAAGAGACAAACATGGGTACAAAATAAGATGAAAAAAGGGATGCAAACATGGACACAAACATGGGTGCAACAACGGACACAAAAGTAGATGCAAAAATGGATGAAACAAAAGTGGATGCAATAGGGGATGCAAAAACATACACAATATTTGATGCAAACTTGAACACAAAAGAGGATGCAAATGTGGATGCAAACGTGGAAGAAAATGTGGTTACAATGGTAGGCGCAAGATATGGTGCAACAAAAGTGGATGTAACAATAGACAAAAAAATATGCAAAATAAGATGCAAAAAGGGATGTAAAAGTGGAAGCAAACATTGATGCAACAGGCAAAACAAAATTGGATGAAAAAAATGGATACAATGGAAGTAGATGCAAAAGTAGATACAAAACAAGATGCAAAACCCAATGCATAAACCTGACACAAAAGTGGATGCAAAAAGAGATGCAATATTTGATGCAAAAGAGGATGTGAACATGGATGCAAAATTGGAAGCAAATGTGGATACAACAGTAAGTGAAAAACATGGTGCAAATTGTGGCATAACAAAAGTGGATGTAAAAGTGGATGTAATGATAGATGCAAAAAAAGAATCAAAGTATGATGCAAATGAAGATGTAAAAAGGGATGCAAAAAGTGAACTTTAAAATGGGTGCAACAGTGGATGCAAAATTGTATGCAAAAGTGGATGCAATAGAAGTCGATGCAAAAGTAGATGCAAAACGAGACACAAAACCTGATGCAAATCCTGATCCAAAAGTGGATACAAAAAGGGATGCAAAAATAGATGTAGTAGTTGATGAAAACCTAGATGCAAATGAGCATGCAAACGTGGATGCATAATTATAATCAAAAGTGGGTGCAAAAGGAGGTGCCAAACTAGGCGCCAATTGTGGCACAAAAATATTAGATGCAATAGTGTGCACAATAATAGTTGCAAAAGAGGATGTAAATATGGATGCCAAACAAGATGGAAAAGTGGATGCAACAAAAGTAGATGCAAAATTATATGCAAAACTAGACACAAAACTCGATGTAAAACTTGGCACAAAAGGGATGCACAAATGGATGCAAAAAATGATTTCAAAAATGATGCAAAAAAGGATGCAAAAGTCGATGCAAAAGTTGATGCAAGTGTAGGTGCAAAAAGTGGATGCAAATGAGGATGCAAAAGTATGTCAAACAAAATTAGGTGCCAAACTTGATGCGAAACCTAGAAAAAAATCTGATGCAAAGGATGACACAAAACTTGGCATAAAATTTGGTGCAAAACGTGGTGCAAAACCTATTGCAATACCTGGTGCTCAACTTGGTGTAAGATTTGGTGCAAAACTCAATGCAAATTTTGTGTCACATTTTGCACCATATTTGATAAATGGATGCAAATAGCACCAAAAATGGGCTCTAGGTGCAAAACAAGAAGTAAAAAGGGACGCTAATCACAGGGATTTGTTGTAGTGTTTGGCTGTTTGTACTCCGAGCTGCATGAAGGGGAATTCGAAGTGGGGAGTAATAAATGAGGGGGATTCCCTCCTATAAATCCTCTAATTTTTCCACTTCAAATTATTGTTTCCAATTGTCCACTGAATCTTTGACTTTGTCTTCAAAATTCAACAAAAATCTGCATTAACCACATACTAGACCACATGGCATCATAACTAACTCAACTCACTCCATAAGCTTAAATATAATAAAAAAACATGCAATAAGCTAAGAGAATGGTTGATTTAACTATGTTACGAGGAAAAATGAGCCCATATAATTACCCATTTATGGGGCTCATCGTCACCCCCTACCGAAGGTGTTGCTCATCCTCTGAGAAACTTAGTCCATCTCCTCATCTTTTATGGCCCTGGTGGCCTCTCTAGCATCCCAAGCTTCTAATGTTGTTTCCACTTCCTTGTCATAGAAGCCTGCTTTTCTGTCTATCTCTTCCCACTGCCTCTACTCTTCTTCTTTTGTCCTTCCTTCTAGCATGCCTAACAGCAGTGGTGGACTCAATTTGAGGCCAATCCAATTGACCTGCAGCCTCTGCATTGAGTGCTTGTACATTGGCACTCTCCTTAGTGCCTCCTTCATTCTCATTGGGGAATGATATTCCCTGATCTTCAGACTGTGTGGTAAGATGTTCCATCTCCTCATACATGCATGCACACAATCATCCCCAAGTAACCTTTCCATGTCCTCAAAATGTTCAATGGCTTGTGCTTGATCACTTATATATCTAGGTTCAATTTGAGGATTATTGGCAAGTCGTTGGTGTGTGCTGATGAGAGCCATGGGATCTGATGGCTCAGCTCTGATCATTAATGGCTCATTCTGCTCCCTTATCATCAACCTTTTTACTTCTGTTGCCCTTAAATCTTCATGGTTCATCCAGGAAGCCATGGCCATTAGTGGTAGATCCCCTAGCCTAGCATTGGGGTCCCACACATTCATGTCTGTAAGGGCCATATTATGCAGGTAAAATTTTGCCATCTTTGCCTTATCTTCTGCTATTCTTTGATCACACAAGTCCATAAACTATCTATAATATTGAAAATTCATTGTGCCTCTTTATGCCAAAGTCTTGATCTAAAATTGTAGCCATTGGATCTTGAGTTATAATCCATAGGATTTTGCCGGTGTTCTACATTGTAGTGCCTCCATGGATAAGCTAGCCATGCATGCCAGTTGGGTCTCTTTCTCCTTTAGCTGCCTCGTTAGCAATTCATTTTCAGTTTGAAGTTTGTTTCTTGAAATTACTTCTCTATGTCTGACAGCACTTAACTCCCTACCTATTTCTCTAAGTCTGTTCTCCATATGGCCAACATCCTCAACTCCCTTGGATTTGGTTATTTGCATCCACCTATGTGTTCTTATTCTTTCCTTCTCTAGTTCAAATAATAGTGGAATTGCATATGTTTGCGGAATTATCCTTCCTCCTTCAAGAATATGGTAACAGGAGGCAAGGCTGGGCTGGGGATCAGGTTCTTATGGCTTTGTAGCTTCCTCATTCCCTTTTGGCTACTCTTCTATTCTTTTCTCCAGCCGTTGGGTCTCCTGTAGCTTTGACAATGTCTCCTGTAGAACTGTTTGTGCCTCATGTAGGACTGTTTTTGGGTCCTATAGTTGCACTTTTTCCTTCCAGGTGGAAGATCTAGGAGTCCCTCTTTCATATGTGATAGGGGTTTTTGAGGGAGATTCTTCCCCTTTGACAGTGGGTGAATCTTAAATTGTAATGGGCACTGTTGAAGATGGTTGGAGTTTCCTTGTTTTGATCCTTGTGCTTTTCCTGGTCTTGAAATACATGGAGGCCTGCCTTTCTCTCTTTTCTTTTGGCTTAATTGGTGTGCTCAGGGCTATGAGGGTAGTTGATGCCTCCCTTTCCAGGGTCTCAGGGGACCCTTCTCTTTGTTTTGCCTTTGCTGCCTCTTTTTCTCCTCCTTCTACCTCCTTTTCTATCTTTTTTTGCTCTGTTTCTCCATGTTCTATTTCTTCCCCCATCTCCTCTTCTATCTTAGTTTCTTCCTCCTCCTTTTCTTGTCCTACTGAGTCATCAGTTGCTCATCCTCTGAGAAATTTAGTCCATCTCCTCATCTTTTATGGCCCTGGTGGCCTCTCTAGCATCCCAAGCTTCTAATGTTGTTTCCACTTCCTTGTCATAGAAGCCTGCTTTTTCTATCTATCTCTTCCCACTACCTCTACTCTTCTTCTTTTTTCCTTCCTTCTAGCATGCCTAACAGCAATGGTGGACTCAGTTTGATGTCAATCCAATTGACCTGCAGCCTCTGCATTGAGTTCTTGTACATTTTCACTCTCCTTAGTGCCTCCTTCATCCTCATTGGGGAATGATATTCCCTGATCCTCAGACTGTGTGGTAAGGTGTTCCATCTCCTCATACATGCATGCACACAATCATCCCCAAGTAACCTTTCCGTGTCCTCAAAATGTGCAATATCTTGTGCTTGATCACTTATATATCTAGGGGCAATATGAGGATTATTGGCAAGTAGCTGGTGTGTGCTGATGAGAGCCATGGGATCTGATGGCTCAGCTCTGATCATTAATGGCTCATTCTACTCCCTTATCATCAACCTTTTTACTTCTGTTGCCCTTAACTCTTCATGGTTCATCCAGGAAGCCATGGCCATTAGTTGTAGGTCCCCTAGCCTAGCATTGGGGTCCGACACATTCATGTCTGTAAGGGCCATATTATGCAGGTAAAATTCTGCCATCTTTACCTTATCTTCTGCTATGCTTTGATCACACAAGTCCATAAACTGTCTGTAACCTTGAAAAGGCATTGTGCCTCTTTATGCCAAAGTCTTGATCTAAAATTGTAGCCATTGGTCGTTGAGTTATAATCCATAGGATTTTGCTGGTGTTCTACATTGCAGTGCCTCCATGGATAAGCTAGCCATGCATGCCAGCCGGGTCTCTTTCTCTTTTAGTTACCTCCTTAACAATTCATTTTCAGTTTGAAGTTGGTTTCTTACAATTGCTTCTCTCTGTCTAACAACACTTAACTCTCTGCCCATTTCTCTAAGTTTGTTCTCCATATGGCCAACATCCTCAACTCCCTTGGATCTGGCTATTTGCATCCACCTATGTGTTCTTATTCTTTCCTTCTCTAGTTCAAAGAATAGTGGAATTGCAAATGTTTGCGGAATTATCCTTCCTCCTTCAAGAATATGGTAACAGGAGGCAAGGCTGGGTTGGAGATCAGGTTCTTATGGCTATGTAGCTTCCTCCTTCCCTTTTGGCTACTCTTCTATTCTTTTCTCCAGCTATTGGGTCTCTTGTAGCTTTGACAATGTCTCCTGTAGAACTGTCTGTGCCTCCTGTAGGACTGTTTTTGGGTCCTATAGTTGCACTTTTTCCTTCCAGGTGGAAGATCTAGGAGTCCCTCTTTCATATGTGATAGGGGTTTTAGAGGGAGATTCTTCCCCTTTGACAGTGGGTGAATCTTCAATTGTAATGGGCACTGTTGAAGATGGCTAGAGTTACCCTGTTTTGATCCTTGTGCTTTTCCTGGCCTTGAAATACATGGAGGCCTGCCTTTTTCTCTTTTCTTTTGGCTTAATTGGTGTGCTCAGGGCTATGAGGGCAGCTGTTACCTCCCTTTCCAGGGTCTTAAGGGACCCTTCTCTTTGTTTTTCCTTTGCTACCTCTTTTTCTCCTCCTTCTACCTCCTTTTCTATCTTTGTTTGCTCTGTTTCTTCCTCTTCTGTTTCTTCCCCCTTCTCCTCTTCTATCTTAGTTTCTTCCTCCTCTTTTTCTTTTCCTGCTGAGTCATCGGTTGCTTCCCCTTCTCCCCCTTTCTGCTCTTCTTCCTCACTGCCAGAAGGACTAATATCATAGGTGAGGGCCTTTATGTCATCTTCTGCTATCATGTTCCTGAAGACTTCCCATGTTATAGGGAGTGTGAATGTATGGAGGGCTTCTTCCATTAAAATTTGTCTTAACCCATGGTGAGCCAGTGAAAAGGAGTCGCCTTCACTAAGTGGGCCCGCAAGCTATTTTTTGGCGCAAAGTCTATTTTTAGACTATGTCTATTTTTATACATATGGATCATGGTCTATGAGTTGTAGGATGCTTTTTGTGGATGATTGGTCATGTTGGTAAAAATAGATGGACTTCTATTTTTAGACAGATGGGCGAAGTCTATTTTTAGACTGCCAGTCTAAAAATAGAACAGTCGAATATTATTAGCTCTTAATAATATTTGGACTATAAACATTATCTTATCCTCTTGGAGCACTTCAGTTCGAGCTACAGATGTGGCACATGCAACTTCCAGAAGGAAATACGCTTTTATTATGGGTTAGTTGAGCTATTGCATGATGGACTTCAGTTACAACTCAAGTGATTGAGTTTGGTGGAGTTGATTGAGGAGTTAATGGAGTTGTGTTCAGTTTGACTTAGTTGAACTAGTTGTATTTAGTCTAACTGCAGAATACACTAGTGATGAGTGATGTGAATTAATTATTAATTAATTCACTAATTATTAACTCATAAAGCAACTAAAGAATACATCAATTAACTCAGTGCATGGACAGTTCAGTGGAGACAAGTGTTAGAGGTGGGTGAAACAGTGAGACTGCTATCAGTTGTGACTATCGTTGTGCATGAGATTTGCACAATCATTGATTGAGATTGCCAATGAGGATTGCGTAGTACAAAAAAGGGGAATTTGAACTTGGATAAGACCTATTCTCACATTGGATTGTGCAATAGAGGCAGGCAGACAGCGGAGGAGATTTGAACATGTGACTTTATTCAGATCTGAGCTAGTTTGTGTGTAACAGGTGGAGATAGTACTAAGTACTTGTGAGGAGTATTGTACTATATATTGTTACATGTTCTCTATCATTATAATATACAGATAGTGCGAGGTTTTTAGCTGTATACTTTCCCCATTACATACTGTGTTAATGTGCGCATGCAATTGATGTTTCATTGTTTTTAATTCCACAAAATTGATGATCAATGTAGAGGAGGTTATGTATTATGCATGCATTCCGCAAATAGTGTATAATTAGGATAATCTCTGTGAATAAGTGTCATATTATTCAAAATTTCTACATGGTATCAGAGCAGAGTTAATCATCAAATCTATTATTCAGAAAGTGATTACATTTTATTTCTTCAAGCAGAGTCTGTAATCCCAGGTAGCTTCTGGATTCATCCTTCTTTTGGAAGGTGAGATATCTGGTGAATGCCCATATAGTAAATCTCTGTATGAGAAATACTTTGTTCTCACGAATTTTAGATCAGAAGTGGTTGAGTTTTTGAGCTGGTGGAATTCGAATTTGCAGCAGTGTTTTCTTGGTGTCAAAGTTGAAATTTCTTTCAACGGTTTGCGATTGGAGTATGCTCTTGAAAGCAGCTCGAACTATATTGCATGGAAAGACAGGATGGAGGCGGTGTTAGATGACAATGGGTTGAAGGATTTCATAGAGGCCGAGGTCCCAAATCCTACTGATGCTACTCACGTTGAGGTTTGGCAAAAGAAGACAGCAAAGTGTCGAAGGATTCTATTGGAGGGCATGAAGGATCACATTGTATCCAGCCTGCATGGAAAGGCTTCTCCATACTTGATGTGGAAAGCGTGACAGATCTATTCCAAAGCAAGAGCAACCAGAGGAAGTTGGCGCTCAAGGATAAACTCAGAAACATTAAGTGTGAGAATGGAGACAGTATGCCCAAGTATCTCACGAAGTTCACCCAATGTCGTGATGAGCTGGGAAGTGTGGGGGTGACTGTCGATGATGAGGACTTGGTGAGCTTGGTTCTCCTTGGTCTTCCAAAGAGTTGGCATTCCTATCAAGACTCTATCAATGGTCGGGAGAAATTGCCAGGATGGGAGAGACTTTGGTTAGATCTTGTGCAAGAGAAGATCAGGCGGAATACCAGGGACGGATCTTCATCAAAGGCATCTGATGAAGAAAATTGTACTTTGGCTGCAAAAGCAAAGAAAGGGAAGGAGAAGGGTTCTCTTTCCAAATCCAGTTCTTCCAATGATGGGAAGAAGGTTGAAAAATCGAAAGTGCGATGCTTTTGTGGTCATGAGGTGGGCCATTATGCCACAAATTGTCCATGGAGGAAATCCAAGAAGGGATTTGGGGAAGGATATGAAGGTGAGGCACTTGCTTCACAGTTTGAGTTGGATTTCACACTCTTCGCATGCATGGTTTCATCCATGGTGGGAAGTGGTTGGTTTCTTGACAGTGGAGCTTCTTTCCACATGACCGGTGATAAGAGTTTGTTCAGTACTTTGGAGGAGAAATATCTCCAGATACTCATAGCAATGGGTAATGATGATAAGTATAGTGTCTCAGGTGTAGGCATGGTTATTTTTCAAAGGGAGCATGGAGCTCACCTTACCTTGACCGATGTCAAGTATGTACTAGGACTAGAGAGAAACTTTGTGTTGATCGCGATGCTGGAAGATAGAGGCTATGATGTAGTCTTCAGTAAGGGAAAGGTTTTCCTTAGACACACCATCACTAGACAGGTGAAGCAGATTGGTTCATGGGTCAAGAACCTGTATGATCTTGAGGTTCAAGATGCATGCAAAGCCTTGAGCAGCAAGGCAACTGATGGAGACTTGGTGGTTGAGAGGGAGCGTATATTACCTCTCAACATGCAGATCCAGAAGAAGTCTCAGACGATTGTGGAGGAGCCACGATTGGTGCAGTAGCTTCAGGAGGTTGTGGAGCAGCCACAACAAGGGAAGCTGAGAGGAGATCGAGTAGAGACATCTACTCATGCAGAGACCTCCAGTAGGGGGAAACTTCGAGCCAGGTGGGCTGAGGGATGACATGCAGCCATACCTCCAGGTAGGAGGTGAGGCGATATAGAGTGATCGTCCCAAGGAGGAGGGGCAGGATCCTTGAGGTACCCAACCTCTTGGATGAGACCTTGCTACGGGAGCCCCGATGTGGAGTAGCAAGAATTGACTGATTGGGTGGAGATAGATGCAGATGGAGCGGCAAAGAGAGCAATAGTGTAGGGAATCCCAGGACAGTGCATAGCTAGCAGGCTGCAACAATGCGAGAGGCACAAGTGTTTTGCACAGTGCTAGGTGGCACAGAGAGGTGTGCAATGGTGCAAGATGCATGTAGATGTTGAAGTAGCACAGATGTCAGAGAGGGAGCACTTGTCAGCAGCAGGTAGAGCTTCAGCATTAGAGTATGTTCCTAGCCCAACAGAGTGGTCAGTTGGGAGTGTTTTTGTTCCAAGTGTTGTTGGAGCAAGTGGACCGGGCAAATGTGTTGCATGCAGAACATTCCAGAGTTGCAGGATAGGGGTTGCAGATAATCCATATCTTGTTGAGAGGGAGTGTTGAAAATGCAACAAGATGATGGAGCTTAATGAAAAGGAGTCGCCTTCACTAAGTGGGCCCACAGGCTATTTTTGGGCGCAAAGTCTATTTTTAGACTATGTCTATTTTTAGACATATGGATCATGGTCTATGAGTTGCAGGATGCTATTTGTGGATGATTGGTCATGTTGGTAAAAATAGATGGACTTCTATTTTTAGACATATTGGCAGAGTCTATTTTTAGATTGCCAGTCTAAAAATAGAACAGTCGAATATTATTAGCTCTTAATAATATTTGGACTATAAACATTATCTTATCCTCTTGGAGCACTTCAGTTCAAGCTACGGATGTGGCACATGCAACTGCCAAAAGTAAATACACTTTTCTTATGGGTTAGTTGAGCTATTGCATGATGGACTTCAATTAGAACTCAAGTGATTGAGTTTGGTGGATTTGATTGAGGAGTTGATGGAGTTGTGTTCAGTTTGACTTAGTTGAACTAGTTGTATTTAGTCTAACTGCAGAATACACTAGTGATGAGTGATGTGAATTAATTATTAATTAATTCACTAATTATTAACTCATAAAGAAACTAAAGAATACATCAGTTAACTCAGTGCATGGACAGTTCAGTGGAGACAAGTGTTAGAGGTGGGTGAAAGAGTGAGACTGCTATCAGTTGTGACTATAGCTGTGCATGAGATTTGCACAATCATTGATTGAGATTGCCAATGAGGATTGCGTAGTACAACAAAAGGGAATTCAAACTTGGATCAAACCTATTCTCACATTGGATTGCACAGTAGAGGCAGGCAGACAACGGAGGATATTTGAACCTGTGACTTGATTCAGATCTGAGCTAGTTTGTGTGTAACAGGTGGAGATAGTACTGAGTACTTGTGAGGAGTATTGTACTATGTATTGTTACATGTTCTCTATCATTATAATATACAGATAGTGCGGGTTTTTCAGCCGTATGCTTTCCCAATTACATACTGTGTTAATGTGCGCATGCAATTGATGTTTCATTGTTTTTAATTCCGCAAAATTGATGATCAACGTAGAGGAGGTTATGTATTATGCATGAATTATGAAAATAGTGTATAATTAGGATAATCTCTATGAATAAGTGTCATATTATTCAAAATTTCTACAGCCAGCTGATTTGGACTCCCTACCTTAAACTTAATGCTGGAGTCTATGAGGGACTGCAGGAGGAAATAGGGGATGTTGAGTTTCTGAGGTGTTGGAGTGTCCATGCCATATCTTAGCTCATGAAGGATTCTAAAATGGTAGCCATAGACTATGTTGTACCTCCCTTCACAGGAAATGTATTTGATGATTTGATAACTAACTTCATCCCAAGGGTATGGTATGCTAGCCCTTCTAATGCCACTTTTATCTTCTACAGGATGTTCATTGTTTTGGAAGAAGTTTTTATTGGCAACATGTCCAATTGGTTTTTCATCTTTTCTCCAAGGTAATCCAAGAGGAAGGGTAGTAACCCTACTGATAAATTTAGGGGTTATCTCCATGGAAAGACCTCTAAAAGTGACAGTGGCATGTGTTCTTGAGTGAGGGACTAAAATGATCTGATAATCACCCTATGAGTGACCTCAGTTAAAGATTTGTTGAATAAAGGTATTATAGACTCATGTGCTGGTGTGTGTGTCTATGTTATGTAAGCAACAGATCAATTAGATTGAAAATACACAGACACTTCAAATGGAAAGACAACAGAGAAATACAGTAAGCAAATACAAGAACACAAGAAATTAATAAGAAGTTCACCCTATCCTCCAAGGCTACATCTCTAGTCCAGCATTCAATGGTGGCCTTATTTTATTGTGTCTTAAGCAGAGAATTACATTGCAGGAGCTCAATATGAGTCCCCTGGAACAGATTTGCTTGGCAGGGTGGTTCTTGGATTCCCCAAGCCACTGGAGTGCATAGACTCTGTTTCCTACTAGCTCTTTGACCTCTCTAGTCTAACAGATTCCCTCAGGGATGGCTTGAATCTCTCAAGCTCTCCAGTGCTCGACGTTGCCTTTGGTCAGCTCGGCCCTCTGTCTTCTTACTGCTTTTCTTTTCTTCTCTATCTTCTCTCTGTTTTTTTTCCTCCTCTCAGGGTTCTCCTCCCTCTGTTTTTCCTATGTATGGCTTTAAGGCCATTCATTCCCATGGCGGTTCGATTCCTCTTCCACCTCTGTCGAATTGCTTTCTGCAGCTGCGCTTGGAGTCTCTTGTTCGGTGTCATCATCAGGCTCACAAAGAGTGGCCACATGTCCTCCTGTAAACTATGCCTCGGTCAACGCACTTTGACTGAGGTCCTCGTCATTCCATGTTGGCTGCCACTAGTACTGGTTTGAGGTGTTTTTGATCGCTATTTTGAATTCTTTGAAGTCTGTCCCGACTTGGTACAGCCATGGTTCCTTTTGATTATTTTCATGGATCCAATTCGGATCATGACCTTCCCACTGAAAATCTTTTGGACCACCAAAAGTTGGTTTTTAAGCCTCGACCAAGTGAGGGTATTGTTTTCTCACTTGCCCAATCTCAATCCACTTTGCACTACTCAGCTTTGAACCTTTGAGCCCAATCCTGAGGTACTCGAAATCTCCCCTGCATGTTGTCCTCACCTTCCTATCCAGCACTGTGTCTTCTTGCAATTCATTAATATATTCAAGTAGCAGATCATCTATAGAAGGCAACTGACTTTACTCTTCAGGGTACTCAATCATTGAAGGTTCAAACAATCTCAAGCAATCTGCATTTACGACTGAGTAGATGTGCATGTAAGCTGATAGATCAAGGCGAAAGGCATTTTCACCAATCTTCTCAAGTATCCTAAAGGATCCATACCGGATAGGCTTTAGCTTTTTACCTTCACCTTGCATCCTGTCCTTTCTGATATACAGTCAAACCTGGTCACCAACTTGAAAACTATGCTCCATCTGATGCTTGTCATGCCTAGCCTTGTATTTGGCATAGCTCTTTTCTAGCTATTCCTGTACTGCCTAGTGGATCTCCTAGATCTGTTCAATGAACCTAGGTTCCCTATCCACATCACTGTGTCCATCAACCATGGTATCTTTACCAAAGACAAAATCCAAAGGAGACCTTGGTGTGAAACCAAAACAGGTCTCAAAAGGAGATCTCTATGTAGAAGAATGCTTTGCTCTGTTGTAAGCATGTTGCACATAACACAAATGTTCATCCCAAAGCTTAGGATGTTTGCTGCAATATCCTCTCAGTAACTGGATCACTGTCCTGTTAACTACTTCTGTCTGGCCATCAGTTTGTGGATGAAAAGTTGTGCTTTTCTTCAGTTTGGTGTCCATCAGTTCCCACAGACTTGACCAAAACTTCCCCACAAATTGGGTGTCTCGATCAGATACAATAGAAGTGGGTAATCCAAAATGAACCCATACATGTTCAAAGAATAGTTTTGCAGTCTGTTCAGCTATAATCTGTTTATTACAAGGTATCAAAATACACATTTTTCTGAACCTATCCACAATAACATATAGATAATCATGACCTTTCCTAGATTTAGGCAGTCCTCCAACAAAATCCATGGAAACACTTTCCCAAGGGTGAGAAGGAACTGGCAATGGAGTGTACAAGCCTAGTTTTCTGTTGCTGGGCTTGCTTTTAGCACACATAGCACACCCTCTTACATATCTAGAAACTGTCTCATTCATTTTCAGCCAATAACAAAACCTTTGTAGCTGTGCAACTGTTTTACTTACCCCAAAGTGACCTGATATCAGAGAAGTGTGTGCTTCCCTAATTATCTTTATTCTCTCAGTTTGTGGAATGCAGATTTTCCCACAATGATATAAGAGTCGGTCCATCACATGATAATCCAATTCTTCTACTCTTTTGCCTTGAATCAAGGTTGCATATACATCTTTAAAGTCCATATCCTGAGCATGTTGTTCAATGTCACTTTCATGTAGTATAGAATTATGCTTAAGTATGGTAGACGCATTTATAATGGGTCTAGATAACATGTCTACAACTTTGTTATGTATTCCCTTTTTATATCTGATGATGTAGGAATTTACAGGGTAAGTTCCTCAGACAGAACACCAAAGGACACCGCTCACACACAGATCATAGATCAATACACCAGTATTTTGAAGTGATTAAAACTCTCAAAGAGGGAAACAATCCACGGCCTGAGCCAACGTGGCCACTTCAGGCAATTTATTAATAAAAGAATGAAATTTTACATAAGCTTCTCTCATGAACAGTTAACCTACAAATGACCCTCCATGCTCTTTAAATAGAGATCATGGACCAATCGGGTGTTAAGCCATGGATCAAGTGTCGGTAATACAGAGGAGAGAATGAACTGTCAGATCACTACATATCGTGACCGTTGGATTGTAAGTTACAAAATGTACATAGTAAAGAAACACACTTTACCTAACTCTATACTAGACCAAGTTATACTTAACTATTTCCTATGTGTCGGAATATCCTAACATCCCCCCTTAAGAACAACTTGGGATAGGATTGAAGGATTTACAAATATGACACAATAGGAGAAGGAAGGAGGCACTAGAGCCTATCCCCCCTTAGTGACAACTTCCTGAACTCCAACCATAAATCGAAGTTTAGTGAACTTCGCCTCTGTGAGAGCCTTTGTAAATATGTCTGCAACTTGATCATCTGTTGAACAATATTGCACTTCAAGAACATGGTCGTGAATGAGCTTTCTGATGAAGTGCATGTGCAGTTCAATGTGTTTTTTGTGCTGATGTTGGACTGGATCTTTGCATAGTTGAATGGCACTTTGATTATCACATCAAAGTGTAGTCGGATGTTGTTGCTGAAAGCCAAAATCTGACAGGATCTGACGAAGCCACAAGGCTTCCTTACTAGCTTCTATGGCACCACGATACTCTGCTTTTGCTGAAGAAAGAGAAATGGCACCTTGTTTCTTGCAAGCCCATGTAATAGGTCCTGAACCAAGAGTGAACACATAACCTGCAGTAGACTTCCGATCATCAGGGTCACCAGCCCAATCAGATTCAGTGAAACCAACCAATAGAGGAGCTGCTTCGACACTGTAATGAATCCCAAACTGAACTATACCTCGAACATAACGAAGTGTTCTTTTAGCTGCTTTCCAATGACTTTCATGTGGGTTTTGCATAAACCAAGCAACAAGGCCAACAGCAAAGGAAAGGTCAGGACGAGTATGGGTTAGATACAAAAGTTTTCCTACAAGTTGACGATATAAGGTAGCATCAACTTCAGGAGAAGTACAAGTGACTGAAAGTTTGACTCCAGACTAAAAGGGAGAAGGGGCTGGCTTACAGTCTTCCATGTGAAAATGCCGTAGAATATCACAGGCATACTTGGACTGGGAAAGGGAAATACCTTCCTTGGATTGCAAGACTTGAAGACCAAGAAAATAATGTAAGTGTCCTAAGTCTGTCATTTCAAACTTCCTTTTAAGGCTAGACTTCACATTGTTTATAAGGTTGGGATCACTACCAGTCAGGATAAGATCATCAACATAAAGAACAAGAATGATAAGAGACTTGCCCACTTTCTTGGTGTAGACAATATTGTCAAAATGACACCTAGAGAAGCCATTTTCTAAAATAAAGTTATCCATTTTGGCATACCAAGCTCGAGGAGCTTTCTTGAGACCATAAAGGGGTTTCTTAAGCTAACATACAAGGCTGGAGTCTGTTTGTATAAAGCCAATAGTTTGTTCCATATAGATTTCTTCATGCAAGTCCCCATGCAAGAAGGCAGATTTAACATCCATCTGATGGACTTCCCATTTGAAAGAGGTAGCAAGGGAAAGAACAAGGCGGATAGAGTTCATTTTGGAAACAGGGGAGAAGGCTTCAGTGTAGTCAATGCCTTCAACTTGTGAAAAACCCTTAGCAACAAGACGAGCTTTATGTTTATCAACTTTCCCATCTGGTCCATACTTGGTTTTGTAAACCCATTTGCATCTAACAAGTTTTTGTCCCTTTGGTAGAGGAACAAGATCCCATGTATCATTTGCAAATAATGAATGATATTCTTCATTCATAGCTGCTTCCCAATCTGGATGGCCTGAAGCTTCTGCAAAGGTGTCAGGATCATAATTCACTGAAGCTTGAGCCAGTAAAGAAGAGGCTCTATCAAACTGAGAATGTGTACGTCGCTGATCTGTAGGATCACCGGCAAGATCACTTGCTGCATCCCAAGTAGCACGGACCCATTTTGGAAGCTGAGGAGCTGAAGGAGGATCCTGAGAAGGTGGCGGGGGGGATTTTCATCCTCGCTTTCATCATCTGAAGAAGAAATATTTTCAAAAGTAGAAGAGATAGGGAGAGATGGCACATCCGCCGAACTAGGCTTGTAGGCCGATATATTTTCAGCAAACTTTACATCTCTTCTAATGATAACATTTTTGGACTTAAGTGGAATAAGTCTATATCCTTTGACATCTTTAGAATATCCAACAAAAATACATTTTTCACTCTTAGGTTCTAAAGCTTTATGTTTCTCATATGGAATATGGGCCCATGCTTCACTTCCAAAAACATGAAAGTGACTTACATCTGGTTTAATTGAGCTCCATGCTTCTTCTGGAGTGATATTCTTTAAAACCTTAGTAGGAGTGTGATTTATTATGTAATTTCCACAGTTAATTGCTTCTGCCCAATAATTAAGACTAATTCCTTTAGATTGAAGCATACAATTAGCCATTTCCTTTAAGGTTCGATTCTTCCTTTCAACTACACCATTTTGTTGTGGAGTATATGGAACAGTATGTTGCATTTGAATTCCATTCTCAGTGCAAAAGTTGATGAATTTGTTGTTAACATATTCTCCGCCATTATCAAATCTTAGCTTAAAATTTGATGTCCAGATTGTTTTTCAACAAAGGCCTTAAAGGCCAAGAATATGTTAAATACTTCACTCTTGAGTTTTAAGAAGTATACCCAAGTGCGTTTAGAGAAATCATCAATGAAAGTTAAGAAATACTTGTAGCCAGAGAATGAAACAACTGGAAGTGGACCACATAAATCACTATGCACAAGCTGTAAAGGGGCTGAGGCGTGCCAAGAGGCAAGTTTTTCAAAACTGTCTCGATGATGTTTTCCGAGTACACATCCGGAATAAACACCATCTCAGAAAGATACCATTGGAAGAGCTGTCACCATATTTTCTTTACATATATTCTGAAGAGAGCGATAGTTTAAGTGACCAAATCGATCATGCCAAAGTTTGCTCACTTCATCATTATGAGCAACAAATACCAAGGGAAGATTTGATGACCCAAAGTTGTGAAAATTATACAACCTTGTAGAATCATCAGCAATGCCAGTAGCTAAAATCTTTCTAGGATCTCTTAGGTCCTTAATTACAACATCGTGAGGTGAAAATTAAACGATTTTACCTTCACCTAAATGAGTTATCTGATATACAGATAGAAGGTTGCAGGATAAGGTTGGAACACATACTACATCATTAAATTGACCATTGTCTATATGAAAAATTCCAGTCCCTACAACACTAAGAGATCTATCATCACCAACATATATATTTTTGGTGTTACAATCATTTAAGGAAGAAAACATGGCTTTGTTTTCGGCCATGTGATAAGAAGCTCCAGAATCAATGAGCCACTCATGAGAATGAGAAGAAGAAGATACATTTAGTGCATAGCCAGACCGAGATGCTTGACAACCACATGCAGAAAGTGATATCCTTGAAGATGAAGTTGAAGTTGAAGAGTGCTCCAAATGAATGTTATGCTTCTTCATTGCTACTTCCAAGTCTTCCATCTTCTTAAAGCATTTGGATTCTAAGTGGCCATCTCGATTACAAAAGTTGCAATGTCTATCAGTCTTCTTCCCTTTGTTTTTATTTTTCTTATCATTTTGTTGAAATGATTTTTCATTTTGAGGCTAAAATTGGTTAGGACCCTTGTTTGGTTTAGGACCATTCCTTTTAGGATACAACTTCTTAGGATTCTTTGAATTTGGTTGCTGCTGGGCGGCTAATGCTTTCTTAGAAGAGTTTCCAAGATGAATAAGACCAAGGTGTAAGAGTTTTTCTTGTTCTCTTATTAAAGAATCACAAAAGGAATCAAAGGAAGGGGACTTGTAGGCTTGTCCTTGAGAAATGAAGGATTCTCTTGTAGAATGGAAGGTGGAAACAAACACAGAATAGGTTGGTCCCAACTTAGTAAGAATGGAGTAGATAAGGCTACTATCTTCTTTCTTAACCTTAACACCTTCCAAGAGAAGTCTAAGGGTCTTGAACTTGGACAAAAAATCTTCAATGCAAGAAAAATTATTGGGGTCCAATGTAAGCAACTCATTTTCAAGTTGATGGGCTTCAAGTTCATTTTTAATTCCAAAAACTTTAGTGATCTGTTTCATTGCTTCTTCAGGAGTATCAAGTTCTGCAATATGGAATCTAAGATTTGGAGAAATAGACATCCCTATCAACCCACATGCTTGATCTTGCCTATTTTCCCATTTAGCTGCCTTATCTTCATCTTTTGGTTTGGTTTCTTGGCCTGAGGCTATTCTGTAAAGACCTTTACTTCTAAGTAAATCCACAATGTAGGACCACCATTGGAAGTAGTTGGTGTTGTCAAGAATAACTTGGCATGGACTTTCCATTTTAACATAAACTCAAGCTATAGATGCTGAAACCAAGTGTTCCAATGGAAAGATCTCGAAAAATTAGGCTGGTTAAAAAAAAAACGGCTCTGAAAACGGCTTCCGGATGAAGAAGTTATGGCTTTTTGAAGAAAAGTTGATGAAGATGCCGACGAAGTGCGGGAATGTGCGGAAATGAAAAATCCGCCCCCACAAAAGGGAGACTTGAACTCAAGACCTCTACTCTCATAAATTAGCTTAGGACCAAGTGAGCTAAACTAAAAGTTTGAGAGAGAGAGGGGGGGGGGGTGGTTAGTCACTGAAGCTTTGGGTTGCATGCTTGCTTGAGAAAGCTCTTTTTCCCTACAAAACAAAAATCACAAAACCCAACACGGACATACAAAAAAAATGAACCTTACGGCTCGAAGTTAGCTTTAGCCGGAAACTAAATATTTTCCTCAATGTTTCTGATTTTCCGAGATCACACTAAGGCACAGCGGAAAAGAGCATACGCATGAGAAGAAATCCTTCCTTTTTGTTTCTAATTTGCCCAGATCGCACAGAGTTGTGGAGCAAAGAGCATATGCAGAAATGAAAGGTACAGATCCGGTAATAAAAAAAAGCTAAATAAACCGTAACCGAAATAAACAGAGAGAAAATAATTGTAAAATGCAAATAAACATTGTATACCTCCAGATCTTAAAAATGACGTAGCTAGGGCTACCGGAAACCTTTTCGCATGAAACGAAAGGGGCTCCTCACTGGAACAGATGCTCCCAACACAATAGAGTAGTCCTCTCGGCCTGAAAGTAGTCAGAAACAGTAGATCTAGGAAACGACAGTCAGATGCAGTTCTACCGGCTTCAGAATTGGATCACCAATGGATCCGGCCCTCAAATAGCTCTGATACCATGTAGGAATTTATAGGGTAAGTTCCTCAGACAGAACACCAAAGGACACTGCTCACACATAGATCACAGATCAATACACCAGTATTTTGATGTGGTTAAAACCCTTAAAGAGGGAAATAGTCCACGGCCTGAGCCAATGCGGCCACTTCAGGCAATTTATTAATAAAAGAATGAAATTTTACATAAGCTTCTCTCATGAAAAGTTAACCTACAAATGACCCTCCATGCTCTTTAAATAGAGATCATGGACCAATCGGGTGTTAAGCCATGGATCAAGTGTCGGTAATACCAAGGAGAGAATGAACCGTCGAATTGTAAGTTACAAAATGTACATAGTAAAGAAACACACTTTACCTAACTCTATACTAGACCAAGTTATACTTAACTATTTCCTATGTGTCGGAATATCCTAACAGATGACTAAATGAAATTGTTGTAGAAAACCTATCCATCTGTAATGTCTTGATTACTGCAACTTAGTTTGGGAGTGTATATATTGAAGTGGTTGATGATCAGTATGTATTACTGTATCCTTGCCCATTAAGTAATGTTTCCACCTTTTCACACTCTAAACTAATGCATACAATTTTTTATCATATGTAGGATAGTTAACTACTGCAGGATTAAAAGTATCAGAATGATAACATATGGGCTTACCATGCTGAGTCAACACTACTCCCATGACATAGTCACTAGCATCAGTTTGGATCTCTAATGGTCTTTGTAGATCTAGCAGTGCTAGTACAAGTGTTGTACTAATCTTTTTTTTCAAGGTGTCGAAGGCTTTCTGATGTTTGCCTCCCCACTGAAACACCTTGTTCAATCCCGTTAAAGCATGTAAGGGAGCTGCAATTGAGGAAACGTTAGAAATGAAATTCCTCCAATATTGTATTGCTCCTAAGAAGCTTCTCACTTCTGTAGCAGACTTGGGTTTAGGCCAGTTTACAATGACTGCCACTTTACAGGGATCTATTTTCAATTCACCACCCCTACTATATGACCCAAGTAGTTTAGAGATGTTTTGCCAAATTCAAATTTTGAGGGTTTAACATAAAAAATTTCTCTTTTCTAAACATCTAGTGTCTGCTTAACATGCTTTAAATTTTCTTCCCACGTTTTACTAAAAATCAGAATGTCATCCAAGTACACAATAACAAAGTCATCAAGAAAAGGTCTGAGTACATCATTCATTAATCTCATGAAAGTAGAAGGAGAATTAGTTAAGCCAAAAGGCATAACCAACCATTCATACAATCCCTGCTTTGTTTTGAATGCAATCTTCCATGCATTTTGTTCTGCAACTCTAACCTGATGGTATCCACTGTGCAAGTCCAGCTTGGTGAAATAAACAACTTCCCTCAATTCATCTAAAAGATCATCTATGCAAGGAAGGGGATAACGATTTTTTATTGTTATCTTATTCAGTGCTTGGTAATCAATGCACATTCTCCACGAGCCATCCTTCTTTCTCACCAAAACGATTGGTGACCCACATGGTGATGTGATAGGCCTGATGAAACCCTTCTTGAGCAACTCCTACACCTGCTTCTTGATTTCAGCATCCTCTAAAGTAGAAAACCTGTACATTCCAATGTTAGGCAATGGAACATCTTGCTGCAAAATAATATCATGTACTATTCCCTTTTTGGGTGGCAGACCTTGAGGTTCTTGAAATAAGACATCATACTCTGAAACAACCTTTTCTATATCAGCTTGTTGTTAAGCATTACAACCCTCAAATACATTGGTTTTATCAGGTTTCTTTTCCTTTACAACCATCAGTAAGAATTGTTAGCATGACTGCCCTGAGTTTATGAGAGTATAATTATTCTTGAGCTTATGAGCTCTTACAAAGTATTCGATTCCATCTTTAACAAGCAGATATTGCCAGCTCCATAGAAGATAGCCTTCCTATCATGCAAGTAAGGACTTCCTAAAACAATTCCACATATATCCAAAGGAATTATGTCTAACTCCACCTCATCTACAAATGCTGACCCAAAAGAAAACTTGAGTTTGCACTATCTAGTCACTTGTAGTTGTGCTTTATCATTAAACCATCCTAATGGGTATGGTTTCTTATGAGGTGTGGTTGCTAATCCCAATTTCTTTGCAATTGCTTCAAAAATTAAATTTACTTGTGAGCCACTATCAAACAAAGTATCAATCTTTTGATATTTGGAAGTAACTCGAATATGGAAAAGCTCATGTCTTTTTCTCTCATTTTCTTCATCAATAACAGATTGAGCAGAATTACTAGTAGATGCTTCAGAATTCTTACCTTTTATACCTATGGCTGCAATAGTTGTTTCATCTCCTGAGTCTGACCCCAAATCTTTTTGAATAGTTGTAGCAGTCTTCTTATTCTTTTCCTCGGATTTCTTAGGTCTTAGCTCTGGATGCAGAATCCAACAATGCTCATCATCATGCTCATCCTTTTTACAGTGAGTGCACAAAGCTTTTCTTTTTTGTGTAGTGTTAGCCTTCCCTGCTTTCCACTTTTGCTTTCTTTTCTCCTTGCTCTTTCTTACAGTGGGTTGGGATGGTCCCCCAACTTCTGGATTCCCATTCTCTCCTCTACCTTCTAGATGAGTAGCTTGTACAGATACCTCATCTATACTAGTGGGATTGAACATGAGGATGGTATTCCTCATGTAGCTGTGTAGACCACCAATGTACTTCAAAAGAGTTTCTGGTGAGTCTAGTGAGATCCCTAGAATCAATGCTCTCTTCCTAAATTCTTGAGTGTACCCTTGCACACTTTGCCCTTTCAACTGTCTAAGAGTTTTCCAACTCATCATGGCTTGTTGCATGTAGGCCAATGGATAGAACTACTTTTTTATTGCAGAAACAAATTCACTCCAGGCAGAAATAGTCTTACCATGTCTTTTCATATCAGCTTAGGTTCTTCCTTCCCACCAAACCAAGGCAGTGCCTCCTAGGCATAGGCTTGCTAGCTAAATCTTGCCCTTGTCTGAGTCTATGTTCTATACTCTGCAATACAAATCAATTTGTCTAATCCAATTGTCCAACTTTTCAGCATTTAGCTCTCCATCACATATAGGCAAATCAAACTTAACATCTAGCTTAATCAAAGATGCTTTCTTATTATGCACAAGGCTATTAGGAGGTGTGAGAAAGCTTTCCTCTTTCCTTTTTCCCTTGGAGTGGTCATGGAAGTGAGACTCATCTTCTTCTTTATCTTGTTTAGAACCTGATGAATCCTCATCCTTATGCTTTCTAAAGTCCCTATACATTTCTTCTACCATAGACTTTATAGCTAGGAAACTTTCTATGAATTGAGGTTCTAGCCCCACAGAACCTTCCTCTGACATTGTCTTCCGAGGATAGACTCTCCCAATTTCAGGATTAGTTTCCACCAGCTCTCCTTCTCCTAATTTGAGCTTTGATCTAGTGAGCATTCAATAGCTAAACCAACACAAGCTTGTCTAACCTTACAGCCTTAAGCTCTGATACCACTTGATCTGATAATCACCCTATGAGTGACCTCAACTAAAGATTTATTGAATAAAGGTATTATAGACTCATGTACTGGTGTGTGTGTCTATGTTATTTAAGCAACGGAACAATCAAATTTCAAATACACAGACACTTGAAATGGAAAAAAAGTAGAGAAATACAGTCAACAAATACAAGAACACAAGAAATTAATAGGGATTTGACCCTATCCTCCAGGGCTACATCTCTGGTCCAGCTTTCAGCGATGGCCTTATTTTATTGTGTCTTAAGTAGAGAATTACAATGCAGGAGCTCAATATGAGTCCCCTGGAACATATTTTCTTGGCAGGGTGGTTCTTGGATTCCCCAAGCCACTAGAGTGCACAGAATTTGTTGCCTACAAGCTCTTTGAACTCTCTAGTCTGATAGATCCCCTCAGGGATGGCTTGAATCTCTCAAGCTCTCCGGTGCTCGATGTTGCCTTTGGTCAGCTCGTCCCTTTGTCTTCTTACTACTTTTCTTTGCTTCTCTATCTTCTCTCTGTTTTATTTCCTCCTCTCGGGGTTCTCCTCCTTCTGTTTTTCCTGTGTATGGCTTTAAGGCCATTCATTCCCATCGCGGTTCGGTTCCTCTTCCACCTCTATCGGATCACCTTCTACAGCTGCACTTGGAGTCCCCTGTTCAATGTCATCATCAGTCTCACAGGGAGTGGCCACATGTCCTCCTGTAAACTGCGCCACCCTGCTTCGTCAGTTCAATTCTTCGATTACGTCATGGAATGAGTCTTCCACCACCATGGCAGTCAAAGTGGACCTCAAATCCTTCTAAATCATGGCTTATTCCCTCATTAAATCTGGTCCTGTCGTTGGGTGCGATGTCAACCATCAGATCTGGACCCCCCAAATCCAACGCCATCCGCTCATTTCGCACGGTTGACTTGCTCAACCGTTAGCGCGCAATGAGTGATGGTTTTCTCTCTCCTCCACTTGCCACACATCGATTGCTAAGTGGGATCACTCCAATTTCTCCAAAACTATTTACCGTTTGAGGGTGCCCCGATCAATACCGCCGGTTTTTGGAGCAGGTCCCGTCTTTTAGCTTTTGCCTTTTCCCTATGGTTCCCGGCTCTTCCATGCGACTGAGCACTCAGGGATTCTCCATTTTGAGGGTTTTCACCCAGAAATGCATCTAATCTTGCATTAAAAACCTCCTATGTTTCCCGATCTGGGCCTCCCAGGGGCTAATTTCGCCTCTCGCGTAGTCTCCATGGGCCTCAGTCAGCGCGCTTTGACCGAGGTCCTCGTCGTTCCACATTGGCTGCCACTGCCACTGGTTTGAGGTGTTTTTTATCGCTGTTTTGAATTCTTTGAAGTCTGTCCCAACCTGGTATAGCCATGGTTCCTTTTGATTATTTTCATGGATCCAATTCGGATCATAAAGAGAGGGAAAATTCTTGGGCAATTTCCTCATCAAACCCTTGCAATTTCTCAAAAAAGTTCATCCAATTTGCCCTTGTAAATATGACCACTACTTGGGGATGTTCATGGAGCCTAGTGGAATTAGTGGGCTCCTTCCTCATGAATCCTCCTGTCATTTTTCTTATACCCCTTTTGAACACCAAATGTAGAGATGGAGACAATAATTTTGAAGAAACAAGAAAACAGAGGAAAACTATGTTTTTTTTTTAAAACAGGAAGAAAAATTTTATGTAATTTCTCTTCTTCTATGGAATCAATTCCTCCTTAAAATGATATCATTTCTTGCATATGCTAATAATCAAGGTGGGTGTGCATGGAACCTACCTCCTCAAGCCAGAAATCGAGCAAAAAACCCATGTTTTCTTCTTAAAAATAGCTCATTGCCCCTCCTATAGAACTGCCTGTAGGTGCTCCTGTAGAACCTGTAAGTGCTCCTATAGACAATGCCGAGAGCAGGAGGATGGGTGAGATCGATGGAAAATGATGGTTTCGAGGCTATGGGGTGACAAGGAGTTTGTTGCAGCTAAGTTTACGAGGAGAGAATGAGGGAAAAGGTGGTGAGAGTGCTCGAGGAGGAGTACTTATTACTTCTTTTAGATATTTCCAGTGATGGGGGTGAGCTGGCAAAAATGTACATTGGCCATATTTGGACCATTGGTCCCCACCTACCTTGTCATCATGGTTCCTTCCTGCAATCACCTCTCGTTATTGCATCGGAGTTTATATACCCTCCACTACCTGTCCTTGGTATCTTTCTCTGAGTTGACTATGTGCACGTGTGGGTGACATCTTCGAATGAGTGTAGTCAACTAGATGAAGGTGGACAAGTTAATTGACCACCTTTTCCTCATTCAACCTCAACCATCTTGTTACTCATGCATATCTTTCAATTACACAAATGAAAAGAGAGGAGTTGGTTAGTCACTTACCTGTGAGTTTAATGTATGTGCTGCGAGGTATTTTGGCTCCTTCTACTGTTGCATGCTCTCTGCTTTTTGATGTGTGGTTGTTTGACTTGTGCAGGTATTCTTTGGCTAGATCTAAGATTTAGATATCTCCGTCAATCCTCATGGTTGCACTTCTTGTGCTGTTGTGGCTTGATTTTAATGGGATCAGCTGCTACAGGAATTCCTATAGGAGCTCCTGTAGCTGCTTCTCCCCTTGAAATTTCAACTTATTTCTATGCTGGGGGTTGTGAGGATGATGCCAGAGATGCTGATGGAGATGGAGAGGTAATAGGTAAGCTACAGGTGAGATTTGAGGTGCTTCTTCCTTTCTTATTTTTTTTTTTTTCTCTTTTTACTAAAAACTGTTTTTTCTGTGTTTTTCTGGGACAGGAAGAAAAAAATGATGATGATGATGATGTGATGCAGGTGTGGAATGGATGGCAAGGTAGGTTGATAGCTGTAGGAGGGTTTATATGTTCTTCATGAAGCTTCCTAGCCCCTCAAACTACTTTTTGGAACCATTTTTGGCTCTTTGTAATTCCTATAGGAGCCTCCTATAGAGAACACAGAGCCTCTTGTAGAACACACAGTTTCCGGGAAAAACATAGTGGGGTGGAAGAAAGGTCAGAAATGATGGAGAAGAGTGTGGAGGAAATGAAAAAGGTGTTGGTGTGAATGTCAGGGCTCTGAGGCATCTCCTCTTGCTCTCTGTGGTCCTCCAGAACCTGCAATGCACATTAAAATTCAGTTTTCTTTTTCTTTTTCCTCTTTTTTTCTTTTTTTTGAAAACAACTAGGGTGCCTCAAGGAGTTTTTCACCCTAATTGCCTACCTTGGGCGCCTCTAAGGGAGGTTTTCACCCAGGGATCTTATTCTCTTTTTTCTTTTCTTTTCTTTTTTTGACATCACTAGGCCACCTTAGGAGAGGTTTTCAACCCAATGATGGGACTTCAACCGCCTCATGGAGGTTTTCACTTGAGTCCTTATTTTTTCTTTTTTTTCTTTTCCTTCAGTGAGTGGGTGGAGTGGAAGCTAAGACATGCTCCACTACCATCACTGTCTTATTCAAATCTTCAATGAACTCTCACTTGGAGAGGGGCTTCTTGTAAATTCTTAACCGATGTCCATTGACAAGCATGGGGATGGCTTCATCATCAATGGTTTTGATCAGGACTGAACCATTTTCATTGCATTTTTCCACAGTGTAGGGTCCCAACCATCTTGTCCTCAGCTTGTCTTTGAAGTCTTTATACCTTGAATCATAGAGCAGTGTCCAATCTCCTTCTTGGAATTGCTTCCCCTTGATAATTTTTTCATGCCATATCTTCCTCTAAAGTTGAACTACCTCTGTGTGGAGAAGGGCCTACAATTTTTGTTCATGCAATCCATTGAGCTGGAGTAACCTTTCCTTCTGTGCATGGCTGAGGTCTAGGTCCAGCTGAGCTGCCATCCTTAGTGTATTGAATTCAAATTTTGTTGACAGAAAAGCCTTCTTCCCATAGACCAGTTCATGGGTGTGAACCCTGTAGTGGTCTTCCATGTTGTGTTGTAGGCGCAGGTGGCCTCAACTAATCTATCTGCCCAGTCTTTTCTACTGCTTCTCACTACCTTCATCAGAATTCCTTCCAAAGCTCTGTTAGTGACTTCCACCTGCCCATTGGCTTGTGGATGGTAAGGGGTGGAAGTCTTGTGCTTGATTTTATGTGTGAGCAGGTCTTCAATCAAATTGTAAGTGAACTGACTGCCTTGATCTATGACCAATTCTCTTGGATACCCAAAGTTGTAGAATATGTTTTCTCTCAAAAACTCAGCTACTTTTTCCTCTGTTTTTTCTTTGATTGCTTTTGTTTCTGCCCACTTTGTCAAGTAATCGGTGCACACAATGATGTATTGTTTCTCTCTTGAAGGAGAGCTGATACAACCCACAAAGTCCATGCCCCACTTCTCAGATGGCTCAAAGGTCACTTGAGGTTGCATGGGCATTTCATCCTTTAGAGTAGGTTTCCCCATCCTTTGACACCGATTGCACTGGTTGATATATCTCCTCACATCCTGATGAAGAGTGGGCCAATAGTAGCCTGCTTGCAGTATCTTGAAGGTAGTTCTTTTTGCTGCAAAATGACCTCCACAAGGCCCATCATGACAAGTCAAGAGGATGTCAAAAACTTCCTCCTCCCTGACACATCTCCTCAAGATCTAATCTGGGCCAAGTTTGAAGAGATTACCCCCAATCCAGGTGAAAGGGGCGCTTTTCCTTACTATCTTGCTCTTCTCTTTTGAGGACAGGTGTGGTGGAAACTGTGTTGAAACCAAGTAGTTTGCTATATCAGCAAACCATGAAGAGAGTACTGAAATAGCAAATAGATGTTCATTTGGCATTTGGTTATCCACTATTCCTTCTTCACCTGTGGGCAAATTTACTCTAGAAAAAAAGTTAGCAACAACATTTTCTTTACTAGGCTTATCAACAATGGTTAGATCAAACTATTGCAGTAAAAGAAACCATTTAATAATGTGGGCATTTACATCTAGTTTGCTCATCAGATATCTAATTGTAGCATGATCAGTGTGCATGAAGGTTTTATATCCTGTAATATAATGTCTGAATTTGTTTAAGGAATGCACAAAATCCAGGAGTTCCTTCTTGCTCACTGTGTAATTTAACTCTGCCTTTGAAAAATTTTTGCTTATAAAGTATATGGCATAAGGCAACTTTTCATCAATTTGTCCTAAGGCTACTCCTATTGCTTTGTTCGAGGCATCTATGTGAATGTGAAAGGGTAGGGCCTAGTTTGGGCCTCTGAGAATTGGGGTAGTTACTAACTTGCTCTTCAAGGTATCTAGGGCTTCTTGATAGTTTTTGGACCATATGAACTCAACATCTTTGCCTAAAAGGCCAAACAAAGGAGAGGCTAACTTACTGAAATCTTTAATGAATCCTCAGTAATATCCAACTAAGCCTAGGAAACTTCTAACATCTCTCACCTTTTGAGGAGGTGGGACCCTTTGGATGATGGCAATCTTGTTGGGGTCCACCTGCAGTCCTTGTTGAGATATTGCATGACCTAACACAGTCCCTTCAGTCATCAAAAATTCACATTTTTCCAGACTAAGGGATAGGTTCATCTCAATACACTTGTCTAGAACTTTTCCTAGGTTAGATAAAGCTTCTTGAAAGTCAGAACCATAAGGAATAAAATCATCTGTATATATTTCCACTGCATCATGAACCAGTTTAGAGAATACACTCAATACCCCTCTTTGGAAAGTGGCTAGAGCATTGCACAAACCAAAATGAAGGACCTGGTATGCAGAGGTACCCTAAGGACAAGTGAAAGTGGTCTTATCTTGGTCTTCCGGGCTGATTTGAATCTGATTGTACCCGCTGAACCCATCTAGGAAGGAGAAAAACTTTTTCCCCACCAGATCATCTAACACTTGATCTATGAACGGTAAAGGAAAATGGTCCTTTTTAGTCGCTTTGTTCAATTCCCGATAGTTGACATGGATTCTCCACTTGCCATTTTTCTTTGGCACTAGCACCAAAGGAGAGACCTATTCACTGTTAGAGATGGGGTAGATGAATCCTACATGAAGCAATTTTTGCAATTCTTCCTTAACAATGTCTTTAATTGCTGGATTCATCCTCCTTTGAGGTTGCCTGACTGGTTTTCAATCTTCCTTAATGTATATATGATGAGTACATACTGAAGGGTGCACTCCCTTCATCTCCTTATAACTCCAGGCGAAGACATCTAAATTCTTTCTCAATAAGTGCACAACTCCTTCTCCTGGGAATTTGATAGGGATGGATTGATTTTCAAGGTTCTTTCTGGGCCGAACTCTATATTCTTAACACGAAGAGAGGTCGGGTCAGCCACATAGAGATTAGTTGAGGGGTTGTTTTGGGTTTCTCTCACTATGTCCTCTAATGGTAAGACACTAGGGGGTGGATTCTGAATCAAATTTTCAATCATATCATCCTCATCTTGCAGTTTCCCCCCATGGCAGTTTCTAATGCACAAAGTGGTGTAGAATAGACCTCATCCTCATCCTCCTCCTCCAACCAGAGAGGTAGATCATGTTCTAGCAAGGGTTGGGCAGGAGGGTATAGGATTAACTGCTTGGACATATGCTCATTCTTTATGGTCATGTTCCCAGCTCGACAACTGATGTAGGCATAGATAATAGCCAACCAGGGTCTTTTCAGGATGAGAGGATACCCAGTGAGCTTTGCCTTCGGCTGGAGAACTAAGAAATCAGTAGGGTACTCCCAAGAATCAATGGAGACCATCACATCTTCCACAATCCCTTCAGGGGTCACGGTGGAGTGGTCTGCTAGCTGCAATACTGTCGTGGTCTTCCTCAAGGATCCCTGGAGGTTAAGTTTGAGCATTGTGTCCTTTGTCATCACATTAATGGTAGCTCCCAAATCAATCAAGGTATGTGGGATCATGGTGCCATTGATGTGGACATCAACTACTGGGCTTCTAGGGTCCAGATATTTCAGACAGATTACCTGCCCCAACATCAGGTCAGACAATTGTCCTATGACATTGATGGTTGGGGCATCTCTTTTGCACCTTCCTGGATGCCTAAAGCACTTCTCTTTGATCAACCTATTGTAGATAGGCACATCTTTTATGGCTTGGAGAAGTGGTATCTTCACACATAATTGTTTCAATTCTCCTAGAAGTTCAGTTTCTTCTGGGGTAGGTTGTGTTGTCCCAGATAGTCTCTCAGGAAAGGGTGGAATTTCTTTAGGTTCACTTTCCTCTTTATCTTCCTCAACCTCCCTGGGTGGAGGTTGGCTATCTGGGAGAACCTTCCCAGATCGCAGGTTAATCTCCTAAATCTCTATAGCATAAGTTGGGCATGATGGTTCCCCACTATATACTTGCTGAGCCTATCTGTTGTTCGGGTCAGGTTTGGTTGGGCAGGCATTTGGGGTTGCCTTGGTGGAGCAGAAGGTAATGGTTGTGGTTGAGAAGGTGGTGGAGGCAAAAGAGTAGGAGGAGAGTTGTACTAGGGCCTCCACCCCTGATGAGATGCATTCCACTAAGGTTGCGGCTGAACATAGGATTGAAATGAATGAGCGGCTGGTTGGGCATGATATTGAGATGGGAAGGACCAAGGAGGAGGCATGGACCAGGAAGGATGAGCAGGAGGGCCCCAAGAAGGTATGGAAGTGACTTGGTTGGGGTTGTAGTATGCTTGAGATGTCCCTTGCATCCCCTGCTGGTATGGTCTAGGTCCATGCAGTCTCCTTTGGTTCATGAAATAGAGTGGTTCAGTGGCTCCTTCGGCCCCTTGGTATATAGCTTTAAGTCTGGGCAAGGAAGGCCACTTATCTGCAGAATGATCTTCTTCGCAGATTAAACAAACCTCTATAGAGTTCAATGGACATTCGTTCCTACGATGCCTCCTAGTGCATCTAGGACAAAAGATGTCCAAAGCCCTCTCTTCTTCCTCTTGTTTTCTTTTGATATGCAAGGTATCCATTTGCATGGCAAGAGTCTGTAGCATCTCACTTTTGACGTCTTCCAGCATGTTTCCAATTTCACCTTTAATGGATGAATTGGAAGAGGAGGTACTGGCTATGGGTTGACTCCCCCTACCTTTCTTTCTGGCTACTCTAGAATGGTTTCTAAAAACAGTCTTTATGTCCTCATAAGATAGTTGGTAGATGTCTCCCCTAGCCAGCAAATGGAGGGTGTCTAGAAGATCTTCCGGAATTCTCATGAGCAGGACCAACTTCAGAGATTCAGGGTCAAGTGTACACCTAGCCATTTAGTAGCTGAGCTGGAACCTCTCTTCATAATATTCCAAGGATTCATCACTTCCCATGGTCATTCGGAAGATTTCTTCTTTGGTATCTTTTAACCTACAGTAGTCTCGATACTTGTCATTAAAGGCATGTTGCATCTAAGCCCAAGTTGTGATGCTATTTCCAGGTAACCCCATGAACCAGCATAATGTTGCATCCTTGAGAGTAGAAGGGAATAGCTTCAACTTTTTCTCGTCTTCTGCATAGTCATAGGTTCGATAGATGACAGCAAACTCAAACAAGAAGGTGTCAGGATCTTCTGTAGTCAAACCATGGAAGTGAGGTAGGGCTGAAGGGCTTATATTCTTCATTTTGGTGTCCCCATTGGTCTCCCTAATGGGAAAGGTACCCTCTATTCTCTCTCCATTCCCCCTAGCATTTCTATTTTCATCCATTGGCTCAAGAGGGATGTTTTCTTCTTCTTCTTCCCCTATAGGTTCTTCAAATATCTCTAGTTGTTGACCTAAATGTTCTTCTTGATCACTGCCACCAAAGAAGAGAGAAGGTTGGTTGTGTGAGGTAGTGGGGGTGTTGGGCAAGAATTTTCCTGAATTATCTCTATTCCTACGAGGCATGAAAGGAAATCTTTTTGGTTGGTTTTTGTGTTTTTTTTTCACACTGATTGTACCTGCAAAACTAAAATGGATTGAACAAAACAAATTGAAACTAACTGAAATGAACTTGCTGAAATGAAATTTGTAAAATTGAAAAGGAAAGCAAGGAAATGCAGAACTTGAAAGAAATGACTAGCCTACTCTTGCTGAAATGAAATTTGCAGAATTGAAAAGGAAAGTAAGGAAATGCAGAAGCTGAAAGAAATGACTATTCTACTTTTGTTGAAATAAACTATTTAGTAGAATGTTTTGATGGAAAATAGAAGAAAGCAGCAATCACAAAATACTCTGACGCTTCCCTAGCAACAACACCAAAAAGTGATGAGAACCAGTATTTCAGCAATAATGCTGCAATTCCTGGGTTGCCTTCTTTACTCTTATCAACCTGGTAGTTCGTAACAAGCTTGGAAACAACAGTGCTGTATGCACAAGTACTAGTTCTTACTGCAGGCTGTCACTTGGTCAACTGGCCCAAGATCACTAAGAGCTCAAGCCAGCTTCTATGGATTCCAAAAGAAGCTCTATATGTGATGAAAGAAAGGAAAGCTTACTCTACAGAGTCTACTCTAATTGCAGAAAGGAAAAAGACTGAAATGTAAAGTAAACCTAGCAAACCCTACTTAACCAACTAATCCTACTTTTGTAGAAAGTACTATGAAAACCATGAAATGAATGCCATTACTTACTCAAGGAAGTAAACAACATCTACTCACGCTATTTCTAGAAGTAAGTGAGCAAAAAACATATTTTTGGATTTTTATGTGAAATTGACAGGCATGTATTTTATTATGTGTGAAGGTGGAAGCGAATAGGTGGTGTTGAAGGGTGACTTTGGGCTTTGTGGGGATGTAGAATGGTGTGGATGGGCCCTAGGAGGTCTTGGGTGTCCTCCTAGAGGCTTTTCCCACACTTGGCCTTCAAAAGAAAGCCTACAGGAAAATATACAAGAGGACACAGGGGATCTATAAGAGGTCTATAGAAAGATGCCGAGAGCAGTTTTGAAGGTTTTGAGGGTGTGAGAGTGGGTGGAAAAGGTAGGTGAAGGTTGGGATGATGTGTTAGGGTGCCTAGGGTCCACCAAGAATCACTAGGAGAGGGAAAGATGATTGGGAGAGAGGAAGAAGTCCTATGGAAAAATGCAGAAAACTAAGGTAGATTTGAGGTGAACTTTGGGCAACCTATAGGGCATGGATCAAAGAGAGAATGTGATGGCTGATAGGCTGACCTACTGTGAGGAGAGATCTGCTGCAAAAGAACTAACAGTCAACCAATAAGATCAAGCAAGCAAGGAAGTGAGTACATCTAAAAAATAGAATTTTGCATCAAGCTAGTCTAAACTATGATCCATGGAAGTGAATGTTGAGCAATGCTACAAGGAAAGAAAGCATGGAAGAAGACTTATTGCAAATACAGAAATAAGCATGGTGGAAGAGATCTAAAGCAAAGAATTAACCTTCTAACACACTTGCAAACACTAGAAATCCTATGGAGAAGGAAAAACTGTGTTTTTGGGGCAAAAAGAGGGTCATTGCCTCAATTCATAGTCCCAAAGGGAGGAAAAGAGGCCAAGGAACTATTGCTAGCCTTTTGAATCTTCTTTCTATCACTGCTTAACCTGCTATAGAAAACACAAATGAAAACAAACTACTGAACCATCAAAAATAACCTATTCTTAACCAAGAAAGAAATTCATCTAACAACAACTAATCCATAAACTGAAACAAAGCATATAAATACAAAAAAAGAGGAGCTTGGCTGCTTGGATTGGGCCCTAATCCAAGAGCTTCAGCCCTCTGAGGTAACTCAGTGCTAGCTCAAAAATGATCTCATATTTATTATCAAAATAGTAATAGGATTACATGAAACTGTCCACAAAAGTAAGCTCGAAGTTGAGCGGAGTTTTACAATAGCAAAAGTACAGCAAAAATATGACCCTGGTGAGGCCTTAGGCCTCTCTACTTATACAACTGAAACTCCCAATAGCTTTCTTAAAATTGGGGAGGCTTTTCTCCCAAAACTCGAGATAAACATCAGTTATCCTCCACTTGCTCAACTGCCTCCTAGTGCCTTCATTTGGCTATTTGTACTCCGAGCTGCATGAAGGGGAATTCGAAGTGGGGAGTAATAAATTAGGGAGATTCCCTCCTATAAATCCTTTAATTTGTCCACTTAGAATTATTGCTACCAATTGTCCATTGAATCTTTGACTTTGTCTTCAAAATTCAACAAAAATCTACATTAACCACATACTAGACCACATGGCATCATAACTAACTCAACTCACTCCATAAGCATAAATATAATCAAAAAACATGCAATAAGCTAAGAGAATGGTTGATTTAACTACGTTAGGAGGCAAAATGAGCCCATATAATTACCCATTTATGGGGCTCATCAAAGATTTGCAGGTAAAAGAAGTACAATCAACTCCACTCATGATTGACAATACCACGGTAATAAAGTTGGCCAAGAACCCAAAGTTCCATGATCAAACAAAGCACATCAATAGAAAATATCATCTCATTCGACATCATGTTGAGGCCAAAACAATCCATCTTCACCATTGTTCCACTAATGAACAGATTGTAGACATCTTCACCAAAGCGTTTGGAAGAGAAAAGCTTGAAAGATTCCAAACAATGCTTGGACTCACCAACATCCCTTCAGATTAAGAGGGGGAATGTTGACACCTAATTATAGGGATTGGGTGAACAACTATAATTAGTGTAAATAAATAATAGAGAAAATGAAGAGTCATTGTGAGATGAACCGAATAGTTACTCCCTCTTGTATATAATAATGAACAACCTTAATGAATAATACGATTACATTTGAGGAGTTACCTCCTGGTCTGACACATCTGCCACAACATTTTGCTTCCTTTTTTTGTAGATGATTTCAAAGTCATAACCCAACATCTTTGTGACCCATTTTTGTTGCTCTTCAAAGGATAATCTTTGTTCTAAAAAGTATTTAAGACTATCATGATCCATTTTTACCTTGAACTGTCTTCCCATTAGGTAGGGTCGCCATTTCTTAAGTGCATGTAATATTGCCAACATTTCCTTCTCATAAATAGCTTTATGTAAATACTTTCCTTTGATTGGACAACTTTCAAAAGAAATGGGTCTTTCATCTTGCATTAAAATAGCACCAATTCCATTTCCTCAAGCATCACATTCCATAATAAAGGTTTTTGTGAAGTCCGGCGTAGCTAAGACCGGTGCTTGGCACATTGCCTCTTTAAGATGTTCGAAGGCCTTTGTTGCTTCTGGAGTCCATGAAAATGCATCTTTCTTCAATAATATTGTTAGAGGTGTTGTTATTCTCCCATCATTTTTAACAAACTTGCGATAATACCCTGTCAACCCAAGAAATACTTGCAGATGCTTTACGAATGTGGGGATTTTCCATTCCTTAATGGCTTTAATTTTGCTAGAGCTAATTATCTTTCCAGGTTTCCCTACAATACCCCTTAATTTAACTTCCTTTCCTTCCGCACAAAATTTCATGAAAATTTCTTGAAAATTAAAAGCTATTGTACCCAAGGATTGTAGCCATTGGACTCCTAGTACAATATCAGCACCACCCATTGGAATGGAAAGCATTGGACTATTCAATACATATTCTCCCATGGATAGCTTGATATTATGGCACTTTCCGGAGCAATTTACGGTTCCTCCACTTGCAACCATCACTTGACACTTTAGTGTTGGATATAGGAAGCAATTCAATTCCTTGGCTATCTTACAATGAATAAAATTATGGATATTTCCTTAATCAATCAACACTATTACCTTTTTCTTCTTGATATGTCCTTCTATTTTGATAGTTTGAGGAGTGGTAATTCCAGCCAATTCATTACAAGATATGGTTGGATTCATTTCTTCTTTATCTAGGGTTTTTTCCTGGAGTATATCCTCTTCTTTTGACATTTCTTATTCCTTTTTTTCCTCCTCTTCACAATCTATGTAGAATAATTTCTTCTCAGCACACTTATGACCTTTAGTGTATTTGCTATCACAATTGTAACAAAGCCCTTTTGCTCTTTTTTCTTCCAATTGTTGTGGTGTCAACCTTGTAGGTTGTGGAAGGCTAGGGGAAAAAATGCTTCCATATTTATAGTTGTGAGTGGTAGGCTTCCTGGTTGCCATAATTTTGCTTTCCATTTTTCTTGCTAACCTGAATGCCTTCTCCAATGAATCGGGTTCCCAAAGGAGAACCCCGTGTTCGATATTATCCTTTAAAGTCCCTATGAACACATCAATCCTATGCTCCTCTGGAATATCTTTTACTCTTATGTTCAATTTTTGGAAGTCCTCAATGTGCTCCATCATTGAACCCTTCTGTATGAGATTTATCAATTGGCTAAAAAAGGTGTTGCTTTTTGTATCCTCATAATGTGCTATCGTTTCTTCCGTAAAAATTGCCCAAGTGACAATTTGTTTACGAGAGCAAAGCCATCAATATGATACAAACTGATTTTGTTCGAAATATAAAGTTGCAATATGTACCTTTTGTGTGTTTTGCACATTATGGGGATCGAAAAATTGCTCCATCTGTAGTATCCATGTTCTAGAATCCTTGCCATCAAAGTTTCTCATATCGATTTTTGGAACATGGTGTGTCTTCAATCCAACATTAGAGTCTATGAAATCATGATTAACATTTATTTTGTTCTCATCATGAGTTTCCTCTACTACCCCTTCACCATTAGTAACCATTTCTTGTAGCAACTTATTCAAATTTATCTTCAACTCTTCCATCTTAGTTTCCATGCCATTCATCTTAGCTTCCATGCCATCCATCTTAGCTTAAGTTACCTTTTTTGAGAGTGAAACTTGTTGTACTTGGTCTTGTAATTTTGATATATCATGTTGCATTTATTCCTCTTCTTCACAAGTCATGTTAGAGCTTTCAGGTTTCTTACTAGGTGTTTCCATTTTACTTTTTTGGGGCATCAATTAATGCTAATAATTATTCACTATTCCCTTTGAATTGCTTCAAACTAATTTTTCAAACCAATCTTATGCAAAATTTAAAACAACTACACATCTTTTTTTTTCACTTTGTAAGAGCTCGATATTGAATCTGTTGTATCTTTGTAACTACAAATCTCGAATATCTGAAATCACGTCCTGCGGTAGCCCTTTGAGTGCTCTTTCTAACCCTGCTAATCTAATCAAGATTGGATTCTCCAAGGAAGATTTATGGCAAATCTCCCACGTTGACCTGATTATAGACTAGTTTAGTAGAGCGAACTTGTGCGAAGTGCCACGTGTCATTGTTTCGACCTTAGTACCTAAAACTGATATACAGAAAACTAAAGGTTGTACTCTTTCTGAAACTTATTACGAAATTTCAATCTGATGCTCTGAACAAAAGTTATGATGATTTTCCCCAAGTCACCTGTTTGGAATGTAATTCGGGAGTCTACAAAAACCCTAACTTCCTCAGATCATATCTCTGAAAATATAGCGAGAAAATCTCTGAAATTCGGACCTGAAGTTCATAATGATTTCGGCTCAAATGGGTTTTTTTTTAGCTTCTGAAATGTCACAAAAAATAAAAAATAAAAAAATAAAAATAAAAAATAAAAAATAAAAATAAAAATAAAAAATAAAAAATAAAAAATAAAAATAAATAAATAAGAAATAAATAAATAAAAAATAAATAAATAAAAATAAATAAATAAAAAATAGAGAAAATTCCACGATAACCTGTTTGGAGCAGTGAAACCCTAGAATCCAAAGCTCTGATACCAAATGCTAGGAAACCAGCTCACAAAAACATAGAAAAGATAGATCAACACCTTAGAATTCAGCCTCTTCAAGGGGAAACCTCTTTTACATTACACAAATGAAAAATTCTTGGATGATACAAATGACTAAACCTCCCTTCTATATATAGGAGTCTAAGGGGTCATAATATAATCAAGCCGACATAGCAGTCTTAACATAAGGGCACAATAATAACAATAGTGGGTTTCTATGGGGCACACTAATAACAATATGGGGACAATAGGGGCACAATAATAACAATAAGGGATACAATGATAATAGTAATGGGGAATCACTAGCATTATAGGGACCTAACAGAATGACCTTAGGATGTAGTCTAAAAAGAGTTCCCTTGTGTGGGAGAATGAGTAGGAATAACTTGGGGGAGTAGCATGTGGACTCCCCAAAGTGGTAATAAAAGGAGTACTTTGAGAGGGAGGGTCCTAATCAAGGTTTCTCCAATAAAGGATGACCCAATCAAAGTGGAAAAATGGTTTCTTCTATGCCTAGACGGCAAGAGACCTGGCATGCCTCCTAGAAAAAGGGGGGTTAGTATGTGACAAGAGCGACGAGTAACCCTTGGTTCCCTTATGGTGTCATTATGAGTGTGCATTACTTTATATGGTGAGAGGAGAATTTTTATCAAAAAAATGAGCCACATACATAAAACAAAGTGAAAATAAATGGTTAATTCTCCCTTTAACATTAATTTATGTGACCAATAAAGAAAAATAAGGTTTTACATGTTTTATGCGTATGATAAAAAATCTTAAAAATACCTATACATCCTTTCAATTCAAAGAGTAACTGGGCCTTGCGAGGATTATATATTAAGGTGCTAGGGAGACATCCCAAACTTATTAGTGATTCTTCCAATAGCGAAGAATTAACCAAAGTATAGAGAGGAGTTATAATGGAAGATATTGGGGCGATGCCTAGAAAGTACTAATAGCATTTCTGTTATGAAACCAGCTCACAAAAAGATAGAAAAGCTAGTTGAACGCCTTAGAATTCAGCCTCTTTGAGGGGGCAACCTCCTTTACATTACACAAATGAACAATTCTTGGATGATACAAATTAAAAGACCTCCTTTCTATATATAGGAGTCTAAGGGGTCATAACATAACCAGAGCTGACATAACAATAATAATGTAAGGGCACAATAATAACAATAGTGGGCTTCTATGTGGCACAATAGTAACAATATGGGCACTACATGGGTACATCAATATAATAAGTGGGTTGTACTAATAACAATAAGGGGTTACACTAGTAGTATAGGGGCATAACATGCCCCTCTCCTTCAAAAAGCATTGTCCTCAACGCTTGAGTAGTTCTTGATACTTCTGTATAAAATTCTTGTCCTCCCATGTGGAATCTTCAACGGGTAAGTTCTTCCACTTGATGAGATACTCTAAAATTGATCGATTTCGTAGCTGTCGAGTTCTTGTTTCTGTGATTGCTACAGGTTCCAATATGATTTTTCCTTCCTCTTCAATTTCTGGAAATATTGTTTGAATTGGGATCTTTTGCAACTTTTGAATAAGTGGCCATACTTCTTCGTCCTTCTTCCATTCATCCCTTGCTTCGTTTATCCAATCTGGTTGGATAATAGAAATAGCACAAAACAATGCTTCCACATCCTCATCCTTGAAGAGTCTTCCCATTCGGTAAGGTCACCATTTTTTAAGTGCATGTAGTATTGCCAACATTTCCTTCTCATTAATAGCTTGCTTGAGATGTAGCAGTAAAAATACCCAATCACCTACATCAAAACATTTTTCACTGCGATGTTGATCTACCTGTTGTTTCATTTGAGTTTGCACTGAAGTGGTGTTATCCTTTAAAAGTTGGAGAACTTGTTGTTGATGCTCAATGTGATCTTTCACTACTTGAACCTTTTTCTTCTTGATATGTCCTTCTATCTCTAGAGTTTGAGGAGTGGTAATTTCTTCCAATCATTTGCAAGATATGGTCGGATTCATTTCTTGATGCTTGATGTGATATTTCACTTCTTGAACATTTTTCTTCTTGATATGTCCTTCTATCTTAATAGTTTGAGGAGTGGTAGTTTCGACCAATGAATTACAAGATATGGCTGGATTCATTTCTTCTTTCTCGATGTGATATTTCACTTCTTGTACCTTTCTTCTTCTTGATATTTCTTTCTATCTTGAGAGTTTGAGGAGTGGTAATTCTTGCCAATGCTTTACAAGATATGGTCTGATTCATTTCTTTTTTCTCTGGGGTGGGGTCCTGGTGTATATCTTCTTCTTTTGATGTTTCTTGATCCTTTTCTTCCTCCTCTTCATATTCTATGTAAAATAATTTCTTCTCAGCACACTTATGACCTTTAGTGCATTTGCTATCACAATTGTAACAAAGCCCTTTTTCTCTTTTTTCTTCCAATTGTTGTGGTGTAACCCTTGTAAGTTGTGGAAGGCTAGGAGAAACAACACTTCCATATTTAAAGTTGTGAGGGCTATGCTTCCTGGTTTCCATAATTTTGCTTTCCACTATGTCACAAAGCCCTTTTACTCTTTCCAATTGTTGTGGTGTTGCTCTAAAGAAGGTGTTTCTCTTTGTATCCTCATAATGTGCTACCATTTCCTCCATGAAAATTGACCACGTAACAAGTTGTTTACGAGAGCAAAGCCCTTCATACCATAAAAATTGATCCGGTTCTAAATATGAAGATGCAATACATACCTTTTGTAACAGTGGTACACCATGTAGATCAAAATATTGCTCCATCTGAAGTATCCAATTTACCAGATCCTTGCCATCAAACTTCCTCATCTTGCTTTTTCTTGATTTTAGGAGCTCGATCTTGAAATGACTGTAACTATGTACTTTTGGATCTTTAAGTTCTAAAATTGCAACCTGTAGTGGCCCTCTGCGTCCTCTTTCTGATGCCACCATTCTGATCCAAATTGGATTCTCCAAGAAAGAGTTATGCACAATCTCCCAAGATGACCTAATTATAGACCTTTCCAGAAGAGCGAACTTGTATGAAGTGCCACGTGTCACTGTTTCGACCTTTTGATCTGAAAAAGATATACAAGAAACTATAGTCTGTCCTCTTTCTATACCTTCTTACGAAATTTCAATTTGATGCTCAGAGAGAAAGTTATGACGATTTTCCCCAGGTCACCTGTTTGGAATTTAATTCAAGAGTCTTCAAAAAGACCAACTTCCTTAGATCATATCTCCGCAAATATAGCGTGAAAAGCTCTAAAATTCGGACCCAAGGTTCAGCACAATTTCTTCTTAAACGGGGTTTTTTTGCAACTTCTGAAACGTCACAGAAAAAAAGTTATAGCGAAAATGCCACGATGACTTGTTTGGAGTAGCGAAACCCTAGAATCCAAAGCTCTGATACCAAATGTTATGAAACCAGCTCACAAAAATATAGAAAAGATAGTTGAACACCTTAGAATTCAGCCTCTTCGAGGGGGAAACCTCCTTTACATTACACAAATGAACAATTCTTGGATGATACAAATTAAAAGACCTCCTTTCTATATATAGGAGTCTAAGGGGTCATAACATAATCACAGCCGACATAACAATAATAATGTAAGGGCACAATAATAACAATAGTGGGCTTCTATGTGGCACAATAGTAACAATATGGGCACTACATGGGTACATAAATATAATAAGTGGGTTGTACTAATAACAATAAGGGGTTACACTAGTAGTATAGGGGCCTAACAATTTCCAACACGCTTACCAAGATCACCTCATATCTCCATGCTTTCTATACCTCAACCTATAGGGAAAGATGACCTAAGTTTTGGCCACTAATTTTACCTTCATCCCACATGGACGATCGAATCTTGGGTTTCTTGGTAGTCAATCAACAATGGGGAGCCCTTAACCAATGAGTTGTGTAGCCTCATGGAGAGTCACGAGGAATGAGACTTAAGACTAACCACCTCTCAGTTAGGTTTCTAGAACACACCAAATTGATTGTGGGATGGTGAAGGATTTCAAGTTCCCTAGAAGACAATTTCTATGTTTCAAGATGATAAATGACCAATGATGGCTTATGGGATGCCTACCCCCATGGTCCTAACCTAAAATATAAATTATTTTGTGACCCTTGTGGGGAATTTAGTGTGTTCAAGTGTTAGGGTTGTTTTTAGAGAGTCTTATCTTCACTTAGGGTGTGAAAAATGTAAGCTTCAAAGAAACTAAGTATCAAGATTCCAAAAGGTGGATACCCTTGATGCAAATTTTAGATGAGCTTAGTGTGTGAGGTGCAAGTGTGTGCAAGTGAACTTGTGAGCATACAAAGTGTGAAGCAATATGGATATGCGGTGATCTGTTACAACTCCCCTAATTACACTATGTTATGCTTGTTCCTTGCAAGAAAATAAATCATGTGTGGATAATGGGCCACTTACTTCCTTCCTAATTATACTATGTGAGCATGTAGGGAGATGGAAACTGAGTGCTTTGAGAAATCTTTTAGATGCAACCACAAGATTGTCACAAGGACACAAGGGAAGTAGGGGCTACTCCCTTTCTTTACTAACACCTAGTCCTAGTCCTGATAATAATTGAAAAATGAAAAAAACTTTGGTTAGTAAAAAATATGTGTGGATTTAGTGCCACTTACTTTCCTCCTAATTAAGATAAGTTGATGACTTGGAAAGAGAAAAAAAAAACATAGAAAGAATGTGTGGATCAGGGCCAGTGACTTTCCCCTAGTTAAGTTATGTGAGTTGCAAATTTTTCAAAGTAAAAATAAGAAATTTCCCTACTAAGAACAGTTGGCAAAGCAATTAATCAATCTATCTAAACTATAAAAAATTTCAGGAGTGCATACAGGTCTCTAAAGGCCGTCACAACACTCTGGAAAGAGGAATTACAATGAAACTTTGAACTCTCTATGTGTCTTGTGGGTTATGGTATAAATAGTCACGTGACCCTCATAGGTTACGCTCTACACAGTCGCTTGACATTCTCAAGTTATGCTCTACACATTCACATGACCCACGCGTCTTCTATGGGAAAAGCCACGAGATTGGCTCGAAAAAATGAACAGAGATATTTTTCAGGCTATGACCAGGTCCTAGGGAGGCCTGAACAACTCCAAAAAAATTATGGAAGAAAAACACAGAGAAAATTCAGAGGAGAAGGACCTAGAAAAAAAATAGACTAAAAAAGGAAAGCAATTGGATTCACCATTTTGTATTTGGTGTGTTTGTTGACTAAGGGTCCCAAAAACAGATTCCTTGCAACTAGTTGTTTCCTACAAAGAGAATACAAACAATTGGATGATGCTAGTGCTAAAATAAGAACCAACAAAGCAATGAATGTACTAAGAACAATGCATGAGCAAGATTAAACTAAAATTAAGTTAAACAACATAAAACAAGCTTAATGAAGTAGAAACACATCAACAAATGTATATGAACATGATCCTCTTTATTGTTTGTTGATGGTGGAAGAATTACAAATAATGTATCAAGACACTTGAAGAGAATTGGTTGAAAAACGGTGCTCAAGAGATCTCAACAAAGATTTCCTTTCTTCAATCTCCTTTGCAAATTTCGTCTCTCTTAAAGAAGCAAAGAGAACTCTCAATAGTGGCTGAATCCTCTCAGCAATGGCATGAAGGATTTCTTGGGAGCAATTTTTGTTACCAGGAAAAGTGTCTATTTAGAACGACTCTATCCCACTAAGGTGTGACAGTTACCTTAGAAACAAACAGAGAAAACTACTTTTGTATTTCCTTTATGAATTAAAGATAGAGGGGGATAGAAAGAACCGACCTGTGTCTTGCGCTAATCCTTTGATCCAATCCCTCTCTTCTTTGACAGCTTCCAGCTACCTGCTCCCTTACTTGCCCAGCTTCACCAAGTTCCTGTAAGATCACAGAAGAAGAAAACTACACAAAGACATGGATCTATATTCATAAAAAGCTTAGGATCAGATTTAAGCTAAACATACAAATGTAACAAGCATCATGATACACAAGCATGTAGGAGAAACTCAAATAGTTTTATTGATATAACAAGAAGATCCAGGAGGCGTTACAACCGATGATTCCTGATCCAGCATCAACCTCCCAGCAAAGAAGCCCCTCTTCACCTCCAACAAAGCATAAATCACCCAATACTCTGATATCTATCTCAAAACCAACAGCAATTCTTTGCAATGTACAAAATTTCAGCCTCTAGATCTCTGGGATGAGGGATCCATATATAGATGTATGCAAGGAGGATGAGTCAGCTTATGATTTGATTAGTGTCTTCTCTCTGTCAGTTCTTGCTTCCACTTGGAGACTGAAAGCCTCTTACTCATCCTTGGTCGAACTCAGTGAGGCAAGTGTCATTGGAGAAGATTCTGGAAGCTTCCATTGTCTTTCCACCTCGCGGAATGGCACTGCCATTTGTCATTTCCCGCTCAACGCACCCTGATAGTGCATTTAGGTGCATTGCAATGCACCCAGCTAGTGTATTTAGGTGCTACACAACGCAGCTAGCCAGTGGAGCAGCTGAAATGATCCTGATTTGACTGATTCTGAGCAGTTTCTGGTGGAGAACTTCTGGGAGAAGCTGTAATTTGTTGACCTTGTTCCTTTAGGGATTGGAACAACACTTTTAGGGACTTAGGAGCCCTTGGTTTATGGACATTTCATGCTTGGTGCTACAAGGCACAAAAAAGTCTATAACAGTTGCCCCCTAAAGTATGAGGCCGTTAATCGGGTGAAATGCTTTATTATGAGGATCCGAAGTTCTTTCAGTGCTGGGAGGAGACCTGTAATAACATACAATACAATACATTATCTTCATACTGTTTTTCATGATCTAGCTGAGGCGGGCATTCCCATGCTCAGCTTTATAAATTAATTTTCTTGTACATAGGACAGACAATCGTCTGAGTGTAGACTGATGATTCTGATAGAGCCATCATCCTTTTGGTAGGATGATTATCTGTGCTGCAATGCTGTACATTTAATGTCTTTATTTTCCTGAATATATCACAGCCCGGATGGATGAAACTAGATCTGGGGTCTTCAATCTCGTCCAATCTTCACTCGAAGTACAAGTCGATCCATGTGAGAAATGTTCTGAAGTCAAACATGGAAAGACATCGCTTGATTACCAGTCAATGATGTAAATTGTTAACAAGCGCAAGAGGAATCACCGATAATGATAATGACCCTCAAGGTACTACAGTACAATTCACGTGGTGTGAATAAAGGACTTGGCGTCGAACACCACGCAAAATCTTTCGGTCAAAGGCCATTGATGTAAACCTGTCGCCGAAAGTGAGAAACTTGTCATTAAGGCATGCAAGCTTCAAAGTACTGAATGGGGTGTTCCTAGATCAACTTCTTGGAAAATGAGCTGATGTCGACAAGAAGCGATCCGTCAAAGGAGGGCCTTAATGAATCCCACATCAATGACACGGAACGGAGCAAATGATTTTGATGGAGGTGAAAACAATCTGATGATATATGGTTCAGGGTGGCGGTCATGAAAGTATGGAGTATAATGTATGGTAGTGGATGGGACACAGGTGACTTCTCTGGATGACTTCTCTTGAACATGTCGGTGACACTTATGTGATGGATTGGTAGCATTAACCCCAAATGTGGATGGTATGGCGTGACCATGGTGATGTGACCGGTGAATGAAACAACCCAACCCAACTCGGGCACGGAGCAGAAGTGTCATGTTCAAGAGCGACTTGCTACCAGTAAAGATTCTTTGAGTTTTCTTCCCAATTTTTCCCCAGTCATTGCTGACCAGTACCTCTTTATTTTTGTCAAGCTTGAGGAGGATAACATATGCTTGTTCTATAATTTTCCCTTCGGGCAAACCCATCGCTATGTTTTAACGAGCCTAGCGATAGTGAAACTCATTCTCGTCTAAAGACAAGTTTGTCGCTATTAATCTTTTTAACGAGTTTAATGACAAAGACAACTCGGTCCTTTTCATTTTTAGAGAGTCTGAAAAGGTACGTAAAGGTAACTCCAAAATTCCTTTTTCGTCATATAATCCCTTAAGTCTGAAAAAGTATAAAACAATACAGAAGGGATGAATTTTCGATTAGCTTTAACGAGCCGAACAAAACAAGCGCTCGATATTTTTGTGCAATAATCCCTCAGGTCCAAAAAGATTAAAATCTAGAGGAGGGATAGCACTTCCTGTCACTTTAACGAGCTGGAAGGCCAGAACTCGGCAATCTTTTCATATTTTACGAGTTAGAAAAGAGCTTAAAGAAGACTCATCTTTTGAGGAACGAGTGATAAAATGGGTAGCAGCTGATTCCAGGCAAGGTTTGGAATTTTCCAATCACGGCAGTGTCACAAGGATGGCTAGTGAAATCACTCTTCGCAGCTGTTCCTCAAAATGGGTAAACAATCAAATGGAGGTGAATGATCGGCCAATGGAAAAGTGGAGGTGACGGTGCAAACACGACCAAGGCTTTAATGGCTGAAGTACTACATTCATGGTGGTTATTTACCGGGGAATAGTTCATTTTTTAACGAGCTTAAACGCGGGTGGAAACATTTGCTCGGTCTGGGTTTATTTTTTAACGAGCTTGAACCTCGCGGTAAACACTGCTCGATTAATCCAGTCATATGATAAGAATGTCTCATATAAAAACGGCAATTTTTAGAGTTTTGCCCCACATCCTTTCTTTATGCAAGTTAGGAGACGACCAATCCTATGAGTTTAAAGGGTTAGAGGTCCTAAAAGTTTAAAAAAATAAATAGTTGCTCTTTGCTTGCACTCCAAAAGGTTTGCATGCCCCCAGGTATAAAACAAAGTTTCAAGGTTACCTCTACTTCTCTCCGGCAAAACACTTGTTTTGACGAGAGAGGCCTACCTCTTACAGGTTACCCAAAGCTTGTTCTATTCTCGGCGCAAACAAAACACTTCTTCGGCAATATCTACCTAGATAAACAAAGGCGAGTGGTGGCGCTCGCCAACTCACCTAACTTTGACAAGAGAATCTTGTTCTAGAATAACCCCTCTTCCAATCACGGACGGGGTACAGACTAGTCATATTCTCCCACAGAAACCTACCCTATACCCGAAGTTTTCCTGCCGAAGTAGACCAGGATGCATGCCCCCTGGGTTTCAGTCATATCCCTCCGAATTACTCGCACTCATCGGGAGGACGGACTAGAGATTGAGACATTTCTTACGTGAAAAGACCATTCAGGGATGGTATATGACTATTTGCTATGCGTGATCCGGGAAATGAAAGTTGGTCCATGAGCTTGACCACTCTTCCTTCGTGCGGAAAACACATTACTCTAAAGAGTGAGGAGACAATCGCTCCCATGCAATAAATATAGTCTCGTCCAAGGAGTAGATTGTAATCTAGGGGTCCTTGAACTACCATTACGTTCAGGTGAACGGTTTTCCCTCTCAATGTTATGGGCACATCGGGAAGGATCCCTAAAGGTCGACTGGTTCCTTTATCAAAGCCTGTCAGATTTCTCATCTCAGGCAAAAGTGATGGCGAACCAAGCGCTTTCCAAGTAGTCGAGGAAAGGATACTCACAGAAGCCCCCTCATCTATGATGGTACCAGCCATAACCATTCTATATATTTGAACGATAATTCGGAATGGTATGCTTGCTGGTAAACGGGGTCTGCCTAGTTGATTCCAGTCGAAGGAGACAACTAGGTTGCTTGGAGGTGGGACCGAATAGACGGCCGGGTATGACTCTGACGAACTTCCTTCCTGCGGTAAAGGAACGGGTATATTGCCCCCATGTTCGTTGGAGTCTGTGCTTATGAAGAGAATTTGGACAGTGTCATCCTTGTTCTCTTCAATGAGTGTATCATCTGAAGATGAAACCTCTGAAGGCAAGACCGGGTCAACTGCCGCCTCGACCTTTTGACTTTCGTCTGGTATGGATCCAGATGGTTTATCTTCAATGATAGGTGCTTCAGCCAACCACCTGAGCGGGCCAGCCGGATTTTTGACTAGTGACGGACTTGGCAAGAGTTTTTTATATCCAGGAGGAAGTCGTAACGGTGATACCGGACGATCATCCAAAACTCTTTTAGCTTCATCTAAGAAGGAACAATGGTGGACGGCATGATCGCCTTCGCATAGTTTACAAGGAAATCTATATTTTCCTTTTTGTCCTGGGACTTCACTTTCACTAGTCGACGGTGCGCTTTCAACATGATCACCAGAGGTTGACGACACTGGGTTGTGCAATCTAGGAGACCATTCCCTTAATATCCGAGGGATGCAAGGACAATCTCTATGAAAGTGGTCTCCTTTGCAAATGAAACATGGCGATTTAGGCCTAGTCGGTGCAGTGTGTGGATTTTCGTTAGACGACACTCGTTTTCCCCCATTCGCCTTTGGATCCTTCTTCTTCTTCTCTTTCTTCTTCTTTTCCTTCTTCTCCTTAGGAACTTGACTTTTGGCTTTACCAGCCCCATCAAGCGAAGAGGAAGGAGGAGAAGAAGAATTAGAGGAAGTAGAAGGCTGGTGGGCAACTCTATACTCGTCTAATTGCTGACTCGATTGTTCAGGAATAGTGGTGTTCTGAACGATAGAGGTTGAGAAGAGCCATACAGGCAAACCAATTGTCAGTCCTGGAAGCGACAATGTGGCCATATGGGGTGCACCAACATCTCCCCAAGAGGAGAAGGGACTAGGATTTCCACCAAGGGGAATTCCTTGGTTGGTAGACTCCATTTTCTCAACCTAAGATCAACGTAGGAAAGGGGTAATGAATATTCCGTTTAAAATAAATTTTTAGACGCTTTGACACAACTTGTTTTTTCAGTTTTTAAGAGTCGAGAAAAAACAAAAGATGACTCTAGTCTCCTTCGATTTTTAATGAGCCTGAAGTGACAAGTGCTCAGATGGACCTTTTCCGTTAAAGAGTCTGAAAAGGAACGAAAGGGACTGCTCTGGAGATCTAGGTAGAGGGAGTACCAAACCAATCGCAAAATTGCAGAATACTTTTTACGGTACGGCAGTCAATCTTCCCGAATGCTGTGTTCAGTGCATTGCGATCGATAGGGCGGCAGACACGGTTTCCTATGGATAAAGGATTTAAGCCTATAAGGGTTTCCCAATATATACTCGACGGTACGTGGGAGCACAAGTCCGTACTGGCACTTATCGTCTCAAAGTGGAGGAATCACCCAACCATCAGTGAGGACAACAGTTACCAGGCTTTACGACGCCGGAATACGTCTCTAGCCTAGACCTCTAAATGTTGTGCGTTAAGTTCCAAAGCGTTGTTAGATTCATTGAATTTATTTTAAGTTGATCTTTCTTATGAAGTTTGCCTTTTGGGTTCACCACGAGATGTAGATGTAATTCCTAAAATGCAATCTAAAGATGATAAGCAAACTTTTATCTCTTTTCAGCAATGAAAATCCTAGCTACTAGGGGAAAAGAAAGACACAATCTTTTCACAAAGAGCAAAGAGCACACTGTAAATGCACTTTTCCTAAATCAAGCCAAACAGACTGTCAATATGCAAATGCACCTGTGCATGTATTTGTTTTCGAATTTCTTAATATTGATTCTAAAAAGAAAGTTGATGTACAAATCTGAATTTGCTTTCAAGCGACAAACACAAACAAGCTTCTTTTCGAAATCAAAAGATAAAGACGATTACGACGCTTTACGATTTTGAAATAAATACTTGTTTTTGACACTAGAAAATCATAAATTCAGACCAAAGGCAAAAGTAAAAGTATAGTCAACTATCAACAGCAATCAAACTTTCTCCTATGATCAAAATCGACACTTGCGACAGATCTAAATCAAAGGACAACAGTACGACTATTCTACTTTTGCAATGGAAAACTGTAAACGACTCAACAAACACACAAAAACATCTACAGTTCTTTTGTACAAAGGAGGCGGAATTACAGCAAGGAAAAGGGGTTTTTAAACAGACACATACACTAACCATAGGCTGCAAAAATCAGAGACAAAACTGGAAAGAATGAATCACAAGAACCTCAGCTTCACAAGGCTAGTCTGATCAGCGCACCTGTAACACAGAGAAACTGGATTGCAGCGCAGGTTTCCCTCTCGGGAACTGCGCTAAAATGCAGGAACTCTTCATAGTGCCTGCGCTGGGGCAGAAACGAGAATTCTATCCGGGTTCTGGGTCACGGTTTACAGTTTAGACTTTGGTTTTTGGCCGAGTAAAAGCAATCAGTAATGCACAATCAGAGGGTAGATCTAAGGAGGGTGTAAGAGCTATCACAAGGGCAATCAGCTAGTCTATGAATCAGCTGTTCAAATCATAAATAGATCCAGTGAATGGATTGAAGTAGCAGATATCTACTTTGCATTTGTTAATGGCAAATGCAATTCGATTGCTACTTATAAGTTTATGAAATAAACAACAAGAGAAACACAAACAAACTAATTAGACACGATCCCCAGTGGAGTCGCCATTTTGTTACCGGGAAAAGTGTCTATTTAGAATGACTCTATCCCACTAAGGTGTGACAATTACCTTAGAAACAAACAGAGAAACCTACTTTTGTATTTCCTTTATGAATTAAAGATAGAGGGGGATAGAAAGAACCGACCTGTGTCTTGTGCTAATCCTTTGATCCAATCCCTCTCTTCTTTGACAGCTTCCAGCTACTTGCTCCCTTACTTTCCCAGCTTCACCAAGTTCCTATAAGATCACAGAAGAAGAAAACTACACAAAGACATGGATCTATATTCATAAAAAGATTAGTATCAGATTTAAGCTAAACATACAAATGTAACAAGCATCATGATACACAAGCATGTAGGAGAAACTCAAATAGTTTTATTGATATAACAAGAAGATCCAGGAGGAGTTACAACCGATGATTCCTGATCCAGCATCAACCTCCCAGCAAAGAAGCCCCTCTTCACCTCCAACAAATCATAAATCACCCAATGCTCTGATATCTATCTCAAAACCAACAGCAATTCTTTGCAATGTACAAAATTCCAGCCTCTGGATCTCTGGGATGAGGGATCCATATATAGATGTATGCAAGGAGGATGAGTCAGCTTATGATTTGATTAGTGTCTTCTCTCTATCATTTCTTGCTTCCACTTGGAGACTGAAAGCCTCTTACTCATCCTTGGTCGAACTCAGTGAGGCAAGTGTCATTGGAGAAGATTCTGGAAGCTTCCATTGTCTTTCCACCTCGCAGAATGGCACTGCCATTTGTCATTTCCTGCTCAACGCACCCTGATAGTGAATTTAGGTGCGTTGCAATGCACCCAGCTAGTGTATTTAGGTGCTATGCAACATAGCTAGCCAGTGGAGCAACTGAAATGATCCTGATTTGACTGATTCTGAGTAGTTTCTGGTGGAGAACTTCTGGGAGAAGCTGTAATTTGTTGACCTTGTTCCTTTAGGGGTTGGAACAACACTTTTAGGGACTTAGGAGCCCTTGGTTTATGGACATTTCATGCTTGGTGCTGCAAGGCACAAAAATGTCTATAACAATTTTTCCAGCATAACAATGCACAAACTTCTTCTTCTTCTTGGTCTTCCAAGCCTTGTATATATAAAGTTTGAACTCCTCTTTCCCTCCCTTATCTCATCAATGAGAAAATGACTTGAGAGAAGGACAAAAGGATTCCTTTTGGGGCTACATATTTCTAGATCAGCTCAAAATTTGTTGTCCTTAGGCAGTACTTTTCAAGGAAACTCAACTCAAATCATGTGGAGTGGTCCTAGACCGCTAACTAGAATTTTAGTGACTTGCATGACTATCGAAGGAAAAGTCACACGATATTCAATTTTTTCCTATCGAGTGCCTGCACAGGTTGATATTCCTAATTGGAATTTAGAAAACGTTTGATTTTTTTTATTTTCATGAAAATCTTCATGAAAGATTCAGGTGAAGATGGAAAATATTCACCTGTACATGTTGTGGTCTAACTTTGGGTGTCACTTGACTTGTACAAATATGTGTACGATTTTTCCATATTAACAAAAGCATTCCATCATGTTCAAGCAACCATACATCAATATATCATCATCATCTTTCAGTTGTTTGTCAAAATTTTAATTCCAACTTATACAGCCCTCTATGGCTATTGTCAAAATGATTCTAGTATGACTATAAAACCATGTAAAACATCTAGGTAAGCCTTTGATTCGTAGCAAACAGTTTCACTCTTAAGGATTTTTTTTTTGGGAAAAATATTGATTTGGGGGGGGGGGGGGGGGGGTGAATTGGTATTTTAAATTCAAACTTCCAAAATTTATATTCTGAAATATGTATGCTATTATTATTAAAGTAACTTGTGTATGTATGCTACTTCAGATAAGGAAACCAACATATATCCAGTTTATTGCTTTTTCATATATTTTATCAGATGATTATCTTTAATAATTGCATTAGTATATTAATTACTTATCATTTTGTAAAAAATAATATAATAAAGCATAGCAAACACACATAAAACACCAATATTTTAGGTGGAAACCCAGTGTGGGAGAAAAACACCACTACTATTGTCTTTGTATTCTTTATGATATAAAGAAAAAAATATTACATTTGTATTGATGTAGACTCTTGTCAGTATGCAGGTACCCACCTACAGAAGGCTTCTCTCATTCTCCAGCACCCACTGGAAGGGAGCTACAACCCCCTGAACGCATTTACTGACTCCTACCAGAAGGGAGGTCCCACCCCCTTTCTCAAGGCCGCAACCCTCAACTCCTTTTAGGCCCCTTTTCAGAATATTTCAGACTGGATCCACCTATCACACGTCCATCATACAAACCATATGCCACCTTTTATCAAATTTCCAAATTGGACCCATATCAACAATAAACCCAAACAAATATGTCAAACTCAAGCACTAATTTTAAGATATTATCACACTATAAAACAACTGAATTTCTGAAGCATCAAGTCACTGAATGCAGAACCCAACCAGAAATAACAAACATCAAATTCTATACGTGAATGCACTGAATAAGACTCGTGTATGTGCGTGTCTTCTATATATAACACATGCGTACATATCTCAAAATAATAAATAGTGAATCATTAATCACTGAACCATACATAGACCATTTCACCAGTTACAAATCAGACCATAGATCATACACCCAATCAAACTTTTGTCCCATTAAAACTGATCAATTCAACCAAATCACCTCAATATTTACTGTCAGACACATATCATCATGATAGAGACATCATCAAAAAATGATAGAAAATAAACCATACATTATCAATTGTAAACATCAATCATCAGTTCAAACCCTCATTTGTATACGTGACTTCCATAATGAATATATGTGTATGTATGCGCTTACCATACACAACATTTGCGTATATATCTTTACATACTGAAAAATATTTCACAAAAAATATGTGACCCTACAGAGATGGATTCACATATGTACGCAACTATTCCCAAACATGTTTGCATACAAATCTGAAAAACTTTCGTTGGAAACACAGTTTCACTCTCCGCAACCTTTACTGTCAATACTACATGCTTATGAATAACTCATTTAGATCATAGTAATGGCATCATCACATATTCATAAATGTTATCTATTAGACATTTGCAACAATTAAATCAATCAAGCATATATGTCGACATACTTAAAATATTTCATATCTGAGTCTTTTCCTTGCTCCCTGGTGCACACTTGTTTCAGATTAATTATTCATAGCCAACCCAATACTTGCATACCCAACACCTTGATCTCCATCTTTTTATATAGCTTTAGCCTTAGCCAATCCCTTAGTAATGTCATTGGTATTCTTTGACAGGATCAGATCATTGTTGCCACACTCATTACTATGGGCTAATACCATGGTAAAGACACCTGATATTCAAATTACCATGGTGTGGATTATGTACGCGAATCTTCTGCACAATAGATGTGTATGTGCATGACCTTTCTTCTCACGAACCGTGTATACTTTATCAAACTTTTCTTTTACCATCCATCTTTCTTTGAACTGACATTCCTTTATCCATGTCACCTATAACATTTGTACCAGTCTACATAATTATCCTCTTATCACAAAATTTAACATATTTATCAAGTAGATTGCCATCAAGGACAACACATTAGCCATAATGCCAACAATATCCCACTTTAGACTTGATGGAAACCATTTTGATCTTTCGTCACCATCTGTAAACACCTGCAAACACACCTACAAATATCAAGACTTCTTACCAAGCTTTTCAAGGATTCTTTTCCAAACACGAAGCTTCTCTCCCCCTTTTACATCAAGGGAAAAGGGCTAAACAATGTTGAATGAAGAATTCTCTTCCTCCTTTGTAGAGAGGATAATTGTTGGTTTGATCTGCCGAGTATGAGAACTAAATGATGACCATGCTCCCCCTGAGCATATGTTGAACCTTCTGAAGATAGACAATAGACAACAAGAATTTAGGACTCAACCAAAAAATGACCTTTCCTATGACCAATGACGCATGATTACATCAATCACCCAACACAGTGGGGTTACATATTTGACCCAACATTACATCAATTTCCAAAAATAATGGGATTACATACAAAGCATGACTTGATCCCAATAGCCCATACATGACTGAATATTACAATGACTACATCATGGGTCTTTACATGACCTTTACATCAAGGGACATATATGACATTTATAACCAAAACTAGGACCTCAACAATGAGGTTGTAAGATCATGATAGTCATCAACAACCACCATATACCATATAGGAACCTGTAACATGAATATTTGATAGCATCAACATAGAAGAAACATGAACATCCTCATAATCAAGAAGTAAGATAGGGAAATGGTGCATCAAACTCTTCAACATCATTGATAACTAGTGATAGAACAACAACATATAAATCTCCAGTAGTAATAGTAGAAATATCCAGACATCAGCAAAGATATGCAATAAGACAAGCTTATGAAACCATAATGCCAACAAGGACTTATAGGGTTATAATAGCTTCTCCCCCTAAACCAACAGACTACACCAAACCAATGTCAGAAGTAGAAGACCAAATATGAAATGGTGAATGCATATGGGAGGCTCCCCCTGAATGTGTGCCCTTTTTATCAATTACTAAGATGTATACACATCTTTCTAACTCAGAAAAAATTTATATATGTGACTTCCCTTCACACCATCTGCATACATAAAGTAAATTGTAGTAATTTACAGTCACGACTCCCCCTGAACATGACATACCTATTAGAAAAATTAGCAAAGTGATGTAGCAAGAATCATTCCTAATTATGTATGAGATATTCAAAGGAATCACATGAAAGTGACTCTATATATATATATATATATATATATATATATATATATATATATATATATATATATATATATATATATATATATATATATATATATATATATATATATATATATATATATATATATATATATATATATATATATATATATATAATATATATATATATATATATATATATATATATATAATATATATATATATATATATATATATATATAGAGAGAGAGAGAGAGAGATATAGATATAGATATATATATATATATATATATATATATATATATATATATATATATATATATATATATATATATATATATATATATAACTTGTTCCTTTGAAAGAACATACTCCAGTTTGACCTTCTATTCAAGCAGTTACTCTCTCAAAAAATGATAGACCTATTACCTCACATATAATAAATGAAAAACAAGGGGAAACATGATTTCACGGCATCTCATGATTGCACTTGCTTGGATTAGACCCATAAAATTGACTCATAAAAGTAATCTTTCAAATGTAGTTTTTAAGTCTAGATGCAACTAATCTTTCATGAGATATCATTTGACATTAGTTCTAATGAAAAATGATCATTCACTACATCCTACCCTAACATGCATATGACGAAGCTAATATGAAGTGTAATCATAAATTCAGTGCAACCAAAGTGAATCCCAAAGCAAATGCAAACCCAAACACATGGAGGATGCTACGGGCGGGAGGTGGGAAAATATGGTTTCTATGTGAGGTAAGAGGAATCCATAAGAGAAGGAATATGAGTCAATATAGAAATGTATATCCTTCCCTCTAAGTATTAATGGTGCAATGAATGGTTATCCTTAAGAAAATCTTATCACAATCATTGCTCATAATATTTTTCTTTGAAGATGTCACAAGGTTGTGATGAGAGGGGAATTAAGGGTGAGGGAAAGAAGGAGGGAAACAAATAGGTTTCTCAATGTGATGGTCGCATCTGAGAGGGGAGGTCATCAAGTGATAAAAACCCTGACGGTGTGTCCAAGTAGGTAAAGTACAATCAATTAGGGGCTCTTCCTCGACATTATACTTAAAAGGGGGCAAGGGCTTACGGTCACTTGATATCATATGACAAGGGGTGAGGTAACCACTCAATGAATACTCAAAATGATGAACAATAAAAAGGGCAAAGGGGAAGGTGAAGTTTCAACAGGGTCTTGAATATCCAACTCTAGCGGCTAAATTGATTTGAATAGTCTCCTGGAATCATAAGGAAGGTAGGTATGGAACCTTATTTCTTTCCTCGTTATAAGAATAAAAGGTGGGGTTCTCCTTAAAAGGAGAATCAATTATTTCCAATTGTCTTTCTTCATGTAAGGGAAAATAATAACTCTCCTTCCCAGGGATATCATTGGATATGTCATCGCAAGTAATTCCCAGTAGAAAGGGAAAAATATTCTCAGCTTCATCCTCTTTGTCAGTATCATAAATGGGAGCACAATCAAATTGAGGCTTGATATCACTCAAACTAGTAGGGGACCTAAGGGGGGTCCCAAAAGGGAAAATTCTAGACCAAGGGCAACAAATGGAAGCTTATCTCATTGTCACCTTAGCTAAGGGTCCCTTCTATTTACGTACTTTAACCAATGGGAGGAGACCTAGTATATTATGGAGTAATCGATGAAGGATAAGTCAATGAAAGGATGTGGAGTGACCCAAATAATCCCTTTCCTGAAAGATTTAGAAAGATAGAGATTATTTGCTTTCTAAGCAATGTATAATGTCTTCTAGGGAAAGAAAGGGAGGATTTAAGGGTTAGGTTTATGGGATATGACTTGTGAAGGAATTTACCAATCCGTAAAATCCTTGTTTAAATTGGTATCCTGGATGGTTCTTGAAGAATTATCTTTTCAGCCAGTCTAGGATAAGAGGAATGAGTATAGCAAGCAATGATGTTCTTACCCTAGACAAAGTGGGAAAGGATCAAAGAAATAATTTCACTTGAAGGTGTTGATTTGATCCTATGAGACACTAGCCTTGGGGATGTTAACAAAAAATTTGGTCCTGGAGCTAGGGTTTGGCAATTCTCCCAACTCCACCATCGAAATGGCTTCAAAATTTGAGGATGCCTTGAGGAAACACCAGCACAGGAGACCCTATGAGATCGAACATTTTGGAGGGCTATCTTGTCAGGAAATCGATGCCCTAGGTGCCCCAACTTGGCTAGATCTGAAAGAAGGTGAAAGGATGTGATTTTTGGTGACCACCTCTTAGTATATCAGTGCCTTTGTCTTGGGATAATGGATTATATGATGAAATATGAGAATTATTCTTGATTCTCAGTTAAGGAGGCCTCAAGACCACTTCGTTAGCATTCTAGGTCAAGGAGAAGCAATCTTGCAGCTTTTATACTTTGATGTGCAAAGGAGATGGCTCATCAAGGTCAAATTATTTAATGGAATTACGCCTAGGTTATTTGGTTCATATTACATGGCCCATACATTGAGATATGTTATAATAGAGACAAAATTCAATAATTTTAAGCAGTAAATGCATGGAGCAATTAGCCCTAAAAATAGCAAAAATCCTAGTCCAATGTATATGATAAAGTAAAACAAGAATAACACTAAAAGCATGTACTTACATGTAATACAGTATATCAAACCATCCAAAATTGACAAATGAGAAGCTCCAATATAAGATAAACTAATATCCACACATGAAAATTCATCCATAAAGCTCCAATTCATCCTCCAGAAAAAGTGTGAAATTTTCATGAGAGAGAAGAGATACAATCCAAAGTGATGATGAGAAAATGAGCTCATATCACTTGTATTTATACACAAATAAGCCCCAAAAATAAAATAATGTTCTAATAGTTCAACTTTTATTGATAAGCCCACCAAACTAGCTCGTAAATAAAAACATAAGCCTCTCAAGAGGTCAAATAATAATCTACGTATCTTGTAGAGCCCTCTAATAGGCCTAATGAGGTCCATGGGTGCCACAATGAAGAGTAGGACCCTCAAAAGCAGTGAACAAGGGATTGGCCCCTTGTAATAACCTATGGTGCTTCAAATGACATGTGGGGGTACACAAGTGTCCTCATGGGTCTCCAAGCAAATCAAAGATGCATGTAGATCTCTTGCAAGGGCTAGGATGATGGTGTAGGTTAGGCCACATCATCGTGCAAGTCTTGGATCATCTGCCAAGTGTATGGTGCAAATTAGGGGCCAGCTGGGAATGATGGATTAGGTGCATCTTCCTCATCCAATAAGTGAATCACGAGAAATATCTGAATGGTTGTGTGGGTCCATGGAGTATTGTCTATGACTGTAGAGGCCCATGGATCTCAATGCACACCATACATATGCCAATGTATCCCTCTGGAGGATTAGGACCCTGTATAGGGAGGAAAAACCCAAAAATGGAGACCATCTGCAATCCTACATAAGATCCAATGTGTCCCTTAGCCTTACAATACAAAAGTCACTATAGAAATTGAGTAAATGAGCTTACCAAATCATGCACCATAAGTGGGGACTTCATAATGGCCTTCCCTTCCATAAGGGGCTTTGGGATGTGCCAATGTCTCGTAAACCCCAAATGGGGTTAACCAATAATCCTATTAGGTGTTTTCTACTTCTAAAGGGGATAATATAGTCAATGTACATCCTTCAAAAGGTGGTGGCATGTGATAGATAGGTGAATGAAGTGGGGGATGAGAAGGGACAATCTTGGGTCACGTGTTGGGGTACAAGGGTAGCTAATAAGAGGGTAGCCCACACTTGGGTTTATAATGTATAGGAGGGAGAAATTGTGGTACATGAGGTGCCCTGGACTTGATTTTTCCACCCTTTTTTATGTCTTTTTCCTTTTTATAATTTTATTTGATTAACTGCTTGAGGCTCAAGGGGTAAGAGCATGATATATAAGATTTAGCAATGAATACCCTTTTTTAAATTGGGGTGGTTCATTTCCCACCAAGGGTCGGGACAATTATAGATTCCTATATGATGAAGGAGGTTCATAGAACCTGTATGAACCAACGTGATTTCCATGATGATGGGGTAGAGCTCATGTATTGGCTTTTTCTAACATGCTAAATGGGTTTTTCTCAGCCATATTTTGCATTTTGTGGTACATTTTCTTGTTGAATGTGGTCATTTATGATTTTATCTTGCTTTTTAGTTGCATCCACCTTCGAGCTTCAGTCCCAGCCATAACCCAAGGTGTGGGAAAGGGGAAGTTGCATGCTAACCCTATGTGGGCCCAGTGGAGGAATGTGGATCCAGGTGGGAGTAATGATGAATGGGGTAGTAATGAGTTAAAAGATGGTAATATAAGTGGATAAGGGAGAGGGGCCACGCAACCAAAATTGGGATTTCCCATGAAATACAATCCTTAGATCCAAATGGTCAATAAAAGAGATCCCACAGGACTAGAATCCAAAGTTAATAACTAAAAAGGGTCTAGGGGAAAAAAGCATAAACATAGCCCATTCTTTTTGTCGAATCCCCCCATTAATCCATGGCCATAAGTGTCCATCATAAGCAAACTACAATACTCAATTTTCAAATGACAAGGAATGCCTTCAGATTCGAGAGGCCCACCTTCAAACATATGATCATGGCATATGGGTGAGGGACCACATGGTTGGCTCAGGTGACGAAGAATTCGCACAATGAACTAGCTGGTGGATTTAAGGGGCTGACGGCTGCCAGATGAGGACCATCTTGGAGAAAAAAATTCTCCTAGAGACATAACCAAAAAAATGGTGGGTAACATATGGCTCCAACTAGGACGTGGTATCTCAAAGAAGTGTGTGAAGCTACTTGAATGGGAGGTCACAAGAACTCTCGAAATCTCTTGGTTACTGTAGAAATGTAACCTACACATATAATAAATAGAAAAAATTTTGGAAGCATGCTTTCACGGCATCTCATGATCGCACATACTATATGTTAGGCCATAAAATCAACATAAATTAAAATCTACAAATATGCACCTATCTACCATGAGAAATATCATATGATGTTATTTATAATGCAGAATTCAGCATGTGATGAATCCTACTCTACCATGCATACGATACAATGTCAAGTATCAAGGAAGGAAGGGATACGACTTAATTTGACTGACTCAGGCCAAAGTTCATCATTAACTTTGGCAATGTAGTAAATGTCATCTCCAACCTTTCCATGAATCCTGACAAGTATGGGATCTTTATCAAACAAGACCAAATCCCCATCCCTATATTCTTTCTTAGGCTTCCACTTTTTTCTTGTTTGAGAGATTGGCCACTTGAGGATTCAGATTTCCTGGGTAGGGAGAATATGGGAAGGTTTCTCAATCTCGCATGTCTCATAGTATGGTCTAGGCTTGATCACATGTGGTAAGTAAGAACGTTCCCTATAAAGGATAAAAGGGGTGCCATCGATTGTGGGATGGTTGCATATGATAGGTTCGTTTGAACATGCCCCCCATTGGTAGCTCCCCATTTCTAGGATAAAAACATCCCTAACACATTAGGAATATCAATAACAATAACATCCATGAGGAGGGATATATTGGGATTCCTAGCTAAAGAAGCCTTAAGGTCTTTGATGATACCTTCCACTTCCACAGGTTTGGAATTAAAACCACACACCCTTTTATATGGTCGAGCGATGTTGAAACCCAGTTGCTCCATAACAGTCAAAGGAATGATATTAGCAGAAGTACCTGAGTATAACATACAATTGTGTAAAAATAGGTCATTGATAGCCAAAGTAAGAAAGAAAGGATCATGCCCAAGGTTTTGGTCAAGAATATGATTTTTTTTACAGTTCTTCAACTATTTCTTCCTCTTGAATCCCCAGGGACATCTAAAGTTGTTATTGCTTCTCAGGAAGCTTAACAATCTTCTTTAGGGGAATAGGTATAGCCATCTTTCCTATGGAAACCCCTATTTCGAGGTCATGTTTAATTTCCTTCCCCTTTTTCGTCTTTTTGATGTATTCTTTTCTAGGAGGGTCCTTTTTTAGATTGGATTTCATTGGGGGATCCTTCTTGGCAGGAATATTTGGGATATATTCTTTAGGAGGGGATTTCTTAGGTGATGGGTCTTCCTTAGGTCATTCCCTAGGAGGTGAGGGGCCATTTCCCTTTTCTTTTCAGGAATATTGGACCCCTTTGAATATTCCCAGGCTATCCGAGTTAAGAATGGATTCTTCCTTTTCCTCCTTATGTGTGACCTCACTAATGGGAGGATGTGTGTATGACCCTCCTAGAAAAATGTTGAAGACATCATATTCTAGAAGATTGGCTTGCTCATCAGTCTTTTTCACCTTTTCTTTCATCCCCTTCACTTTCCTCATCCTCAGATGAAGAGTCTAGCTCAATGGCATTAGTTGGAGCCAATGTGTTTGGGATTTGAGAAGAGCTTGGGCTATCTTATTCACTTTGGTTTTTGAGAAAAGGCTTCTCTTTAGGGATGTAACTTGATTTTTGGGCCATTTCTAAGGTGGTAATTTTGTTCATGATAACCCTGTCATGTGTATTGGCTTCTTCGATGAACCTTTCCATTCTTTTGATAATTGCAAGGAGAGTTTCTTCATGTTGATATTTACACTTCTCGTTCTTGGTTTCAAATTTGGCTATAGGGGGATCATTGATATCAACCTTTGAATTTTTTAAGTTTTCTTCAACTTACATTTCCATTTCTTTAGCCCAGGCCAAAGTGGATGGTTTCTTATCCCTCAACACATAGGTGAGGTGACCACCCACTACCTTTATGAATTTGTCAAGGATGTTTCCTTGAGATGGCTTCAAATGATCAGATATATATTTGACTACCCTATAAAACTTTTTAATGTACTTACAAACATATTTTTGACAAGGTTAATCCTCTCTACAAACAGAGACGATCCCTTTATCCCAATGAGTGGGTCTAGCAATTGAAGTGGCAATCAACTAGACATCTTCCTAGATTATAATTGCAAATTAGAACGAGAGAGATTACCTACCTCATTCTTATGTTATTCTGATTTCCTTTGTCGAGATCCTCTAACTGCTTGTGTCACGGACTTGTTCCTGCTTCTTTTAGTGCTTATGTACCTGCAAAAGTGATCAAGAGACAACAAAGCATGCCAAAACCAATAATACAATAGTAACCTACTTAGCTAATCAAGAAATGCCAAGCTAATAGATACATGAACATATATATTTTGGGAAGATGAACTAGCAGTTGTATGTTATTTAAATAATAATGGGAAGCTTACAACCATAGCCTTGATGTTGAAAGGCTCTCCTTGAGTGGTAATCCAATTCCAAGCCAAGAAACTCTCAAAACACTCCTTCTCCAAGTCTAATGAAGATCCTCTAAGCACAAGCTCAGCATAGCGGTGAAAATGGACATAGATCAACCCAGCCTCTAACCTGACCAACCATTTGGGAATGGGAGAAGAGGAATTTATAGGCTAGAAGAGGGAGTTAGGACTTATCCAAAGATAGGATTAGGCCCACATCTCAAGGAGGTAGCTCGTAGGGATAAGACAAAGAGTTCAAGTTAGGATGATTCGACCTTATCTATGTGAAACCACCTCTATCTCGCCGCTCTAGAAGATTCTAGATCACGAAGCTTCTCATCCTCTTTGGGAAAATTACCTTTTTGGGATCATCACGGGTATGCGATAGAACATAGTGATTCCATCATGGGTCAAACATGGTGCAAGAGGTGACCATTGTAGTTTTGAGCTTCATAAGAGCGATAACCCTCATTTTAGGGTTTTAAGAGTTATTTTTTTAGGGAAAGTTCCAGACATTTTCCAAGAAAAGTTAAATGAGGGATCTGAACTATATACATGTATGAGTATACTGTATAATGATCATGTTTCGGCCACTTTGAGGTATGTCACAGGGAAGTGTAGGAGGCGTGACAAAATACTGTGTAACAAATTCCCCCTAAAGCATGAACGCAGAATGAGGAGTGATGGCCCAGATGATTTAGGAGCTCTTACAAGGACGAGGACATGTGCTGTTAGGAGACCTGCAAACCAAGGACGCATATACATATACATATTAGAGATCAAGACATGAATCTATGGCATGGCTGCAGCCATCCAATATATAAGGATCATCTATAATCTAAGATCCAAGGCATGGACGCAGCCATCCGATATAGAAGGATCATCATAAATGTAAATTCCCCACGGTATGGTCACAACCATCCATATAGTAGAAACATGCGTACAATCATGAATAACATATAACTCCACATAGCCTGAGTTATATCAGACAAAACTTAGGGCCTTACGCTCCATCCCACCTGATCAATGTACAAATCCTAATATGTGAATAAATGTGTCGCAGTCAAACATGCTAGAAAACCACCTGATTACCGGCCATTTATGTAGACCATTAACAGGCATGAGAGGAACCACCCTTAATGACAATGGCTCTCAAGGTACAACAGTGCAATCCATGAATGTGATAATGAAGCTGGAGTCAAACACTCATGGAATCATCCAATCGAAGTTCAATGACAAAAACCTATCGTCAAATGCGAAGAACTTGCCATTAAGGCATGCAAGCTCTAAGGTACTAAAAGGGATTTTCTAAGTCATCTTCCTAGATAACGATCTGAATTCGATAAGAAGGGACCCATCGAAGGAGGGTCATAATGAATCCCTCATCATTAACACGAAACAAGGAATAAAGTGGAATGAAATGAGTATGATTCAAGACCGTAGCAAAGAGTTATACAATGTATAGGTAATAGACTACAGATTGGACTTCTCTTAAACATACTAGCGACACGACTTCAGAGTGTGGCAGCATTAGACTCAACATAGGACCAAGGGTCATAATGACGATGTGCAATAGTCAAATGAGAGGTAAAATGGATCACCGAAACCTAGAAAGACAAGTGACTAAGTGAGGATATCCCAAACCTGACACGAGAAATAGGTAAGTGTCATGTCAAGAGCAACATGCTGCCTATACAAAGGGTGATTCATCTTCATTTTTTCCCCCACTATTTCTAGTGAGTACCTCTTTATTTTTACACAAGATTGAAGAGGATATAATATGCTTGTCGTATAATTTCACCCTTCAGATGAATCCATCGTAGTAAGTTTTATGAGTCTTAGGAAGGAGAAACTCACACTCGTCATGGTGACAAGTCTTTCATCATTTAATTTTAAAGATTTTGACATAAGAATAACTCAGTATATTTTTCACATTTAGAGATTTTGAAAAAGAGATGAAAAAAAAAAACTCCATCACGTCCCTTTTTGTAATTTGTCTCTCGAATCTGAAAAGGTAGAAAACAATATTCGAGAGAACCTCTTGATCATGTTGACTAAGGTGTACCTTTTTCGTACAATAGTCTATCTCAGTCCAGAAAAGGGTTAAACTTATACTGAGTAGACGTCATTTGATTTAATTTTACAAGTTTGAAAATACAAGTACTCTGCAATATTTTCATATTTTTGGAGTCTGAAAAGAGGTGAAAGGGGACTCCACCTAGAGGAACGAGTGGTATAAAAGGATAGCAACTGGTTCCGATCATAATGAAACTGCTCAAAACATGTAATGGTTAAGAGGTTGTCTAATAAGACCATTTATTGTAGATGTTCCTTAGGCAAGGGTAAAACAACCAAGTGAAAGCATATGATCGGCCAAGGAGATGGTGACAATGGAATGAAAAAACCAAGGCTCATCTGCAAAAAATTGACTGACAAAAAACGCAATCACAAGATGTAAAGTAGGCATGGTTTCATTTTTACACAAGCTTGAAACAAAGATAAACTATGCTTGATATTGGTTTCATTTTTACACAAGATTGAAACAAAGAGAAGCTATGCTTGAATTTGGTTTCATTTTTACACAAGGTTGAAATGGAGACAAACTATGCTTGGATTTGGTTTCATTTTTACACAAGCTTGAAACAAAGAAAAACTATGCTTGAGATAAGTTTTCATGCCCCCAGCATAATGACATAATTCAAGGTACATGCCCCCCAAACTTCATTTCATTCACCTACATAGATTATTGGTTACTAACAGGTAGATGGAATGAAGGTTCACTTACGAGATCAAGTGAAAGACTTGACTGGGATTTTACGAGATCTAATCAAAGACTTGAATTGGAAGGGATTTGTTTCATTTTTTAACGATCTTGACACAGGTAAACGAACTATTCTCATGTGACCTATTTCATTTCTTAACGAGGTTGACATAGTAAAATAACTATCCTCATAACCTATTTCATTTTTTAACAAGGTTGACATAGTAAAAGAACTATCCTCATGACCCTTGTTTCATTTTTTAACAAGCTTGACACAAGACAAGGAACTCTACTTCGTATCCCTTGGTTACAGACCAAAAGAGGACATGGCTTCCAGGAGGTTCTCATCAAATGGGAGAACAACACTTTGAAAAGGATACATGTCCAAGGATCTAATTGAAAAATAGGGTTGCAATGCCCCCATTACATGGTGTACTACATCGCCTACTAGATTATCAGTAGATTTGGGCATGGAACAGGAGGCCACATAATTAACTTGTGGCGGGGGTGATACTGCTTGCACATAAGAACCATTTAGGGATGATGGTTGAGCGATACTTGATTCAGGACCAATGAATGTAAGCTGATCAATGATCACAATGCTTCCTTCATGCAGGAAACACATCACTCGAAAGATGGATGAAACAAGAGCTCCCATGACGTAAACATGGTCACGGCTAAGGAGTAGATTAAAATCCAATGGGCCTTGGACAACCATCACGTCTATATAGATAGTCTTTCCTCCCAAAGTAATAGGAAACTTAAGAAGGATACCTAATGGTTGACTGGTTCCTTTGTTAAAGGCTAACAGATTCTGGGTGATGGGGACAAGCTGAGGAGAACCCAAAGCTTGCCAAGCAGTTAAGGACAGAATACCAACAGATGCACCCTCATCTACGACTGTGCTAAGCACGGCCATATGGTAAGCCTGTACTGTAACCTAAAAAGGCACATAAGATGGAAGGCGATATCCTGCCAATCGACTCCAATCAAAATAAGTGACTAAACTACTCAGAGGGGGTGTCGAAGGAACATGGTACTTGACTTATTTCTTGATGGGAACATGAGAAATGCTCTCATGTACCTCGAGAATAGGAAGATTTACCTCCAGTTCATTTGAAACTGAAGAGACCAAAAGAACCTAAGAAGTATGAGGTTCACTTTCTACCGAAAAGATGTGGTTAACTAAAGGTGGAGTCAAGTCTACCAGTTTCTCAACCAATGGTTGGTCAAGAATGGACTCACAAGACTCACTTTCAGAGAGACCAGGGTTGACAAAATATGAATTTTGATCAATCACTAGATCAACTAGTGAAGGATCAGGGGAAAGCTTTTGATACCCAGTCAAAAGATGAGGCTAGGAAACTGTAAGTTTTCCAACTCTTTGGAAGCTTCATCCATAAGAGGACAAAGGTGAATGGGGTGATTACCTTCACACAACTTATAGGGAAATTTGACTATTCGCTTTTTCTCATGAGCTTTATTGTTACTAGTTGAGGGTTTGATACGAGCATGATCACTAGAGACTGATGACAAAGGTCGATGTGAACTTGAAGACCAAACTTTTAAGACCTTGGGAATATGATGACAATTTCGAAGAAGGTGGTCACCCTTACATAACATGCAAGGGAATTTATTTTCTGTGGCTGGTTGGAATATTTTTCTACATCAGTTGCATCTGTAGCAATGACTGCTTGGTTTCCCCCTCGCTTATTTTGCTCCTTCTTCTTCGGCCTCTTCTTCTTATTCTTAGCTTCCTGGTTACTAGAATCTAGACTTTCACTAGGTGAAGAGGAAGAATGAGGTGAAGAAATAGGTGAAGAAGGGAAAGGGTCAACTTTAGGATCAACATGAGGTTGATTTTGTTCAGGTGGAGGAGAACTTGGTTGAAAAATAGTTTGGACACTCAGAACCACCGAGGTTGAAAATAACCAAACTGGCAGACCAATGGTCAATCCAGGAAGGGACAATGTTGCTAGAGTGCCTATATTTACGAAAGAAGGAAAAGGACTAGGATTCCTGTCAGAGGGGTTTCCTTGACTGGTAGACTCGGGAAATGTTTCCATTAGTATCAACCTAAGATCTACTAAGGAGCATTTCCATAGGAAGGATGTTGTTCTATGGTCAATTAATTTTATAAATTGAAACAAAAACTTTTCCTTTTCATATTTTAAGAGTTGAGAAAAGGATGAAAATGTGACTCTAGTTGCTTTCGATGATTTAGTGAGCTTGAAAGGACAAGTTGCTCGATGATATTTTCAAATTTAAAGAGTCAAAAAAGATCGAAATGACTACTCAGGTAACTCTAGGAAAAAAGGATTACCAAGTAACTATGAACTGCAATATACACCTCAGCAAATAAATTTACCAAGGACTTGACATACATGCAAGCAATCTCCATGAATGTTGTGTTCGGTGTATCACGTTTACAGGGCAGCAGACTCGGCTTCCTGTGGATAAAGGTTTGCAACCTATGGCGGTCTCCCTTTACATACATGATGGTACAAGGAGCAAAAGTCTGTGTTAGCGATGTCTAATGCTAAAGTGAACAACAGCTGCTAAGTTTTAAAGACGTCAAAACACATCTCTAGCCTAGACCACTAAGTATGAACGTTAATGTTACAAATTCTCCTTAGATTAATTGATATATTTTAAAGTTGATCTTCAATTAAGTTTCAGTTTTGAGGCTCAAAACGATGTCACCTAAACACTTATGATGCAACTATATGAGAAAAGGAAAACTTTATTTTTCAATGAAAGCTAGACTAATCAAGGGAATAAATTTCAATAAATAATGCATCAAACAAAATGCATCATGCAGAATGCCTTCAACTAACTTTCACTTTCGTCTTCCAAATGCAATGCCAAAAGTAAAAATATTGTCAGTTTTCACGATCCTAAATGCAACTTTTCAAAAGAAAAACTACTTTGGCTTTACTAAGATGCACTTATGTGAACTATGCTTTTATTTTCGTTTTGAATGATTTGATGCACCTAATACAATTTTTAACTTTCAATCACTGAAAAATGTAATCTATTCTCAATGATGAATCTCAAAAAATAACTTTTCAATGCAACTAATCTAATGCATTTCCATGAAAAGTAAATTTCGAAGTACAAGCTAAAATAAATGCAAAACGATGTTTTCAATGATTTCCACAGAAAACAATACTCAATCAATCAACAAAACAAATGTCTCAATGACACCAACAAGCAGTAAGCAATGACCAATGACTAGAAACCCTAGAATTCAGTCAGATTTCACTTCGAAGCCAATGAGAGAAATTTTACAAATTAATCAAGGCAATCAATCAAAACATTGACAAATCCAAGCATACAGGATGGGAAAAGACTTAGGGGCCAAGACACACTGGATTCTAAGGAAGAAATCTTAAAAATTTTCACATTCAAGGATCATCGTTATTTTATATACCCAAACCCGTGATTATTGCTACTTTGCATAGGCAAACCTGTGATGGCATCACTACTTTGTATAGCAAAAGTAGTGATGATTTCAGCACGACCAAAAAATGAAGAAATGTGTTTTCATTGCAACTATAAAGGTAAAAACCGTGATCATTGCGACTGTAAAGGTAAAAAACCGTGATGCCATCGTGACTGTAAAGGGTAAACCCATGATGGGCGAGGAATATGGGAAAAAACTAAAAATATTCCAAGAAACAATCCAGACTTAGCACTCTAAGGCAGTAATCAGTGATGGTATAAACCTAGACTGATGCAGACAAGTCGAAAAATCGACAATTGGTCAAACTAGTCAAAAGATCAGGGTGAAAGATTGGATGGAAAGGGTCATAGGTTCCCCAGTGGAGTCACCATTTTATTGACAAGGTTAATCCTCTCTATGGATAGAGACGATCCCTCTAGCCCAATGAGTGGGTCTAGCAACTAAAGTGGTAATCAACTAGACATATTCCTATATTATAATTGAAAAGTAGAATGAGAGAGATGGCCTACCTCGTTCTGATGTTATTCTGATTTCCTTTGTCTAGATCCTTGAACTGCTTGTGTCACAGCCTTGTTCCTGATTCTTTCAGTGCTTATGTACTTGCAAAAGTGATCAAGAGACAACAAAGCATGCCAAAAGGAATAAGAAATCCAATAGTAACCTAGTTAGCTGATCAAGGAATGCCAAGCTAATACATACATGAACATATATATTTTGGGAAGATGAACCAGAAGTTGTATATTATTTAAAGAATAAAGGGAAGCTTACAACCATAGCCTTGATGTTGAAAGGCTCTCCTTGAGTGGTAATCCAAGTCCAAGCCAACAAAATCTCCAAGCACTCCTTCTCCAAGTCTAATGAATAGCCTCTAAGCACAGGCTCAGCATAGGGGTGCAAATGGACATAGATCAACCCAGCCTCTAACCTGACCAACCCTTTGGGAATGGGAGAAGAGGAATTTATAGGCTAGGAGAGGGAGTTAAGACTTCTCCAAATATAGTATTAGACCCACATCTTAAGGAGGTATCTCATAGGGATAATACAAAGAGGTCAAGTGATCTGAAATCACCATAAGTTAAAATTGATGTAGAATTGATTAGCCATTAATGAATTGAATGTTAACTAAAAGTGTGGAAACCGAGAGAACTGCTTGAGAAGAAAGACTTTACAATAGCTGATAAAGCATAAGTAATATGCAAAACAGTAATGAAAACAGCAAATACACAGTGATACCAGACAACCAAAGTTGATTATGGAGTTCGTCCCTGATGGACTACGTCTCCAGGTCCACTTTCAAGATGGGCGACTGCTTTATTAGGATTGATACAGAAGAGGTTGATTGCATAGAGATTTGACCAAACTAAATGTGCATGCAGGCACTTCTGGTCACTATCAAATGATAGCTCTCTAAACCAGCTTTCCAACGCCTATCATGGTTCCCAATTCCGGCTCTGGATGCTCTTGTTACACTGAAAACAAAAACAGCCTCTAACCTCCAAAATCTACATACAAAAACTAAAATCACTCCTCCTTCTCAATGAGAACAAAACTACCTTTTAAAACCCATCAGATGCACTCTAACTCCTTCATGTTGATTTTAGGAGTGAATCAACTCAAAATAGGGTTTGTTGGTTTCGATCCTGTTAGGTTTTACCACCTTAGGTTTCATATGCATGGTCATCGCATTAGTTTAGAACAAACTGCAACAATAAAACCCACAAATAACTTTATATTATACCATAGCCATTGGTGGCTTACTGACCAGGCAGAGGAGGTTGACCGCCCATGTGAATAGGTTGCGGTCTAACCACCAATTGCCACCTCCGTAGTCTTCCCCTGGTGGTTCCGACTACCAATGCTCCGGCGGTTTGGGTTATGATTTTTTCACATGTTACGATTGATGCTGACGGTTCTGCTACGGTCAAACTCTCGGTGCCAACCCTTACGACTTATAAACTGGTCACATAACCATAGTCTCCATCATGGTTACAGTTACGGTATCTGATTCCCGACGGTTAATCTAGCTAAGGTCAATGCTAACCTCCTCTGGCCGCTTACATGGTAACTGCCCCGCAGTCTTCTCCCACGCGGTTAAGGCCCGCAGTTTATAACTATGGCGGTTTAATGTAATGTTTTGTATCATTTTTAATATATATGCAAAGGTCGAGAGAGGGTTTAGAACATAGGCTTAGGTTTTAATGTTTTGTTTATTACATAGTTTGTATTGCAATGAGGTCTGATAGGTATAGGATGAGGGTTAGGCCCTTTAATGTATTGAAATATAGTTTTAATACATATTTTAATGTATAGAGGTAATACATTAGGTTAGGGTTATATGTTTTAGGGTTTGAAGCTTAGGTTTTTACATTAGGTTTTTAAAATAACCCTTTTACCACCTAATGTCACAAAGTGACATTAGCAACATCGCATGATGACAACCCGTCGACAACCCAAATCCTGCGAGGCAGAAGACAACACATGTCGACGACCAAATCTTGGCAGAACTGATGAAAACCTCATGTCAACAACCAAGTACAAACCCATATCAACCATATACATTACCTGGATGACCTGAACCATAAACAACACGGTCGACACTGAAAAACACCAGACTGATTTGCTGATGATGACATTGAACCTGTGTAACTGATCTGACGAGATCCTCCTAGATAAATCCTCTCCACTTGAAATATTTTTGACCACAAAAGTTTGACTAAACAAATAGTCGATGAGGGTAGAGCTCCCTCACTCTCCACCTTGCCCTGATGATGTACCAATACATTCAATCAATCAACTGAAAGTGATGACCCTGATGATGTTGACCATGGCACATTTTGAACCAGTTACCCGTTCCATCCATCTGCAATATGAGCAACTTGTGAAGATGGTCAAACAACCTGTTATGAACATGGGAATTGACTTCTTTCCATGAAATACCATGAGTTAGTGATTCATAATCATTGTTGAAAATAGTATCTACAGGATATTGTTCAATACCATTAACATGTATTAACAATCTATTTTGCGGAACGACGGAGACAATCAAAGACATTCTTGACATCAAACTAGCTACTTGACTGGACATACTTTCCTGCTTCTTGATTACTAAGTGACCTTCCTGCAATAAACCTATCAAACTGTACGGTGACAACTGCTGCAACTTAGTTTGATTTTGAAAGTATTGAGTTAGCTATTGATTTGTTTGAATCACTTTTTCTTCATTTATTAAATGATGTTTCCATTGATTAGCACATTCCCCTTATGCATAAGTTTCCCTTAGATACTTTGACACTACTTTAGAAAAGGCTTTGATATGAAAACAAATAGGCTTCCTCTCCACTTGAAAAGAGGCTTCCAAACTATTTGCAACATGAAATGGTGACACAATACAAGAGAAATTTAACACTGACTTTCGCCAATACTGACCTGCATCCTTGTAACTATTAATTTCCAAACTTGAACTAGATTGATTCATTCTAACATTAGGAACAGGAGCATTAGGCATCAATTGTAATTCATGTTGTATTCCCTGCTTATCATTAAGATGTTTGGTTTCTTTAAATAGAACTGGAAAATTTTCTACCTCTTTAATCAAACTACTTTTAAGCTAAGTTTCATAACTTGAACAAACATCATGTTGATTCTTATGTTGTTCCTTTACACACATGATTACAAATCTCTTATTTGAACTTATTAATCACTTCATCTGATTAGCATTAATATTCAAATTATTTTTACTTTGATGTGCCCTGACAATAAATTCAACCCATCTTTCTTAAGGTGATATTTATGTTCTCTCCTGTAAAATACTACATTACGATCATAAAGATAAGGACTTCCTAAGGCAACTCCACATATGTCTACTGGAACCACATCTAATCCCACTTCATCAATGTAATTAGCTGTAATGGAAAATCTTAATCGACACTATTTGGTTACTTTTATCTAAGTTGATTTATTTAGCCATCCTAATGGGTAAGGTCTTGGATGATTTTGTGTCTCCAAACCGAAATTCTTAACTAAATATTTAGATATTAAATTCGCCTGTTATCCACTGTCAAACATTGTTTCTATCTTTGTGTTCTTAGAAGTTATCCTTATGTTAAATAATTCAACTATTTTATCCTCATTTGAAGGATTTATGTTTGATGAAGATGCAATAGTATTCGAACTTGAACCAGTGTTAGAAGTTTTACCTATCGTAACCATAGCAGTTATCCTCCTTTCATCACCTAAATATAAACCTAGATCTTGCTGGACTACTGCAATTTCCTTCTTTTCATCCTTATCCTTAAGGAAATTTTTGGGCTTAAGTTTTGGATGAATTTTCCAACACTTAGATTCATCATGACTGATTCTCTCGCAATGAGAACAAGTAGGTCTTTCCTTCTGAGCTATCGCTGATTTATTTCTCTTCAAATTGTTCTTCCCTTTACTATCATTGGGATCTTTGATTTCCAAATATTTGGATGATTGCGATGAAAACTTGAATGGTTTGCCACCTGCTTCAATATGTATGTCCTGAACACACACTTCATCAAAATCATCAGTATTAAACATCAATAATGTATGTTGAAAATATGAATGTAAATTGTCGATGTAATTTAACAAAGTTTCATGTGTATCCAATGAAATACCAAGCACCAATGCTTTCTTTTTAAACTCTTGAGTAAACTCCTGAACACTCTGTCCTTTACCTTGCCTCAAATGTTTCCAATCAATAATAGCTTGCTGCATGTATCCCAAAGGATAGAATTGTTTCCTAAGAGCTTTTAAAAACTTAGACCATGAAGAGATGACTTTTCCTTTACGCTTTACATCTATCTGAGTTTTACTTTCCCACCAGATTAATGTTGTTCCCCCCATTCTAAGTGTAGCTAACTGAATTTTCATTTTATCATCACAAATGTTCTAAATACGACAATACACTTCTAACTACTTAATCCATTTATCTAGATTTTCAAGATTCATTTCGCCATCATAAATAGGTAACTCAAATTTTACATCAAGTTTAAAAAGAGATGTTTTCTTAGGTTTCTTTTCTGTTTCATATTTTGCATTGGAAGAAGAAGAATAAGAAGATGGTGATGGAGATGATGGAGGTGAAGGTGGTTTATCAGCCTTGCCTTTACCTTTTTCCTTCTTCGATGTCTTTGAAGAAGAAGTTGCATCTCTCACCTTCTTGTCTTCGTACAGTTCTCCCAACATCTGCTGCATAGTCAAGAATGCTTGTTGAAACTGTTCATCACTCATCTTAGTTTCAGTGTTTTCACCTGCATCAGATCCTGTCATGGTCAACTTATGAACGACTCGTCGCTTTCCAATCTCTGGATCAATCTTCTCAAGGATTCCTTCTCCACGTTGTGACTTTGACCTGGTTAACATTCAATGGAAAATTATACAAACGCAACCTGCTCTGATACCAAATTATATGATCTGAAATGATCATAAGTTAAACCTGATGACCCTCATTTTAAGGTCTTAAGAGTTATTTCTTCAGGGAAAGCTCCAAACATTTTCTAAGAAAATTTAAAGGAGGGATCTGAATTGTATACATGGATGAGTATATTGCATAATGATCATGTTTCAGGCAATTCGGGGTATGTCACAGGGAAGCACATGAGGTGCGACAAAATATTGTGTAACACATCTTCCCTTCCCTTGGTTTTTGGAATAATTTTTGAATGTTGAAGGTCCCTTGGGCATTACATGACCACATTTTCATGAATAGGTCCTCAAATTCGCTGGAGTCTTTTATGCATGCAGGGGGAAGGCTAAGGTACCAATCTCTTGCTTGTCCCTCAAGTGATAAGGAAAAAATCATGATGATCTTGTCTTCATCAAATATCATTCTAGGGGGCATTTTTCAGTAAAATTATTCAATAAAACCATTGGCAGTCCAAGTAGCATCCCCTTTGAATTTGGACAACCATCGGTTATATTTTTCAAGTAATGGCTTAGGATCATTACTTAACTTTAAAGAGGAAAATACACTAACCAAGTTTCTTTCACTCTTGGTCATCTTGGGTTGATCCTTTTCAGAGTCAGTGCTTGAACTAGATGGAATCTTGTGTCATGTATCACTGACATTTTTAAATTCAAGGAAAAGGGTGGTTCTAACGGGCAATGGAGTTTTCTCTCCCTTTTTTGCAGCAACCATAGTTAAAGGAGGAATGTTGTCACCTTCAAGTAAACTACGGGATTGGATGATGAATGGAGTTGCCAGAGCAATATTTTATAAATGTCGTCAATGAATCAATTCCTCAATGATTCACTAGGGAGGTAGACCTGCTTCCTCCCCGGAAACGGCACCAAAATGTTACCACTTAAACTAGAAGGGGACCTAAAGGGGGTCCCTAAAGTGCAAATTCTAGACAAAGGGCAACAAATGGAGGCTTAGCCCACTGTCACCTCAACTAAGGCTCTATTCTATTTATGGAATTTCACCAATGGGAGGAGACCCGATATATTATGAGGTCATTGATGAAGGATAAGTCAATGAAAGGATGTGGCGTGACCCAAACAATCCCTTTCCCAGAAGATTTAGAAAGATAGAGCTTACTTTATTTCTAAGCAAGGTATAATGTCTTCTATGGAAAGAAAGGGAGGATTTAAGGGTTAGGTTTATGGGATATGACTTGTGAAGGAATTTCCCAATCCCTAAAATCCTTGTTTAAATTGGTCTCCCAAATGGTTCTTGAATAATTGTCTTCTCAAAGGAATGGGACAACATGGGACCAAGTGGACCCAGTCTAGGCTACGAGGAATGAGTATAGAAATCAATGATGTTCTTACCATAGACAAGGTGTGAAAGGATCAAAGAAATAATTTCACTTGAAGGTGTTGATTTGATCCTATGCATCACTAGGCTTGGGGATGCTAAGGAAAATTTTGGTCCTAAAGCTAGGGCTTGGCTTTTCTCGCAACTCCACCATTGGAATGGATTCAAAATTGGAGGAGACCTTAAGGAAATACCAGCGCAGGAGACCCTAGGATATCGAACTTTTTGGAGGGCTAGCTTGTCGAGAAATCGATGCACTAGGTGCCCCATCTTGGCTAGACCACCTCTTGGTATAGCCAAGTTGGGGCACCTAGTGAAAGATTGTTATTTTTGGTGACCACCTCTTGATATATCAATGTGTTAGTCTTCGAAGCATGGAGTCTATAATGAAATATGAGTAGGATTCTTGATTCTGAGTCAAGGAGGCCTCAAGACCACTTCGTTAGCCTTCTAAGTCAAGGAGAAGCAATCTTGCAGATTTTATACATTGATGTGAAAAGGAGATGGTTTATCAAGGTAAAATTATTTGATGGAATTACCCCTAGGAGACTATGTTCATATTACATGCCCATACATTGAGAGATGTTATAATAGAGACAAAATTCCCCAATTTTAAGTAGTAAATGCATGCAGCAATTAGCCCTAGAAATAGCGAAAATCCTAGTCCAATGTATATGACAAAGTAAAACAAGAATAACAATAAAAGAATGAACGTACATGAAACAAATTACATCCAACCATCTACAATTGAAAAAAGAGAAGCTCCAAGATAATATAGACCAATATCCACACATCAAAATTCGTCCATAAATCTCCAATTCATCCTCTAGAAAAACTGTGAAAGTCTCAAGAAAGAGAAGAGATCCAATTCAAAGTGATGATGAGAAAATGAACTCATCAAAATTGTATTTATACACAAATTAGGAGTTCGAATTAGCCTCCTTGGCCTACATAAGCCCAAAAAAAAATAGTGTTCTAATAATTCAACTTTGGGTGACAAGCCCACCAAACTAGCTCATAAATATAAAAAAATAAGCCTCTCAAGAGGTCAAATAATAATCTATGCATGTGGTAGGGCCCTTTAAGGGGCCTAATGAGGTCCTTGGGTGCCACAATGAAGAGTAGGACCCTCAAAAGAAGTGGGCAATGGGTTGGCACCTTGTAATAACCTTTGGTGCTCCAAATGACAGTTAGTGGCACACAAGTTTCCTCATGGGTCCCCAAACAAATCGAAGATGTCTATAGATCGCTTGCAAGGGCTAAGATGATGGTGTAGGTGATGCTACATCGTCGTACAAGTCTTGGATCATCTTCCAAGTGTATGGTGAAAATCAAGGGCCATATGGGCATGATAGATCAGATGCATCTTCCTCATCCAATAAGTGAACCACAATCAATCTCTAAATGGATGTGTGGATGCATGGAGTGTTGTCTATGGCTATGGATCCCCGTGGCTCTCAACCCACATCCTACTTATGCCAATGTAGGCCTCTGGAGGATTAGGAACCCGTATAGGGAGACCAAATCCAAAATGGATACCACTTGCAATCTTGCATAAGATCCATTGTGTCCCCTAGCATTCTAGCACAACAATTCATTAGAGAAATCGAGTAAATGAGATTACCAAATCATGGACCACAAGTGGGGACTTCATAATGGATTTACCTTCCATAATGGGCTTCGAGATGTGCCAATGTCTCCTAAACTCCAAATGGGGTTAACCAATAATCCTATTAGGTGGTTTCTACTTTTAAACGGGATAATATAGTCAAGGTGTATCCTTCAAAAGGTGGTGCCATGGGATAGATAGGTGAATGAAGTAGGGGATGAGAAGGGGAAGCCCTAGGTCACATGTTGTGGTACAAGGGTATCTAATAAGAGGGAATCCCGCACTAAGGTTTATAATGTATAGGAGGGAGAAATCATGGTACATGAAGTACCATGACCTTGATTTTTCCACCCTTTTTTATATTCCTTTTTCCTTTTTATGATTTTATTTGATTAACTACTCGGGGCTCAACGGGTAAGAGCATGACGTATAAGATATAACATTGAATACCCATTTTTAAAGTGGGGTGGCTCATTTCCCACCAAGGGTTGGGACAATTGCAGGCTCCTATATGATGAAGGAGGTTCATAGAACCCATAGGAACCAAGGTGATGGTCATGATGATCAGGTAGATCTCATGTATTGGCTTTTTCCGATGTGCTAAATGTGTTAGTCCCGACCATATTTTTCATTTTGTGGTACATTTTCCTATTGAATGTGGCCATATATTCTTTTATCTTTCTTTTTAGGTGCATCAATCTTCAAGCTTCATTCTAGGCCATAATCACAAGGTGTCGAAAAGGGGAAGGAGCATGTTAACTGTATGTGGACCCAGTGGATAAATGTTGACCCAGGTGGGAGAAATTATGAATGGGGTAGTAATGAATGAAAAGAGGGTAATATAAGTGGATAGGGAGCAGTACCACACAACAAAACTCAGGGATTCCCATGAAATACCATCCCTAGAGCCAAATGGTCAGTAAAAGAGATCCCACAGGACTAGAATCCAAGGTTAATACCTAAAAGGAGTCTAGGGGACAAAATCATAGACCTAGCCCATTTTTTCCACTGAATCCCCCCATTAATCTATGCCCATACATGTACATGATAAGAAAAATACAATACTCAATTTCCAAATGACAAGGTATACCTTCATATTTGGGAGGCCCACCTTCAGAAATACGATCATCGAATATGGATGAGGGACCACATGGTTGGCTTAGGCAGCGGAGAAATGTCACAATGAGATAGATGGTGGATGCATCTGGGACATCTAGCTCCAACTAGGACATTATCTCTTAAAGAAGTTGTCAAAGCTACTCAAAAGGGAGGTCATGATATCTCCAACAATCTCTTGGTTACCATAGACCTGTCACCTACACATATAATAGATGGAAAAACTTAGGGCAACATGATTTTGTGGTGTCTCATGATTGCACATGCTATATGTTAGGCCATAAAATCAATAGAAAATAAAATATGCAAATATAAACCTATCTACCATGAAAAATATCATATCATTTTATTTTTAATGCAAAAATCGGCTTTCAATGCATCCTACTCTACCATGCATATGATACAATGTCAAGTCTCAAGGAAGGAGGTGATATGACTTAATTTGACTAGATCAATCCAAAGTTCATCATTAAGTTTGGCAATGTACTAATAGTCATCTCCAACCTTTCCATGAATCCTGACAGGTATGGGATCTTTATCACCCAAGACCAAGTCCCCAACCCTATATTCTTTCTTAGGCTTCCATTTTTTGCTTGTTTGAGAGATTGGTCACTTGACAATTCGAATTTCCTAGTTAGGGAGAATATACTAAGGTTTTTCAATCTCAGATGTCTCAGACTTTGGTCTAGGCTTAATCCCATGCGATAAGTAAGAAGGTTACCTATAAAGGATGAAATGGGTGCCATCGGATTGCGGGATGGTTGTGTATGATAGGTCCATTTAAACATGCCCGCCAACGGTAGCTCCCCATTTCCGGGATAACAACATCCCCCACACATCAGGAATATCAATAACAATAACATCCATGAGGAGGGAGATATAGGGATTCCTAGCTAAAGAAGCCTTAAGTTCTATTAACACCGAAAATTTGTACACCTACATTAAAAGTTTCCAACAAAATGCACAGATGGACATTTTTCCAACCGAATACATTAGGAATATTAAAAAATCAAAGGTTCTCCTAAGATCCAAAGTTTATAAAGGAAATAAATTAAGGCTACATGTAGATTTCTTCGATAAATGTGCACACGACATATCCTCAAAAATCCTTGTGGTTGCAGAAAAGGTGACTCAGCAGTCTGGGACCACTCTACACACTTGGATTCAATTTCTTGATACGAGATCAGCCTAGTACAGTCGAATTCAAGTCAGCTTGGAGAAGTACAACCCTCAATGGAATCCTCTTGTCCTATTCATGCGTCTTTATCATACATGTACCAAGAGAGGGAAGAGGGTTTCAAAAAACTCTATATAAATAGGACATGGGAGAACCAAAAAGAGGAGACATTATTATGTTGGCCAAATTTCTTGTATGAAAACCACCATTTCATTGTTGAAACCAAGAAAGTGAAGAGCACTAGCATGTTGGCCAAATTTCTTCTAAGAAACCCAACATCTTAGTGAGTGAAGAGGAATCCACCCTTTGGAGAGTCTTCACACTTCTTTTAGAGAAAGGATAAACTTGCAAAGAGATTGAGGAAAAGAAACCCCCTTGCTAAGGATTTTTGAGCTCCCTAGCTTAAAGAATTCTCTTCAAGTCTCTGAGATTCTAATTGTATTCAACCTTTACCACCATCAATCAATAAAGGGACATTTTTCCATATATTATTGATGTGTTTGCTCCATTTTAGCATTGTTTTATTCATGCACCTCTTTGAGTAAGTTTATGTTTATGTATGCATTGTTTCCACTATTTACAATGTTGTGTTTATTTAAGTCTATCCACTAACAGCACCAATTTTGACTATGATATTTTGAAGGTAACAATCCACTGCTAAGGGAGTGTTTTTTGCTACACTTGTGCTCCAAAAACACTACAAGAGGAATGGAAACCATACTGATCTCTTTTCATTAATCTAGATATTGTTTGTAGGACCTCCTCTTTGCACAAACATCCTTCAAGGCACTCCTCACCTCCCTGGATTTTTTATAGTCCCCCAAGATCTGTTCTCGTCCACTCGCTTTTTTCTCTGACAAAAGTGAAGAGCACGTCTGTTTCTACAAAAACCATGAAGCGCACGTCTATTTGTACCAAAGACACGTAGCAAATAAAAAACAACAAAAAAGGCTTGTATTTTTCAGTTTTCTCAGGTGATTGGCAACCTCTAGTGAATTTCCTTCACCTCTACATTTTTTGTTTTCTGTTCAATACCCCTGGTTGCTTGAATGAACCCTAATTCATCAAGCAATTATATATATATATATATATATATATATATATATATATATATATATATATATATATATATTATTTTATTTTATTTTTATTTGCAACAAATACCTGCATAGCGTAATTAGGGAGGAAAGTAAGTGGCCATAATCCACATATGTTTTCAAACTATTTCGCTTAATTTTATGCAAATCACATTATCTTAATTAGTGAAGCAAGTGGCCCATTATCCATGAATCTTACTGTTAGCTCTGCTACATAGCTTTGATTTTTGAAGGTCAGAAATGAGCTTGGTCCGCTCGGTTATGCTTGAAGGAGGCTCGTGGTGGTCATTCTCCCTTCCTTCTCTCACTCCGCTTATCCTCCATTTCCTCTGTTTTTCTTCTAAAAAAAAAACCCAACAAAACCCCTTTTGTTGCAAGCCCCGAGTGCTAAAGCCAAAACCCCATAAAACCACACCCATACGACTTTGCACCCTTATGAAATCATCGCCTTTAATCACAGTCGTCGATTTCCGCCTCCTGATCCACCAGCTCTCGTCACGCCCGATAAAGAAACTTACACGATTAAGTCCCCATCGTCCAATCATCTCTGCTAAGATCAGATGGCCTTCGCACTTTTCGCGCCCACAAAGTGATGGAACGTTAGTGCGTGATGGAGAGCGGTTTTTCTCTCTCCTCCACTGCTACGTGTCATGCGCTGAATGGGATCGCGCACCCTCGTCCTTTTACCGCCCAATGCCCAAAGGTGGTGCGATCGATACCACTTACCGCTTAACCTCCTATTCCCGCCCAATAACGGTCGTGCACCTTCGCCACTCGATCACCGTTGGATCTACCCGCCTGAGATCCAACGGCCCACATTCATCCCGCTCCTATCTCTTTCGATACCCTCTGCCAAGCCATCTCCACTGTCTATTCTCCCGATCTGACAACCGATCTTTCTCCCTCACCCCACTCATCCACTTGCCATGCAGTCTGCGTCCCTTGATCTTTCCATATGCCCGAAGGACGAAGGCAACCGGCTCACCAGTACCAGTCGCAGTTGCTCCTCAAAAACCATATTTAACAAATAGTATGGCTAAAGGAAAAAGGACAGAGCACAAGCATTTAACTGCATTTAGAAGTTATGGAACTTCATTGATAAAAACACTCCAGTTGCCTGAGAGGACAGTAGAGCACCTGGAAAAAAAATCAGATTCATCCACTGAAGCAAGCAAACGCACTTAGAGACTCTATCAGGCAGTTAAATGCAGTTGGTGGTCAATTATGACCCCTCCATACCTAAACATGCAAGTTCCTTTGTAATGAAACTCTATATATACCGAAAAACAAGATGTAATCAAGGTTGATGGTTGATGTTTTGATGTAAGGTTCAACTTCGGGAGACTGTAACTCTTTTGACACAGCATCTCATCTTCATTTTTAGCTAATACAAGCTTCTTTTGTTTTTAACTACTCATTTTCCATTTCTCTTCTGTTCCAAGTTGTGCCTGATATGTTGTATTCTTGAGCCTCTTGATGTTTAGCATTAGAGTAGTTGTCATCCTATCTCCATGTTAAAGTCCTGTATGTATCATTGAATAAGCTATTCAGGTTTCTCTTCATCTAGTGCTAGGGAGCTGTCATCTTGTCTGCGCATTAGGAGACTAGATTTGCAGACTTCTTTACTGGTTGCAGCCGGCCATCACATGGTCTTGTGCATCTACTGGTGTGGTCAGTATTCTCCATATTCACCCAATCCTTAAACTATGAGTAGTTGGTGGTCTAAAGCCTTGTAGTCTGGGGGTGTTCACGCATGTCTGGAGTGAAACAAAATAGAAGTGGTTATCTGGCTTGGACAAATATCATTCCTTCCATTCATCCATTTGCAACAATAAGTTGAATTTATATGTTACCAGGCATCTCCAAGTTACAACTTAGGAGAGTTTCTTGGAATCCTAACATAATTGGCATTGTTGCTGGGGAGAGGAGATTGAAGCTCAACTTTCCTAGAAGAATGACACAAATCCAGCTTTGATGATAGACAAAGTATGGACACATTTCCTATTGTAATCATCTATCTGGTGACTCTACTGGAGGACCAACCTTTGGCGACTCCACATTACAGTTCTGGCTCAGTTTGTGAGCCATACCCAGAGAAATCCTCAAAAATCACCAGTCGACCCAGTGCCTGACCCTGAGAAGATTGTCAAGCAAAGAAAAACATCACAGAAAGGAGCATCAGGATCAGGTAAGCCTAAACAATCTTATGTATCTCTACAAGAAAGGCTTGTAACTGAACATGTACAGTTTGAAGATATAGAGCCTAGCATTATCAGTGAAGAAATACCCTCATAGATTTATAAAGCTCCCTGTTCATTAAGTTCCTTTTTGGATCTCAGTCCAAAGAAAACCTCCCACACAGTCCATCACATTCCTTTATCCCTATCAATCATTTCTCAGCTCCCTGCCTTTCAAACTGTAAGTATCCTTCCACCTACCTTAGTCATGGAAGGCCCACAAGCTCCCACTAAGATGGAGAGAATCATAGCTGCTAGGTATGGACCCCTGGTCCTACTTGTTCCTTTGAATGCCATGCCTACAGGAGAGTATCAAAAATACATGCCTAAATTCACTGGTATGGAGGGAGTAACAGCTGAAGAGCACCTTGAATCTTTTTATAGTTATGCCGATAACCTTGATATCAGTGAGGATGATGTGTGGATGAGAGTATTTGTCCAGATCCTTGATGGAGAGGCTAGAAAGTGGTTCAGAGAGTTGACCCCTAGTCTATAGCAAACATTGAAGCATTAGATGATGTGTTTCTAAAGCATTGGAGAGATAAGAAAGACCTACTATACTACCATATTGAGTTTGGAAACCTCAAGAGAGAAAATGGGGAATCATTGTATGATTTTAATAAAATATTTAAGCATATGTATAGCAAGATACTAGCTAAAGTGAAGCCTACCCCCACCTCTGCAAAACTCACCTATGCTAATGCATTTGACTCTGACTTTTGCTTGCTGTTAAGAGAAAGAAGATGTGCCACGCTGGCTGAAATGCAGGGTGTAGCCCTAGAGGTAGAATCTAATATCATGGCTGCAGAAAAAATCAAGGGTCATGCTGATAGGAGGAGGCCGAGAGGTGAAGCTTCCACCTCCTCTTCATCTTCAGAGTCCAAATTAGATAAAATGACTAAGATGATAGAGTCATTGGCTGCTGAGATATCTAAGCTGAAGGTTCAGCATAGTTCTAGGAAGGCAAGACTGCCTAATTCATTTGCTCCCAGAAATCCAATTTCGTTCTGAAGAGAAAATGATCAATTGCAGATCATTTAGAGAGGAAAGGAGAACAATTAAGAACAAAGAGTTAAGACTCCTTTTCAAAACGTAGTCATGGAGGAACAGTTCGATGTAGAGGATGAGATTCACTGCATGGAAGACAAGGGCAGTGCTGCCTTTTTGACATTGGCAACCTATGAAGAATCATTACTCCAGGAACAGACCAGTCAAGAGTGGTACATAGAAGCTATTCTACAGGCTAATGAACAACAAAGGTATAATTTGAGGTCAGGAATGAGTAATGTCAAGGAAAACCCTGCCCAAAGAGCTGTTGTCCCCACAGAGCAGCAGACCAGCAAACAGAAAAAGCCAGCAGCTGATCCAGTCATCCCCAAAGCTCCAGCTCAAGAGGTAAGAGGCCTTGACAAGTTCCCTTCCCCTTTCAATTTTGAATTAGAAGTCCAGAAGTTAAAAATATATGTGCCTCTAATAGAACTTTCAAAGAGTGAGGTGCTTAGAAAGCCTATCCTTGATGCCCTTGAGCTAAAAGCCTCACAAGCCTCCCATGACTATGTACATCTGCAAGATGATAAACATGCAGTTGTGCTTAGCCCAATGACTGAACCCTTTGATAATAGCTCCCCATCATTCTATGTCTCCCTGACCATTCATGACAAAACCCTCCATAACTGCCTGCTAGACACCAGTGCCAGCCATAATCTAATGCCTAAAGCTGTCATGGAAGAGTTAGGCCTTGACATTACCAGACCTTATCATGATCTATTCTCCTTTGATTCAAGAAAGGTAAAATGTCTGGGATTAATCAAGGACTTGGCTATTACCCTAACTCAGCTGCCCATGAAGAGCATGATGATGGATATTGTGGTGGCAGATGTTCCCCCTAAGTTTGGTATGCTACTTTCTAGAGGGTGGATTAAGAGGCTAGGTGGAACATTACAAAATGATTTATCTTATGCCACTGTCCCAGTTTTTGGAGGGGAGAGCAGGAGATTAGACAAAGAAGCACAGCTGGCCTACATCATCAGTGATGAGAAGAATCCTTTTAATCACCCCATCTATGCTGTGGACACTGATTTTGGAGCATGTATTCTCCAAATTGAAGAATCCTAGAGGGCCTCGTTGCAACTCAAGAAACAAATAGTTCAAGCCATCGAAGAGCAAGGAAGTCAAGTTTGGGAGATGTTCTTTGATGGAGCATGTTCAAGGGAAACTGCAGGAGTAGGGGTGGTGCTAATATCTCCAAAACAAGAAAGCACACATCTGTCTTTCAAGCTAACTTTCCAAGTCACCAACAATATAGCAGAATATGAGGCTCTGATATTGGGCCTTAACGCAGCTAAATACCGAGGAATCAAAAATATAAAGGTGTTTGGAGATGTTGATCTCATCATTCAACAAGTGAACAAAACATTTCAAGCAAAGCACCCAAGGCTGAAAGCATATAGGGATGAGGTATGGAGACTCAAAGATTCTTTTGACAATTTTCGTATCTCATATATCCCTAGAGTCAAAAATCATCTCATCGATTCCCTTGCTATGTTTGCTAATATATTTATTCCTCCCATGCCTCCCAGACTAGTTTACGAAGTTCAAATAAAATATAGACCATCCTTGCCTGATAATGTCCAGCATTGGAAATTTTTTGAAGATGATGATGAAATAAATAGGTTTCTTCAGGTCATTGATGAATTCTTTGAAATGCAAATTGACCAAGAGAATGAAGCCTTGGAAGAAAGCCCCCAATCCTAGCTAAAGAACAAAATTGGTAAAGATAGCATTGTCCAACTACCCAGCAACTATATACCTAAAGGCCTAGTTCCCTTAGAAAAGTTGTTTGACCAGAATGATGTGCCTTATAAGGCTGCCCAAAAAGAAGATCAATCTGCAGTCCATAAGCATAACATAGGGAGCCCAGAACATCCAAAGTATATAAATATGTCCACCCATTTGTCTGCTGCCCAAAGTTCTGAATATTGCACCTTGATGAAGCAGTTTGCTGATGTCTTTTCCTGGGAGTATAGTGACCTTAAAATGTATGATAAAAAGATCATCCAGCATAAGATCCCCTTGGAGAAAGACACCATCCCTTTCAAGCAGAAGCTGAGACCCATAAATCCTTTGCCCCTTTCTCTGATTGAGAAGGAGATCAAGAAGTTGTTAGCTACAAAAATCATAGTCCCTCTCAGATATTCAGAATGGGTAGCCAACTTGATAGTGGTGAGGAAGAAGAGTGGAGAAATCAGGCTTTGCGTTGATTTCAGAAACTTAAACAAATGCTCTAAGAAAGACAATTATCCTCTACCCAAGATGGAGCATTTGCTGCAGAAAGTCTCGGGAGCCAAAGTGATGTCTTTGCTGGATGGATTTTCAGGGTATAATCAAGTTGTTGTGCATCTAGATGACCAAGAGAAGACTGCATTCACCACTCCTTGGGGTACTTTCATGTATTCCAAGATGCCTTTTAGGTTGATGAATGTTGGAGCAACCTTTTAGAGAGCTATGGATATAGCATTTGTGGGAGAGAAGGATAAATTTGTCCTTATCTACCTTGATGATATCACAGTATACTCCAATAGTCGTCAAGATCATTTGCAGCACTTGAGAAAAGTATTTCTGAAATGCAGAAAGTTTGGGATATTAGTCAATCCTAAAAAGTCACAGTTTGCTTTAGAAGAGGGCAAGCTGTTAGGACACATTATCTCTACTGCAGGCATCAAAATAGACCCAGAAAGAGTAAAAGCAATACAGACCTTGTCCGTCCCAAGATCAAAGAAGGATATCCAGTCCTTTCTGGGCAAGATAAATTTTGTAAGGAGGTTTATTCCAAATTTTGCAAAAATTGTAAAACACATCACCTCCATGTTGAGGAAGGGGTAAAAAATCAAATGGACTAAGGAAGCAAGAAGATATTTTGAATCCATCAAGAGAGCCATTATGGAAGTTCCTACTTTGATCAGCCCTGATTATAGCAAGGAGTTCCATATATTTTCATTTGCCTCTGATGACACCCTGTAGCAGTGCTGTTGCAAAAAAATGATGAAGGGTCAGAGCATCCAGTGGCATTCTTTAGTAAAACCTTAAGGGATGTTGAACTGAGGTATGACATTATAGAAAAGTAGGCCTATGCTCTTATCAAATCCTTGAAAGCTTTCAGAACATACATTTTTCCCTCCAAGGTAATTGCATATGTGCCCTCTGCTTCACTTAAAGATGTCCTAACGTAGCTAAATGTCGATGGAAGAAGGGCTAAATGGATTGCAAAGCTGAGTGAATTCAACATAGAGCTGAAGCCCACCAAGCTGGTTAGAGGTCAGGGCCTTGCCAAATTGATAGCTGAAGAAAATTGTAGGGTGCTGGACATAAATCTCGTAAGCACAATTTCAAAAGATGAACACATAGAAAAAGTATTTGAACCATGGCAGAGCCAATCAGTGGTAGAAAATCTAGCTTCTTATCAATGGTATTCTACCATAGTTGAATTTTTGTTGAAACTAGAAGTCCCTTCAGGCCTAAGTTCAAGCCAAGCTAGAACCATTAAGCTTAGAGCAGCCAAGTATTGCATTCATGAAAACTTGCTCTGTTGGAGGGACCCATCTGGAATCCTTCTAAGGTGTCTGGACAAAGAACAATCCATGGAGGTCATGCATCAGTTTCATTCTAGCATCTGTGGAGGACATCACTACTAGAAAACCACGACCCACAAGATCCTCAAAGCTAGTTAATATTGGCCCACCTTATTTTCTGATGTCTTTTCATTTGTTAAATCTTGTGACAGGTGCCAGAGATTTGAAGGAAAACAACAGTTGAAAACCCTGCCCTTAAAGCCAATACATGTCAGTGGTCATTTTCAACAGTGGGGCTTAGATTTCATTGGAGAAATCAACCCACATTCCAGTGGCCATCACAGATGGATCTTAGTAGCCACTGACTATTTCACTAAATGGATTGAGGCCATCCCTACTAGGAAAACTGATCATCATGTGGTCATAAAGTTCTTGACAAAGAATATCTTCACCAGGTTTGGTTGTCCACATAAATTAGTCACAGACAATGCAGCAGCCTTCAGGGAAAAAGAGTTGGTGGACATGTGTAACTCAATGGGCATTAAGCTAGTTCATTCCACCTCATATTACCCTCAATGCAATGGCCTGGCAGAGTCCTCCAACAAGAGCCTGATAAGGATAATTAAAAAATTGTTGGAAGACAACAAAAAGAATTGGGATTCCAAGCTTAAGTATGCACTGTGAGCTGATAGGGTCACCACCAAGAAATCCACAGGGAACTCCCCATTCAAACTGGTATATGGCACTGATGCCATGTTCCCAATTCAGTTAATAATCCCTGTAGCTAAGTTCTTGCAAGAAGAGCAGAATGAGGAAGAGGACATGGCAAAAAGAATCACTGACTTGGCAGAAGTACATCAGATCCGGGATCAGCTGGTTGAGAAGTCTGCAGCACATCAAAAGAGAATCAAGGAAGCTTTCGACAGGAAGGCAAAGATAGACAGTTTCCAGGTTGGAGACTTGGTTCTTAAGTGGGACACACTGAAAGAGAAGAAAGGCAACCATGGGAAGTTTGATGCTCTATGGACTGGACCTTTTGTCATCACTCAGATCCAAGGGAATAATACTTTCATGCTGCAAAGTATGGAAGGAGAGACAGTTTTCGATGGCCCAGAAAATTTATGTTGTTTAAGGTCCCCAAGCCTTAATGTTGTAAATATGTTGTTTTATCAGTTTTAGTGTAGGCCCAAATTAGACTCCATGCCCAATGGAACACTAGGAAATTTTGCTAATCTGGTTTTCACAGGAAAGGCAATGGTCTACAGTTCTTGAGACCTCACAGGGAGGATCTCATCCCCAGAAGGAGCCAGTGTTAGCTCTGCTACATAGCTTTGATTTTTGAAGGTCAGAAATGAGCTTGGTCCACTCGGTTATGCTTGAAGGAGGCTCGTGGTGGTCATTCTCCCTTCCTTCTCTCACTCCGCTTATCCTCCATTTCCTCTGTTTTTCTTCTAAAAATAAAACCCAACAAAACCCCTTTTGTTGCAAGCCCCGAGCGCTAAAGCCAAAACCCCATAAAACCGCACCCATATGACTTTGAGCCCTTATGAAATCATCACCTTTAATCACAGCCGTCAATTTCCGCCTCTTGATCCACCGGCTCCCATTGCACCCAATAAAGAAACCTATGTGATTAAGTCCCCACCGTCCGATCATCTCTGCCAAGATCAGATGGCCTTCGCACTTTTCACGCCCACAAAGTGATGGAATGTTAGCGCGCGATGGAGAGCCATTTTTCTCTCTCCTCCACCACTACGTGGCATGCGTTGAATGGGATCACACGCCCTCGTCCTTTTACCACCCAATGCCCAAAGGCGGTGTGATCGATACCGCTTACGGCTTAACCTCTCGTTCCCGCCCGATAACGGCCGTGCACATTCGCCACTCGATCACCGTCAGATCTGCCCATCTAAGATCCGATGCCCCACATTCATCCCGCTCCTATCTCTTCTGATACCCTCTGACAAGCCATCTCTGTCGTCTATTCTCCCAATCCGACGGCCGATCTTTCCCCCTAACCTGACTCGTCCACTCGCCATGCAGTCCATGTCCCTTGATCTTTCCATATGCCTAAAGGACGAAGGCGACCGGCTCACCAGTACCAGTCATAGTTGCTCCTCAACAACCATATTTAACAAACAGTATGGCTAAAGGAAAAAGGATAGAGCACGAGCATTTAACTACATTTAGCAGTTATGGAACTTCATTGATAAAAGCATTCCAGCTGCCTGAGAGGAGAGCAAAGCACCTGAAAAAAAATCAGATTCAGCCACTGAAGCAAGCAAATGCACTCAGAAACTCCATCAGGTAGTTAAATGCGGTTGGTGGTCAATTATGACCCCTCCATACCTAAACGGCCAAGTGCCTTTGTAATGAAACTCTATATATACCCAAAAAAAAGATGTAATCAAGGTTGATGGTTGATGTTTTGATGTAAGGTTCAACTTCTAGAGACTGTAACTCTTTTTAAACTTACAGCGTCTTGTCTTTATTTTCAGCTAATACAAGCTTCTTTTGCTGTTAACTGCTCATTTTCCATTTCTCTTCTGTTCCAAGCTATGCCTGATATGTTGTATTCTTGAGCCTCTTGATGTTGAGCATTAGAGTAGGTGTCATCCTATCTCCGTGTTAAAGTCTTGTATGTATCATTGAATAAGATATTCAATTTTCTCTTCATCTAGTGCTAGGGAGTTGTCATCCTGTCTGCGCATTAGGAGACTAGATTTGCAGACTTCTTTACTGGTTACATCCAGCCATCACATGGTCTTATGCATCTGCTGGTGTGGTCAGTATTCTCCATATTCACCCAATCCTTAAACTGTGAATAGTTGGTGGTCTAAAGCCTTGTAGTCTGGGGGTGTTCACGCATGTCTGGAGTGAAACAAAATAGAAGTGGTTATCTAGCTTGGACAAACATCATTCCTTCCATTCATCCATTTGCAACAATAAGTTGAATTTATATGTTACCAGGCATCTCCGAGTTACAACTTAGGAGAGTTTCTTGGAATCCTAACACTTACTACTAACCAAACCATATTTTTTTGGGACTAGGAGTGAATTTTACCAGAGAAAGTATGTAATCCCTACTTTCCTTACATCTCCTAGGAGAACCTTCTCAAAAATATTTGAATTTCCATCTCCCTTATTAAACTCCAAATAGTTTAGTAGTAAAAAAGTAAGTGGCCCATAATCCACAAACAAAATTCTTTTTTCCATGCAAGGAACAACCAACACTTAGTGTAATTAGAAGGATATTGAAAAGGATCATTGCATATCCAAATCTTATCACACTTCGTATTCTCACCTGCATCACACACTAAGTCTCCATACACTTTTTACTCAAAGATCATCTATCTTTTGGATCTTTGGTTACTTAGTCTATTTTGGCTTACAAGGTCACCCCCTCAGTGAATTAAGTCTCTTTAAAAACAACCATAACTTGAACAAATTAAATTCCCCCATAGGGGCAACCAAAAAATTTATAGTTCAGGTTAGGACCATTGAGGGTAGGCATCCCATAAGTTGCAACGGTCATGATTCACCAGTGAAACATATTTGCTGACTTTCTAGGGAGATTACAAATCCTTCAATCATCCCACAGAAAAGAAAGCTCAATCATGGAAGAGACCCAATTCAGAGGGGGTTCGGCTTAGGCCCAGTGCATGCGGTACTCTTTGGGGCTACCTGACCCATCTAGTGCTCGGTACTGGTAACTGATTACCAAGAAGCTAAATACTTGAATGCTCACGTGGGATGAAGGTACTTAGTGACCAAATCTAGGGCATCCTTTCCTTATAGGTGATGGTGCAGGCAGCACTTGAGCCTCATTACCATTACCTTGGTTGATTCCTTGGTTACTAGAAGGTGTCGCCAGTTCTTTTGAGACATTTCCCCAGGACCCATCAGAGGTTATCTCTGCAGGGTCCAATTACTTTGAACAACGGATAGGATGGTTTGGTCTTCATAAGACTCTTTATCATACACAACAAACAAAAACCCTTTTTTTGTTTGCTTGGTCACATAGTTTAATTAAAGGAAAATAAACCATTTATATTTTCACTTTGCTTTATGTATGTGATCCAATTGCATTTATATTTATCTCCTTCCCTCACCAAACACAAAGTAGCGCACAATCTAAATTAACACCATAGGGGACCCCATGGCTCCCCATCGATCTAGGCATTTTTTAAACCTCCCCCCATTGCCAGGAGGTGTACCAGGACTCCCACCATTTAGGTGGAGAGGACGTCACTCAGCCACCATTATTGGATCTTCCTTTATTGGTGCAACTTTGCTTGGAACTCCTCCTTGGCAAGGTACACCCTTCACCACTCCTAAAGGATCCCCACACGCTATTGTTATCACCAAAAATTGATCATCTAGCCATAATTCACTAGATGGATCGAAGTACACCATGTAGGTCCAATTTTACCATAGTAAAATTGCTTTCACTATAAGAAATTACTTAATAAACCACATTTGTTAAGTTATTTCTGGTTAAACCCATGAAGAATAATTAAATAAATCACTATTTATTTAATTATCTTCTAGGAATAATTAATTAAACCATTATTTAACTAATATTCCTTGTCATATTTGACCCAGTTATGAGAAATAAATAGATAAATCATTAATTATCTTATTTTTCTCTAGGAATAATTAATTAATCACTAATTAGTTATTATTCCTTGTCAAGTTTGACTAAATCCCCTAGGAATACTTAAATAAATCATTATTTGTTTATTATTCCTTAACCATATTCCTTGAGATGATAAATAAATCATTTATTTATTTATTATTTCTAAATAAAAGTATTTAACCAATCTAAATACTTTTTCCCTCCAACCAAATATAATAAAATATTATAAATGGTTAATTTTAGAATTTGGTTAATAATATTTTATTATTTCCCATTATTCGAGAATAACCTAATATTTTGTTATAAATAGAAGGGTTTTACATTCATTCTTCACTTTTGAATATTTTCATTGTTGCACTCACAGTTGTAACTTTGATTATTATCTTTGTCGAACACCATTTTCTTTTCCATTTTGAGTTCTCATTGAGCTCAAACATTTTGTTTGTTGGGTTTTACACATTATAGAGGAGAGAGACTCTACAAAAGTTGAATACAATGAGGATAGCTAATAACCCATCCCATAGAGGGTGATTGGTAACATTATTTGTTCCCTTCACAGGTTTCATCTAATAAAATATATTCTTTATATATTAGGTTTCCATTAGATTATTGGAGTTACTTGCACTTATTTTATTCCATTTTACTATTTAACTATTTATGTTGCGTAGATCATGGTTTTGGCAGGTTTTGTTTCTATCATTTGCTACAAATCTATATTGTTTAACAGTCACTTTTATTGTTGAGGCTATTTTTGATCCACAATCTAAAGTGGTTTCATTTCATACACCTTCGAGAAGAACACTACATAACAATTGGCGACTCTGCTAGGGAATTTCTAATTGTCACCAATAGATGGTGACTCCACTGCATTTTTAATTATGATTCAGAAACCTGGGTGACCTTCAGTTTTCAGCTTAGGGTTTTTCCTTTTTCAATCTCTTATTGTTGTTTACTAGAATTCTAACCCTAGATCAATGAAATTTCTAACTTACGCAAGTTTTCTGGTTATTTTTGCAGGTCACAGGAACCAGCCACAATAGAGACAACAAATTTTTCTAAGACTTGCCCCCCGAGAACTGAGGAGCAGAAATCACACTTTTTTCCCCAAACCTGTTGATCCGAATTGGATCCATGAAAATTATCAAAATGCTATGACTGTATCAAATCAGGACAGACTTCAAAAACTTGTGAACAAAGAGCTATCAGGAAGGACCTCTTAACAGTGGTAGTTTGTAGCCAGCAAGGAACGATGAGGACCTCGGTCCAAGCATGCTGACTGAGGCCCATGGAGACTGCGCAGGATGCAAACTAGCGGTTAGGAAGTCCAGATCAGAAAACTCGCAGTTAGGAAGTCTGGATCGTTGGGCAAAACCCCTTGAGAAGGACAGGCCCCGAGTGCTCGGACACATGGGAAGCCAGGAAACCGTAGGGAAAGTGCTAAAGAGAAAGGCGGGTCCCGCACTCCAAAACTGGCAGAATATCGAAGGCACTTTTGGCGGTAAGCAGATTTGGCAGAGAACGAGTGATTCCACACATTGCACGATGCGTGTCTAGTGGATGAGAGAGAAAACCGCCTCTCATCGTGGGCTAATGGTCGAGCAAGTCAACCATGCGATAAGAGTGAACACCATAGGATCTGGGGGCTCCAGATCTAACGGCGGAGATTGCGCCCAATGAGAAACCAAATCTAGAGGGAGAAATAAGTTATGGCATATAAAAGTCTGAAGTTTGATTTGACCACTGAGTTGGCAGATGAATCATTACACAGCGTAATTGAAATACTGAACCATTTGAGGAAGAGATGGCACAGTTCGTGAGAGGACAAGTGGCCACTTCCCTATGAGATGTTACGCAGTGGCGATGACACAGAGGCAGGGAACTCCAATCGAATAGCAGCAAGTGACCTAAAGGGGAAGAAGAGGAAGCGAGCAGTTAGAGGATGGATTGGATTTAAGCCATGAATGAACAGACAGAGAACAAGCAAATAAGCAAGTGAGAAGAAAGAAGGAGATAGAGAGCCAGAATAGAAAAAAGCAAGAAGCTGAGAACAAAGAGCCAAGCTGACCTACAGAGTTAAGGTAGCATCGAGTAGAAAAAAGGCTTGAGAGGTTCGAGTGATCCCTGTGAAGATATCTTTCGGGAACTGGGTACCAAATTGGACTCACCCCATTAAGACCATTTGAGGTCAATACTTGGTAAGGAAGAGTCGTTGCACTCTAGTGGCTTGGGGAACCCAAGTACCACCCTGCTAAGCATCATCTGTTCCAGGAGACTCAGATTGAGCTCCTCCTTGTAAAACTCTGTTCAAAGACATAATAAAAGAAGGCCACCATTGAAATTTGGACCGGAGATGTAGCCCTGGAGGATAGGGTGAACTCCTTATTAATTTGTTGTGTTCGTGTATTTGCTTACTGTGTTTCTCTTACTGTTTTCCAGTGTCTGTATATTTTGCAATCTTATCGATCTGTTGCCTAAGATAATATAGACACACACATACCAGCACATGAGTTTGTAATACCTTCATTCATTAATTAATTAACTAAGGTCACTCATGAGTGATTTTCAAATCAATTGGTATCAGAGCTTTAGGCTGTTAAATTTAGACAAGTTTGTGTTGGATTTATCTGTTGAATGCTAACTAGATCAAAGCTCAAATTAGGAGAAGGAGACTTGGTCGAAACTAATCCTGAAATTGGGAGAGTCTACCCTCAGAAGACAATGCTAGAAGAAGGTTCTATGGGGCTAGACCCTCAATTCATAAATAGTTTCCTAGCCATAAAGTCCATGGTAGAGGAAATGTATAGGGACTTTAGAAAACACAAGGATGAAGATTCATCAGGCTCCAAACAAGACAAAGGAGAAGATGAGTCTCACTTCCATGACCACTCAAAAGGCAAAGGGAAAGAAGAAAGCTTTCTCACACCTTCTAATATCCCTGAACATAAAAAGAAGGCATCTTTGATTAAACTAGATGTTAAATTTGATTTACCTATATATGATGGAGAGTTGAATGCAGAAAAGCTGGACAATTGGATTAGACAAATTGATGTTTATTGTAGAGTGTAGAGTATCAACTCAGACAAGAGCAAGATTCAGCTGGCAAGCCTACACCTTGGAGGCACTGCCTTGGTTTGGTGGGAAGGCAGGACCCAAGCTGACCTGAAGAGACATGGTAAGACTATCTCTGTCTGGAGTGAATTTGTTTCTGCAATCAAAAAGCAGTTCTATCCATTGGCCTACATGTAGCAAGCCATGATGAGCTGGAAAACTCTTCGACAGTTGAAAGGGAAAAGTGTACAAGGTTACACCCAAGAATTTAGGAAGAGAGCATTGATTCTAGGAATCTCATTAGACTCACCTTAGACTCTGTTGAAGTACATCGGTGGTCTACATATCTACATGAGGCACACTATCCTCATGTTTAATCCCACTAGTATAGATGAGGTATATGTACAAGCTACTCATCTAGAAACTAGAGGAAAGAATGGAAGTCTAGAAATTGGGGGATCATCCCAACCCACTGCAAGCAAGAATAAGGAGAAAAGAAAGCAGAAATGGAAAGCCACGAAGGCCAACACTGCATAAAAAAGCAAGGCTTCATGCACTCACTGTAAAAAGGATGGGCATGATGATGAGCACTATTGGATTCTGCATCCGGAGTTGAGACCTAAGAAGTTCGAGGGCAAGAAGAAGAAGACTGCTACAGCCATTCAAAAAGATTTTGGGTCAAACTCGGGAGATGAAACAACTATTGCAGCCACAGGTATAAAAGGTAAGAATTCTGAAGCATCTACTAGTAATTCTGCACAATTTACTATTGATGAAGAAAATGAGAGAAAAAGACATGAGCTTTTCCATATTCAAGTTATTTCCGAACATCAAAAGATTAATACTTTGTTTGATAGTGGCTCACAAGTAAATTTAATTTCTGAAGCAATTGTAAAGAAGTTGGGATTAGTGACTACACCTCACAAGAAACCATACCCATTAGGATGGTTAAATGATAAAGCACAACTACAAGTGACTAGACAATGCAAACTCAAGTTTTCTTTTGGGTCAGCATTTTTAGATGAGGTTGAGTTAGACATAATTCCTTTGGATATATGTGGAATTGTTTTAGGAAGTCCTTACTTGTATGATAGAAAAACTATTTTCTATAGAGTTGAGAACAAGTATCTACTCGTTAAAGATGGAATCGAATACTTTGTAAGAGCCAATAAGCTTAAGAATAATTATACTCTCATAAACTTAGGGCAGATGAAACGAATGATAAATTCATGCAAACAATTCTTACTGATGATTGTAAAGGAAAAGAAACCTGATAAAACCAATGTACTTGAGGGCTATTATTCTAAACAGCAAGCTGATTTAAAAGGAGTTGTTTTAGAGCATGATATCTTGTTTCAAGAACCTAAAGGTCTGCCACCCAAAAAGGAAATAGTGCATGATGTTATTTTGCAACAAGATGCTCCATTTCGTAACATTGGAATGTACAGGTTGTCCGCTTTAGAGAAAATAGAAATCAAGAAGCAGGTGCAAAATTTGCTCGAGAAAGGTTTATCAGACCTAGAACATCACCATGTGGGTTACCAATAATTTTGGTGAGAAATAAAGATGGCTCGTGGAGAATGTGCATTGATTACCAAGCACTAAATAAGATAACAATCAAAAATTGTTATCCCCTTCGTCGCATAGATGATCTTTTAGATCAATTGAGAGAAGCTGTTTATTTTTCCAAGCTAGACTTGCACAGTGGATACCATCAGGTCAGAGTTGCAGAACAAGATGCATGGAAGACTGCTTTCATAACAAAGCAGGGATTGTATGAGTGGCTGGTCATGCCTTTTGGCTTAACTAATGCTCTTGCTACTTTCATGAGATTAATGAATGATGTACTCAAACCTTTTCTTGATGATTTTGTTATTATGTATCTGGATGACATTCTGATCTTTAGCAAAACATGGGAAGAACATTTAAAGCATGTTAAGCAGACACTAGATGTTTTGAAAAGAGAAAAACTTTATGTTAAACTCTCGAAATGTTAATTTGGCAAAACATCTTTGGATTATTTGGGTCATATAGTAGGGGGTGGTCAATTGAAGATAGATCCCTCTAAGGTGTCAGTCATTGTAAATTGGCCTAAACCCAAATCTGCTACAGAAGTTAGAAGCTTCTTAGGAGCAGCACAATATTGGAGAAAGTTCATTTCTAACTTTTCCTTAATTGTAGCTCCCTTACATGCTTTAACAGGATTGAACAAGGTGTTTCAGTGGGGAGGAAAACAGCAGAAAGCCTTCAACACCTTGAAAGAAAAGATTAGTACCGCACCTGTACTAGCATTATCTGATCTTCAAAGACTATTTGAGATCCAAACGGATGCCAGTGACTATGCCATGGGAGCAGTGTTGACACAGCACGGTAAACCCATATGTTATCATTCTGAGACATTTAATGCTATAGTAGTTAACTATCCTCCATATGATAAAGAATTGTATGCATTAGTACAGAGTGTGAAAAAGTGGAAACATTATTTAATGGGCAAAGAGACAGTAATACATACTGATCATCAACCACTTCAATATCTACACTCCCAAACTAAGTTGCAGCAATCAAGACACTATAGATGGATGGGTTTCCTACAACAATTTCATTTAGTCATCATATATAAAAAGGGCATACACAATAAAGTTGCAGATATGTTATCTAGGCCCATTATAAATGCATCTACTATACTTAAGCATAATTTTGTGTTACATGAGAGTTACATTGAACAGTATGCTCAAGATATAGATTTCAAAGATGTATATGCAACTTTAAGTCAAGGAAAAAGAGTAGAAGAATTGGACTATCATGTAAAGGACCGACTCTTATATCATTGTGGGAAGTTATGCATTCCACAAACTGAAAGAGTAAAGATAATTTGAGAAGCACACACTTCTCTAATATCAGGTCACTTTGGGGTAAGTAAAACAGTTGCACAGCTGCAAAGATTTTGTTATTGGCCAAAAATGAACGAGACAGTTTCTAGATATGTAAGAGGGTGTACTATGTGTGCTAAAAGCAAGCCCAGCAATAGAAAACTAGGCTTGTACACTCCATTACCAGTTCCTTCTCACCCTTGGGAAAGTGTTTCCATGGATTTTGTTGGAGGACTACCTAAATCTAGGAAAGGTCATGATTATCTATATGTTGTTGTGGATAGGTTCAGCAAAATGTGTATTTTGATACCTTGTAATAAATATATTACAGCTGAACAAACTGCAAAACTGTTCTTTCAACATGTATGGGTTCATTTTGGATTACCCACTTCCATTGTATCTGATCGAGACACCCGATTTGTGGGGAAATTTTGGTCAAGTCTGTGGGAACTGATGGACACCAAACTGAAGAAAAGCACAACTTTCCATCCATAAACTAATGGCCAAATAGAAGTAGTTAACAGGACAGTGATCCAGTTACTCAGGGGATATTGCAGCAAGCATCCTAAGCATTGGGATGAACATTTGTGTTATGTGCAGCATGCTTACAATAGAGCCAAACATTCTTCTACACAGAGATCTCCTTTTGAGACCTGTTTTGGTTTCACACCAAGGTCTCCTTTGGATTTTGTCTTTGGTAAAGACACCATAGTTGAGGGACACAGTGATGTGGACAGGGAAACTAGGTTCGTTGAGCAAATCCAAGAGATCCACTAAGCAGTACAGGAACAGCTGGAAAATATCCAAGCCAAATACAAGGCAAGGCATGACAGGCATCAGATGTAGCATAGTTTTCAAGTTGGTGACCAAGTCTGTCTGTATATCAGTAAGGACAAGATGCAAGGTGAAGGTAAAAAGCTAAAGCCTATCAGGTATGGACCTTTCAAGATACTTGAGAATATTGGTGAGAATGCTTTCCGCCTTGATCTACTAGCTTACATGCACATCTACTCAATCGTAAATGCAGATTGCTTTAGATTATTTGAACCTTCACTAATTGAGGATCCCAAAGAGTAGAGTCAATTGCCTTCTATTGATGACCTGCTACCTGAATATCTTAATGAATTGCAGGAAGACATAGTTTTGGACAGGAAGGTGAGGACGATGCACAGGGGAGATGTTGAGTACCTCAGAATTGGGCTCAAGGGTTCAAAGCCGAGCAGTGCAAAGTGGATAGAGATTGGACAAGTGAGACAATTGTACCCTCACTTAGTTGATGCTTGAAAACCAACTTTTGGTGGTCCAAAATCTTTTTCAGTGGGAAGGCCGTGATCCGAATTGGATCCATGAAAATTATCAAAATGCTATGACTGTATCAAATCAGGACAGACTTCAAAAACTTGTGAACAAAGAGCTATCAAGAAGGACCTCTGAACAGTGGCAGTTTGTAGCCAACAAGGAACGATGAGGACCTCAATCCAAGAGCGTTGACCGAGGCCCATGGAGACCGCGCAGGATGCAAACTGGTAGTTAGGAAGTCTGGTTTGAAAAATGGAGGTCGTTTCTGATCATGCATCACTGGGCAAAACCCTTCGAGAAGGAAAAGCCCTGAGCACTCGGTCGCATGGGAAGCCGGGAAACCATAAGGAAAGTGCTAAAGTGAAAGGCAAGTCTCGCGCTTCGAAACCAGCAGAATATCGGAGGCACTTTGGGCGGTAAGCAGATTTGGCAAAGAACAAGCGATTCCACACATTGCACGATGTGTGTCCAGCGGATGAGAGGGAAAACCACCTCTCATCGTGAGCTAATGGTCGAGCAAGTCAGCCGCACGATAAGAGCGAACACCATAGGATCTGGGGGCTCCAGATCTAACGGCGGAGATTGCACTCGATGAGAAATCAGATCTGGAGGGAGAAATAAGCTGCGGCATATAAAAGTCTAAAGTCCGATTTGACCGCTGAGTTGGTGGATGAATCATTACACAGTGTAACTGAAATACCGAACCATTTGAGGAAGAGCTGGCGCAGTTCATGAGAGGACAAGTGGCCACTTCCCTGTGAGATGTTACGCAGTGGCGATGACGTAGAGGTAGGGAACTCCAAGTGAATAGTAGCAGGTGACCCGAAGGGGTGGAAGAGGAAGTGAGCAGGCAGAGGATGGATTGGCTTTAAGCCATGAACAAATAGACAGAGAACAAGCGAATAAGCAAGTGAGAAGAAAGAAGGAGACAGAGAGCCAGAACAGAGAAAAGCAAGAAGTTGAGAACAGAGAGCCGAGCTGACCTACAGAGTTAAGGCAGCATTGAGCAGACAGAAGGCTTGAGAGGTTCAAGCGATCCTTGTGAGGATATCTTTCAGGTTCTGGGTACCAAATTGGACTCATCCCATTAAGACCATTTGAGGTTGAGACTTGGTAAGAAAAATTTTGTGCACTTTAGTGGCTTGGGGAATCCAAGTACCACCTTGCTAAGCATCATCTATTCCAGGAGACTCAAATTGAGCTCCTCCTTGTAAAACTCTATTCAAAGACACAATAAAAGAAGGCCACCACTGAAAGCTGGAACAGAGACGTAGCCCTGGAGGATAGGGTGAACTCCTTATTAATTTTTTGTGCTCTTGTATTTTCTTACTATGTTTCTCTTACTGTTTTCCAGTGTCTGTGTATTTTGCAATCTTATCGATCCGTTGGGGAAGATAGCATAGACACACACACACCAGCACATGAGTCTATAATACCTTCATTCATTAATTAATTAAATGAGGTCACTCACGAGTGATTTTTAGATCACCTGTGATCTGGAGGTCCAGAACACACTTTTTGGCCCAAAAGTATGATATCCCCTGAATCAGGTCAGTGGTTGCGATTTTAGGGTTTTCGGGAATTTTTTTGATATTTTTCTGGGTTTTGCCGAGAGTAGTCTGTTGGGTTGGTTGACCACTTCCTTAGCCTTCTTAAGCCTTGATCTACTATGTTTCATTCATCGAAGTGGAATTTATCCCGTTAGGGCTTCTAGTACACTTCCACCTTTATAGGAGGAGTTTAACTGAGTAAGAAGTCTGAGTTTTTGCAGAGCTTTCAGCCATATTTTCTAGATCTGTACCTTCCTTTTTTAGATCTTCAAAGATAGGTTGTTTCCATACAAATTTCCCTCTTGAACCTTGTTTGGTCATTTACCTTAGGTTGCCAATGTTTGAACTAGGTTTCACACCCATCTCCCTATCTTTTGCAGCGATTTTCCTCACTGGTTTTTTTGTTGTTGCACCACTTTCCAGTAGCATAGTGTCATTTGATCCCAGTCACACCGATGTTTAGATATCTTGGCCTTTTTTGTGTTTTTTCAGTTGATTTCGCCACCAACCAGCACAGTGTTTGCAAACCCAGTTTGGGTGGGGTTTTAGATAGTTGATTTGTTGTTCATTTTTTATTTTTAATTTCAGTTTATTTCAATAATCTTTTTCTTTTTTCAAACATGATATGGCCTTAATAAATAAACACAATGGCACACGCAAGCACACCTTAAGCGAAGGGCACTTGGTTTACACCACCAAGCCAAGACTTAACTTAATTAATTTATCTCCCTAAATAGAGACAGAGACATTTTGTTTATCTCCCTTCACCATTTTCGTGTCACTTGTGTCTTGTAACCATTGTGCCACCAAGGTGTTTGTCGCAGAGACTTTTAGGTCTTCATCCTTAGTTTCCACTTGGATGTATTACTCCTCCCCGTAGGGTTCAAGTTATTCATCCCTCAAGTCCCCATACCAACTCTTCTTCTAGTTCATCTGATTCCTCATCCGATTTTGAGCCTCCTTCACCGCATATCGTCACCATGTTAGGACCCACTACAGGTGCAGGAAACCAACCTGGTGGTGGCTCTGGTTCTATCCCGATAGTCACATCTAGCAGAACCATTACAGGAACTGTTCTGGCAGCCCCTTTGCTACCTTTCATGGTTGGGTTAAGTCTCCCGGATTTTAACCAGTTGATTAACAACCCCATACACCACGATGCTGGTTGGCCAGCTATGCTGACTAAGATTCCCTCATACATTCCCAAGTTTGAGGGTAATTCTAGAGAGGACCCCACTAATCACATCCACTCCTTCCATATGTGGTGTTTATCTAATTCCATCACCGATGACTCCATTCGTCTTCGGTTGTTCCAACGCACGCTCACTAGAGATGTTGTGAAGTGGTACATTGACCAGCCCTCTGCTTCTCATTCCATTTTTGCAATGCTTGCTAAAGCGTTCCTTTCATATTTTTAGTTACCTCTCCGATACGACTCCAGTACAAAGCTCTTGGCCACATCCCGTCAGTCCTCTTCCACCCTTCTTTCTGACCATATCCAAGAATGGCGTAGAAGGAGGAACATGTGTCATGCTCCTGCCTTCGAAGAACATGCATACCTCAATTGGTTTCTTAGGACCCTTCTAGCACCCATTGCCAAATATTTCGCATCTCACTTTCTTCAGACAAAGGAAGAGGCTCTCCATACTTCTCTAAGATATGACTTGATTTACACTCAATCCAGTTATGTCTATACCATTATACTAGACCTCCCTGATCCTGGTGGTTCCAATGCACCAAGGGCACTCACGTCATCGATGGTATTGTTGGAGCTATTTCACATCCTTCGTCATAGACTCAATAGGGTTATGGTCAGCCGCAAGGGAGCACCAGTTCCTCCAACCTTTGTCCCCCTCCTGCCAGCAACGTTTATTCAGGACAAAGCACCTCATATGCATTTACCCAACCACATCAGCAGATGTTAGGGCCAGCTAGTGCTCAACCTATCTACCAAACCATTTCCCCTTCACCATATTACACTTATGCACCATCGAGCGCTCCAGCCCCTCAGGTATTAGCACTGCAACCTCCCATGCATCCTCAACCCAAACATCCACCACCCCATTAGGGCCAAGTGTATGCACCACAAGGTGCGACCAATCCCCAAAATTCGAAGCAAAAGACTAAGGGGAAAGGTAACAAGGGTAACCAGGATAATCAACCCAATCAACCCTAGGGGAACCAACCTAACACCAACAACCAGCAATAGGGAAACCAGCCTAAGTAGAACAAGGCTATTCATATTAGCAAGCCTTATGCATGTTGTGGTGTACATGGCCATTATACTCATGAGTGTCCCCTCTTACCTCAGATGCGCCAAATGTGGGAAGCCCAAGCAGCTTCTAGAGGTCAACCACCCATGTAGCAACCATCTTAGAATCCTGCGCCATCTCAACCATCTATGCTTACAAATCCTTTCCCTCAACAAGGATTTGTTGTTGCTCAACCTTAGCAAGGTCAAGTAGCCCACCCTCCCCAACCTTCTAGTCCTAGTGACTACCAAATCCTCATGATGAATTCTGACGAGGTCAATACCTCCAATGTCAACTTGCAAACTCAATCGTGTCAATATGACAAGCCATCGACTTCGTCCACAACTAAGACCAAAACCAAAGAATCTATTGAGCCTCTTACAACACCAAATGGTCTGTTATAGATCCCTCAGCCTAAAGTTGATTCAATTCCCAAGATCCACAAGGGGCCATTACGCCATAACGCGACTTCTAACCGAGCTTCCAAAACATATAGTATAGTAAATGACTGTTAGAAATATTGTGGGACTAAATCAGTATTCCTTAGCAATTAGCAATTTTAAATCTTTTCAGAGCATTAGTTAATCTTCAATTATTATTAATGTTTATGCAGTAATAACAGTAAATAAAAAAACACAGTATACACAAGAATTGTAGGTGGAAAACCCCCTCCAGTTCAAAAGCCACCGAATGCTTTTCTAGTAAATTCTTTAATCTTTATCCCTAATTGAAATGAAAGAAACAACTTCCTAGAATTCTAGAAAAGCATTCTTCTCTAGCTCCCACTGGAAGGACACCCCAATGCCTTAGTTTCTTCAGTAATCAACTGAATGGATTCCCCAACACCCTAGTGAGCCACAACCCACCCTAGCACCACCCTAGCACCACCCTACCACCCTGAAGTTTTCATAGGCCCTAACCTGTAGGCGACTTCATACACCTACTTAACACCTACCTACCACTCTATAATGACTGAAATAAGACAAGGTTGTGGATACCCAAACCAGGGACAACAATCCACGATACAATAAGATGTACAATTATTTTTGTGTACTTAACCAAATACCCAATCACTCTATGACCCGCAAACCAACCATGACATCATCCCAACAGAGACTCCTATACCTCCCAATAATGCCTTTTTGACTCTAGGCAGATTGTCTCTTTTACAATAATGACTCTTCCAATGATGACACTTTTACAAATGACTCTTTTACAACTTTACAATGATGACTCTTGGCCTTGACACTTCTTCACAATATATGGATGATTTTCATGTCTTTAAAGGAATTCCCACTACAATGCTTCCTTTGATTTGATAATTTAGCTCTTGAATGCTTGCTTGAAGTTGTATATGAATCCTCTTCTACCTACATGCAAAATTTGCCCGATGAAACCAATCCCAAAATAAAACAAAATACCCTTCAACTTACCTATGCCTGCAAAACAGATGTAAGTACATAATAATGAATGAAAACAAATTAAAATTACAATGTGTACCTAAAGTGTGCTTGTCACCTTTGTTGTTGACTTGTTGTAGCAGTAGATGAAGACTCCCACTCTTGATATAGGCCTGGACTTTATGCAAGACTATATCCAAAAGTGACCTAAAGATATATATAATAGAAATTGATGACAGACCCTAGACTTGTGACGAACCAAGTTCTAAGTACAACAACAAAGACCATTTTATCAACTATGACAAGACAAGTAACATGAACTTACAACATCATATAGATTTAGCAAACTGTGTGTAGCATCAAGAATATGTAGCATAAAATGTGTAGTATCAAGAATAGGACATCTGAAAAACTAATTGTGACATATAGAGACATAGAGATATAACCGAGACACTGTATATACTTACGTTGTCTTGAAAAAATTTATGTCATAGATGATATTTAAAATTCAAATGTAAACACTAATTATACATACCTTGTTGTAGGAGACTTACCCTTGACTGTTGATGTGTGGTCCTTACTGCAGTGATCCTTAAATGAATGCTTTTTCTTGCCTTCTATGAGCTCGATATTAAATCTGTTGTATCTATGTAATTTTGGATCTCAAAGGTTTGAACGTCCTCCCTATGGTAGTCCTACGAGTCCTCTTTCCAACCCCATAGGTCTGATAAAGATTGGATTCCTCAAGAAATAGTTATGTCTAATCTCCCACGATGACCTGATTATAGACTAGTTCAGTAGAGCAAAGTTGTACAAAGCGTCACGTGTCACTGTTGTGACCTTCGGCTCTGAAAATGGTACTAAACAAACTATAGTCTATCGTCTTTCTATGACTATTTACAAAATTTGAATCCAATGCCCAGAGAAAAATTTATGATGATTTTCCCAACCTCACCTGTTTGACATAGAATTCGAGAGCCTGCAAAAACCCTAACTTCCTCTGATCATATCTCTGAAAATATAGCGAACAAAGATCTGAAATACAATCACAAGGTTCATTAAGATTTTGGCTCAAATGGATTTTAATTTCAGATTTGAATCTTCGTAGAGAAAAAAAAAAAGTGTTATAGCGAAAATGCCACGATGACATGTTTGAAGCCAAAAAATCCCTACTAGAGGAGGATATAGGGCCATTATTTATATGAATGTCTTGAGTTGAGAGAGTCCTCAAGAAGTGAATGTTGGAGGGATTTTAGGAGAAATTTTTTTTATTAATTATTGACTATTCAATGACCACAACCAATTATGAGTGCCATGCCACAACCCCATAGGGTTTTAGCCCACTAACTGGGGTTACTAACTTCAAACATGAATATCTCTCAAACCGTGAATAATTACTTGTCATGCCATATATCAATGGAAACATCTCGACGAGTAGAATCCACATAGAAGATCCTTGACTCAGAATAGAGTAAGTTGTCAAGTCAAAATGCACATGCAAGATCGGGGTAGCCCCTGGTGCTGCTTGGGTTGACATAAATGACAACCATTGATCAAAAATCTCCCCCTTTGGCATTGATGGAAACACAAGTAATCCCCCTGCGATCATGACACCTCTTCCTACTTTCTTCTCTCCCCCTTTGTCATCAATGGAAAAGGGTGATTCCCCCTAACAAACAGCCATCCTGTGTACCTGTACACACCTCCACTCCCCCTTTCTACTCAAGTCGATAAGAGAAAGAGTCTAATGAAAAATTCGAAGAATCCCAAGCTTTTGGAGAAGATACTCAAGTGATTCACGAGGTAATGGTTTGGTAAAGATGTCAATAATTTTTTCCTTTGTGCCAACATATTCAAGCTTGATATTCCTTTTGGAAACCTACACTGTAACGAAATGATGTCTAATCAGAATGTGCTTCATTTTGGAATGCATCACAGGATTCTTGGAGATACTATTGGCACTGGTGTTATCGCAAAAGATGGGAATAGACTCATCAAAATTGACTTGAAGATCTTGCAAAGTTTACTTCATCCAAAGAACTTGAGTACAACAAGATGTTGTCGTGACATATTCTTCTTATGCTATGGATAATGAGATTCAAGACTTATTTTTACCTAACCATGAAACAAGACAACCACCTAGATAGAATGTTGCTCCACTGGTACTCTTATGATCATCAACACTTCTTGCCCAACCATAGACCATATTTTGTTGTGCCCTTAAGATACCAAAGAATTCTTTTGATGACAATAATATGAGATTCTTTTGGTGCTACTTGGAATCTTGCTACTTGTCCAACTGCCTACATCACATCAAGCTAGGAGGTTGTCACATATAAGAGACTACCAATCATGGATCTATACAACCTTTGGTCCACATCCTTTGACAAATTTTCTAAGCTTAACTTGCAACATGTTACCATGGGGGTAAGGACTGGCTTGCAATCTTCCATCTAGAATTTCTTGAGCATTTATTTGATGTACTTGGTTTGATATATGAATATTCCTTTATCCTGCTGAGAAATTAAAGCCCTAAAAAGTATGTCAGTTCGCCAATCATAGACATTTCAAACTCACTTTGCATTTTTGTGGCAAAGTCTTTACTTAATCTATCATCACTTCTTCCAAAGATTATATCATCCACATATACTTCGATAATTGTTAGGTTATCTCGATCCACTTTCACATAAAGATTGGTGTTAGCACTTCCTTTCTTGAATCCATGTTGATGTAGATATCCATCAAGAAAATCATACCAAGCCCTAGGAGCTTGCTTGAGACCATATAGATCCTTCTTTAAGCTGCAGACGTAGTCTTCTTTGTCAGAGAGCAAAAAACCTTCGGGTTGTTCAATGTAAACTTCTTCCTCCAATTCATCGTTTAGAAAAGCTAACTTAACATCCATTTGGTAGACCTTGATTTTTCTCAAGCAATCATAAGTGAGAAACATCTTGATAGCTTCCATTCTGGAAATGGGAGAAAATGTTTCTTCAAAATTGATTCCTTCAACCTATGCATATCCTTTGCAGACTAATCTTGCCTTGTTCCTGGTAACTTGTAATCCTTCAATTGTTTTGCTCCCCTTGAACCTGTAATGAAACTACCATCTTGTTCAAAATACCTTCTTGTCAATTGTAGACTTGTGCAATATACTACTGCATAGAATCCTCCTATACAAGCATTAAGGAGTCAACAAGCCAGATTGTTCAAAACAGTGAGTCGCCTAACGAGCCATCTTGACTTGAGTCATTATCTAAAGCAATTTCTAATTCCTTTTACTATATCTCCGAAAATATAGCGAACCAAGATCTAAAATTTGCTCACAAGGTTCATCAAGATTTTGGCTCAAATGGGTTTTAATTTTAGCTTCTAAATATTCACAGAAAAAAAAAAAAAGCTATAGAAAAAATGCCAAATGACCTATTTGAAGCCACAAAATCCCTACTAGAGGAGGATATGAGGGTCATTATTTATATGAATGTCTTGAGTTGAGAGGGTCCTCAACAAGTGAACTTTGGATGGATTTTAGGAGAAATTTTTTAATTAATTATTAACTATTCAATGACCACAACCAATTATGAGTGCCATGCCACAACCCCATAGGGTTTTAGCCCACTAACTGGGGTTACTAACTTCAAACATGAATATCTCTCAAACCGTGAAGAATTACTTGGTGTGCCATATATCAACGGAAATATCTCGATGAGTAGAATCCATCTAGAATACACTTGACTTAGAATAGAGTAATTTGTCAAGTCAAAATGCCCATGCAAGATCAAGGTAGCCCTTGGTGTTGCTTAGGTTGACATCAATGACAACCATTGATCAATAGACAAATTGGTGCAATCCTGCCACCATGTTAATGTTTGAAGTTCTCCAATTGTTCCCATCTCAAAAGAAATCTCTACTAACTACTTTGGGCATAATATATCCTTCAGACAATCGTTTGATTATCTTTCCTGTTGATCCATCAGAACATCCTCTATTGCATCCATCCATTTCATTCCAGATACCAGTTCGAGTCTATAATTCCATCATCTCCCAATGCATTATTGATGGAGGTGCATCCACCTGCGTGATGTCCACTGCTATTTGGAAGCAACTCAAGTCACCCATACTGGCCCCAACCACCATCACTTTGTGTGCTTGGGACAGTCACCCTTCCTCGCTTCTCGGCATGTAACGCAATTGTCCAGTGACTCTTGCGAGCAAGACTATTGATGTAGAAATTGAGGTTATTGATGCCCCTCTAGATTACAACATTCTCTTGGGTCGTAGTTACACATATGCCATGTCAGCTACCACGTCTGTAGTTTTCCACAAGATGTGCTTCCCCCATGAAGGGAAGATCGTCACTATCAATCAGTTGACATATTATGAGCCATCAACCTTAACCTTTCCTGAGTCCATTATCTCATCGATGTTCGACAAGTAGTTTGCCACACCTCTCACCAGTGTTTCACCCGGAGTCTATAAAGATTCCACCTTGTTGGGTGCTTTCCCTAGTCCTCCCCCTCCCATCTCTGAGCCCACCTCATTGAGTGTTTGCATGTTACAAGAGTCATAGGTTGCTCAAAATAATTATGGTACCTCTTCTCAATAGCCATCTTCTCATCACCCTGTTGTTACCATCTCAGTCAAGCCATCTGGATCCACCCCTCCAGGACCTCCTCCTTTTGTGGGTGCCTCTCCTTTGTTCCCACCAAGAACTATTCCTCCAGGTCTTAACCATATAGGATTTGTTCTGCCGAGACATACTCTACAGGACATATATCTTTCTTGTTTCCTCCTCCTGGAATCCTTTCTATCCCTTTCATGGCTTCGTTGAGTCTCCCTAATATGACTTTCGGGATCCAAGTCTAATACATTGATTCCCCAACGAACACTCTACCTTGACAACTCAAACCATATCATGCTTTGACCTCGGTTCAACCAGTTCCTACAACCTATGTCATTGCTTCAATTCCACCACAACCTCAACAAGTACCCACTCTTGTTGTGAAAGCATTCAGACAGGGGGGCAAAACCAAGAAGAAGGAACCTAAGGACAAACCTTCCCAAGCACCTCCAGCTCCTAAGCCTCCAAAGTCAACACCTCTAGGCTCTTTGTGTGAGGTTGTTGGGCATGCCACAAATAACTTTCATGAACTTCCTTGTCTCAAACCTTTGGTTCATGAAACATTTCCTGAGTCTAATATCCCTGAGGTCCAAGTTACCTTACCAGATTCAGCCAAAAGACTTAAAACGTTGCACACAAATCATCCTTATGCCTTCTACAGTCATTATGGTCATTATTCCCATTGTTTCCCTCGTCTCGATGAATTTTGTGATTGCCTCCAAGTGCTTCGCGACTTCGAGGCCACTCATAGTGGATCATCTACTCCTCTACCTATGGATTCAGGTACCACTAGTACATCGGGATAGGGATACGTTAATCCCACCATCGTGATCCCTCCCCCTGATGTTGAGATGAAAAACACCATATCCCATATCCTTTACCTTTTATCATCCTTAAGTTCTTTGCAGGATAACCTTTCTAAGGTTTTTGTGCGTGCTTCTATTGAACCTCCCTCACTGGAAACTCAGGTTTCATCATCAGTATATCTTCCATATACTATCTCACCATCTACTATTTCAGATGATTCATATGTGAACCTTCTTTCTTAGGATGATGCACCAGGTATTGCTGCCTCATCATGTAGTCAATCTTCCTCCCATCTACCTGTCTTCCATTATGATGAAGACATCATGGAAGATATGTCTACCCTTAATTACCCTTGGGATGATATGCACCATCATGCATACTTCCTGCCACAACAGTCTCACAACCAATATGTTGTGCAATCAAAAGACTTCATTCGTGGTGAAGTCAATTGGTTTAGACATCCCATCCCTTCCCCAGATTCTTTCGAAGAATTCAATATGGCCAACATATTTCCTATTATCAAAATCAACATTTCCAATAAACCAGGGATCGAAGAAAACATTACCTTGGGGTCATAGTGCACCCCAGAAGAAATTGAGGCTTACACCAAGCTCTTTAAAGAATTTAGTGATGTTTTCGCTTGGTCTTACTCAGATATGCCCAGACTTGATCCCACCATTTTTGAACACCATATCGACACATGGCTCGATGCCACTCCTGTCTGTTAGAAGTTCAGACCCGTTCACCCTTCTCAACATGAGGCCATCAAAGCTGAGACTGACAAGCTAATGCAGGTTGATTTCATCTATCCCATCGTGTATACCACATAGGTATCCAACCCTATCCTTGTTCTAAAAAAGAAAGGCACCATTCGTGTCTGCAAAGATTTTCGCGACCTGAATAAAGCTTGTCCCAAAGAAAACTTTCCCATACCCTTTATTGATCAGATGATTGATGAGTGTGCGGGTCACTAGATTCTATTCTTTATGGATGGATTCTTTGGGTACAACCAAATCAATATCCGATGTGTCAATCAGTTAAAGACTGTTTTCATTAGTCCATGGGGAACCTTTGCATATAGGGTCTGTTAGAGTCGGTCTGGTCATTCCTCCGTCAGAGATCAAAACTCTTTTTGCACTTCATGTTTAGGTGTCCCATTGCTTTCAATCAGTTACATTTCATTAGGAGCATGCCATAAATCTGACGAAAGGGCTTTTGTCGTTCATCCCCCTCATGCTTTGCACTGCTAGCTCAGGTCTGTCCATCAAAATCGAATTTTAAATGTCATTTGCAGTCCTATTGTAGTTTCTACGTCATAACTGTCATTTTAGTCATTAGGTCTAGGATTAGTCGATTTGGGCTTCGACAAAGTCTAATAAAGCCAGCAGGCCAGAGTGAGGTCCTTGATAAGTTGTTATTTCAAAAGATTCTTATCATCATATGGATGGATTACGACTTCTCTTCAAAACTCTGTTTTGAAAATAAGTCGACATTTCGTTTTTTGTAATAATTTTTCAAAATTTTTAGTTCTTGAATTCTCCAGGCGCAGCCCTGGTCTCCTTTGCCAAATTCCATGTCAGCTATCCCTGCAAAAAATTGTCAAGAAATTCATCATTTCAACCAAAAATCAAGGAGGAAGCAAAAAGGTCAGAGTTCTATTAATTGTGAAAAAGTGTCAATAGCAAAACATTATAAAATGGGTTTTGGAGAAACAAAAATCAAATTGATGTCTATATAAAGGTTTTTCCATGAAGATCAAAGTCATTTTGCATGCCAAGGATGGAGAAAAGAATTTCAAGGTGAATTTGTGAGAGCAGTGCGTCTTTTGGAGAGAACTGGCTTGCAGTTAACCGGCGCGGCGCGGCACACAGGGGATTTCCGCCCAGTGTTAAGTTAAATGGGTGCAACGCACATAGAGAGCACGGCGCACTGGGTTTTTAGCGCAACGCATATAGCCTCAAGCCCGAAAATTGCTGGAAACTTCACCAAATTTCTCATACTTTGCCTAGATTTGTCAGAAATTGAAATACAACACCAAAAAAGAGCAATTCAAGCACAGTTCATACACAGCAGTCATCTTGTCTTCAAGGTTTTTTGTATAGTAGTCATGGCATCTGAGCATTCATCAGACTATGAGGTGGAAACCCAAAGTGACTCTCCCTTGGAAGAACAGGCACCCGGAGACCTCATAAAAGTGGCAGGCATGTTAAGGAAGAACCGACCACCCTTACAGAATTGCAGGCCTGCTCTCTTGCTATACAATATTTTCAGCATCAGTCATGCTATGAGTTTTGTCAAAAGGTGGCTAATGTCCAATTTCATCATGAGTTGGCTCGTCTTTTTGTGTTGCACTTGCATGGAGATCAAGCTATCTTGGTTGGTGTCACCTTCACACTTACACCAGAATCTGTCTCATTAGCAACCGGTATATTGAACATTGGTGAACCATGGCACAAGAAACAAAAGATTGATCGGCAGCATTATGAGCCATACATTAAAACCAGTTGCTTGAGGCAGCTCAAGAGAGTGTTCCCGTTCTGGTATCTAAAAGATGAATATGCTCCACTAATGAGATTGATCATGAAATATTTCAGCTGTGAGGGACGGTTCTCTCGTCTTTATGCTTATCACATCAGGTTGCTCATGCATTTCACCAGGGTATGGATGATGAACATTCCGTATTTCATTTGCCAGAACATTGAGAGGATGACCACCTTTATACAGCGTAAAACCCCTCAGCAGCAACTTAACAGTGTATATCATTTTGCTCTTATTAAGATTTTGGTGGTTCATCAGCTTGGATTGCAGGGCATCACTTGGGATGATTTCATCTCTCGTGACTTCTTCAGAGCTTCACGGGGAGTATCAGAGGTTAAGCATGAGGGTGAACCTTCTCATCAGTATGAGCGCCATGAGACTGTTAGTGTGCCAGTTTTCATCACATATCAGAGAGGCACCAGACATTTGTTTGCAGCGGCAAAGCGAGTGTTATCTCCACCCAGGGTGGAAGGGGCCTCGCTTCCTCCATCAGCATCACAGGTACAGGACAAAGGCAAGGAGCCAATGTAGGATGAGGGGCCTTCAGGTGAGCCATCAGGTGAATGAGAGACCGAGTTCATTCTCCTTCATGATGATGATACAGATACGGGTCCACAAAGTGCCAAACTTAGAGAGATCATCCAGGAGCAGCAATCAGAGATCGAAGCCTTATCCCTTGACTTGGAGAGGGCTAAGTGGACCATGAAATACTTGGAGCAGAGGAACAAACAACTTGAGGATCAGCAAGCGATCATGGAGCTACAAAACATTCGTGAGCATCGCCAAGCTGCACAAAGGAGAAGAGTTGAGCTCACATCATTGGAGCAAGAAATTAATGAGGATCGGGAGGCCAATCTTGAGAGAGTGAAAATGCACTTCGAGAGGTTTTTGGACAAGGCTGAAAAAGACCATGCACTACTGAGACACATGGCTTTTCACTACATGGTACGCAACAAAGTGTGCAAGGCCCGAATCAGGAATTTGAAGGCGAAATTGAGGAAGGCAATCAAGAAGCAAAAGAGGCAAAGGGAGCTCGATCGTCTTCAGATATTGGCCGAGGCCTCTTTAGCCCAGCATAACACTTGATAACAAGTTTCATCCCAAATTTCAAGAAATTTGGGGCATTTTTGGTATTTTTGGAAATTTTTGTGCAAAAAACAGGGTTTTTCTCCCTGTGCACCGCGCCACGTGGCGCGCACTTACAATAGGAGGCTCCAAACCCAAAATTTTATAGTTTTGGATTTTTCATGGAAAATCATGACTTTTGGTGCTTGGCCAAGAAATTTGGGCAAGTTTTGAGTCCTCAGGAGGTCAAAAACACCCTAAAAATGACCTTTCTGCCCCTAATTTCACACACAGGAAGCAGTCTTGGGAGATTGAGGTTTTGGAGGGGCAAATGGGCACCAAATTCAGAAATTCCACTTGGGTTGGAAAGTAGATAGGCAGGGCTTTCCAACAAGCACACTTGGGCTCAATTTTGACTTCATAAAGTGCCTCAAAATTAGCTCCAACGTGGCACGAAGTATACAGATTTTGGCGCGGTGCACAGAGGTTTTTTGCCCAATTTTTCACCTTCCAACTCAGAAATTCGGCCAGTTTGACTAGTTTGCTTTATGATGTAATTTTTTGACTTATCTTGATGTAATTGAGTGAACATGATGTAATTTTGACACTTAGTTACTTGTTCTAGAGGATTCACTCACCAAAGAGTGAAAATTTAATGAATGAATCAGTTTCCTACCTTATAGAGGCAAGTTGTTTTGATTGCCTAGATTTTAGTGCTTTGTTTAAAATTGGTTGAAACAACTCCTAGAAGGATGAGCTTGACCCCTAGAGGCAAGGGAAGAGGTTGGCTTTTCTATATTATGTAATTTCTAAGTCATTTTCAGGGTTGGACTCTTGGGAAAAGTTTGGCACTCTATTGTACATTCATTTCTACATTTTTGGCAAAGGAAAGACCAGGGTTTTGCAGCACTGTTTGGGATCCATGTGGCTTTATGTTTTGAAGGTGTGCCTTTCTGAGTAATTGTAAGTTTATCTAGTGTTATGTGTATCATTTTCTTGTTTCTTCTTCTGAATTTGAAACAAATGAGTGATTAAGGTGGAATCCATAACTGTTATGCTCTGCCTTTGAATTTGTTTAAATTTTCATGCTTTCTTCTATTTAAGGAGAATCCTTGAGACTCTCTTGCTCTCCTTAGCTCCTCGTCAGTCTGATCTATCCATCTCACTTGCTTTAAAGCATCAAAATGATCGCCTTCCTTGCCCCAATCACACCTCTGCAGAAACTATGCCTCATCCCCGAGCCCAAATTTGCCTTTCCCATCTTTTCAACAAAAGCCTAAAAAATTCAAATCAAATCCTTTGCACTTAATACCTAGCCTAAGATCAGTTGCAAATTTAGTCATCTTAAGCCTCATCAATTACCTTTTTCCGAGATTGACCCAGAGAGAGCCCTCTCCTATCCTCGTAGGGCTAGCTACGAGGCTGAGCGTGGTTTGATGTGGACCTAGAACCTTGTCTTCTCATCCTGAGACAAATCTAGGCTCTAACATAGTGGTGACCATACTAGGGAAGAAAATGGTTTGCTTGTTGATGTCATTGGTTTTCTAAGCTACAGACAGAGCCTAAAGTTATGCTAAGTAGCCTTTGAAACGCTTTTTCTTTGCATTAGCACAAGTAGATAAACGCTGCTTCAGTCAATCTCTGGTATAGCTTGTAATAGTGACACTTGATTTGCAAATCACCCCAGTACATTTGAGAATTCTAAGCTTTGGATGATAGGTTTAGAATTTGACAGACTGATCAAGTTGTTTTTGTTCCTTTGATTTCTTGAAAATAACACGTTGGCTTCAAAGAGATATACAAGAGCTAATCCAGATCCAAATCCTCCTCCTTTCTACAAGAATCCTATTCTGATTTCAAGAATTGTCCGCCAAGAGAGCTCTATCACTCCCGTGTTTAGATCTCATTCATGCCCGGCAATTTTTTAGTATCTTGAAGAGCTCGATTTTGATGAAAATTTTGAATTGTCATTATTTAAAACCATGTCTGAAAACGCTCTTGAGTTTATCGTCCCAAATCTGGATTTTCTTGCTGCTCTAAACATTGAAAAATCTAATAAGTCTATTGAAAATTTCATTCTAAGACAACTCCAAACTGACGTTGAGGCTGCAAATATAATTGATTTTCTAGAAGCTGCATCTGCAACTCTTGGAGCTGTTTCAACCCCATCTAGCTCAAGGGTTCCAACGGAGCCGCCTTTCATTCCCACCCTTCCTCCACAGCCTAACATTGCTGATCAAAAGTCTGCTGTAAACTCACCTCCATCTACTCCTACATCTAAAATTGTTTCACCTCTGCATACACCTCACACATCAGCTACTCCCACTCCTCCATCATCCCCCAGACCAAATCCAACAAGAGCAATGGCTACTCAGTTTGCACCTCTCGAGCTGCCTCAAGTTTTGAATGACATGCCCGCAAATTATCAGAGCAAAATTCCTTTGTTTGATGGCACGCCTCAAGGTATCACAGCTCAGCAACACGTGGACAAAATGACAGATTTCTTCGATCTTCATGAGATCGATGAAGAAAATGTGACCATGAGGTTATTCGTGCAGACTTTCGGTGGTGAGGTAAGAAAATGGTTCAGAGCTTTGCCAGCCAGAAGTGTTCCTACATTAGAAGACCTTAAAAGACAGTTTTTGGAACGCTGGGAAGTAAAGAAAGATCCGCTGCAAATCACTTCCAAATATACCAAGATCAAGCGAAATGCTGGTGAGTCTGTTCAAGACTATTGTATTAGATTCAATGCGGTTTATAATGCAATTCCGGATGACTTAAAGCCAACTAGAAGATCAGCTTTGCTTAAGTTCCCAGATGGTTTTGATCCGGACATGGCTTATCAGTTGAGGGAAAGAGATCTAGCTACCTTAGAAGAAATGCAGAAAATTGTCGTCAGTGTTGAGGCAAATTTGAATGACAAACGAGCTAGAATGAAAGCTGAAAAGAAAGTCTCAATAAAGGAGGAAGCTTCTACCATAGAATAGGTGCTACGCAAGCTAGAAAAGATGATTGAAAGGTTGACACTTGATAAGCCTGAACCGCATATTCGGAATCTCAATTTCCGTGGCCAGCAGTAGCCACAATTCAGAATCAAATAGCGTGAGCAGCGAGCACAAGAAACGGCATCACAACAGCAGCAAGTAAAGACACCTCTTCAGCAGAATTTTGTTGGCCCCGAATTTGATGATGAAGACCATGTAATAGGAGAAGAAAATCACTTCTTTACTCCTGATGATATGCCCACATTTATCACTGAAGATGATGAGTATGCGGAAAGTTCAGTGGTACAGCATGATGCAGATTTTATCTTGTCGAATGACACAGCTCTTGAAGAGGAGTCGGATGAGTATCAAAGAGGGTATATGCATGCCTTGTCCACCTAGCAACGTCAATATTCATTAAGAAATAGAAATGTCCCCATCAATCCAATCCAAAAGAGAAAGGAGGGTCCAGCATCTAAGAATGAGCCACCGGTTGCACCAAATAAAGGCAAAGAAGTTGTTGATCCTATGCCTAACAAAACTCCATCAGCAAATGAACGAGTCAATCAGCCCATTGCACCAAAAGATAAAGCTGAGAAGAAAGAAGTTCCAACCAAAGAGGTAGAGAAGACTTCCACTTTTAGTTTAGAAAATGAAATTTCTAAATTGAAGGTATCTATTCCTTTGACAGAGCTGATGAGGAACAGCGATTATAGAGGGCAGGTTTCCAAAATTCTGAATTTTGATCCAATGTCCGACATGGTGAGTGTGGAAGATGATAAACCTGAACTGATTTTTGGACCAGCATTGAATGGTGAGTCTCCAGACAGTGATGTGCCTCCTTTTTATATCAGTTTGAGAGTGCATGAGTTTGTGTTGCATAATGCTATGTTCGATTCCGGTGCTTCCCACAATCTTATGCCAAAAGCTATCATGGAGAAGTTGGGTTTGGACATTACCAGGAAGTACCATGATCTCTATTCGTTTGATTCCAACAGGGTGAGATGTATTGGGCTTATTAAAGACTTGGTGGTTAGTTTGGATCAGATTCCGGCTAAGAATATTTTGATGGATGTTGTTGTAGCAGACATTCCTCCCCGATTCGGTATGCTTCTTTCAAGGTCTTGGGGAGCTAAGATCAAAGGAACTATGCAGCTTGATTTCTCCTATGCAATGATTCCAGTGTTTGGCCAAATGATAAAATTATATCGTGAGCAGAAAATGAAATACATGATTACAAGCAAGGAGAAACCAATTAATCATCCGATTAATTATGTACATACAGATCTAGAATCTTTTTTTTTGTATTCAAATAGTTTCAATGATATTGATAATCAAAAAATTTCAGAGAAGTTTTGAAGAGAGAAGTACAAGAACATGGAAATACCGTTCCGCAATCCAAAAAAGATGATGGACAGAAAGTAGAAAAAACAGAGGAAAAAGAGTTTCAGCACTTAGAAGAAGAGGAAGATGGCCTATGGACCATGGATTTCGATGGCGCAGTAGGAAATGATGGTGCTGGAATTGGAATTTGGGTACGCAGTCCTTTTTCTGCTCCAAAAAAAGTGCCGAGTAATGTGCGGGTATGTTCTTACAAACTTGCTTTTGATTGCTCGAACAATGAAGTTGAGTATGAGGCTTTGATTGCTGGCCTAAAGATCTTAAGAAAGCTAAATGCTAAGAGGATTGTTGTAAATGGCGACTCCAAATTGGTGATTAACCAAGTTAAAGGTGAATATCAAGCAAAGCATCCTTGGATGCGCGCATACCAAAATGTTGTTCTAGACATTTTGAAGCTTTTTTCATATTACACTTTGACATGTGTGCCTCGTATTCAAAATAGTATTGTTGATGCACTTGCTAAGGTAGCAAGTAATTTGAAGATTCCTATGAAATCAAGCAATAAATTTGAAATCCATGTGAAGCACCGTCCGACTGTCCCAGACAATCAGAGATATTGGCAAGTTTTCCAAGATGATGAGGAGATCAAGGATTTTCTGCAAAACAAAGGTAAATTCACAAATACCTCAATTGATGTAGAGCATGATGATGGCAAAGACAATGTGCAGATCAATCAAATGGAAGTGTTGTAGCTCAAGGATAATGTGATTCCTAAATGTTTGATACCTTTAGAGGAACTCTTTGATAATGATGACGTACCCCACAAACCAACATTGCAGCCAACAGAAAAGGGAGTTGAAGACATGAACATTGGAACAGCGGAGCATCTGAAGATGGTAAAGTTGTCCAAAGCATTGCCACCGAAGGTAAAGGCCAAATATATTAGTTTGTTGTCATCTTTTGCCGATGTGTTTGCATGGGACTATTCTGATTTGAAGACATATGATACAAATATAATTCACCACACTATTCCTATTAAGCCTAATCAAAAACCTTTCAGACAAAAGTTAAGAAGGCTTAATCCAAAATTGCTGCCATCAATTGAGAAGGAGATAAATAGGTTGTACAAATCAGGAATCATTGTTCCCATTCATTTTTCTAATTGGATATCTAATTTGGTGCCTGTGCGAAAGAAGACCGGTGAGATTCGTTTGTGCATTGATTTTCGAAATCTCAACAAAGTTTCATTGAAGGATAATTATCCACTGCCCAAAATGGATCACATACTTCAGCGAGTAGTTGGAGCATCTCGCATGTCACTACTCGATGGTTATTCCGGATATAACCAAATTTTAGTCCATGAAGATGACCGAGACAAAACAACGTTCACCACTCCGTGGGGAACATTTCATTATGCAAAAATGCCTTTCGGTTTGAAGAATGTGGGTGCCACTTTTCAATGGGCAATGGACTTTGCTTTCGCTAATGAGAAGGATGTCTTCTTGGTTGTGTACCTTGATGATTTGACCGTGTTTTCCAAATCAGATGAAGAACACTTATATCATTTGAAAATTGTGTTCCAAAAGTGCAGAAAATATGGTGTGTCGCTGAATCCTAAGAAGAGTTTGTTTGACATGGATGAAGGCAAACTACTTGGGAAAACTATCTCAAAAGATGACATCCATATTGATCCAGCATGTGTGGAAGCGATTCAACAAATTTACCCACCCTGGAATAAGAAGGAGATCCAATCGTTTAATGGTAAGATGAATTTTTTGCGCCTCTTTGTTCCTAATCTTGCTGAATATCTAAGGGAGATTACAAACATGCTTAAGAAGGATAGCCAAGTGTCATGGACGGAAGAGGCTGTAAAATATTTCAATTTAGTAAAATTGGCTCTTTCCTCGGCCCCGGTTCTAATCAGCCCCGGATTATACTCAGGATTTTATATTGTTTTCATTTGCTTCGGAGCATACTATGGTAGAAGTGTTAATGCAGAAAAAAGATAAGCATGAAAGACCCATTGCTTTTTTCAGCCGGACTATAAGAGATGCTGCTTTGAAATACAATATTATTGAGAAGCAAGCCCTTGCACTTGTAAAAGCACTGAAAGATTTCCGTGTGTACATTCTGCATTCCCATATTTTAGCTTATGTTCCTAACACTGTTGTCAAAGATGTTTTGGTTCAGACTGATCCTGAAGGAAGACGTGGCAAGTGGATAGCAGCTTTGCTGGAGTATGATGTGGAAATAAGGCCCACAAAGCTTGTTAAAGGTCAAGGTTTGGCGAAGTTGATGGAGGAATCAAATCTGCACGTCTTAGACATAAATCTGATCACTGCTATGTCCGATGAAAATGAGGAAAGTTCGTCACTTCAGGTATCAGAAATGTTTATTCTTTCTCCATGGTATTTAGATATCATATATGTCCTTCATAATTTGTCCACACCACTTGGTATGGCTAGAAACAAAGCGAGAACTCTTAAGTTGAAGGCCGCTAAGTTTTGTATTTTGAATTCTGAACTTTATTGGAAAGATCTCGGTGGCGTTTTGTTAAATTGTTTGGTGGAAGAAGAAGCGAAGCAGGTCATGGAGGATTTCCATAAACGAGATTGTGGCAGTCACCTTTTTTGGAAAACAACGGCAAATAAAATTTTGAGGGCTGGATATTATTGGCCGACATTGTTTGCTGATGTGTTCAAGACTGTTAAGAGCTGTCATAACTGCCAGATTTTTGAAGGGAAACAGAAATTACAGTCTTTGCCGCTTAAGCCCATTGAGGTGAATGCCCCTTTTCAGCAGTGGGGGTTGGATTTCATTGGTGGATTCATCCTTCTTCTTCAGGTCAACATAGATGGATCCTCACAGCGAAAGATTACTTCACGAAATGGATCGAAGCAATTCCCACTAGGCAAGCTACGGATGCGGTAATAATTTCATTCCTAGAAAGTAATATTTTGTCTCATTTTGGTTGCCCAAATAAGTTAATCACTGATAACGCGGCAGCTTTCAAGTCAAAAAGGATGGTTGAGTTTTGTAGTAAATATCATATTACTTTGGGGCACTCAACCACCTATCATCCACAAGGCAATGGATTGGCGAAGTCTTCCAACAAATATTTGGTTAATATCATTAAAAAGATGCTAGAAATCAACAAGAAGAGTTGGCATAAGAAGCTGGTCCATGCACTTTGGGCAAATCGTGTGAGTCAAAAGAAATCCATTGGTATGTCCCCCTTTGAGTTAGTTTATGGAGTTGACACAGTGTTCCCTACCTCTCTTGCAGCTCCGGTAGTCAAACTTCTCCAAGAGGCAGGTAGTGAAGAGGATCTAATGCAGAGAAGACTAAATCAAATGATCCATTTGCAGCAGACACAGGAAGATGTTTTTCAGAACACATTCAAGTTGCAGGAGCGAATTAAAAAGATTTATGATAGAAAAGAAAAGGTGGACACATTTCAATTGGATGATGTGGTGCTAAAGTGGGATGTAATGAATGAGGAAAAGGGCAAGCACAGCAAGTTTGAAAATCTCTGGAAAGGTCCTTTTAAGATTGCAGCGTATCAGGGTCAGAATGCCTTTCTTTTGAAGGAGATGAACGGGGAAGATTGTACAGGAGGGCCGGTCAATGGTCGGCTGCTCAAGCGATACCTTTTCTAAGTTATTTCTGTTGTCATCATTGTCATTGTACATACCATTTTATTTCAGTTTTGCTGCAAGTGTGTGCTGTAATCTTTTCTTCAGTCTGGGGCCTGAAGTGAAGGCTATAATTCTGAAGAAAGGTTTTAGTTTTGAGTTTAGTTTGTCGAGTCAGTTTTCAGTCATTTTAGTGTTATTATCGAGTCGTTTTCAAGTCAAGTTTCAGTCAAATAAATTGAGTCAGAATATTGTACTGTTTGTCGAAATAATGACTCCATAGCCCAATGGACAAAGGCACTGTCTAGCTCTTCCAGATATCTATCGTTCTTGGCACCTCCAAGGAGCTACCATCCCCATTGGGGCCAATGTTAGAGTCGGTCTGGTCATTCCTCCATCAGAGATCAAAACTCTTTTTGCATTTCATGTTTAGGTGTCCCATCGCTTTCGATAAGTTGCATTTCGTTAGGAGCATGCCATAAATCTGACAGAAGGGCTTTTGTTATTCATCCCCCTCATGCTTTACACTACTGGCTCAAGTCTGTCCATCAAAATCGAATTTTAAAAGTCATTTGCAGTCCTGTTGCAGTTTCTAGGTCATAACAGTCATTTTAGTCATTAGGTCTAGGGTTAGTCAATTTGGGCTTCGACAAAGTCTAATAAAGCCAGCAGGCCAGAGGGACGTCCTTGATAAGTTGTTATTTCAAAAGATTCTTATCGTCATATGGATGGATTATGACTTCTCTTCAAAACTCTGTTTTGAAGATAAGTCGACATTTAGTTTTTTGTAATAATTTTTCAAAATTTTCAGTTCTTGAATTCTCCAGGCGCAGCCTTGGTCTCCTTTGCCAAATTCCATGTCAGCTATCCCTGCAAAAAATTGTCAAGAAATTCATCATTTCAACCAAAAATCAAGGAGGAAACAAAAAGGTCAGAGTTCTATTAATTGTGAAAAAGTGTCAATAGAAAAACATTACAAAATGGGTTTTGGAGAAACAAAAATCAAATTGATGTCTATATAAAGGTTTTGCCATGAAGATGAAAGTAATTTTGCATGCCAAGGTTGGAGAAAAGAATTTCAAGGTGAATTTGTGAGAGCAGTGCGTGTTTTGGAGAGAATTGGCTTGCAGCTAACCGACACGGCGCATATAACAGGTGGCGCGACGCACAGGGGATTTCTGCCTAGTGTTAAGTTGAACAGGCATGACGCATGTTAACACCCAGGTTGTTCCCTATGACTCCCAAGGGAATACGGCCGGGGTAACCACTAACCAATCTTTGGATCACTGTTTCTAGCCAAACTGTGATCAGAGAGGGCTCTCTCTTTATGATTTGTAACTGTTTATGATAGGGTTTTAGGCTAGCTATTATGCACAGGTTTTGTTTATGTTTTGGTTGAAGAATATCCTTCAGATCTCTTGTGATGTGATTTTCAGAGAGTCAAGTGCCATTGGGCAATGGAGTCTGTGGCTGTAGGTGTCTAGAAACTTTGAGATGAACTGGTGAAACTTACAGGGCCATTTGGATGTTTTATAGAACAAATTTTGATTAATAACAGGAAACAGGTAAGACAAACAATGAAAGCATTCAAGAATTTTCACTCGTTGTTAACTGTTTCCACCAAACTGGTTACGAGAAAAGACAGATGTCACAGGGGCAAACTTGAATCCCTGGGAATGTCTATCACAGTGAAAGATATAGATTCAAAGTGCAGCAAGTAAGAATTACTCTTCTGTTACTATATCTGAGGAAAACATAGATAATAGCTCAGTTTGAGTTCAGGGTAATCATGGATTAAGTCCTGAACTATTCTTCTACTTTGCTATTAAGTGTAAAATATCTGAACGATAAAAGAGAACAAAAGACTTGAAAACATGTAATACAGAGATTTGAGAAGACTTATTGTTTTATGAAACAACTGGAATCCTGCAACATTCACCATTCACCACAACGCACCAAATACACCATGCTTTGGAAATTCCATTCTCCTTTTCTATTATTTATCTCTGGGAATTTTTACAACGAGCGAGAGCTCTTCCAAGGAAAATTACAACAACCCCTTGCTCTATCATGCGCCGGGGTTTATATAGAAATAAGTATACAAAATATCTCAGGCATTGAGTCATCTGAGAGAGAGAAAATATCTTCGGTAGTGTTCAGAAAGTACGCAGGGAGTTATTACAACATTAAATGCAGAGTAAATGCCCTTTATGTCTGTCAGATGATTGTTTTGACTTTAAGGAGTCACTGAGTCGGTTACATTACTATGCACCGATCCTGTAGGTACGCATTTACTTTTGCCTGCGCAATGAATTTCATGGCTTTGCCAGCTGCGTTTGTCCTTCCTGCTTTGTTGGCTGCTCCATCTGCTGAGTTGGCTCAGCTTTGACTTTATGATGCCTGCTGATTTTTCTGACTGTTCTTTCCATCAGAATTTATAGAAAAAACAGAAATTAATGGATGGCTTAATGTTTACAAAATTCTCTGGATGGCATCTGTCCACCATTCTTGTGTAGGGAGCTGATGCTTGAGGATGGCCTGCATTGTTTCTTCTGCTTCTGTATATTTGAAAAAATTGGGGGCTACATCAAATAGATGATTCATTTCATTCATTATAAAAAGTAGATGTTCTATCTTACCATAGAAAATCTGTCCTGTGATAGGCCCTGTATCTTCTGAGGTGCTGGCTTTCTCATTTACCTGTGATGAGGCAAAAACATTCACTCTCTTGGCATATTCTTCATGGGTGAATAATCTGCCTCCATTGTTCAGCAAGCTAGGGAGTCCTTTACTTTCCAATACCCGAAACTTCTCAAAGAATCTGTTTACCTCAGTTTGCATATCCTGGGTTCTTCTGTCTAAGGTCTGCATCAGACTCCTAAGAGTAGTAACCCTCTTGATCATTTGGATAGTATCAGTTCTGTTTGCTATTCCCATGGTTGTCAACTGAGAACTGGTCTTATGATTGAGCACATTGATCAATTTTGTTGCAATTTCAGGCATGTTTCCCAACAAGGCCCTTGCTGTTCTGATTTCCCTCTGTGTTTTAGGAATGAGCTCCAGTTGCTCATGGATTGTCTCAATGTATGACCACTGGTTATTGATGGACTTACCAATATTGGACCATATCATTGCTCTGATTTCGGCTATGATTTTATCTAGCTGTAGCTCTTTCTCAAGCTCCTTGATTTTGTCTTTAAGAGCTTTGATTTCTTGGGCCTTCTCTCCTACTTCTCTTTTTGTTTTGTCATGCCTTTCATTCACCTTGGCCAGCTGCTCCTTAGTTTCATTTAGCTGCATCATTTGTGCTTCTAAAGCTTGTATTTCGCTTTTTAGCTTTTGCATGTCTAAGCTCTGATCTGTGCTGGTGGGTGCTGTTGAAGTAGATGTGACTGGTTGTTCAACGTGCTGAGGTGGAGGTGCAGTAGTAGGAGCAGTCTCCTCAAGATTAATGACCTGTGGAGGGGGCTGAGATGTTTGCCCCTCTTGTGCTTGTGTTGATGATCCTTTCAGAGGTGCTTGTGAGGCCTCATATTGCCCCAATTTTTCTTGTGCTTGCAAAAGTTCTTTGTAAACAGAAATTAATAGAGCAGTGGAATCCTGCTCATACCTTTGTTTTGCCACTTCATCGGTCTGTGGATGGATAGTGGCTGGAAGTTTAATCTTCTTCCTTAGTGCAGCCATATCAGCATCTCTGATTTTTAAGATCTCTTGTATCCCTTTAATATCATTGGGATTGTGCCCAATCTCTATGATGATTTCTTCCAGGGTTTTGATCCTGTTATCTTTGGCCTGAGAAGAGGCTCTCTCTAGCTCCAGCTGGGAAGCCGTGGCATTCAGACTGCTTGTTAACTTGTAGTTGTCCAAGGTCTTATCGGCCAATGAAGCATACACCATTTCCCCTGTTTGTTTATGCAACTCAATTTTGTCCATGGGGTGTATGTCTTTGGCAAGGACCTCTAAATTGGTCCTGAGATAATCAGCAGAAGACTGTGGCTTGAGTGCTGTAGGCATAAAATGACTCAAGGTCAGTTTGCCCTCACCTACATCGAAAGCAGACATGAGTCTCTGCTGATTGGAAGGAGCCATGTTAAGTAGGTGATTGTATAATTGAACTTTGATTGGGTCACTCCTTCTCTTAATGTCTATGAACTGCTGCTTTATGCTCACTCTTTCTTCTTTCTGCTGGCTGGAGGAGGTGACTTCCCCTCCCATTGTCCTGTCTGGTTCCTGCTGGGAGGAACTTGCTGAAATATCTTGACTTGGTGGGCCCATGCCTGATGCTTCTCGGATGGCTATATCCTCTTCTGGAAAATCGTTGAGTCTTTGCCTTTTCTCTCCTTGATTGATAGAGGATGTCAAGGGAGTTTCTCTTTCCCTTTTCCTCAGGATAAATGTGTCCTCCTTTTGAGGGGTTTGTAGGACCGAGGCATCGAATGTAGAGTCTTGCCTTGTAGGCATGACTTGTTCAGTGGTCTGAGGAGTATCCACTGTTTCCTTTTGCTGGGCAGGTGGCTCCTGCCCTTGTTTTTCTTGCTGCTGTTCCTCTTGCTCTTCTGTGTCTTCCTGCTGCTTTTCCTGCTGTTGCTCTTGCTCTGCCTCCATTTCCTTTTCCTTTCCTTTTTCTGAGACTTTTCCAGCAACCTTTGTAGTTTGCTGTGGAGTAGTTGAAGAGGAGGCTGCTGCTCCAATTTGTGTGCTTGGCAGTGAGGGGACCTGGTAAGACAGCGCGCAGAGGTCGTGACCGCAGGTGAACTGGTGCGCTGGAGGCCTTCTGGTCAATTTAGCAAGCTGGTAGACAATTTGGACGTTGTTTGCATGCAGAGCAGATTAACGACGAATACGCGAAATGACCAAAAAACATGAAATTTTGGGTAAAATAGACCTTTTTATGCTTTTGGCGCGAATATGTGCTGACGTCAGCATGACGTCATAGGGTGGGGTCAAGGTCGGATGACGTCATGCTGACGTCATCGGGTGACGTGGCGGTGTATGGATGGTACACGGTGGCGGTGACATGGCAGGACAGGTGGACCAATGGCGGGGACAGAGAGGTCGACGGGGCAGCGTAGCTGGGTGACGGGGTGGTGACGCATTGCTGACGCAGGTAGGCGGGATGAGGGAATCCGGAAACCAGCAGTGGTTTCATATCGCACCGCCTTCTGTACGGGGCGGTATCAGACAGTAGTACCTCCGACGTAAGGTGGTGAGGGCACGTGGCAGAGGCATGACGTCCTCCAAATACGGACGTCGAGAGATATCTATCGGTCATCGGATGGGCTCCGACGTCACGATGATCGTTAGATCTACGGACTTTGATCGGACGGCGGACGCGAGGCAGATGTGACGGGAGGTTAGTACGGATATCGTTCAGACGTCGGAAGGAGTCCAACGCGATCAGGGCCGTCGGATCTGTAGGCCCTTGATCTAATGGTGGTCGGGGAGATGACATATGCGGAGTATACGGATGAGGGCGGAAGCAAATAAACCTGTTTTGTGCGCTTTTCCAATGTATTTTGATAAAAAGAGTTATATGCGCCAACCTTGGCTAACGGGCGGAAAGTGGGTTTTATGCTGCTTTGGCCCCTTTTAAGCGGGTAAGATGGGGTTTAGGGCCCATTTCAAAGGTTTGATGTGCAAAAAAGGGGGTAGAGGTAGAAGAAGTGGCTTATGAGGAGAAGGGGTATTTGGCATAGGTTTATCAACATGACCTGATGTCATTTGATCCCTGACTTGCAACTTTATTGGCTATAATGCCAAGGGGGTGGGTATTTATAAGGGCTTGGGATTTATACACCTTGGTGTTAGTAATATTAGGGGAATGGGAAAAATAGGGGAGCTATATAGTAAAATTAAAGGTTAATATGAATGAAGGGGGCAAATGAAAGGGATTTTACTGAGTTTATCTGAAATTGACTTGGTTATGAGAGTAGATCAAAATGAAAAGATCTTAGACAAGAAATGTGGATTCTGAATGAACTAGAACCACCATAAAACCATGATCTCTCTCCATAAATCTCAGCTGAAAGAAAGGGAGTGTTAGTAATGGAATAAAGGGGAAGAGGGAAGTTAGTCATGCTCCTGCTGTAGTCTTTTACTTTGCTGCCCATCATCACCATTTCTGCAATGATAGGACTCACTTTCTGCGACCCCAACTACCTACCCAGCTGCTTACCTAGCATTTTTTGTTTCTCCTTGGAGGGTGCACTTGAACTTGCAAACCCTTTTTGCCTTTTCTTTTCTTTGGCTTTTTTCTTTATTCTTTTCTCTATCTATTTCTACCCTTATCTCTTCCAAGGTCCTAGATTAAACTGTTGGGAACCTTTGCTTCTCTACCTAAACTATTTGTCTGCCAAGATTAGGCTGTTTGGACAGACTTCTTTCTCTATTCTAAAACCCAAAATTGAACACATGGCATGATCCAGATTAGACTGTTGAATCATCCACAAAATTGAAATAAGGTCCTCAATACTTGAAATACTTTACCCAGCTCTTGCTTTCTAGGAAATATGGGATCTTTGGGATACCAGAGCAGAGCATATTTGGCTTTTCTCTTGCCAATCATGAAATATGAAACCTATTAGTATAGGTATCCAACAGTGGCTCCACATGGGGATGGTTTTTCTTTTGAAAGACCAAGAACAGCAGGTCAGATTGCCTTGTTCCTTGACTGCCCATCTTTGTCTTTGAAATCTGCTGCATGAATGTGTCAAAATAGTGTGCTTCTTTCTTGGAAGACCTCTGATTCTATCAGCCTCTTGCTACTTGGTGAATTACTTGGGAAAACTGCTCTTTACAATTTAAAACAGAAAAGAATATGTACAACTGCATATATACAAAGAATCTTTAGGTTCCACTCATGGGGAATAATTAAAGTAGTGCTTCAGCATCCTGCCATTAACAGGACCTTCATCCGAGTCAGTTTCAGTAAGACTTTTGAGGAAATAAGTGTTGTTACCTTGTACTGCTTGGACAGCAAATGGTCCTTTCCATAAAGAGTCAAACTTTCCATGTTTCCCTTTCTCTTCTCTTCTTGCATCCCACTTTAGAACTTTGTCCCCTACATTGAAATCCTCTGCTTTGGTTCTTCTATCAAAGGCCTTTTTCAGTTTCTCTTGTAGTATCTGCACTCTGCTGAAAACTTGTTCTCTGGTCTGCTGTAAACAAATTATCTGGTTAATCCTTCTTTGCATGTCATTTGGCTCTGCTTGGCTTTCTTGTAGAAGTTTCATAACCGGCACTCCTAGTGATGAAGGAAATCTGGCCTCTAGTCCATAGACTAACTCATATGGGCTGGTCCCAATTGATCTTTTAGTCGTTAGTCTGTCTGCCCATAAGGCATTTACTAGTTTCTTATGCCAGTTCTTTTTGTTCTCTTCCAGCACTTTCTTTATGATATTTATCAAACTTTTATTTGAGGATTCAGCAAGGCCATTTCCTTGAGGATAGTAAGCTGTAGAATGGCCCAAAGTAATGTGAAATTTATGGCAGAAGTTCACCATCTTCTTGGATCTGAAGGCAGCAGCATTGTCTGTTATTATCTTGTCTGGGCAGCCAAATCTAGCCAGTATATTGTTCTCCAAAAATTGAATGATTACTGAATCATTTGCTTGTCTGCATGGGGCAGCTTCAATCCACTTGGTGAAGTAGTCTGTTGCTGTTAGAATCCATCTGTGTTGTCCTGAAGATGAGGGGTGAATTTCCCCAATGAAATCCAAACCCCATTGTTGAAAAGGTCTCTCTGTTGTAATGGGCTTCAAAGGCAGTGGCAACAGCTGTCTTTTGCCTTCGAACAGTTGGCATTTGTGGCATGAGGCTGTAAATTTCTTAACATCAGAGAACATAGTAGGCCAGTAATAACCAGCCCTCAATATCTTGTCCACAGTGGACTTCCAGTACAAGTGTCCACCACAATCTCCAGCATGGAAGTCTTGCATGATTTTGTTAGTTTCATTCTCTATCAGACAGTGCAGCAAAATACCTTCATGGTTTTTCCACAGTAGATTTTCATCCATCACACAAAATCTAGATGTTTTCATTTTTAGGAACCTACACTTAGTTCTGGGCAGTCCTGGGGGAGCACACAGGTTTTGTAACACATAACAGATATCAGAGTACCAAGGAGATTGTTCAAAGGCTACATTGATCTTTGGAGTCGCCAGCTCTGTTTCACTGTCCAGTTGGTTGATGTCTAAGGCTTGGAAATTTGCTTCTGTCATTAATTTGGCCAAACCTTGCCCTTTTATCAGCTTTGTAGGCTTTATTTCAATGTCAAATTCTAGTATATTGGCAATCCATTTTCCTCTCCTACCTTCTAAGTTTTCTTGGGTGAGAATGTCTTTGACAATGGGACTTGGTACATAAGCCACAACATGGGAGTAAAGGATGTAAATCCTAAAGTCTTTAATAGCTTTGATCAAGGCATAGGCTTGTTTTTCCATTATTTGGTACTTTAGGGGGGCATCTCTAAGAGCTCTGCTGAAAAAAGCAATGGGCTTTTCATTCCCTTGGTCATCTTTCTGTAATAAAACAGCAGCAATAGTATGTTGGGAAGCAAAGGAGAAAATGATGAAGTCTCTGTCAAACTGAGGGTTAGTTAACACTGGGGTTTGAGTCAAGGCCAATTTTATACTTTCAAAAGCTTGTTTTGCTTCAATAGTCCATTTGACCTTTGAATCTTTCTTTAGCATATTGTTTAGTAATCTGATTAACTCTGCTAAATTTGGGATAAACCTTCTCAAAAAGTTGATTTTTCCTAAGAATCCTTGCAGCTCCTTGACATTCCTTGGGTGAGGCATTTGTAGGATAGCTTGTATCCTATCTGGATCAATTCTTATGCCATTTTTCGAAATGATATGCCCTAGAAGTTTCCCTTCTTCCAAGCCAAATAATGACTTCTTGGGGTTTAAGGAAATACCATATTTCCTGCATGTTATGAAGATTTGTCTCAAATGTTTCAAGTGTTCTTGGTCAGATTTTGAAAAGGGTGTTAGATCATCTAAGTAAATGACCAAGAAGTCGTGAATCTCTTTTGCAAAAGCAATGTCCATTGCTCTCTGAAATGTTGCCCCTGCGTTTTTCAATCCAAAGGGCATTTTCACATACTTGAAAGTGCCCCATGGGGTAGTAAATGCAGTCTTGTCTTGATCATCAGGGTGTACCAGGATTTGATTGAAACCTGAGAAACCATCCAACAATGATATTCTTGAGGCTCCTACTACTCTTTGAAGAATGTGGTCCATTTTGGGTAAGGGGTAGTTGTCTTTGAGTGACACTAGGTTCAAATTCCTTAAGTCTACACAAAGTCTAATCTCACCAGTTTTCTTTCTTGTAGGGACCAAATTTGAAATCCACTCAGAAAACCTGATTGGTGCTATGATACCAGCTTTGAACATTTTTTGTAATTCCTTTTCAATGGAAGGAAGGAGCACAGGATTGATTCTTCTCAACTTCTGTTTGAATGGTTTTTGATTAGGCTTGAGGGGAATGGTGTGCTGGATAACAGAGGTATCATAAGACTTCAAGTCCTCATAACCCCAAGCAAAGACATCTTGGAACTCTTTAAAGAGATCAATATATTTGGGTTTTTGATCAGGGGGCAAAGCAGCAGATAGCTTTATTATTTTAGGCTTGTCAGTGGTACCAATGTTACATTCTTCAATTGTTGCATCTAATGGCTGCATCTTTGGTTTCCTGGGGACATCATTTGAGTCAAAAATGTCCTCTAGTGGGGTAAGGCCTGCTGGAAGAAGATTGTCTTTGAGTTGTATGATTTCATCTTCAGGGTTGCTCAGCTCTTCACAGTCAATTTGGTGAATTTGCTGAATGTTTTCTTTGTTGAAAATGGTTGGACTGAGTAATTGTTTGGTTGTTCTAGGTGACATTGGGTGGGCTGACTGTTGAAACTGTAATTGTGATTGACTTGCTCCATCAAATATTTGTGATTGACTTGCTGTCTCAAGGTCAATATTTAATCCTGTAAACTCTTGTTGCAAGGTTAAAAAGTTGTTTATTTGCATGTCATTCTCAAATACTTGCCACTCTTTGACATTGTTTGGAATAGAAGGCCTATATTTGACCTCTGCCGTGAAACAATTGTTGGGTTGTAGTGGGAATTTGAAGGTGCTGGCAAATGTTGCCAAGCTGTGTGCATGGAGATTGTGGCCCCTTGGAATCTTTGTGATAACAAACTCGGAGAAAGTCTCTAGTATTTCAATTACAGCAGACCTATAGGACCTCAATCTTTTGTCATTGGTAACAAAATTTCCTTTCACTTGTTGAATTATTAGATCAGAGTCTCCCATGATGGAGAGTTTAGGAGCTTGTAGTGATTTTGCTAGCTTTAGACCCAATAGCAGCGCTTCATATTCTGCTACGTTGTTAGTGCATCTATACTTTAATCTGTAAGCCCTGCCTTCTGCATAGCCTTTCTCTTTGTTGTGTATCCATACTCCAGCTCCTGCCCCTAACTTGTTAAGTGAGCCATCAAACTCTAGGACCCACAGACTATCTTGCTGAATAGGAGATTTAACATTCTTTTCATGGGATGGCAATGTGAGCATGAGTAGAGGTTTCTTTTCCCATTTGTTTCCTAGGATAATTTCATCATTTGTTTGACAATCTTTGACAACTAGAGGAGGGTTGATGTGTATTGTTGGGCTAATTGAAATTTGGCAGGTGCTACTTGTTTGATCAATGTTTTGTTCTTGTATGAGTGTTTCGGTCTTAATGTCATTGTTTGAGAAGCTTGCGCTGTCATTGAAGAGGATGAAGGAGTCTATGTCCGAATGGACAGCATATATTGGAAAATTTTGAGGCTTTTCTTCACTGCTGACCATATACTTCATGAGTGTTTCCCTATAAAGTCTTTTTGGTTGCCCAAATACAGAAATGGTTGCATATGACATATCTAATTGCAGGGAGCCTTGGAGTTTGGCTCCCCATGATCTTGATAAGAGCATCCCATATTTGGGTGGGATATCAGCAACCACAACATCCATTAGTATGGTTTTGTTGGGGAATTGGACCAGGGACACACATAAATCTTTTATTAGGCCCAAACATTTGACTTGACTAGAATCAAAAGAAAACAGGTCTTTGTATGGTCTTGTTATATCCAAGTTTAATCTTTCCATGACAGCTTTTGGCATAAGGTTGTGAGAGGCACCTGAGTCAAACATTGCATTATGCAGTATTTTATCATGAACATGCAAGCTGACATAAAAAGGTAAAACCCCTGTGACTACTGTTTTTCCATCTACCTCTGGGCCAAACAGTAATTCTGGAGTGTCATCTAGCACATTTACATCATCTTTGCTATTGGTGAACTGTAGGGATTTCTTTATCTGTTGCTTATATATGTCATGCTTGGCTAGCTCTGAAAGGGGAATTGCTATCTTTAACTTGCCAATCTCTGCTCCTAGGTCAAAGGGTTTGTCAACCTGAATTTTAGAGTTACGGATAGCAGTCCTTTCTCTGTTCATTAAATCTTCTTGTTGGATTTCATCTTGATTTTGGAACCTGCCCCTCATGCCCATGTCTTGAGGGGTAATGTTCGGATTTGGGTGGGAGGATGAGGTTGCCGTGGGCTGTTGTGGTGTGGACAGTAATTCAGTGACTTCCTCAACCACTACTTCTTTTGTAGGTAAGTTTGTTTTGTCATTAGGTTCAGTGACTAAGGTTTCTTTAGATTGCTGTTTCTCCTTTACCTTCTCAGGCTGATTTACATTTACAGTCCGACTTCTTAGTTTGTATTGTTTATGGACTTCATAGACAGCAGTATCATACCCTTGTTTAAAGTCAAAAGATTCTCCTGATTGTGTTTGGAATGCTTTGCTTTCATTCTCCTCATGGTCTTCTTGTGTTAAGAAAACATGGCTTTTGCCATCCAGACCCATTAAGTTGATTTCAGGATCTTCATTGAGCTGATTAGCTGAGGAAGTTTCTGCATAATTTTCTTGAAAAGGGGGTCTGATATCTTGGTCTGCACTTGTTTTTCCTATATTTGGGTTCTGTGTTCTCCTAAAATTTGGGTTTCTAGGAGGATTGTTTTGTGGTGCCTCCCATGATGACTTTCTTTCAACTGATTCCACTCTTTCACCCAGTCTTTTCATGCTGTTTAGTATTGCATCCAACTTTTGATCAAAGCCTGAGGGCTCATCTCTGAAACCAGCCTTCTTTTCCAGCTTTGCCCTGTTTCTCTTGGCAATTAGGTTGGCCTCTACAGTGACTGCAACTCTTTGAGCTTCTGCAAGGGTTGGAGGATCTCTTTCTTTCAGCTGATAGGCCATATCAGAGTCAAAACCATCAGGGAAGTTATACAGGGCCAAATCAGGAGGGGGCCTTAAGTTCTGGGGGATAGCATTATATACATTGTTAAACCTAGCACAGTATTCCAAAACTGTTTCTTGGGGACCTCTTTTGATAGTGTTATATTCACCGAGTATGTGTAGAGGATCTTTCTTCTTCTCCCATCTGTTGGTAAACTCTTGGTACAGGAACTCAGGGGTTGCAATGGAATTTGCATTCAGGGATCTAAACCAAGTTCTGACATCCCCGGTTAAGCTTTGAACAAAAATTCTCATCCTGACACTGTCATCATCTATTTCAAAGGTCTCAAAGTGATCTTGCATCTTCTTAGCATGCTGGACAGCTGTCAAAGGGCCATTGGAGTCAAAAAATGAGATTTTGGTTTGGTAGTCTTGAGGTAGAGCCGGTGCATTGGCTGGTATCTGCAGAGGAGCATATCTGTTAGCCATGTTTATGGGGTTTATAGGGTTAATAAGAACAAATGGGACAGCTGGGATTACAGGTGTAACAGGGTTAATAGGATGGGTAACAAGCGGGAAACTGGTTGAAAGAGTGTGTGCAGATGGTGAAGATGGGAGAGGAGGGCTTTGAGGGGTTGATGATGAACTGGGGGAATTAGGTGTGGAACGGAAAAGGACTTTACAAGGAGTTGGAATGAGGATAGGTTGGTCTGAACCTATATCTGAATCAGCAGGCTTCTCCTGCTTTTGCTGTCTCCTTATGTTCTTTGGAATGAGATTTGGGTTATCAACAATGATGGGTTGATCAGGGTCAGGGTTTGCCCTAGTGTGCCTTGGGTTTCTTTTGGGAGCCAGCTTCTACGTATTCTTTTAGAAGTTTATACAGGAGGATTTATATGTACAAGGACTAGGTAAGAATTCTGGAATGACTATATATTTTCCAAAGCTAGGATGAAGATTCCCTAGTTAGCTCTTCCCTAAAGCTGTCCCTGTGTTTACAGAAACAGTCCTAAGGCCTCTTGGCTGGTTTCAGGCTTGATGGTAGCTTTTGAAAATAGATAGTAATTGAAAAAATCTTAAGTCCCCAGCGGAGTCGCCAATTATGTTAACACCCAGGTTGTTCCCTATGACTCCCAAGGGAATACGGCCGGGGTAACCACTAACCAATCTTTGGATCACTGTTTCTAGCCAAACTGTGATCAGAGAGGGCTCTCTCTTTATGATTTGTAACTGTTTATGATAGGGTTTTAGGCTAGCTATTATGCACAGGTTTTGCTTATGTTTTGGTTGAAGAATATCCTTCAGATCTCTTGTGATGTGATTTTCAGAGAGTCAAGTGCCATTGGGCAATGGAGTCTGTGGCTGTAGGTGTCTAGAAACTTTGAGATGAACTGGTGAAACTTACAGGGCCATTTGGATGTTTTATAGAACAAATTTTGATTAATAACAGGAAACAGGTAAGACAAACAATGAAAGCATTCAAGAATTTTCACTCGTTGTTAACTGTTTCCACCAAACTGGTTACGAGAAAAGACAGATGTCACAGGGGCAAACTTGAATCCCTGGGAATGTCTATCACAGTGAAAGATATAGATTCAAAGTGCAGCAAGTAAGAATTACTCTTCTGTTACTATATCTGAGGAAAACATAGATAATAGCTCAGTTTGAGTTCAGGGTAATCATGGATTAAGTCCTGAACTATTCTTCTACTTTGCTATTAAGTGTAAAATATCTGAACGATAAAAGAGAACAAAAGACTTGAAAACATGTAATACAGAGATTTGAGAAGACTTATTGTTTTATGAAACAACTGGAATCCTGCAACATTCACCATTCACCACAACGCACCAAATACACCATGCTTTGGAAATTCCATTCTCCTTTTCTATTATTTATCTCTGGGAATTTTTACAACGAGCGAGAGCTCTTCCAAGGAAAATTACAACAACCCCTTGCTCTATCATGCGCCGGGGTTTATATAGAAATAAGTATACAAAATATCTCAGGCATTGAGTCATCTGAGAGAGAGAAAATATCTTCGGTAGTGTTCAGAAAGTACGCAGGGAGATATTACAACATTAAATGCAGAGTAAATGCCCTTTATGTCTGTCAGATGATTGTTTTGACTTTAAGGAGTCACTGAGTCGGTTACATTACTATGTACCGATCCTGTAGGTACGCATTTACTTTTGCCTGCGCAATGAATTTCATGGCTTTGCCAGCTGCGTTTGTCCTTCCTGCTTTGTTGGCTGCTCCATCTGCTGAGTTGGCTCAGCTTTGACTTTATGATGCCTGCTGATTTTGCTGACTGTTCTTTCCATCAGAATTTATAGAAAAAACAGAAATTAATGGATGGCTTAATGTTTACAAAATTCTCTGGATGGCATCTGTCCACCATTCTTGTGTAGGGAGCTGATGCTTGAGGATGGCCTGCATTGTTTCTTCTGCTTCTGTATATTTGAAAAAATTGGGGGCTACATCAAATAGATGATTCATTTCATTCATTATAAAAAGTAGATGTTCTATCTTACCATAGAAAATCTGTCCTGTGATAGGCCCTGTATCTTCTGAGGTGCTGGCTTTCTCATTTACCTGTGATGAGGCAAAAACATTCACTCTCTTGGCATATTCTTCATGGGTGAATAATCTGCCTCCATTGTTCAGCAAGCTAGGGAGTCCTTTACTTTCCAATACCCGAAACTTCTCAAAGAATCTGTTTACCTCAGTTTGCATATCCTGGGTTCTTCTGTCTAAGGTCTGCATCAGACTCCTAAGAGTAGTAACCCTCTTGATCATTTGGATAGTATCAGTTCTGTTTGCTATTCCCATGGTTGTCAACTGAGAACTGGTCTTATGATTGAGCACATTGATCAATTTTGTTGCAATTTCAGGCATGTTTCCCAACAAGGCCCTTGCTGTTCTGATTTCCCTCTGTGTTTTAGGAATGAGCTCCAGTTGCTCATGGATTGTCTCAATGTATGACCACTGGTTATTGATGGACTTACCAATATTGGACCATATCATTGCTCTGATTTCGGCTATGATTTTATCTAGCTGTAGCTCTTTCTCAAGCTCCTTGATTTTGTCTTTAAGAGCTTTGATTTCTTGGGCCTTCTCTCCTACTTCTCTTTTTGTTTTGTCATGCCTTTCATTCACCTTGGCCAGCTGCTCCTTAGTTTCATTTAGCTGCATCATTTGTGCTTCTAAAGCTTGTATTTCGCTTTTTAGCTTTTGCATGTCTAAGCTCTGATCTGTGCTGGTGGGTGCTGCTGAAGTAGATGTGACTGGTTGTTCAACGTGCTGAGGTGGAGGTGCAGTAGTAGGAGCAGTCTCCTCAAGATTAATGACCTGTGGAGGGGGCTGAGATGTTTGCCCCTCTTGTGCTTGTGTTGATGATCCTTTCAGAGGTGCTTGTGAGGCCTCATATTGCCCCAATTTTTCTTGTGCTTGCAAAAGTTCTTTGTAAACAGAAATTAATAGAGCAGTGGAATCCTGCTCATACCTTTGTTTTGCCACTTCATCGGTCTGTGGATGGATAGTGGCTGGAAGTTTAATCTTCTTCCTTAGTGCATCCATATCAGCATCTCTGATTTTTAAGATCTCTTGTATCCCTTTAATATCATTGGGATTGTGCCCAATCTCTATGATGATTTCTTCCAGGGTTTTGATCCTGTTATCTTTGGCCTGAGAAGAGGCTCTCTCTAGCTCCAGCTGGGAAGCCGTGGCATTCAGACTGCTTGTTAACTTGTAGTTGTCCAAGGTCTTATCGGCCAATGAAGCATACACCATTTCCCCTGTTTGTTTATGCAACTCAATTTTGTCCATGGGGTGTATGTCTTTGGCAAGGACCTCTAAATTGGTCCTGAGATAATCAGCAGAAGACTGTGGCTTGAGTGCTGTAGGCATAAAATGACTCAAGGTCAGTTTGCCCTCACCTACATCGAAAGCAGACATGAGTCTCTGCTGATTGGAAGGAGCCATGTTAAGTAGGTGATTGTATAATTGAACTTTGATTGGGTCACTCCTTCTCTTAATGTCTATGAACTGCTGCTTTATGCTCACTCTTTCTTCTTTCTGCTGGCTGGAGGAGGTGACTTCCCCTCCCATTGTCCTGTCTGGTTCCTGCTGGGAGGAACTTGCTGAAATATCTTGACTTGGTGGGCCCATGCCTGATGCTTCTCGGATGGCTATATCCTCTTCTGGAAAATCGTTGAGTCTTTGCCTTTTCTCTCCTTGATTGATAGAGGATGTCAAGGGAGTTTCTCTTTCCCTTTTCCTCAGGATAAATGTGTCCTCCTTTTGAGGGGTTTGTAGGACCGAGGCATCGAATGTAGAGTCTTGCCTTGTAGGCATGACTTGTTCAGTGGTCTGAGGAGTATCCACTGTTTCCTTTTGCTGGGCAGGTGGCTCCTGCCCTTGTTTTTCTTGCTGCTGTTCCTCTTGCTCTTCTGTGTCTTCCTGCTGCTTTTCCTGCTGTTGCTCTTGCTCTGCCTCCATTTCCTTTTCCTTTCCTTTTTCTGAGACTTTTCCAGCAACCTTTGTAGTTTGCTGTGGAGTAGTTGAAGAGGAGGCTGCTGCTCCAATTTGTGTGCTTGGCAGTGAGGGGACCTGGTAAGACAGCGCGCAGAGGTCGTGACCGCAGGTGAACTGGTGCGCTGGAGGCCTTCTGGTCAATTTAGCAAGCTGGTAGACAATTTGGACGTTGTTTGCATGCAGAGCAGATTAACGACGAATATGCGAAATGACCAAAAAACATGAAATTTTGGGTAAAATAGACCTTTTTATGCTTTTGGCGCGAATATGTGCTGACGTCAGCATGACGTCATAGGGTGGGGTCAAGGTCGGATGACGTCATGCTGACGTCATCGGGTGACGTGGCGGTGTATGGATGGTACACGGTGGCGGTGACATGGCAGGACAGGTGGACCAATGGCGGGGACAGAGAGGTCGACGGGGCAGCGTAGCTGGGTGACGGGGCGGTGACGCATTGCTGACGCGGGTAGGCGGGATGAGGGAATCCGGAAACCAGCAGTGGTTTCATATCGCACCGCCTTCTGTACGGGGCGGTATCGGACAGTAGTACCTCCGACGTAAGGTGGTGAGGGCACGTGGCAGAGGCATGACGTCCTCCAAATACGGACGTCGGGAGATATCTATCGGTCATCGGATGGGCTCCGACGTCACGATGATCGTTAGATCTACGGACTTTGATCGGACGGCGGACGCGAGGCAGATGTGACGGGAGGTTAGTACGGATATCGTTCAGACGTCGGAAGGAGTCCAACGCGATCAGGGCCGTCGGATCTGTAGGCCCTTGATCTAATGGTGGTCGGGGAGATGACATATGCGGAGTATACGGATGAGGGCGGAAGCAAATAAACCTGTTTTGTGCGCTTTTCCAATGTATTTTGATAAAAAGAGTTATATGCGCCAACCTTGGCTAACGGGCGGAAAGTGGGTTTTATGCTGCTTTGGCCCCTTTTAAGCGGGTAAGATGGGGTTTAGGGCCCATTTCAAAGGTTTGATGTGCAAAAAAGGGGGTAGAGGTAGAAGAAGTGGCTTATGAGGAGAAGGGGTATTTGGCATAGGTTTATCAACATGACCTGATGTCATTTGATCCCTGACTTGCAACTTTATTGGCTATAATGCCAAGGGGGTGGGTATTTATAAGGGCTTGGGATTTATACACCTTGGTGTTAGTAATATTAGGGGAATGGGAAAAATAGGGGAGCTATATAGTAAAATTAGAGGTTAATATGAATGAAGGGGGCAAATGAAAGGGATTTTACTGAGTTTATCTGAAATTGACTTGGTTATGAGAGTAGATCAAAATGAAAAGATCTTAGACAAGAAATGTGGATTCTGAATGAACTAGAACCACCATAAAACCATGATCTCTCTCCATAAATCTCAGCTGAAAGAAAGGGAGTGTTAGTAATGGAATAAAGGGGAAGAGGGAAGTTAGTCATGCTCCTGCTGTAGTCTTTTACTTTGCTGCCCATCATCACCATTTCTGCAATGATAGGACTCACTTTCTGCGACCCCAACTACCTACCCAGCTGCTTACCTAGCATTTTTTGTTTCTCCTTGGAGGGTGCACTTGAACTTGCAAACCCTTTTTGCCTTTTCTTTTCTTTGGCTTTTTTCTTTATTCTTTTCTCTATCTATTTCTACCCTTATCTCTTCCAAGGTCCCAGATTAAACTGTTGGGAACCTTTGCTTCTCTACCTAAACTATTTGTCTGCCAAGATTAGGCTGTTTGGACAGACTTCTTTCTCTATTCTAAAACCCAAAATTGAACACATGGCATGATCCAGATTAGACTGTTGAATCATCCACAAAATTGAAATAAGGTCCTCAATACTTGAAACACTTTACCCAGCTCTTGCTTTCTAGGAAATATGGGATCTTTGGGATACCAGAGCAGAGCATATTTGGCTTTTCTCTTGCCAATCATGAAATATGAAACCTATTAGTATAGGTATCCAACAACGCACATAGAGAGCATGGCGCACTGGGTTTTTACCGTGGCGCATATAGCCTCAAACCCGAAAATTGCTGAAAACTTCATTAAATTTCTCATACTTTGCCTAGATTTGCCAGAAATTGAAATACAACACCAAAAAAGAGTAGTTCAAGCACAATTCATACACAGCAGTCATCTTGTCTTCAAGGTTTTTTGTATAGCAGTCATGGCATCTGAGCATTCATCAGACTATGAGGTGGAAACCCAAAGTGACTCTCCCTTGGAAGAACAGGCACCCTGGAGGCCTCATAAAAGTGGCAGGCATGTTAGGGAAGAACCGACCACCCTTACAGAATTGCAGGCCTGCTCTCTTGCTATGCAATGTTTTCAGCATCAGTCATGCTATGAGTTTTGTCAAAAGGTGGCTAGTGTCCAATTTCATCATGAGTTGGCTCGTCTTTTTGTGTTGCACTTGCACGGAGATCAAGCTATCTTGGCTGGTGTCACCTTCACACTTACACCAGAATCTGTCTCATTAGCAACCGGTATACCGAACATTGGTGAACCATGGCACAAGAAACAAAAGATTGATCAGCAGCATTATGAGCCATACATTAAAACCAGTTGCTTGAGGCAGCTCAAGAGAGTGTTCCCGTTCCGGTATCTGAAAGATGAATATGCTCCACTAATGAGATTGATCATGAAATATTTCAGCTGTGAGGGACAGTTCTCTCGTCTTTATGCTTATCACATCAGGTTGCTCATGCATTTCACCAGGGTACGGATGATGAACATTTCGTATTTCATTTGCCAGAACAATGAGAGGATGACCAACTTTATACAACGTAAAACCCCTCAGCAGCAACTTAACAGTGTATATCATTTTGCTTTTATTAAGATTTTGGTGGTTCATCAGCTTGGATTGCAGGGCATCACTTGGGATGATTTCATCTCTCGTGACATCTTCAGAGCTTCACAGGGAGTATCAGAGGTTAAGCATGAGGGTGAACCTTCTCATTAGTATGAGCACCATGAGACTGCTAGTGTGCCGGTTTTCATCACATATCAGAGAGGCACCAGACATTTGTTTGCAACGGCAAAGCGAGTGTTATCTCCACCCGGGGTGGAAGGGGCCTTGCTTCCTCCATCAACATCACAGGTACAGAACAAAGGCAAGGAGCCAATGCAGGATGAGGGTCCTTCAGGTGAGACATCAGGTGAACGATAGACCAAGTTCATTCTCCTTCATGATGATGATACAGATACGGGTCCACAAAGTGCCAAACTTAGAGAGATCATCCAGGAGAAGAAATCAGAGATCGAAGCCTTATCCCTTGACTTGGAGAGGGCTAAGTGGACCATGAAATACTTGGAGCAGAGGAACAAACAGCTTCAGGATCAGCAAGCGATCATGGAGCTACAAAACATTCGTGAGCATCGCCAAGCTGCACAAAGGAGAAGAGTTGAGCTCACATCATTGGAGCAAGAAATTAATGAGGATCGGGAGGCCAATCTTGAGAGAGTGAACATGCACTTAGAGAGGTTGTTGGACAAGTCCAAAAAGGACCATGCACTACCGAGACACATGGATTTTCACTACATGGCACGCAACAAAGTGTGCAAGGCCCGAATCAGGAATTTGAAGGCGAAATTGAGGAAGGCAATAAAGAAGCAAAAGAAGCAAGGGGAGCTCGGTCATCTTCAGATATTGGCCGAGGCCTCTTTAGCCCAGCATAATGCTTGATAAGGAATCTCCAGCCCAAATTTCAAGAAATTTGGGGCATTTTTGGTATTTTTGGAAACTTTTGGGCAAAAAATAGGGTTTTTCTCCCTGTGCGCAGCGCCACGTGGCGCGCGCTTACAATAAGAGGCTCCAAATGCAAAAAAGTTTATAGTTTTGGATTTTTCATGAAAAATCATGACTGTTGGTGCTTGGCCAAGAAATTTGGGAAAGTTTTGAGTCCTGAGGAGGTCAAAAACACCCTAAAAATGACCTTTCTGCCCCTAATTTCACACACAGGAAGCAGTCTTGGGAGATTGAGGTTTTGGAGGGGAAAATGGGCACCAAATTTAGAAATTCCACTTGGTTTAGAAAGTAGACAGGCAGTGCTTTCCAACAAGCACACTTGGTCTCAGTTTGGACTTCAGAAAGTGCCTCAAAATTAGCTCCAAAGTGGCGCGACGCATACAGATTTTGGCATGGCGCACAGAGGTTTTTTGCCCAATTTTTCACCTTCCAGCTCAAAAATTCGGCCAGTTTGACTAGTTTTGCTTTGTGATGTAATTTTTTGACTTATATTGATGTAATTGAGTGAACATGATGTAATTTTTACACTTAGTTACTTTTTCTAGAGGATTCATTCACCAAAGAGGGAAAATTTAATGAATGAATCAGTTTCCTACCTTACAGAGGCAAGTTGTTTTGATTGCCTAGATTTTAGTTCTTTGTTTAGAATTGGTTGAAACAGCTCCTAGAAGGATGAGCTCAACCCCTATAGGCAAGGGAAGAGGTTGGCTTGTCTATATTATGTAATTTATAAGTCATTTTCAGGGTTGGACTCTTGGGAAAAGTTTGGCACTCTATTGTACATTCATTTCTGCATTTTTGGAAAAGGAAAGACAAGGGTTTTGCCGCACTGTTTGGGATCCATGTGGCTTTATGTTTTGATGGTGTGCCTCTCTAAGTAATTGTAAGTTTATCTAGTGTTATGTGTATCATTTTCTTGTTTCTTCTTCTGAATTTGAAACAAATGAGTGATTAAGGTGGAATCCATAACTGTTATGCTCTCCCTTTGAATTTGTTTAAATTTTCATGTTTTCTTCAGTTTAAGGAGAATCCTTGAGACTCTCTTGCTCTCCTTAGCTCCTCGTCAGTCTGATCTATCCATCTCACTTGCTTTAAAGCATCAAAACAATCTCCTTCCTTGCCCCAATTAGACCTCTGCAGAAACTGTGCCTCATCCCTGATCCCAAATTTTCCTTTCCCATCTTTTCAACAAAACCCTAAAAAATTCAAATCAAATCCTTTGCACTTAATACCTAGCCTAAGATCAGTTGCAAATTTAGTCATCTCGAGCCTCATCGATTACCTTTTACCGAGATTGACCCGGAGAGAGCCCTCTCCTATCCTCATAGGGCTAGCTACGAAGCTGTGCATGGTTTGATGTGGACCTAGAACCTTGTCTTCTCAGCCTGAGACAAATCTAGTCTCTAACATAGTGGCGACCATACTGGGGATGAAAATGGTTTGCTTGTTGATGTCATTGGTTTTCTAAGCTACAGACAGAGCCTGAAGCTATGATAGGTAGCCTTCGAAACGCTTTTGCTTTGCATTAGCACAAGTAGATAAACGCTGCTTTAGTCAATCTCCAGTCTAGCTTGTAATCGTGACACTTGATTTGCGAATCACCCCAGTACATTTGAGAATTATAAGCTTTGGATGATAGGTTTATAATTTGACAGACTGATCAAGTTGTTTTTGTTCCTTTGATTTCTTGAAAATAACACGCTGGCTTCAAAGATATATACAAGAGCTAATCCAGATCCAAATCCTCCTCCTTTCTACGAGAATCCTAATCTGATTTCAAGAATTGTCCACCAAGAGAGCTCTATCACTCCCGTGTTTAGATCTCGTTCATGCCCGGAAATTTTTGAGTATCTTGAAGAGCTCGATTTTGATGAAAAGTTTGAATTGTCATATTTTAAAACCAAGTCTGAAAACGCTCTTGAGTCTATCGTCCCAAATCTGGATTTTCTTGCTTCTCTAAACATTGAAAAATCTAATAAGTCTATTGAAAATTTCATTCTAAGACAACTCCAAACTGACATTGAGGCTACAAATATAATTGATTTTCTAGAAGCTGCATTTGCAACTCTTGGAGCAGTGTCAACCCCATCTAGCTCAAGGGTTCCAATGGAGCCACCTTTCATTCCCACCCTTCCTCCACAGCCTAACATTGATGATCAAAGGTCTACTGTAAATTCACCTCCATCTACTCCTTCTACATCTAAAATTGTTTCACCTCCTCATACACCTCACACATCAACTGCTCCCACTCCTCCATCATCCCCTGGACCAAATCCACCAAGAGCAATGGCTGCTCGGTTTGCACCTCTTGCGCTGCCTCAAGTTTTGAATGACATGCCCGCAGATTATCAAAGCAAAATTCCTTTGTTCGATGGCACGCCTCAAGGTATCACGGCTCAGCAACACGTGAAAAAAATGACAGATTTCTTCGATCTTCATGAGATCGATGAAGAAAATGTGACCATGAGGTTATTCGTGCAGACTTTCGGTGGTGAGGCAAGAAAATGGTTTAGAGCTTTGCCGGCCAGAAGTGTTCCTACATTAGAAGACCTTAAAATATAGTTTTTGGAACGCTAGGAAGTAAAAAAAGATCCATTGCAAATCACTTTCGAATATACCAAGATCAAGCGAAATGTTGGTGAGCCCGTTCAAGACTATTGTATTAGATTCAATGCGGTTTATAATGAAATTCTGGATGACTTAAAGCCAACTAGAAGATCAGCTTTGCTTAATTTCCTGGATGGTTTTGATCCAGACATGGCTTATCAGTTGAGGGAAAGAGATCCAGCTACCTTAGAAGAAATGAAAAAAATTTCCGTTAATGTTGAGGCAAACTTGAATGACAAAGGAGCTAGAATGAAAGCTAAAAAGAAAGTCTCAATAAAGGAGGAAGCTTCTACCTCAAATCAGGTGCTACGCAATGTAGAAAAGATAATTGAAAGGTTGACACTTGATAAGCCTGAACCGCAGATACAGAATCTCAATTTCTATGGCCAGCAGCAGCCACAATTCAGGATCAAACAGCGTGAGTAGCGAGCACAAGAAATGGCATCACAACAGCAGCAAGTAAAGACACCTCTTCAGCAGAATTTTGTTGGCCCCGAATTTGATGATGAAGACCATGTAATAGGAGAAGAAAATCACTTCTTTACTCTTGATAATATGCCCACATTTATCACTGAAGGTGATGAATATGCGAAAAGTTCAGTGTTACAGCATGATGCAGATTTTATCTTGTCGAATGACACAACTCTTGAAGAGGAGTCGGATGAGTATCAAAGAGGGTATATGCATGCCTTGTCCACCCAGCAGCGTTAGTATTCATTAAGAAACATAAATGTCCCCATCAATCCAATCCAAAAGAGAAAGGAGGGTCCAGCATCTAAGAATGAGCCACTGGTTGCACCAAATAAAGGCAAAGAAGTTGTTGATCCTATGCCTAACAAAACTCCATCAGCAAATGAACGAGTCAATCAGCCCATTGCACCAAAAGATAAAGTTGAGAAGAAAGAAGTTCCAGCCAAAGAGGTAGAGAAGACTTCCACTTTTAGTTTAGAAAATGAAATTTCTAAATTGAAGGTATCTATTCCTTTGACAGAGCTGATGAGGAACAACGATTATAGAGGGTAGGTTTCCAAAATTCTGAATTTTGATCCAATGTCTGACATGGTGAGTGTGGAAGATGATAAACCTAAACTGATTTTTGGACCAGCATTGAATGGTGAGTCTCCAGACAGTGATGTGACCCATTTTTATATCAGTTTGAGAGTGCATGAGTTTGTGTTGCATAATGCTATGTTCGATTCCAGCGCTTCCCACAATCTTATGCCAAAAGCTATCATGGAGAAGTTGGGTTTGGACATTACCAGGAAGTACCATGATCTCTATTCGTTTGATTCCAGCAGGGTGAGATGTATTGGGCTTATTAAAGACTTGGTGGTCAGTTTGGATCAGATTCCGACTAAGAATATTTTGATGGATGTTGTTGTAGCAGACATTCCTCCCCGATTCGGTATGCTTCTTTCAAGGTCTTGGGGAGCTAAGATCAAAGGAACTATGCAGCTTGATTTCTCCTATGCAACGATTCCAGTGTTTGGCCAAATGAGAAAATTGTATCGTGAGCAGAAAATGAAATACATGATTACAAGCAAGGAGAAACCAATTAATCATCCGATTAATTATGTACATACAGATCTAGAATCTTTTGTTTTGTATTCAGATAGTTTCAATGATATTGATAATCAAAAAATTTCAGAGAAGTTTTGAAGAGAGAAGTACAAGAACATGGAAATACCGTTCCGCAATCCAAAAAAGATGATGGACAGCAAGTAGAAAAAACAGAGGAAAAAGAGTTTCAGCACTTAGAAGAAGAGGAAGATGGCCTATGGACCATGGATTTCGATGGCGCAGTAGGAAATGATGGTGCTGGAATTGGAATTTGGGTACGCAGTCCTTTTTCTGCTCCAAACAAAGTGCCAAGTAATGTGCGGGTATGTTCTTACAAACTTGCTTTTGATTGCTCGAACAATGAAGCTAATTATGAAGCTTTGATTGCTTGCCTAAAGATTTTAAGAAAGCTAAATGCTAAGAGGATTGATGTATATGGCGACTCCAAATTGGTGATTAAGCAAGTTAAATGCGAATATCAAGCAAAGCATCCTCGGATGCGGGCATACCGGAATGTTGTTCTAGACATTTTGAAGCTTTTTCAGATTACACTTTGACGTGTGTGCCTCGTATTCAAAGCAGTATTGCTGATGCACTTGCTAAGGCAACAAGTAATTTGAAGATTCCTATGAACTCAAGCAATAAATTTGAAATCCATGTGAAGCACCATCCGACTGTCCCGGACAATCAGAGATATTGGCAAGTTTTCCAAGATGATGAGGAGATCAATGATTTCCTACGAAACAAAGGTAAATTCAAAGATACCTCAATTGATGTAGAGCATGATGATGGCAAAGATGATGTGCAGATCAATCAAATGGAAGTGTTGCAGCTCAAGGATAATGTGATTCCTAAAGGTTTGATACCTTTAGATGAACTCTTTGATCATGATGACATAGCCCACGAACCAACATTGCAGCGAACAGAATAGGGAGTTGAAGACGTGAACATTGGAACAGCTGAGCATCCGAAGATGGTAAAGTTGTCCAAAGCATTGCCACCGAAGGTAAAGGCCAAATATATCAGTTTGTTGTCATTTTTTGCCGATGTGTTTGCATGGGACTATTCTGATTAGAAGACATATGATACAAATATAATTCAACACACTATTCCTATTAAGCCTAATCAAAAACCTTTCAGACAAAAGTTAAGAAGGCTTAATCCAAAATTGTTGCCATCAATTGAGAAGGAGATAAATAGGTTGTACAAATCAGGAATCATTGTTCCCATTCGTTTTTCTGATTGGATATCTAATTTGTTGCCCGTGCGAAAGAAGACTAGTGAGATTCGTTTGTGCATTGATTTTCGAAATCTCAACAAAGTTTCATTGAAGGATAATTATCCGCTGCCCAAAATGGATCACATACTTCAGCGAGTAGTTGGAGCATCTCACATGTCACTACTCGATGGTTATTCCAGATATAACCAAATTTTAGTCCATGAAGATGACCGAAACAAAACAACGTTCACCACTCCGAGGGAGCATTTCATTATGCAAAAATGCCTTTCGGTTTGAAGAATGCGGGTGCCACTTTTCAGCGGGCAATGGACTTTGCTTTCACTAATGAGAAGGATGTCTTCTTAGTTGTGTACCTTGATGATTTGACCGTGTTTTCCAAATCAGATGAAGAACACTTGTATCATTTGAAAATTGTGTTCCAAAAGTGCAGAAAATATGGTGTGTCGTTGAATCCTAAGAAGAGTTTGTTTGACATGGATGAAGGCAAACTACTTGGGAACATTATCTCAAAAGATGGCATCTGTATTGATCCAGCACGTGTGGAAGGGATTCAGCAAATTGACCCGCCCCAGAATAAGAAGGAGATCCAATCGTTTAATGGTAAGATGAATTTTCTGCGTCGCTTTGTTCCTAATCTTGCTGAACATCTAAGGGAGATTACAAACATGCTTAAGAAGGATAGCCAAGTGTCATGGACGAAAGAGGCTGTAAAATCTTTCAATTTAGTAAAATTGGCTCTTTCCTCAGCTCCAGTTTTAATCATCCCGAATTACACTCAGGATTTTATATTGTTTTCATTTTCTTCAGAGCATACTATGGCAGCGGTGTTAATGCAGAAAAAAGATAAGCATGAAAGACCCATTGCTTTTTTCAGCCGGACTATAAGAGATGCTCCTTTGAAATACAATATTATTGAGAAGCAAGCCCTTGCACTTGTAAAAGCACTGAAAGATTTCCGTGTGTACATTCTGCATTCCCATAGTTTAGCTTATGTTCCTAATGCTGTTGTCAAAGATGTTTTGGTTCAGACTGATCCTGAAGGAAGACGTGGCAAGTGGATAGCAGCTTTGCTGGAGTATGATGTGGAAATAAGGCCCACAAATCTTGTTAAAGGTCAAGGTTTGGTGAAGTTGATGGCTGAATCAAATCTGCACGTCTTAGACATAAACTTGATCGCTACTATCTCTGATGAAAATGAGGAAAGTTCGTCACTTTAGGTATCAGAAATGTTTATTCTTTCTCCATGGTATTCAGATATCATATATGTCCTTCAGAATTTGTCTGCACCACTTGGTATGGCTAGAAACAAAGCGAGAACTCTTAAGTTGAAGGCCGCTAAGTTTTGTATTTTGAATTCTGCACTTTATTGGAAAGATCCCGGTGGCGTTTTGTTAAATTGTTTGGTGGAAGAAGAAGCAAAGCAAGTCATGGAGGATTTCCATAAAGGAGATTGTGGCGGTCACCTTTTTTGGAAAACAACGGAAAATAAAATTTTGAGGGCTGGATACTATTGGCCGACATTGTTTGCTGATGTGTTCAAGACTGTTAAGAGCTGTCATAACTGCCAGATTTTTGAAGGGAAACAGAAATTACAGCCTTTGCCGCTTAAGCCCATTGAGGTGAATGCCCCTTTTCAGCAGTGGGGGTTGGATTTCATTGGTGAAATTCATCCTTCTTCTTCAGGTCAGCATAGATGGATCCTCACAGCGACAGATTACTTCACAAAATGGATCAAAGCAATTCCCACTAGGCAAGCTACAGATGCGGTAATAATTTCATTCCTAGAAAGTAATATTTTGTCTCGTTTTGGTTGCCCAAATAAGTTAATCACTGATAACGCAGCAGCTTTCAAGTCAAAAAGGATGGTTGAGTTTTGTAGTAAATATCATATTACTTTGGGGCACTCAACCGCCTATCATCCGCAAGGCAATGGATTGGCAGAGTCTTCCAACAAATCTTTGGTTAATATCATTAAAAATATGTTGGAAATCAACAAGAAGAGTTGGCATAAGAAGTTGGTCCATGCACTTTGGGCAAATCGTATGAGTCAAAATAAATCCATTGGTATGTCCCCCTTTGAGTTAGTTTATGGAGTTGACACAGTGTTCCCTACCTCTCTTGCAGCTCTAGTAGTCAAACTTCTCCAAGAGGCAGGTAGTGAAGAGGATCCAATGCAGAGAAGACTAAATCAAATGATCCACTTGCAGCAGACACAGGAAGATGTTTTTCAGAACACATTCAAGTTGCAGGAGCGAATTAAAAAGATTTATGATAGAAAAGCAAAGGCAGACACATTTCAGTTGGATGATGTGGTGTTAAAGTGGGATGCAAGGAATGAGGAAAAGGGCAAGCACGGAAAGTTTGACAATCTCTGGAAAGGTCCTTTTAAGATTGCAGCATATCAGGGTCAGAATGCCTTTCTTTTGAAGGAGATGAATGGGGAAGATTGTACAGGAGGGCCAGTCAATGGTTGGCTGCTCAAGTGGTACCTTTTCTAAGTTATTTTTGCTGTCATCATTGTTATTGTACATACCATTTTATTTCCGTTTCGCTACAAGTGTGTGTTGTAATCTTTTCTTCAGTCTGGGGCCTGAAGGGAAGGCTATAATTCTGAAGAAAGGTTTCAGTTTTGAGTTCAATTTGTCGAGTTAGTTTTTCAGTCATTTTAGTGTTATTATCAAGTCATTTTCAAGTCAAGTTTCAGTCAAATAAATTGAGTCAGAATCTTGTACTGTTTGTCCAAATAATGACTCTGTAGCCCAATGGACGAAGGCACTGTCTATCTCTTCCAGAGATCTGCCGTTCTTGGCACCTCCAAGGAGCTACCATCCCCATTGGGGCCAATGTTAGAGTCGGTCTGGTCATTCCTCCGTCAGAGATCAAAACTATTTTTGCATTTCATGTTTAGGTGTCCCATCACTTTCGATCAATTGCATTTCATTAGGAGCATGCCATAAATCTGACGAAAGGGATTTTGTCATTCATCCCCCTCATGCTTTGCACTACTGGCTCAGGTCTGTCCATCAAAATCGAATTTTAAAAGTCATTTGCAGTCCTGTTGCAGTTTCTACATCATAACAGTCATTTTAGTCATTAGGTCTAGGGTTAGTCAATTTGGGCTTCAAAAAAGTCTAATAAAGCCAGCAGGCCAGAGCGAGGTCCTTGATAAGTTGTTATTTCAAAAGATTCTTATCGTCATATGGATGGATTATGACTTCTCTTCAAAACTCTGTTTTGAAGATAAATCGACATTTCGTTTTTTGTAATACTTTTTCAAAATTTTCAGTTCTTGAATGCTCCAGGCGCAGCCCTGGTCTCCTTTGCCAAATTCCATGTCAGCTATCCCTACAAAAAATTGTCAAGAAATTCATCATTTCAACCAAAAATCAAGGAGGAAGCAAAAAGGTCAGAGTTCTATTAATTGTGAAAAAGTGTCAATAGCAAAACATTACAAAATGAGTTTTGGAGAAACAAAAATCAAATTGATGTCTATATAAAGGTTTTTCCATGAAGATGAAAGTCATTTTGCATGCCAAGGTTGGAGAAAAGAATTTCAAGGTGAATTTGTGAGAGCAGTGCGTGTTTTGGAGAGAACTGGCTTGTAGCTAACAGGCGTGGCGCATATAACAGGCGGCGCGGCGCACTGGGGATTTCTGCCCAGTGTTAAGTTGAACGGGCGCGACGCACATAGAGAGCGCGGCGCACTGGGTTTTTAGTGCAACGCATATAGCCTCAAGCCTGAAAATTGCTGGAAACTTCACCAAATTGCTCATACTTTGCCTAGATTTGTCAGAAATTGAAATAAAGCACCAAAAAGAGCAGTTCAAGCACAGTTCATACACAGCAGTCATCTTGTCTTCAAGGTTTTTTGTATAGCAGTCATGGCATCTGAGCATTCATCAGACTATGAGATGGAAACCCAAAGTGAATCTCCCTTGGAAGAACAGGCACCCCGGAGGCCTCATAAAAGTGGCAGGCATGTTAGGGAAGAACCGACCACCCTTACAGAATTGCAGGCCTGCTCTCTTGCTATGCAATGTTTTCAACATCAGTCATGCTATGAGTTTTGTCAAAAGGTGGCTAGTGTCCAATTTCATCATGAGTTGGCTCGTCTTTTTGTGCTACACTTGCACGGAGATCAAGCTATCTTGGCTAGTGTCACCTTCACACTTACACCAGAATCTGTCTCATTAGCAACCGGTATACCGAACATTGGTGAACCATGGCACAAGAAACAAAAGATTGATCGGCAGCATTATGAGCCATACATTAAAACCAATTGCTTGAGGCAGCTCAAGAGAGTGTTCCCGTTCCAGTATCTGAAAGATGAATATGCTCCACTAATGAGATTGATCATGAAATATTTCAGCTGTGAGGGACGGTTCTCTCGTCTTTATGCTTATCACATCAGGTTGTTCATGCATTTCACCAGGGTACGCATGATGAACATTTCGTATTTCATTTGCCGAAACATTGAGAGGATGACCACCTTTATACAGCATAAAACCCCTCAGCAGCAACTTAACAGTGTATATCATTTTGCTCTTATTAAGATTTTGGTGGTTCATCAGCTTGGATTGCAGGGCATCACTTGGGATGATTTCATCTCTCGTGACTTCTTTAGAGCTTCACAAGGAGTATCAGAGGTTAAGCATGAGGGTGAACCTTCTCATCAGTATGAGCGCCATGAGATTGCTAGTGTGCCGGTTTTCATCACATATCAGAGAGGCACCAGACATTTGTTTGCAGCGGCAAAGCGAGTGTTATCTCCACCCGGGGTGGAAGGGGCCTCGCTTCCTCCATTAGCATCACAGGTACAGGACAAAGGCAAGGAGCCAATGCAGGATGAGGGGCCTTCAGGTGAGCCATCAGGTGAATGAGAGACCGAGTTCATTCTCCTTCATGATGATGATACAGATACGGGTCCACAAAGCGCCAAACTTAGAGAGATCATCCAGGAGCAGCAATCAGAGATCGAAGCCTTATCCCTTGACTTGGAGAGGGCTAAGTGGACCATGAAATACTTGGAGTAGAGGAACAAATAGCTTGAGGATCAGCAAGTGATCATGGAGCTACAAAACATTCGTGAGCATCGCCAAGCTGCACAAAGGAGAAGAGTTGAGCTCACATCATTGGAGCAAGAAATTAATGAGGATCGGGAGGCCAATCTTGAGAGAGTGAACATGCACTTAGAGAGGCTATTGGACAAGGCCGAAAAAGACCATGCACTGTTGAGACACATGGCTTTTCACTACATGGCGCGCAACAAAGTGTGCAAGGCCCGAATCAGGAATTTGAAGGCGAAATTGAGGAAGGCAATCAAGAAGCAAAAGAGGCAAAGGGAGCTCGATCGTCTTCAGATATTGGCCGAGGCCTCTTTAGCCCAACATAACACTTGATAAGGAAGCTCCAGCCCAAATTTCAAGAAATTTGGGGCATTTTTGGTATTTTTGGAAATTTTTGTGCAAAAAACAGGGTTTTTCTCCCTGTGCGCCGCGCCACGTGGCACGCGCTTACAATAGGAGGCTCCAAATGCAAAAAAAGTTTATATTTTTGGATTTTTCATGGAAAATCATGACTGTTGGTGCTTGGCCAAGAAATTTGGCAAGTTTTAAGTCCTCAGGAGGTCAAAAACACCCTAAAAATGACCTTTCTACCTCTAATTTCACACACAGGAAGCAGTCTTCGGAGATTGAGGTCTTTCCAACAAGCACACTTGGGCTCAATTTGGACTTCAAAAAGTTCCTCAAAATAAGATCCAAAGTAGTGCGACGCATACAGATTTTGGCGCGGCGCACAAAGGTTTTTTGCCCAATTTTTCACCTTCGAGCTCAGAAATTCGGCCAGATTGACTAGTTTTGCTTTGTGATGTAATTTTTTGACTTATCTTGATTTAATTGAGTGAACATGATGTAACTTTGACACTTAGTTACTTGTTCTAGAGGATTCATTCACCAAAGAGTGAAAATTTAATGAATGAATCAGTTTCCTACCTTATAGAGGCAAGTTGTTTTGATTGCCTAGATTTTAGTGCTTTGTTTAGAATTGGTTGAAACAGCTCCTAGAAGGATGAGCTCGACCACTAGAGGAAAGGGAAGAGGTTGGCTTGTCTATATTATGTAATTTCTAAGTCATTTTCAGGGTTGGACTCTTGGGAAAAGTTTGGCACTCTATTGTACATTCATTTCTGCATTTTTGGCAAAGGAAAGACCAAGGTTTTGCAACATTGTTTGGGATCCATGTGGCTTTATGTTTTGATGGTGTGCCTCTCTGAGTAATTGTAAGTTTATCTAGTGTTATGTGTATCATTTTCTTGTTTCTTCTTTTGAATTTGAAACAAATGAGTGATTAAGGTGGAATCCATAACTGTTATGCTCTGCCTTTGAATTTGTTTAAATTTTTATGTTTTTTTCAGTTTAAGGAGAATCCTTGAGACTCTCTTGCTCTCCTTAGCTCCTCGTCAGTCTGATATATCCATCTCACTTTCTTTAAAGCATCAAAATGATCAACTTCCTTGCCCCAATCAAACCTCTACAGAAACTGTACCTCATCCCCGAGCTCAAATTTGCCTTTCCCATCTTTTCAAAAAAACCCTAAAAAATTCAAATCAAATCCTTTGCACTTAATACATAGCCTAAGATCAGTTTCAAATTTAGTCATCTCAAGCCTCATCGATTACCTTTTACCGAGATTGACCCGGAGAGAGCCCTCTCCTATCCTCGTAGGGCTAGCTACGAGGCTGAGCGTGGTTTGATGTGGACCTAGAACCTTGTCTTCTCAGCCTGAGACAAATCTAAGCTCTAACAGGGTCATGCCATTCGGTTTAAAGAACGACGGAGCCACATTTCAGCGGGCCATGTCATACTATTTTCATCACTTGGCACACCTTATCCTTGCTTACCTTAACGATCTCACCACTTGCTCTAGGTCTCGGGTGCAACATATTCATGATTTGTGCACAATTTTCCTCTGATGTCGCAAGTATAACATCCGTCTTAATCTATTGAAATGAATCTTTTGTGTTCCTCTTGGCTATCTATTAGGCTTCATTGTGTCAAAAGACGGTATCACTCTTGACCCCCTGAAAGTTCAAGCCATCCTTGAGCTATCACTTCCTTGTACCTTGCACCAATTATAAAGCCTTCATGGCAAGGCCAACTTCCTTCACAAGTTTGTGCTTGATTATGCAACCACCGTGCATGGGTTTCTTAGACTCCTTCGCTTGACCATACCATTTGTTTGGGATGAGTATGCCCAACAGTCTTTTGATGCCCTGAAGCGTGCTCTCGCTTTCACTCCCTTGATCAATCCCCCTGACTTCACGAAGGATTTCATCCTCTACATCTCAGCATCCACCCATTCGATCGCTGGGGTCATTATTCAGGAATATGTTGATCAGAATGAGTACATTATCTACTATGTCAGTAATAAGCTCGTAGGTGCCGCTATGAACTACTCTCATGAAGTGAAGTTGGCATTGGCTGTTGTGTTCTCCATCTAGAAGCTTCGTCACTATATCCTTATGCGTACCACCAAGGTCATGACAAACTCCAACCCCATGACCTTCCTATTGAGTAGATGGATCATTAATGGGAAGTATGCACGTTGGATCGTCATCCTCCAAGAGTTTGATCTTGAGTTTGTTACACCTAAGAGTAAGAAAGGTTTGGCCCTTGCTAAACTCATTTCTGAATTACCCACTGGTGCACGTGATCCGCCGGTTAATGACGAGCTCCCCGATGAACACTTGTTCACCATCACTTTGGATGATCCTTGGTATGGAGATATTCTCACATATTTGTGAACCCAAAAATTCGCCCCCCATCTCACCCGTGATGATTGACGATGAATTTGATACCAGGCCCCTTGCTACCTTCTCATCAGTGATGATCTTTATCATCATGGTGTTGATACTATCCTTCGTCGTTGTCTCACCCATCCTAAAGCAGAGAAAGTGCTCAATGCTTGTCACAGTGGCACTTGTGGTGGTCACCTCTCTGATATGGCCATTGCCCAGAAAATCATGTGCATTGGTTAATTTTGGCCTTCTCTCTTCAGTGATTGCATTGAGATAGTCAAACACTACCCTAATTTCCAATATTTCTCCCCAAAGGAAAGAGCCCCACTGACTCCCCTCCATCCTACCATCATAGTCGGTCCTTTCTGTAAATGGGCCATTGATTTTATGGAGTGTTGACCACCATCTATTAATAACCATAAGTATATTCTAGTGGAAGTTGACTATTTTACCAAATGTTCTGAGGTCATGCCTATGTTCAACAACACGACGACTACAATGTCCCTTTTCATTTTTAACCATGTTATTGCTCGATTCGTGGTTCTGAATCAATTGGTCTCCAACCATGGCCAACATTTTTAAGATTAGATATGGCATGAGCTATCCTCGCTGTTGGGATTCCAACACCAGTATTCGTCGTCTTATTACCCACAAGGTAATGGACAAGTTGAAGCAATCAACAAGATTCTTAAAACAATGCTTTAGTGGAGGATGAATAAGCACAAGACCAACTGGTATCTTATCCTCTTCCCATCTTTGTGGGCCTATAGAACTTTTGTTAAAACCTCCACCAGGTTTACTCCTTTCCACCTTGTTTTTGGCGAGGAGGCAGTCTTACTGATCGAGTGTGAGATCCCTTCCCTTCACCTAGCAGTTGAACTTCTCCCCGACACCCAACCATTAGAAAAAAGACTTATCATCCTTGAGCATGCCTCTGAAGACCGTTTTGTTTCTTTGCAAACCATTGAAGTGGCCAAAAAGTGCACCAAATCCCAGTATGATAAAAAAGTCAACCCTCATGCCTTCCACGAAGGTGATCTTGTTCTGGTGTATGATGAGGCCCATGATACCCTGGGACATGGGAAGTTCGAATCATTATGGCTAGGACCTTACATAATTCATGAGGATTTAGGCAACGGGGCATATCTTCTGGAGGATTTTGAGGGCTAACTTCTTCCTAATCCTCGTAGTGCACTCTACCTTAAGAAATTTTACCCATAGCATATCCCATTGTTTTGGGTGTATTTATTTATGTCATGCATTTAGGTAGGTTGCATCATCTCATTTGTTGTCATTTTCACCTTTCATATGGATCCATCATCCACATTGTATATCGGTTATGCTGACAGTGTGATTCACTTTTCCAGGAATCTAGCCTCGGAAGCATGGGCCATTTTCACCCCCTTGCATGCGTTAATACATTCTAACAGTGTGTGCATTGGGTCTACCACCAATAACCAGGGTGAATATGATGCAGTGACAGGTTTGTTAGTCGATGCCCTTTCTCATTGCATCCTTCATCTTCATGTTCCTTTAGATTCCTTGCTACATGTCTTGCAATTGAATGGTGTGTATCATGTGCATAACCAAGTCCTATTTAGAAAATATCTACGAGTTAAGTTGTTGGTACATGAATTTGAAACCATTATTTTCAGTCATGTTCCTAGAGCCCAAAATAACTTTGTATATACCATTGCAAATAACATTCTAGCTTGGCATTTATGACATGTATACCACAGAAGACAACCATAAACACCACACATGGTGAACCATCATCGTCATATAAAATATGCATAATAATATTATGTATCACATAAAACATATATCTATATATATAGATAGATAGATAGATATATATATATATATATCTATATATATATATATATATATATATATATATATATATATATATATATATATATATATATATATATATATATATATATATAGATATATATAGATATAGAGATATACATAAGTTTTTGGAGCCCACAGCTCTAAATAAATCCAACATGTCCATAGCATGTTACCAAAAATCAAAGCAAAGGGGATGCACATGTCCTTATCCCTAATCCCTATCTGGTAGATCCCGTGCCAAAGGCTCTACTCCACTTGCCCGTAGATCACATACCGCCTGACCAACCATCGCCATGCGCCGCATGATTCCTCGCCATTCTGATGGAAGACCTGTACACTCATATGTGTACTGATCGTCTATGTCATGCCACCCACACTCAAAAACTCCGGCCAGAAGCACATCACATCTATGACGTATTTCATTGAGTAGATCATTGTCATCTAGACCCTGGTGTGATGATGATGTTCCCTGATTTATAGCCCCAGGAAATGCAGCTCGGCCTGCATATTCTATCGGCTTCACCGGTGCTATATCTGCATACCACATATTTTACACTCAGTACCATATACATGTGATAAAAATATGAAATGCACCAAAAAAATAGCAACTTAACACTTACTGTCTCATCCCCATGCTTGTCCGGGTGGAAGTGGTAGGTCAGGATCACCCTGGTAGTCCATCTCAATATAGGGATAATCATCTATGAATAGGGGCATATGATCCCAGTGTGAGAAAAATTCAAGTCGAAAGACACACCTGACCCCCCCTCCTCCCCATCTCTGCCGTAGCTACCTCTAGTGGTGCATGCTAGGCTCCTATGGGACCCCATTCCAGAACTGTATGTGAGGGTGTATGGTGGGTATATTCTCAAAGAAGAAAGAGCATAGCACTGTACCAAATGCACAGTCGTGGTTCACCTGTGTCCTGCATAGACTCAAATGTCATTTCACTGACGACAGAATCATTTGGGCCCACCCATAGTTGGTTCCTACCAATACACTCTCAACAAGCATCATCTGCCCACTAGTGATGTGGTGGAATGCCTGGCTGCCCAGAATCCGTAGCACTGCTGTGGTGACAGCCCGTGTCTCTAGCCTATCTATATCACTGATCGAGATGGTCCTGCCTTTCACACAAACACCTCATGGACAATGGAGATCCACCAACTCTGTAATGTTCCTCCCATGAGGAAACACCGGTTGTATATTCCCCCACCACCCCTAAGGAGGGGAGTTCGGTCAAGAAATAAATGTCCTAGAAAGTGAACTCGATCCTATGTCCCTACACCATAAAGACCTCTTGGTTGGGGTCCCAATAGCTCACAATCCTCGATAATAAGGGCTCACCTACCCTCATCAATGGGTTCTCTGACAACTTGAGAACCCTGTAGCAAGATAGCACCCCTCAAACCACCTGATCCCCATGAATCTTGGATCGAGGGGTATCCAAATCGTGTTCGCACCAGTTGATTTTCAACTCTGCCATACCTACCAAACACCAAATGCATTGTTAGTTCAAAGATGAAAAAACTGATCTTGATTGTTCAGCATCCAGCCCCTGCCAGGCCAGCAAATCATCCTCCCTCTCAGATCCAACTTGCAGGTTTCTGACCAATTCTTGTGATCCAGATCGCACTTCAGGCCCAAAAAAGTGCAAGTCGGTCGTGAGGAGCAGCAGGGGTCTCCCAGGGAGCTATGGGGAACCAAAATCAGCAAGTAGAAAGGCCACCTACCTAGAAGTCATAGATCCTAATTCTAACAGTCGGTTTTTCCACTACAATCGTCACAAGATTTAGGGCCTTCTCCTCCTCTCCAAATTCACCATAGCTCACTTAGCAAATGAATTAAATTGGAGGGGAAGAGCCCTTTTTTAGAAAAACCCACAGTTGTTTTGTCGCCCATTACGACCAAATCGTAGCTCATTTTGATGAATCATCAACACTGTTGGAAATAACTCACTTAGCACTATAATGGACCTCTCTTAATTTTTTATTATTTGACACTTCACCTGGAAGGAAATTTTCCAAGAAGGGTCACTTTGTCGCCTCTTAAAATTGAATTTCTTCATATGTGACACTTGTACTTTGATGCTCACCTTCCCTTGGCACTTTTCATCTGACATGTAGATTTTCATCATGGGAAACCATCATTTTCCCATGTTTTCATGGTCCCCACTGAGCCTCTTCTGTGTGGCAATCATCAAGTCCTTTTTAGGAGCATCTGCGATGAGTCATCTTTGCATCCATGGAGTTTGTTTCACATCCCATTGTACCATGTCACAGTATTCCATCCATCTTTGCATATCATTCATCCCTTGTTGCCCATTTTAGCCTTCAGTCATATTGTCCACCATTCCCTCTGCAGTCGAGTCAGTCGCTGCCAGGTCAACCATGCACTTTATACTCTGACAAGGAAAGTCATTTGTTTGTCCCTCAATCCCATTTTCCCTGGTGAAAGTCCATCAGTGACATTACTATCTTCCCTCATGCCTTAGTTAAGGATCCTCATTGCCTCACTTATGGCGGGCCCTATTCTGTCGACATCAACACATCTATTCCAAAAGAAAGGCCTAGAGGGCGATATATCTTGGCTCCAGCTTCCACTCTTGTTTGGTGCCTCACATCAAGAAAAGGAAATCATCATTTCCCTTTGACTTGATTATTTCATGCTCATGATTCATATACTTGATGGTCCAGTGATGCAGCAGATTGTACTAGTGATTCCCAGGTGTGTGTGATATGTTTCAAACCTCAGGAGGGGGTGGCCCTTTAGGTAGTCCCCCACATGCTCAGATGACTTCATATTATGCTACAACCTCAAATGTAGTTCCGCATATTTGATGGGTTCAGTTCCTGCCACTTGCAACGCTCCTAGCATGCATGTCTCCTTCAGATTATCCATTTAGTTTTGCATAGCCCTTTCCTATTCAACAAAGCTTCTTTGGTTTTTTTACCCTCCCTCCCACCATTTTTTTAGGGAAGGGCGATTATATATCATGTACTCATATGTAATTGTATTCAGTCCTAGCTCATGTTTTTCCAAGCGCATTATGTATATGGGATACATTGTATTATTTTATGGCTCATTTATGCCAACATGTCATGTATCATTCAGCATGTACTTTATTGCTCCGTTTCATTTTTATGGGTGCATCATTATTTTTGTGCTGAGTTATTTCTGTGGGTATAGGTATGCCTCACCCGCCTCACTAAGATCAGGTACCACAACATAAAAGGATACTTACATCAGTTAGTTTGTCTTGCCCCCTCTATCACTATCCTCTTTCAATTCACCATTGATCTCTCTCTCTCTCTCTCTCTCTCTCTAACTCCTCTTCGGTGTCTAGTGATTGTGTCATTACAATGTACTTCGGTCATATGTTTTTCTCCTAACACTCGTATGTTGGGAGGGAATCTATTATCACCAAAAATTGATCATCTAGCCATAATTTACTAGATGGATCGAAGTACACCATGTAGGGCCATTTTTACCATAGTAAAATTGCTTTCACTATAAGAAATTACTTAATAAACCACATTTGTTAAGTTATTTCTGGTATAACCCTCGAAGAATAATTTAATAAATCACTATTTATTTAATTATCTTCTAGGAATAATTAATTAAACCGTTGTTTAACTAATATTCCTTGTCATATTTGACCCAGTTATGAGAAATAAATAGATAAATCGTTAATTATTTTATAGGAATAATTAATTAATCACTAATTAGTTATTATTCCTTGTCAAGTTTGACTAAATCCCCTATGAAAACTTAAATAAATCATTATTTGTTTATTATTCCTTAACCATATTCCTTGAGATGATAAATAAATCATTTATTTATTTATTATTTCTAAATAAAAGTATTTAACCAATTTAAATATTTTTTCCCTCCAACCAAATATAATAAAATATTCCAAATGGTTAATTCTAGAATTTGGTTAATAATATTTTATTATTTCCCATTATTTGAGAATAACCTAATATTTTGTTATAAATAGAAGTGTTTTACATTCATTCTTCACTTTTCATTATTTTCATTGTTGCACTCACTCTTGTAACTTTGATTATTATCATTGTCGCACACCATTTTATTTTCCATTTTGAGTTCTCATTGAGCTCAAATATTTTTTTTGTTGGGTTTTACACATTATAGAGGAGAGAGACTCTACAAAAGCTGAAGACATTAAGGATAGCCAAGAACCCATCCCATAGAGGGCAACTGGTAACATTATTTGTTCCCTTCACAGGTGTCATCTAATAAAATATATTCTTTATATATCTGGTTTCCATTGGATTATTGGAGTTACTTACACTTATTTTATTCTATTTTACTGTTTAACTATTTATGTTGCATAGATCAGGGTTTTGTCAGGTTTTATTTGTATCATTTGTTACAAATCTATATTGTTTAACAGCCATTTTTGTTGTTGAGGTTGTTTGTCATCCATAGTCTAAAGTGGTTTCTTTTTGTACACCTTCGAGAAGAACACTGCATAATAGCTACCCCCTTTGGTAGCACACACACTTCTCCTCTGGATAGTCCCCAAGATACCCATCAGGGTAATCCTCCCATGACATCCCCACAAAGGACTCCATTGCATATAGCTGTCCAGAATCATTTTGCGATGGCAGGTAATGCACAGATCTCGTTCTTAGCTTCATTAAATCTCCCATATTTAAGCAAGCTCACCAATGACCTGATTGAACATGGCCAAAATTGGCCAGCTATGCCCACAAAGCTCCCTTCAGATATTCCAAAGTTCGAGGGAAAGAAGGGTGAAGACCCAGGGAACCACGTCATGATGTTTCACTTGTGGTGTTCATCTAATAGTATCACAGAAGATACTATTAGATTACGGCTATTTCAACGCACCCTAACAGGGCCCGCCGTGAAGTGGTATATAGACCAACCCTCTGTGTCTCACAGAACCTTTAGCTCATTAGCTATTGCTTTCCTTACTTTCTTCCAACTCCCAATCTGCCATGATTTAGGTTTGGAACTTCTAATGAACTTCAAACAAACACAAGCTACACATATCTCGGACCATATCCATGAATGTCAGAAACGTCGCAGCCTGTGCAAAACTGATTTTGAAGATAAAGTCCTCCTAGACATTTTGAGATCTCTCACCTTTAAAATCTCTAAAGACGTGGCTTAAAAATTCCCACAAAGCGAGGAAGAAGCCATTAGTAAAGCCCCACAACTAGAGTTGGTCTATAACTAGTCTAGGTACATTTATCATGTGATTTCAAACACCCTGCACCTGCAGTCTTATCGATAAATCGCAGGTGCATCCAATATTGATGACAAACTAATCGAGGCCCTATCCCAAATACATCATAGCAATAGTTTCCAATACCCTACGTATCCAATTAATGGCCCATCTTATGATGTTGCACCACCATTGCAAAATACAGCATATTATAATGTTTAACCCGCACTTATGCAGAATATAGCCAATATGGCTAACCAGCACCAGCCCTATAAGGAGGCTCATATCATCCCCCCAGGGAAATAAATACTCTTCCTGGAGTATGGATAAGACATCTGCTCCACCAAACCAATACGTTAACTAGGGACAAGAGAACCAATATTCTCCTTTCCCAACACTACAATAGAATATCTCGCCAAAGAAAAATAATGCACAGGTGAATCTAGTGCAACCATCTCTCGCTTCACCACATCAATCAGAAGAAAAACCAAATTCGGTTAATCCTTCTAACAGTGCTAGGGAAAAACCTAAAAATAAGCCAAAGGGAGAACCTGAATAGGGAGGCAGAAATCAGGAGCAACCCCCAAGGGCACCGGGAAAGGATAACCCCAGTCGGAACCAAAACCAGGGTACAACCAATAATAACTTGTAAAAACAGGGCAATAACACTAGTCTCCAGACTAATCATGCATGCACTATCTGCGGGGAGTATAGCCATCATACCCATCATTGTCCTCAACTTCCTGATTTGAAAAGGATACAAAACAGTAGGGGACAAAGTTGCCAGTAACTACAGTCATGCAGGAACCCTTCCCCCATCAGGGAATTGTTAACACATATCAACAAACTCCCAAAACTCACCCATCTGGAGGGAACCTCAATAATACTCCTAACCATGATATCTTCATCATAGGAGAGGATATCCTCTTAAAAATGAGGAATCGAACTTATGAGACTCCCCCAGAGCCCAATCTATCCACCTTAGCTACATATATACCTACTGTACCTTTGACCATTACACGACCTCCCATAGATGTCATGCCTAAAATTGTTAAAGGACCTTTACAGTGAGCAGGGCCTAATTCAAAAGCTTCCCATAGTTACAGCATAGTCGATTACTTAGCTCAATCAGCATCATCTATGTCAGCGCTTGAAGTCCTGCAGACATGCCCAACCCAGCGGAAAGCCCTGATTTCTGCTTTAGAAGCAATCGACCTATCTGATTCCTGGCTCATGGTATTTGACTTGGACAAATCTACTCCACAGATGCCCTTAGCCATCTCTTTCCAAATCCTTGTTTCAGTCCAGAATATCAATATCCATCATTGCATCATCGACGAAGGGGCTTCCACATGCATCATGTCCAAATCCTTTTGGAAAAAATTAGGATCTCGTGAAATTAGCCTTCTCACATAACACTCAGAGCATACGACGGACGCCCTTCTACTCTCGTCAGTCTATACCCTAGCATGTCAGTTAAGTTGGATGGAAAATAGACATTGAAGTACTCGATGCCCAGTTGCATTACAACATCCTACTAGGTCGAATCTATATGTATGAAATGCTCGCAGTCGCTTCATCGGTGTTTAGAATCATGATGTTCCCCCATGATGGGAAGGTCATTACCATTGATCAACTCACATACTATGAGGAGACAACTCCACCCACACCAAATGGTGTGTTGCCCTTAATATCCCAAGAGGTGGTCACTACTTACACTGAGCTTAGCCCAGGCCATTTTAAGTCATCAAACCTCCTAGGAACATTCCCAAGACACCCTCAAGTAATACAAGAGCTTGTCCCAAATACCGGAGAAATGATTTTCATGATGACTTCATCAAACACCACCCAAACACCAGAATCAGTTCCAGACACCTCATCCCTTGCAACTGAAGAAGTCAGGTCTTTACCTCCTGCAATTATGTAAACCCCCTTCTTATGCCCCCCACATGGGTACGTCTCACACCAAGCCATAGCAACCCTCACATTACGAAATATGACTCTCACAATACCAGTTTGGTACCTAATCCCCATGATTGTGTCAGTTGAATCAAGACACATGCAAGAAGGGAGCTTCCTTGTACCTCCATTTCAAAGGAACACCCCTACTCAAAAATTTCTAGCACCTACCACAATTGGAGACACTAGAAAAGTGAAACAAAACGGTAAAAAAGGAGAAAATTCCAACTCCTCCAAACTTGTGCAACGCTACGTGTTATGTGAGGAATTTGGGCACCCAACTCATATATGCCCTGAAATAGATGAGTTAAAAACAATCATGAATGCCTCTAAAACATCAATAACCCCAACTCCACCAAAAGGAGTGAAATTCATACCCTTGCATAACAAGGAAGTAACGCACCAACCATGCGTGTGCCATATGCAATAAATATGGACACTACACTCATCATTGTCTGAATATCCTTGAACTCCAAGAGACACTAAAAGGTCTCATCCAAGCCAACAACAATGAGCCCATAGCACCAACCCCACCTCCACAGAACGATAAATGTCAAAACATCTTCTACATATAGGAAGAGGCATCATCCAGCTCCACACTTGCCTACAACACACGAAGGCGAAATAAGCCATATTTTCACCCCTCTACTTTACCATGTGCTATATGTGATGACCCTACCCATCCAGTAAATTGATGTCCATAATTATGGACATGCTACCAAGTCTGCCCCACCACCCAGGAGGACCAAAGAAGAAAATCTAGGCATCAATACCATATATGCACTATATGCGAGGAGAACCATCACAAAAGGAGGTGCCCTCACCTTCCTCAATTCCACAAAATAGTGAATTTCATACGTAAATTCATAAAGGAAAATATCTATCTACTGGACTCAGATACATAATCCATATAACCCATTACACCACCCGGCGAAGAAGGACCCCTAGATTTCCTATGCGTGTTTAAGGAGAAAATACAACTATACCCCCGCCATTTCACCTCCCATCACCATCGCCATTCTAGACCAGGCCAAAAGCAATCAAAAACTAACTGGCAAATAAATTCACCCATTACATTCACATTATGCGATAAACCCAATAATTTGATCAATAAAATGTTGCAAACTAAGTAGATTCAGTGATATCTTCAACTTAGTAGCTCACATCCCCTATAAGCACCTCTTAAACCAAGAAAAAATTACGCGGTGTTATTGTCACATATGCTCTCAATTGTACCACACAAGGAATTGCCAGTACCTTACACAGTTTCGTGTAGGAAGAGAAGATCTAAAACAAATCCACACAAAAAGGCCACTCCATAACAAGACCTCGCCCCAGAGATGGATACCTTCACAAGATATATTATCTCACAATGACAACGAGGCATCAACATCCCAAGCCTTGAGTAGCATCACCTCTCATACAATCTATGTGGTTAGATCTGAACCAGTGCAGAGAAAGCCTACCCATAGCACAACTGAAGTTCAAAACCCTTTGGAAAGGCCCATACATCATCAAGCATTGCCTCTGCAAAGGGGCATACATATTGTTAGAGCTCGATGGAACTTGCCTGAAAAATCTCGCCAATGGTCTCTACCTCAAAAAAATTCATCCATAAAATGTTAGATTAAGCATGTATGTACAATGACTTATTGTTTATGATGATCACCTCATCATAGATGTATTATAAAATATCTCTCATCTCATGTCAACAGATGAATCTTCTGCCAGCTATCACCACAGGTTCGCTAACGGCACATCTCGATGGTCACAAAATATCATTGTAGCAACATGGGCCATATACTCTCCTAACCGAACACCTTGTCTCTTCAATGGACTATGTATCGGGTTAGCCACCAACAATCAATCAAAATATGATGTCGACATAGGCCTCTTGGTTGATGCCCACCACCTAGGTATCTATCACCTGCATGTATTCCTTGATTCCCAGCTCCTAGTATCCCAATTAAATAGGACGTTCCAAGTCCGCGATCCATGCCTTTTTCACAAATATCTACATGCACAAAGGTTAGCAAGACATTTTGATCAAAACACATTTACACATATACCTAGAGATAAAAATCATATAGCTGATTGCATCGCTAATCAAATCCTAGACTGGCATGCATCACATATATATAACCATCAAGAAATATAAAAACATCAACACAAGATACATATAGAAACACAAACGTAGAAATACACCAAGTATGGACATATATATCACATCATGAGAGCTGCCAAAAATAGCCTCATATATACATCAAAAAATATATATGAGTACAAAAATCACTAGCCCATGACTAGGAAGAATAAGTCACCAAAAATACAAGGGAGCATCCTCATAAATGGGTGCTTTCCCTGGTACATACATCATCTCAACCAAAAAACAAAAAATACATATCTAGCCTCCCTAAGGACCTGGTGGCACCATCTGTGCATCAGGAGCCAAGATGGGACCTGTTGTAGCCTCTGCCATAGAAATACAGTGCAAAGTCATCCAATTCTCCCACTCCTTAGACATCATCATCTCAACCACAACCGCTTGAAGGTGATCCCATCCCTCAAAGGGCACACCTCCAATCAAAGTCTGCACTCATCTCCAGGAGTCACGATACTGTTGTAACTCTAGGTTTGCAGCATCTCGTCGCACCTCAACCTCCTCATCTCGCGTGACTAATATCCCTGTATCTATAGCCCCCTCTCCAGAGGACCCACCAATCTCCAACCGAGTCCACTGCACTGGTCACTCTAAGCCATCCCAAGGAGCAATCAGTGGCCTCAGTACTTGGGGTCTCTAAGGAACAGGCACGTCCCCCGCAACTCCCATATGTCTCGGATCATGGCCAACCAGAAAGGCCAGTGGACATCCCCGCGGCCCTGCATCTGCAAGTAAACAAAGCATAGTGTCAATATCATCGTAAATCATAAATACATGAAAAAACACATATGTATACAAATGTAAAAGTAACAAGCATATACTTGATGGTCCCCAAGCAGCACCTGGAGGAAGCCCCATCTCTGGATCTCCCCGGAAGTCAACCCCATGGTATGGGTAGTCCAATATTAGCTGGGGGTTGGACTTAAACCAATGTTGTACCACGTTGGTCCAGTACCGACCCACCTCTCCTCCACCCTCCCGTGGCATCGCCCATCCCCAATGACGCATGCAAGGCTCCTGAGGAGGCCCCGTCGGTACTGCAAGAATAGGGCGAAGCATAACCACCCTCTTGTAGAGTATGTTGCAAAGAACACCCCCGTAACCAAAACTCTTCAACATCAATCGTTGAATCTGGGTAAGTTATGACATCATCCCCTACTATGCTAGTTGAGCCCAATCAAAGAATGCCCCCGCCTGAATTCACGACAAAACTGAAATATGTGGCCCTGGGCATTGATTAGGGGACGACGACCCCACGAATCTAACAAGCATAGCTAATGTTGCTCGCTCAGCTAGATCATCCACCATTGTGATCCTCATGTATCCATCTGAAATAGGGTCTACACCGCAATGCCCATCAGCCGAAACCCTCATGCTAGCATCCCCTCCTGTAAGGGGATAAGGAAGCACCTCCCCTCGTAGCATCAACCCAGTAACAAAGTAGATTTCAACCTCTGCCAATATCTGGAGGCCTATATGGCAGATAACCATCACCTAGTGATCTGCATTCCAACAACTAACTAGATATTGTAGGAGCTTGTCCTGCAACCTCATCGATGTGTTCTGAAGAAACTTCAGCAACCCCCACTGCACTAGTTATCAACTTGCACCAGTATCCTATGACACAGAATTCCAAAGAGGAGTCCAGTATCTCTCTCTCCAGATCATCCTGCCACCAAGGATGCCACAAGTCAGAAAGGAGAACCCCTTAGGTCCTCAAAAAATCAAAATGGGGGTAAAAAACAAGTTTTACCCCCACCGCGTGCTTGTTTCCTAAGCAGGCGCATGGTGCACGTGCCTATTGTTACACAAAATATTGTCACCATGACTATTTGCAGTCAGTATGGGTCTATCATCATTCATACTGTCCTCCTAAGCAAGTCTCAAACCTCAGCTCTTCATGTCAAGCTTTGAAAATGAGAGAAAGACCTTAAAAATCATTAAAGCTCTGGTTCCGCACTTTCTCTCACTATTGCCTGTGGTCCCGCACCCTTTGTTCGTGTTACCTGCGGACCTGCCCGCTCTGTCTCTAAAGGAGTGGGTGCGGACCCCTGTGAAAGTCAAAAAGGCGCAAGTTTATTCTTAAAAACTCACTTTGGGTTAATTCTAGATGATTCTAGAAGGAATCTTGACGTGGATGGTTCGCTCCTAGGTGGTTCATGCATCCCAAAAGTGAAGGAGCTAATCCCTTGATGAGAGGAGCTATCCCTTTGAAGGAGGGCTTTATCCCTTTGAAGGAGGACCTAGTAACGTCCCTCCATTGCACTATAAATTAAGGCATTGGGCTGGTTGCTAGGGAGGTTGGAAGCTGAACATTTTTGAGGGTAAATGCTGGTGGAATTGGGACTTCCTAGTTAAGCTTGAGAGGAGAGATCACATACCTTTTGGCTTCATTGGGAAGAGAGTGAAACTTGTCAAAGTAGAGGAGACTTCTTGATGGACCCTGGGAGGAGCTTGTATAGCATCAAAGCACAGGTTGTAAAGTTCTTCTTTGATTTGAATTAATACAATCAGATTCATTTTTCTCAACAAATTGTCTTATGTGATTTGTTTCATGAATTCCTTGATCATCATGATAAGTATGCTTTATGATATTGGATTTTCAGGTGTTATTTAATTTGTGTGCTTGTTTGTGTTTGCAGATTCTCTTCAAGGGAGCTCATTTGGATCAACGGAGCGAGGCTTCCACAAACTTGCATTGGACCCAAGGTAGGCCTAAAAAACTTGTTTGCCTTTGTTTATAAATTGCATATTTAGAGAAACATAGAATTTGATTGGTTTGCTTGTCTCTAGATATCATTAGATACTAGGGAGGTCGGTCTTGTCCGCAAGAACGACTCATTCCATGTGACACCTATTCTTTAAAATAGCACACAGTGCACGTGCTTGTATCCCATACAGGTGTGCACTCGGCACGCAATCGCTTGGGAAATTCACAACAAACCCTGACAGGGTTTGTTGCACAAACCCATAACTGAAACTCGCGCAGCGCATGTCTGAGTACCCCTTTCACGTGAGGTGTTCTTGCATAACCCTTGTTATGCATGAATACCATGTGGCTCAAGGAGATTCACCCACACGATCCTCAATATTGACCCTAAAAATCCATACATGGGACCCTTATATGGCCTACCTAACCTAGCAGACTGAAAATCACAAAGGTTAGGGCTCAATCTCTTACCTGTCTCTGACGACGCAAATCCCAGGTGCACAAGCTGACTACAACAGCAAGAAATGCTCCAGGAAAGCTCTCTGACCTCCATAACTCAACAATGCAAATGATTGATTTTTGGACCCCATGGCCCTATCTATCACCCTTTTTACCATCTCTTGGGGTACATTACAGAAGCCTGGGATCTCCGTTGACAAAACCGAAAGAGACGCGAAGATCAGTCCCACAACATCTTCATCATGGAACCCTTCATTCCCGGAAACACAAAAAGTCATTTTTTCAGCCTATCACACATGTCAGGTACTTCTCTAGCTCTCTAAGTCCATAACATTCATTGCATATGTATGTCTTGAATGATTATTTCACTTCAGGTTTTGGTTGTATCCATTGCAGGAATATCACACATGGTCAGCTTCAACTAATGCCTCAACAAGCAAAAAGAGATCATGTATCATTCTCCACTCAGCATGATAGGCTTCCCCCTAAAAAGCTTTGCATATCCTAACATCATTTCTCTGGAATGCGCCATAAGGTCCTAGATCTCAACCATGGTTATCACTATCTCACACTTGTACATGATAAACATTCATGTCGGTCAATAGAAAAATTGCCCCTCCATGGCTCCCTTCATCATTGTAGATCCTTCTTCACACAAAGGATCCATGACCACTCACTCCAGCCCAGGAACCATCTCACATGTATATATGAAAGTTTAGCCTCATTACACATTCACCCTATTTTCTTGGGCTCTCTCACAATACTAACGAATGCACTTATGTGTCCTACATTTGACCTGTCACTCATCCACATCACATAGCCCATCTGTACCACTTCACCCACCCACCCGACACGAAGACCAACCAATGGGGCCCCCACCCTCAGTAGATACATTACACCTTCACATAGGTTACTATCATCATGGGGCACCCATCTCTATGGTTGTACATCCAAACCAACCCCTATTCTTTTGGAAAGTGTACAAAAAAAATTTCAAAAAAAAAAAAACCTCTCATTTACATTTGATTTTTACAATTCATGGCCCTTGCCCACTTGTAGTCTCTAATAACCTTTGGTCACATCTCATCAGCAAATCACCCCTATTTTTCACGTCCATCAAAAATCACTTACACCCATCCTAGAAATCCTACTGACTCTAGGATCATCAGAAAGCATGTTTTTGACCATCGTCATTTGCATATCAAGCTCTAACCTCATAATAGTTATATGTATCCTCCAATATCGATATCCCTCGCTATCATGACTATCTGACCCAAGTTATTACAATTTGTTCATATCTCACATTGATTTCCCAAATCACCATGTCGAGCCAATGACACCCCTTTCTTGTCAACTTCAACAAATATATTCCAGGATAGAGGTAGTACCTTGGATACTCCCTCCCTTAATAGGGATATCCTCGGGTGGCTCATTGGTAATAATTATTTCCTAGTGATGTCATCGTTCCCCTTGACATTCAACGCCAACTCACTCATTCATGTCAAGGTGGTGTCGTACTTAGTTATTGTTGCAGCTCATTCACATAGTCTCTAATCACCTTTGGTCATAGCTCATCAGCAAATCACCCCTATTTTTTACGTCCATCAAAAATCACTTGCACCCATCCTGGAAATCCTACCAACTCCAGGATCATCAGAAAGCATGTTTTTGACTGTCATCGTTTGTATATCAAGCTCTAACATCATAATAGTTATATGTATCCTCCAATATCAATAGCCCTTGCTATCATAACTATCTGACCCAAGTTATTACAATTTGTTCATATCTCACATTGATTTCCCGACTCACCATGTCAGGCTGATGACACCCCTTTCTTGTTGACTTCAAAAAATATATTCTAGGAAAGAGGTAGTACCTTGGATACTCCCTCCCTTAATAGGGATATCCTCAAGTGGCACATTGGTAATCATTATTTCCTAGTGATGTCATCGGTCCCCTTGACCTTCAACACCAACTCACTCATTCATGTCATGGTGGTGTCATACTTAGTTACTATTGTAGCTCATTCACATAGTCGAAGACCCCCGCATCACTAAGCACCTCATTCAGAAGTGCTTATATTATGATGTGAGGGAGGTACCTACCACCAAATACCTATGCATACCACATCACCCATAAAAAAAATTGCTTCACCAAGATATGTAGAGGAAAACAATATTTCGCCTATTTAACCAGAAATCGCCCTTAAGGACATCAACAATTTTCATCATCATCTATCAGCACGTCAACAACCAACAAGTTGACTGGACACAAATCAATTGTTGTCTGATTGTAATCACTTTCAATTAGCCATAATAATGAGCATGGGACATGCCCACCTCATATAGACACACCATTATTATATTTTTTTCACCAGAGAATGGGTATCATTCATACTCAGTCAAGGGGTTTTTCTCTACTCATCTTTGAAACAATATATCCTCCCTCTCAAAAAGTTAATTAGACTTTCCAAAGGAAATGAAAACATGATGTATTTCTCTTATACGTTTGTAAACCACCATTTCATTGTTGAAACCAAGGAAATGAAGAGCACTAGCATGTTGGCCAAATTTCTTCTAAGCAACCCAACATCTTAGTGAGTGAAGAGGAATCCACCCTTTGGAGAGTCTTCACACTTCTTTGAGAAAAGGAGAAACTTGCAAAGAGATTGAGGAAAGGAAACCCCCTTGTTGAGGAATTTTGAGCTCCCTAGCTCAAATAATTCTCTTCAAGCATCTGAGATTATAATTGTATTCAACCTCTACCACCAGCAATCAATAAACGGAAATTTTTCCATATATTATTGATGTGTTTGCTCCATTTTAGCATGGTTTTGTTCATGCACCTCTTTGTTTAATTTTATGTTTATGTATGCATTGTTTCCACTATTGACAATGTTGTGTTTGTTTAAGTTTGTACACTAACGGCACCAATTTTGACTGTGATCCTTTGCATGTAACAATCCACTGCTAAGGGGGTGTTTTTTGGTACATGTGTGCTCCGAAAACACTACAACAAGGTCTTTGATGATAACTTCCACTTCCATAAGTTTGGAATTAAAACCACGCACCCTTTTATATGGTCGAGTGATGCTAAGACCCAGTTGCTTCATAACAGTCAAAGGCATGATATTAGTGGAAGCACCCGAGTCTAATATACAATTATTTAAGAAGAGGTCATTGATAGCCAAAGTAAGCAAGAAAAGTTCATTCCCAAGGTTTCGGTCAAGAATATGAAATTTTTGCAGTTCTTCAAGTAGTTCTTCCTCTTGAATCCCCAAGGACTTCTTAAGTTGTTTTTGTTGCTGGGGAAGCTTAGAAATTTCCTTCAGGGGAACATGTATAGTCATATTTCCTGCGACATCCCCTATGTCGATGTCAAGTTTAATTGCCTTCCCCTTTTCCTTCTTCTAGGCATATTCTTTTCTAGGAGGGTTCTTTTTTAGATTAGTTGTCATTGAGGGATCCTTCTTGGGAGGAATTTTGGGCATAGATTCTTTAAGAGGGGCTTTCTTATGTGATGAGTCTTCCTTAGGTGATTCCTTAGGAGGTGAGGGGTCTTTTCCCTTTTCCTTTCGGGAATATTGGACCCCTTTGAATCTTCCCTGGCTATCGGAGTTAAGAATGGATTCTTCCTTTTCCTCCTTATGGGTGACCTCACTAATGGGAGGATGTGTGTATGACCCTCCCAGCAAAATGTTGAAGACGTCAGATTCCACAAGATTGGCTTTCTCATTAGTTTGTTCACCTTCACTTTCATCCCCTTCACTTTCCTCATCCTCAAATGAAGAGTCTGGCTCAACGGCATTAGTTGGAGCCAATGTGTTTGGGATTTGAGAAGAGCTCAAACTATATTCTTCACTTTTTTTTATAAAATTCTTTCATTTAGGGATGTAACTTGATTTTTTGGCTCTTTCTAAGGCGGTGATTTTTTTCAAGATAACCTTGTTATGTGAATTGGCTTCTTTGGTGAACTTTTACATCCTTTTGAGAATGGAAAGGAGAGTTTCTTCATGTTGATCTTTGGAATTCTCCTTCTTGGTTTCAACCTTGTCTCTAGGGTGATCATTGATATCAACCTTTTAGATTTGTATGTTTTCTTCAATTTCTATTTCAATTTCTTTAGCCTTGACCAAAGTGGATGGTTTCTTATCCCTCAACACATAGGTGAGGTGACCACCCACTCCCTTTATGAATTTTTCAAGCATGTTGGCTTGACATGGCTTCAAATGATCAAGTATATTTTTGACTACCCTATCAAACGTTTCAATGAACTCTCGCACATCTTCCCTTCCCTTGGTTATTTCGTAGAATTTTTCAATGTTGAAGGTCCCTTGGGAATTGCATGACCACCTTTTCATGAATAGGTCCTCAAATTCATCTGAGTCTTTTATGTATCTATGGGGAAGGCTAAGGTACCAATCTCTTGCTTCTCCCTCAAGTGATAAGTCATAAAGCATCATGATCCTATATTCAACAAATATCATTCTAGGGGACATTTTCCAGTAAAATTATTCAATAAAACCATGGTCATTCGAAGTAATGGCTTAGGATCATTACTCAACTTTAAACGGGAAAACGCGCTAACCAAGTGTCCTTCACTCTTAGTCATCTTGGGTTAATCCTTTTCGGAATCAATGCTTGAACTAGATGGCATCTTTGGAGATGTATCACTAACCTTCTCAAATTCAGGGAAAAGGGTAGTTCCAACAAGCGATGGAGTTTGCTCTCCCCTTTTTGCAGCAACCCTAGTTAAAGGAGGAATATTGCCACCTTCAAGTAAACTATGGGATTGGACAATGAATGGAGTTGCTAGAGGAATATTTTATAAATTCCGTCAATGAATCAATTCCTCAATGATTCACTAGGGAGGTAGACCTACTTCCTCCCCAGAAACAGTGCCAAAATGTTACCTCTCAAACTAGAAAGAGGCCTAAGGCGGATCCCTAAAGTGAAAATGCTCGACTCCATGGGAAACAAATCGAGGCTTAGGCTACTTTCACCTCATCTAAGGATCCATTCTATTTACAGACTTTCACCGATGGGAGGAGACCCAGTATATTATGGAGTCACCGATGAAGGATAAGTCAATGAAAGGATGTGGAGTGACCCAAAAAATCCCTTTCCCGAAGATTTAGAAACATAGAGATTTCTTTCTTTCTAAGCAATGTATAATATCTTCTAGGGAAAAGAAAGGGAGGATTTAAGGGTTAGGTTTATGGGATATGACTTGTGAAGTAATTCCCAATCCCTAAAATCCTTGTTGAAATTAGTATCCCGGATGGTTCTTAAAGAACTGTCTCCTTAAAGGAATGGGACCAAATGGGATCAAGTGGACCTGGTCTAGGATAGGAGGAATAAGTATATAAATCAACTATTTTCTTACCCTAGATAAGGTGGGAAAGGATCAAAGTATGAATTTTGCTTGAAGGTGTTGATTTGATCCTATGAGGCACTAGCCTTGGGGATGCTAAGGAAAAGTTTGGTCTCGGAGCTAGGGCTTGGATTTTATCCCAACTCTACAGTTGGAATGGATTCAAAATTGGAGGAGACCTTGAGGAAACACTAGCACAGGAGACCCTAGTAGATCAAACTTTTTGGAGGGCTAGCTTGTCAGGAAATTGATGCCCAAGGTGCCCCAACTTGGCTAGACCTTAAAGAAGGTGAAAGGATGTGATTTTTGGTGACCACCTCTTGGTATATCAATGCCTTAGTCTTGAAAGAATGGATTCTATGATGAAATATGTGTAGGATTCTTGATCCTCAATCAAGGAGGCCTGAAGACCACTTCACTAACCTTCTAGGTCAATGAGAAGCAATCTTGCATCTTTTATACTTTGATGTGCAAAGGATATGGCTTATCAATGTCAAATTATTTGATGGATTTACCCCTACAATATATCGTTCATATTACATGACCCATACATTGAGAAATGTTATAATAGAGACAACATTCCACAATTTTAAGCAGTAAATGCATGCAGCAATTAGCCCCGGAAATAGAAAAAATCCCATTCCAATGTATATGACAAAGTAAAACAAGAATAAAACTAAAATCATGTACTTACATGTAACAAAGTATATCTAACCATCCACAATTGACAAAAGAGAAGCTCCAAGATAAGATAAATCAATATCCACATATCAAAATTCATTCATAAATCTCCAATTCATCCTATAGAAAAAGACTGAAATTCTCAAGAGAAAGAAGAGATCCAATCCAAAGTGATGATGAGAAAATGAGCTCATCTCACTTGTATTTATACAAAAGTTAGGAGTTCGAACTAGCCTCCTTGGCCTACATAAGCCCCAAAAATAAAATAATGTTCTAATAATTCAACTTTTGGTGACAAGCCCACCAAACTAGCTCATAAATATAAAAAAATAAGCCTCTCAGGATGTCAAATAATTATCTATGCATGGTATAAGCCCCTTTAAGAGGCTTAATGAGGTCCATGGGTCCCAAAAAAGAGTATGACCCTCAAAATCAGTGGACAAGGGGTTGGCCCCTTGTAATAATCTGTGGTTCTCCAAATGACATGTGGGGGCACACAAGTATCCTCATGGGTCTCCAAAAAAATCGAATATGCATGTAGAGCACTTGCAAGGGCTAGGATGATGATGTAGGTGATGCCACATCATCATGAAAGTCATGGATCATCTACCAAGTGTATGGTGCAAATCAAGGGCTAGTTGGGCATGATGGATTAGGTGCATCTTCCTCGTCCAATAAGTGAACCACGAGAAATCTCTTAATGGTTGTGGGGATCCAAGGAGTGTTTTATACAATTGTCTAGGCCCATGGCTCTTAACGCATGCCCTAAATGTTCCAATGTAGCCCTCTGGAGGAGTAGGACCCCGAATAGGGAGACCAAACCCAAAATGGAGACCATTTTCTATCCTGCATAAGATCCAATTTGTCTCCTAGCCTTCCAATAAAAGAAGTCATTAGAGAAATTGAGTAAATGAGCTTACCAAATCATGGACCATAGGTGGGGACTTGATAATGGCCTTCCCTTCCATAATGGGCTTGAAGATGTGCCAATGTCTCCTAAACTCCAAATGGGGTTAACCAATAATCCTATTAGGTGGCTTCTACTTCTAAAGTGGATAATATAGTCAAGGTACATCCTTCAAAAGGTGGTGACATGTGATTGATAGGTGAATGAAGTAGGTGATGAGAAGGGGAAGCCTTGGGTCACATGTTGGGGTACAAGGGTAGCTAATAAGAGGGAATCCCACACATGGGTTTATAATGTATAAGAGGGAGAAAGTGTGGTACATGAGGTGCCCTGGCCTTGATTTTTCCACCCTTCTTCATGTTCCTTTTTCCTTGTCATGATTTTATTTGATTAACTGCTCGGGGCTCAAAGGGTAAGAGCATGATGTATAAGATAGAGCAGTGAATACCCCTTTTCAAAGTGGGGTGGTTCATTTCCCACTAGGGTTTGGGACAATCATGGGTTCCTATATGATGAAGGAGGTTCAAAGAACCTGTAGGAACTAGGGTGATGGCCATGATGATGGGGTAGAGCTCAAGTATTGGCTTTTGCCCACATGCTAAAGTTGTTTGTCTCGACCATCTTTTGCATTTTGTTGTACATTTTCCTGTTGAATGTGGCCATATATACTTTTATCTTTCTTTTTAGCTACATCAATATTCGGGCTTCATTCCAACCCGTAACCCAAGGTGTGGGCAAGGGGGAGGGGCATGCTAACCCTATGTGGACCCAATGGAGGAATGTGGACCCAGGTGGGAGAAATGATGAATGGGGTAATAATGAATGAAAATAGGGTAATATAAGTAGATAAGGGAGTGGGACCACACAACCAAAATCAAGGTTTCCCATGAAATTCAATCCCTGGATCCAAATGGTCAGTAAAAGAGATCCCACGGGACTAGAATCCAAGGTTAATACCTAAAAGGGGTCTAGGGGACAAAATCACATATCCAGATTATTCTTTCCTTTGAATCCCCCCATTAATCCATGCCCAGAAGTGTCCATGATAAGAAAATTACAATACTCAATTTCCAAATGGCAAGGCATACCTTCATATTCAGGAGGCCCATCTTCAAACATATGATCATGGTAGATGGGCAAGGGATCACCTGGTTGGCTCAAGTGGTGCAGAAATGGCACAATGAGGTAGCTGGTGACTACAAGGGGCTACTGGCTGTCGGCTAAGGACCATCTTTGAGAAAAAAAATCTCCTAGGGATAATACCCACAAAATGGTGTGTAACAAGGCCTAACAATTTCCCATTTCTTATTTTTAATGTGGAAATAATATCTAATGTCATCTTTCAAGGATCTCATGGGATTACCTTCCTTAGGGTTCTCAAAAGGAGAGTCATCAAGAGTAATATCCTTAAGAAAGTTAAGGTCAACCTCAACTTTTCTTTCCATAGCCTCATCATCCCCAATACAGGTGCTCACAAAATCATCATGTTCATCATATGGACCCAACAAGGAATCATCTTCTTGCTCATCAAACAGATCCTCAAGGGTATATTCATCTTGTTTGGTTGACAAGCGAGATGTCTCTTATTCCTTATTCTCTTGAAGAACAATTGCTAAGGTATTTGTTACATGATTTTGGTAATATACTTCTAGGAGTAGAGAATTAGTGGGGTTTTCTTTATATTCACATTTCATATTATGAAGCTTCACCTCTTCTTCATGCACATGAAATAATACTTCATTAGGATTACATTCCCTTACTAACCCCCTGCATGACCTACTATATTCATCTATTCTTTCTTGCGTGATTTGGAGGCTTAGAGGGTCCAACTCTTCATCATCATGGGATATGTTCCTCTCTTCATTGTCATTTCCTTCTAATTATATAACTGACATTTGATCATCATCCTCACTCACACTTGAGCTTTCAATTCCATCCAATTGATTACCCATTGTGGGACTTTGCGGTTGACTATAAAATTTATCATTGATTAGGTCAGTCAGAATATTCAAAGCATAGGTTAGGTGAGCAAGGTCAAAGAGGTTACTAGGATCCCCCTCATAGAAATCCATCATTATGTCAAGTTTCACTTGTTGTGATCTATAAAACCCAAGCATGAGTTCCATATCCATACCTTCTAATATATTTTGATAATATTCTGCATATTATTCCATTATTTTGCAATTCTTGAATGTCTTGGTTAGTGAGTTTTGCAAATGAAGAACCAAGATTAATCTCTCTTTTACTATAGTCCATTTTCTACGATCTTGCATATTAGGATTGAAATGGAGTCTCTAGGGTGAATTAAAGTGCCTTGATATATGATTGCTTCACCCGATAAGCATTAACTTTAGAGCTTAATGAAAAACTAGGGCTTCATTCCTCTAACGGAGTTGCCAATAATGATATTTCAATATGTCGTGTGGGGAAGGAACACGTGTTTCGTGTCCCTGGCAATGAGGCCAGAAATGTTACCACTCAAACTAGCAGGAGAACTAAAAGGGAATCCTAAAGGGGCAATTGCTAGATCAAGGGAAATGATGAAGACTTAACCCATTGTCACCTCATCTAAGGCTCCCTACTCTTTACAGACTTTCACAGATGGGAGGAGACCCGTGTATAGAAAGTGACTATTAAAGGATAGATCAAAAATGGATATCAAGTGACCTCAATTATCCTTTCCTAGAAGGGAGTCAAGAGTGGGGCTTGCTTGCCTCTTAAGCAAGGTAAAAGGCTTTCTAGGAGAAGGAGGTGAGGATTTAAGGGATAGGTTAAAGGAGTGTGACTTGTGAAGGAGCTCCCCAATCCCTAAAATCCTTGCAAAAATTGCATTCTCGAGTTGTCTTTGAAAAATGGACTTTGATGAGAAATGGGACCACACGGGACCAAGTGGAACCATATTAGGTTAATAGGGGAGATTTTAGCAACCAATGATGATTTTAACCTAAACAAGGAGGGGAAGAGGATCAAAAAGAATAATTTCCACTTAAATATGCCAAAATGATCCTATGAGGTTTTATCCTATGGAAACCTAGGGCAAAATTTGATCTCAGGGCTAGGGATTGGGATACCTCACAATCCCACCATCGGAATTTATTCAAATTTGGAGGAGATCTTGAGAACACACCAACGCAAGAAAGGCCAGGAGATCAAACTTTTTCTTTGGGAATTTTATTGGGAAAATGATGCCCTAGGTGACCCAGTGTGGCTAGACCTAGAGAGAAGGACAAAAAGGTGAAGAAAAATGGTTTTAGGGTGAACCCCTTATGGTGTACCAATGCCTAATTCCTTTGGGGATATGGAGTCAAGAAGAATAATTAAAATGGATTTTGTTTCTAACTCAAGGAGGCTCTAAGGACAAATTTGTTTAGCATTAGGGAAAAAAGGAAAAGGACCTTAAAGCGTTTATACTTTGTCTGCAAATCAAGATGTCTTATCAAGATGAATTCGATATCTAGGAAAATTTGTTCAACATACATGGCCTATACATAGAGATATGTTATATAGAAGAATAATTCCACAATTTAGCAGTAAATTCATGCGGCAATTATCCCTAAAATAGCGAAAATCCCATTATCAATGCATGTTACAAAGTAAAAGAAAATAGCATTAAGTTTGTACTTACATGTAAGAGAATATATCCAACCATCAATAGATTTTCCAATCAAGGAGCTCTAAGACAAGAAAATGTAATCCAAACATCAAAATTCATCCACACTCCAATTTCGTCCACCAAGAAGGAATAGCGAAAATCTCAAGAGAGAGAATGATCCAATCCAAGTGATGATGAGAAATGAACTCTCATCATTTGTATTTATACACTCCTAATGAGTTAGATTTAGCTAATTGAGCCTACATTAGCCCCTAAAATAAAAATAATGTGCAAATAACTAACTTTTGGTGACAAGCCCACAAAACTAGCTCATAAACAGGATAAAAATCATCTCAAGAGGTCGAATGATCAATAATACATAAAGTTGGGCTATTTAAGAAGCCTAATGAAGGCCATAAATGCCATAATGATGAAAACAACTTCCAAAACTAATGGGAAAGAGGTTGGCCCCTTGTTCTCCACATAATAAACCTATAGTGCTCCCAATGGGTGTGAGGGCACACAAGTGATGCCACATCATCATACAAGTCGTGTGTCATCTTCCAAGTGCATGGTACAACTATGGGGCTGGTTGGGAAAAGGTGAACCAAGTGCATCTTCCTAATCTAATAGGTGAATCTATAGCAATCTTTGAACATCTCTGGGGATCCATGGAGTGTTTCCTACTGTTGTGGAGACATGTGGTCTCAACACACACCCTACATGTGCCAATGTAGCCCTCTGGAGGGTTAGGACCCCGTGTAGGGAGACCAAACCCAAAATGGAGACCATCTGAAATCCTCAATAAAGTCCAATGTGTCCCCTAGCCTTCTAGTACAATAAGTCATCAAAGAAAATCCAATAAAATATCTTACAAACCATGGACAATAGGAGATAACTTCATAATGGCATGCCTTTCCATAGTGTGATTTGGCATGTGCTAATGTATCCAAGCTCCAAATGGGGTTAACCAAGCATTCTATTGGGTGGTTTCTACTTTTAAAGGGGATAGTGTGTCCAAGGTACATCCTTTAAAGGGTGGTGGCATGTGATAAAGAGATGAATGGAGTAGGGAATGAAAGAGGAATCCCTGGGAAACATGTTGGGGTACATGGGTAGCTAATAAAATGGAAGCCCACACTTGGGTATATAATGTAAAGGAGGGAGAAACCATGGTACATTAGGTGCCCCAACATTCAATTTTCCATCCTTGTTTATATGTCTTTTTCCTTATATGATTTTTCTTTAATTAATTACTCGGGGCTCAAGGGATAAGAGCATGATGTGTAAGATATATCAGTGGACACCACCTTTACGGTAGGGTGATTCATCTCCTACTAGGTGTTGGGACAATCATGGGTTCCTAACTGACAAAGGAGGTTCATTTAGGGCCTGTAGGAACTAGGATGACATCCATGAGGATGGGGTATATCTCATGTATTGTATTTTTCCCACGTGCTAAATGTGTTTTCCACAACCATCTTTTGCATTTTGTGGTACATTTTCCAATTGAATTTTTCCAATTATTCTTTTCCTTTTCTTTTCAATTGCATAAACCTCAAGGGCATCATTCATGACCAACCCAAGGTGTTGTTTATTAATGGTTATCATTGATGTTAACCCAAGCAGTACCAGGGGCTACCCCAATCTTGCATGGGAATTTTGACTTGACAACTCATATTATTTTGCATCAAAGATATTCTCAATGGATTCTACTCGTCAAGATGTTTCCATTGATATATGGTATGCCTCCCAATTCTTCACATTTTGAGATTTATCTATGTTTGAAGTCGGAAACCCCCATTAGTGGGCTAAAACCCCAGGGGTTGAGACATCACCTTATTCCCCAACGATTTTCAACATATGACAAGGATTCTCACAATAATCTCACCTCATATAAGTTGAATAATTTGAAAATCCAAAGATAGTAAACCAATCAATGACTTTACTCTTGGGTAGGTCCATATGCACTAAGCCAATCATTGACTTCAAAATTTTAGTGGACAAATATTTATAAGCATTAGTAACTAACTAAATTAAGGGTAATTATGAAAGCATCATCTTAGGAAGAATTTTAAATTAATTCTATCCCATAAAAGGTATCCCTCCTACCTTAACAATTACTATCTCTTCCCATAAGGCTCACGGCCTCCCTTCCTTAGCACACAAGACAAATAAATTTAATATTTTAATAAGTTAATTCCTATATGAAACCCTCTCTAATATCTAATGGTCAAATGATAAATATCAATACATAAGTATGTGGTGTCTACTAAAATCAAGGATCCCCATACAACGTTTATATAAAATCTTTCAGCTATATATTAAGAGTGTTATGAACCTTCTAAAATAGATACGTGATGAAATCTTAACAAAGTATCCAAAGATTCTTAATTTTGTGATCACCCTACAAAGGAAATCAATGCAGAATCTTTACGTAAAGGGTTTGGTCCTTGTTTCTCTTTAACTGCAGGTCATTATAGGTCTAGCGAAGGTCATTACAGGTCTAACAAAGGTCAGCACAAGCACGATTGAGGGTTTCGGTCTTCCATTCAAACTGCAGCTGAAGAAAAAATTAATGCGAGAAGTCAAGTTGCTTTAGGAACTTTGATTCGTTGGCATTTTTGGTGCAATCTGGCCGTATTTTTGAGCCATCCTTTGAAGTATACACATCATATTTATTACTATGGAAAATCTATAGTATTATTACTGTGGAAAGGTTTGCTATCCTTTTTCCTTCGGTGATATAAAAATGCAGTGAACTCTAACGTTGCATCTCAGATCTATAATTATTTAGTACCACAAATTGTTGTCTCCATGCCACAGCAAAATTTCACATAACAATGATATGTCACAGTTAGTCCTTTTATGCCACAATGAGATGGTGATGTTCCACAATCCATCCTTGATTCCATGGTAATGTCTTTCAAACAAGTTCTTGATGCCATAGTGATATGATATATCATAGTGAATATCTTAGATGCCACAGTGTATTTTTACGTGACAAAAGGGTTCCACAGTCAGTCTCGAATGCTACATGATAGATACGTTTTTTATGCTATGTTGTGTGGACAGTTGTAGGATTTTTCTGTTGTGTTATAATATTAGAACCTCATCAATGTCTAAACATGTCACTAGTTTAAGGTTTGTGTAGTTTTCCTTGTTTTGTTGTCTCTAAGTCTGTGAGTCTAGTCTTAGGTTGATTATAAGTAGAAGTCAAGAACTATCATAAGGGCTGGTTGAGGATATCTCTAGTGCAGGTAGTCAACTTTGTATATATTCTTTAATAGATCCTAGGTCTATACCAAGAGTGTGGAGTCTAGGTCTCTGTTGCTGCAACTAGTCAACTACAATCTAAAACAACAAGCACATTTCAGGTACACATTATATTCATTTGATTTGTATTTATTTATTATTATGTGCTTACATGTGTATTTGCAGGTAGAGGTAAGTTAAAGGGTTGTTGTGTTTATTTGCTTTTCTTTGGGATTGCATTTCGTTGGGAAATTATCATGTAGGTAGAAGAAGACTCAAGGACAGCATTAAGTGAGCATTCAAGAGTTGAAGTATCAAATCAAGGAAACATTGTAGTGGGACATCCTTTGAATACATGACAGCCATCTGTATATTGCGAAGAAGTTTCAAGGACACAAGTCATCATTGTAAAGTTGTAAAAGAGTCGTTTGTAAAAGTTTCATCATTGGAAGAGTCAGTATTGTAAAAGAGTCAATCTGCTTAGAGTCGAAAAGGCATTGTTGGAAGGTATAGGAGTCTTTGTTGGGATGAAGTCATGGTTGGGTTGTAGGTCATAGTGTTCGATCAAAATCATTGTAAATCATATTGTATCATGGATCATTGGCCCTGGTATGGGAATCCACACTCTTGTCTCATTTCATTTATTATAAGGTGGCAGGAAGGTTCTAGGCAGGTGCATGAATTCGCCTACAGGTTGGAGCCTGTGAACACTTCAAGGTGGTAGGTTGTTCTAGGGCATTGGGGCATCCATTCAATTGATTACTGAAGAAACCAGGGCATTGGAGCGTCCTTCTAATGGGAGCTGGAGAAGAATGACTTTCTAAAATTCTAGGAACTTGTTGCTTTCATTTCAGTTTGGGCTGAAGATTAAAGAATTTATTAGAAAAGTGTTCGGTGGTTTTTTACCCGGAGGGGGTTTTCCACATAAATTTTTTGTGCCTATTGTGTTCTTTTATTTACTGTTATTACTGCATAAACATTAATAATAATTGAAGATTAACTAATGCTCTGAAAAGATTTAAAAGTGCTAATTGCTAAGGAATATTGATTCACCCCCCCCCCCCCCCCTTCAGTATTTCCAACAATTGGAATCAGAGCTTGGTTCTTTCAATAGTGGTCTAACAACTGGAAGGAGATCATGGAGTATACTAAGAATAGATTTCCTTTGTTCAATGGAAATAACTATGCACTTTGAATTGGAATAATGCAGGTTCATTTGTTGGCGCAAGGATATGAAGTATGGGAAATCATTGACAAAGGCTTCACACCGACCCAGGATGAACAAGGTAAAAAAATATGATATATGATACAAAGGCTAAAGATCTTATTATCAGTGGGCTTATCGAATCTATTTATATTAAGGTATTGAGTTGCAAATGTTATGAAACCAGCTCAAGAAAAGATAGAAAAGATAGATCAACGCCTTAGAATTCAGCCTCTTCGAGGGGGCAACCTCCTTTACATTACATAAATGAACAATTCTTGGATGATTCAAATGACAAAACCTCCTTTCTATATATAGGAGTCTAAGGAGTCACAATATAATCCAGCCGACCTAACAATAATAATATAAAGCCACAAAAATAACAATAGAGGGATTCTATGGGGCACAGTAATAACAATATGGGGGCAATAGGGGCACAACAATATTAATAAGGGGTATAACTACAATAGTAATGGGGTAATCACTAGTATTATAGGGACCCAACATGCCCCTCTCCTTCAAAAAAGTGTTGTCCTCAACGCTTGAGTAGTTCTGGATACTTCTGCATAAAATTCTCATCCTCCCATGTGGAATCTTCAGCGGATAAGTTCTTCCACTTGATAAGATACTCTGAAATTGATCGATTTCGTAGCTGTCGAGTTCTTGTTTCTGTGACTGCTTCCGGTTCCAATATAATTTTTCCTTCCTCGTCAAGTTCTGGCAATATTGTTTGAATTGGGAGCTTGTCGCCTATAACCTTCTTTAAACATGAAACATGGAAAACTGGGTGCAATCGAGAAGCTGCAGGAAGCTCCAATTTGTATGCCATAGTACCAATCTTTTGCAACACCTTGTACGGACCATAATACTTTGGTGATAATTTATTATCCTTCTTAGCTTGCTTGAGGGACATTTGCTTATATGGTTGTAGCCGTAGGAATACCCAATCACCTACATCAAAACTTCTTTCACTGCGATGTTGATCTGCCTGTTGTTTCATTCTATTTTGTGCCAACACGAGGTTATCCTTTAAGAGTTGGAGGACTTGTTGTTGATGTTCGATGTGATGTTCCACTGCCTGAACCTTAGAATTTTCTCTTAAATATGATGTGATGGATGGTGGTTGATACCCATAAAGTGCCATAAATGGGGTCATTTTTGTTGCTGTATGGAAGGAAGTGTTATACCACCATTCAGCCAGAGGCAACCATTTGACCCATTGTGTCTGTTTATCAGATACAAAGCAACGAAGATATCCTTCCAAACATTTGTTTACTATCTCAGTTTGCCCATCAGATTGAGGATGATAAGATGAGCTATGAGCTAACTGAGTACCAAGACAAGAAAATAATTCTGTCCAAAAATTTCCAGTGAAAATGGGATCTCTGTCACTTACAATAATCTTTGGGTTTCCATGTAGCTTTTGAATTGTTTCCATAAATGCAGTAGAAACTGTACTGGCTTTAAATGGATGTGATAATGCACAAAAGTGTGCATACTTGGTAAGTCTGTCAACTACCACCATGATGACACTCTTTCCCTCAGACTTGGGTAAACCTGTGATAAAATCCATTGAAACCTCCTCCCAACGTTGGCTTGGAATGGATAAAGGTTGTAATAGACCCGGTGTCTTAATTGTTTCAACTTTATTTTGTTGGCAAACCAAACATTCCGCCACAAACTTTTGAATATCTGATTTAAGGCCATCCCAAAAAAATTCCTTCTTAACCCTGTGGTAAGTTTTTAAAAATCCTGAGTGCCCTCCTAAGGGAGAAGTGTGCAATTCCATAAGAATCTTTTGTTTTAGCTGGGAATTCTTACAGAGGTATAAGCGATCTTTGTACCATAACGAATCATTTTGCCAGCTAAATGTATCAGACGTACTGGAATCTTGTTGTAGCTTTCGAATAAGTGCCCACACTTCTTCGTCATTCTTCCATTCCTCCCTTGCTTCGTTTATCCAATCTGGTTGGATAATAGAAATGGCGCACAACAATGCTTCCACATCCTCATCCTTTCTTGAGAGTGCATCTGCCACCACATTTTGCTTCCCTTTTTTGTAGATGATTTCAAAGTCATAACCCAACATCTTTGTGACCCACTTTTGTTGCTCTTCAGAGGATAATCTTTGTTCTAAAAAGTATTTAAGGCTATCATGATCCGTTTTTACCTTGAAGTGTCTTCCCATTAGGTAGGGTCGCCATTTCTTAAGTGCATGGAGTATTGCCAACATTTCCTTCTCATAAATAGCTTTGCTTAAAAACTTTCCCTTGATTGGACGACTTTCAAAAGCAATGGGTCTTTCATCTTGCATTAGAACAGCACCAATTCCATTTCCTGAAGCATCACATTCCACAATAAAGGTTTTTGTGAAGTCCGGTGTAGCTAAGACCGGTGCTTGGCACATTGCCTCTTTAAGATGTTCAAAGGCCTTTGTTGCTTCCGGAGTCCATGAAAATGCATCTTTCTTCAATAATGTTGTTAGAGGTGCTGCTATTCTCCCATAATTCTTAACAAACTTGCGATAATACCCTGTCAACCCAAGAAATCCTCGCAGATGCTTTATGGATGTGGGGATTTTCCATTCCTTAATGGCTTTAATTTTGCTAGGGTCTACCTTAACTCCTTCATGAGATACAATATGACCCAAATATTCCACCTCCTGGACTCCAAAGAAACATTTGGATCTTTTTGCATATAATTGTTTCTCCTCCAATAGTTGTAGCACCCTGTCAACATGTTCAACATGATCCTTCCAAGACTTGCTGTAGATTAGTATATCATCAAAAAATACTAACACAAATTTTCTAAGGAATGGTTTGAAAATTGAATTCATCAAACCTTGAAATGTTGAAGGTGCATTGGTAAGGCCAAAAGGCATGACCAAAAATTCATAATGACCCTCATGAGTTCTAAATGTTGTTTTCGGAATGTCTTCAATCTTCATTCTGATTTGATGATATCCTGAACGAAGATCCAACTTGGTGAAGTAAATTGATCCATGCAATTCATCCAGTAATTCATCAATGACAGGAATGGGGAACTTATCTTTAATAGTGAGCTTGTTGAGCTCCCTATAATCTGGACACATGCGCCATGATCCATCCTTCTTGTGCACCAATACTACTGGAGCAGAGAAAGAACTTTGACTCGGTTGAATTATACCAGCCTCTAGCATTTCTGCAACCATACGTTCAATTTCACTCTTTTGGACATAGGGATATCTGTACGGCCTGATGTTTGGAGGAACACTTCCTGGAATCAGATGAATAGCATGATCATGATCACGCATAGGTGGGAGACCTTTGGGAGTCTCAAATACCTTGGAATGATTGTCCAGGACTTTTTGGAGATCTGGAGAAATAGATGATTCCAATGTGGAAACATCTAGCGAACATAATTGTGCAATTACACCTCTTTGCTCCTTTTTTAGAAGCTTTGTCATACCATTAGAGCTGATTATCTTTCCTGGTTTCCCTGCAATACCCCTTAATTCAACTTCCTTTCCTTCCATAGAAAATTTGATGAAAAGTTCTTGAAAATTAAAAGCTATTGTACCCAAGGATTGTAGCCATTGGACTCCTAGTACAACATCAGCACCTCCCATTGGAATGGAAAGCATTGGGCTAGTCAATACATATTCTCCCATGGATAGCTTGATATTATGGCACTTTCCAGAGCAATTTATTGTTCCTCCATTTGCAATCATCACTTGACACTCTGGTGCTGGATATAGGAAGCAATTCAATTCTTTTGCTACCTTACAATGAATAAAATTGTGGGTGCTTCCTGAATCAATCAACACTATTACCTTTTTCTTCTTGATTTGTCCTTCTATCTTGATGGTTTGAGGAGTGGTAATTCCCGCCAATGCATTACAAGATATGGTCGGATTTATTTGTTCTTCATCTAGGCTTTGTTCCTGGAGTATATCCTCTTCTTTTGACCTTTCTTGCTCCTTTTCTTCTTCCTCTTCACAATCTATGTAGAATAATTTCTTCTCAGCACACTTATGACCTTTAGTGTATTTGCTATCACAACTGTAACAAAGCCCTTTTGCTCTTTTTTCTTCCAATTGTTGTGGTGTCAACCTTATAGGTTGTGGAAGACTAGGGGCAACAACACTTCCATCTTTATAGTTGTGAGTGGTATGCTTCCTGGTTGCCATAATTTTGCTTTCCATTTTTCTTGCTAACCTGAATGCCTTCTCTAATGAATCAGGTTCCCAAAGGCGAACATCATGTTGGATATTATCCTTTAAAGACCCTATGAACACATCAATCCTATGCTCCTCTGGAATATCTTTTACCCTTATGTTCAATTTTTGGAACTCCTCAATGTGCTCCATTATTGAACCCTTTTGTTTGAGACTTATCAATTGGCTAAAAAAAGTGTTGCTTTTTGTATCCTCATAATGTGCTATCAATTCTTCCGTAAAAATTGCCCAAGTGATAAATTGTTTACGAGAGCAAAGCCATTGATACCATACAAACTGATTTGGTTCCAAATATAAAGTGCCATACGTACCTTTTGTGTGTTTTGCACATTATTGAGATCGAAGAATTGCTCCATCTGTAATATCCATGTGGCGGGATCCTTGCCATCAAACTTCCTCATATCGATTTTTGGAATATGGTGAGTCTTCGATCCAACATTAGAGTCTATGGAATCATGATTAACATTTCTTTTGTTCTCATCATGAGTTTCCTTTACTACCCTTTCACCATTAGTGACCATTTCTTGTAGCAACTTATTCATATTTATCTTCAATTCTTCCATCTTATCATCCATGCCATCAATTTTAGCATCCATGCCATTCACCTTAGCTTCCATGCCATCCATCTTAGCTTCTACACCTTTCTTTAAACCATCTATCTTAGCTTCTACATCTTTTCTTAAACCATCCATTTTAGATTCTGTTGCTTTTTGTGCAAGTGACATTTGTTGCACTTGTTCTTGTAATTTTGATATATCATGTAGCATTTCTTCCTCTTCTTCATGAGTCATGCTAGAGCTTTCAGGTTCCTTACTAGGTGTTTGCATTTTCTTTCCTCGGGGCATCAGTTACCGATAATAATGCTCTACTATGCCCTTTGAATTCCTTCAAAATAAATTTTCAAACCAAGCTTAAGAAAAAATTTAAGAAAATCTACACACCTTTTTTCACTTTGTAGGAGCTTGATATTGCCTCTGATGTATCTCTGTACTTTTTGATCATCTAGTTCTGAATTTGTGACCTGTAGTAGCCCTCTGTGTCCTCTTTCCAATGCCACAAGTCTGACCCAAATTGGATTCTCCAAGGAAGAGTTATGCGAAATCTCCCACAGTGACTTGATTATAGACTAGTTCAGTAGAGCGAACTTGTACGACGTGCCACGAGTCACTGTTTCGACCTTTGATCTGAACAATGCATACAAGAAACTACAGTCCGTCCTCTTTCTGTACCTTCTTACGAAATTTCAATCCGATCCCCAGAGAGAAAGTTATGACGATTTTCCCCAGGTCACCTGTTTTGAATGTAATTCAGGAGTCTGCAAAAAGACCAACTTCCTCAGATCATATCTCCGCAAATATCACGCGAAAAGCTCTGAAATTTGGACCCAAGGTTCAGCACGATTTCTTCTCAAATGGGTTTTTTTTGTGACTTCTGAAACGTCACAGAAAAAAAATTATAGCGAAAATGCCACGATGACCTGTTTGGAGCAGCGAAACCCTAGAATCCAAAGCTCTGATACCAAATGTTATGAAACCAGCTCAAGAAAAGATAGAAAAGATAGATCAACGCCTTAGAATTCAGCCTCTTCGAGGGGGAAACCTCCTTTACATTACATAAATGAACAATTCTTGGATGATTCAAATGACAAAACCTCCTTTCTATATATAGGAGTCTAAGGAGTCACAATATAATCCAGCCGACCTAACAATAATAATATAAAGCCACAAAAATAACAATAGAGGGATTCTATGGGGCACAGTAATAACAATATGGGGGCAATAGGGGCACAACAATATTAATAAGGGGTATAACTACAATAGTAATGGGGTAATCACTAGTATTATAGGGACCCAACAGCAAAACTGCTAAAGAGGTATGGGGAAAGCTTGAAAATATATATGCAGGTGACTCAAAGGTGAAAGAAGCAAATCTTCAAATCTTTAGAGAAAATTTTGAGCAACTCAAAATGTGGGAAGATGAAGATATTGCCGCATACTTTTAGTGTGTTGATGAAACAAAAGATACATTGGAAGGTTTGGGAGAACCTGTTGAAACGAAAATTGTTGTCCGAAAGATCCTCAAAACCTTTCCAGTAATATTTAACCCTAAGGCATCTGTCTTGGAAGATAGATCGAATCTGACCAATCTCAGCATAGATGAATTGCATGGAATTCTTACAGCATATGAAATGAGGATGAAGAAGAGGATGGTACATCTCACTTAGAAACAGCTTTTTCCGCATCCAAGAAGAATAGTAAGGACAAGCAGACCCCAAAAGCAAAAACTTGCAATTGAAGGATGAGGAAAAGGAAGATGATGAAGAAAAATTCTTAGATAAAGAGTTTACCTATTTCACGTAGAAAATGAGAACTAGTACATGAAAATTCAAAGGTAAACTTCCATTAATATTCTTTGATTGTGGTGAGGTTGGGCATTTTGCAGCCAAATGTCCTCACAAAAATGGGGTTGTTATGAAAGGAAAGAAAAGTCCTAGGAAGTTCAACAAGCAAGGCAAGAAGAAATGGTTTAAGAAAAGTTTCTTCTCCAAAGAAAATAGCTCCTCATCCGAAGAAGACAGTGATAACGAATAAGAATTCAATGGAAGAGTATTTTTTATGGCCAAGCACAATAAGCAAGAGGCACCTGACGAAGAAGGAGACGAAGAAGAAGAAATGACTGAGGTTGAATTTAAAAACAAAGTGATCAAGGTTATCAAAGAGCTCAAGGCTGAGAAGAAGCATGTCAACACTCTTGAAGACGAATTAAAGATAAAAAGGAAATAGGTCCTAAACCTTAAAATCAAGGTTGAAGAATACAAATGAATTGAAGAATCGCTTAGGAAAGAATTAAAGGAAAGCAAAAAGGAAAGAGAAGCATTGGAAGCTGAAATTTTTTCTTTACGAAAGGAAGTAAAAGATGGAAAAACTCTTCAAAACTACACCAACAACTCAAAGACTTTGGATGAACTCATCAGCAACCAGGGATCATGCAATGACAAGAATAGTCTTGGTTACAAAGAAAAATTCGAAAAGGAGTCAAGTCCTTCTATGACAACTAAAGAAGATGGATATGCGAAATCTACCAAGCAGGTAGATCTCCCAGCTAGATTGAGAGATCAAGACTCATAGGAAGAACCTTGGAAGACAATTCCTTGAAGAATATTTCCTCCCAGGTATCAACCTACCTTTTATAGTCATTGTTATTCATGTGGAAGGTTTGGACATAGAGTTGTAGAATGTAACACGTATGTTTGGAATGAATATAATTCCAGGAAATCTCTCAGAAATGGATATTCCATAACTCAAAAAAATATCAACAGATTTGATCATTTGAGAGATGATGTCGAATGTTACAAATGTAACAATTTTGGACACTTGGCCAAAGATTGCAAACTTGGAAGTTCTTCAAAGGAATTCTTGCAAAATTAGAATGAAAAAGTATGGAAAAGGAAGACTGAAAGGTGTGCTCTCGCTCTCAAGGCTCAAAGCAACAGAAACATATGGTATGTTGACAATGGTTGCTCAATGCATATGACTGGAGATAGAAATAAGTTCATATCCTTGAAAGAAAAGAAGGATGGAACAGTGTCTTTTGGAAATGACAGGTCTTCAAACATCATAGGAGCAGGTATAGTCACTCTTGGAAGCAAGGATGCATTAGCAAAGGATGTGTTGCTGGTTGAAAATATGAATCACAATCTGCTCAGTGTTGGACAAATGTGCGATCAAGGACACATGATGTTATTCAACTCGAAGAAATGTGAAATCAGGAAAGGCAAGTTTGGTAAAATTGTGGCTACAACAAGCAGAGCTCCAAATGACATATATATTTTGGATGAGACACCTAAAGGGTGTTTCTTGGCAAAATAAGACGAGAGCTGGTTATGGCACAAATGAATGGGACATATAAATTTCAAAAATTTGGTCAAGATCAGCAAAAAGGAAGCAGTTAGAGAAATACCAAAAATCTCAAAACCTACCAATACGATATGTGAATCTTGTCAGCACAGCAAACAGACAAAAGTCGAGTTCAAGACAAAGGAAAATTTTGTGTCACATCCATTGGAATTAATACATATTGATCTATTTGGTCCTATGAGAACAAAAGGTTTATATGGTGAATTATACTTTATGTTAATGATAGATGATTACACCGTAATGAGCTGCCAGCTTCCTGAAGTTTCCTGAATGTTTCAAAATCTACAAGGAAATGGTTGAAAATGAAACAGATTTGAAGATCAAATGTCTAAGATCGGGTGATGGCGAAGAATTCACGTCCAAAGAATTTCAGCAATACTGTGATGAACATGGAATAAAAAGGAAATTCTCAAGAGCCAAAACACCATAGCAGAATGGAGTAGCTGAAAGAAAAAACAGAACTGTATAGTTAATGGCAATAACCATGTTAAAAGACTTAAACTTAGATGATAAATTTTGGGTTCAAGCAATTGATATTGTCGTATTAATTATAAACAGAGGCCTACTCAGGAACAATTGTAACATGACTCTGTACGAACTATGGAAAGGAAGACCAGCTAACGTCAAATACTTCAAAATATTTAGAAGTAAATGCTACATCAAAAGAGAAGACAAAAAATTGGGAAAGTTCGATTCCCGCGTTGATGAAGGTATTTTCGTTGGTCATTTGTGCAAAGGAAAGGCTTATAGATGCTACAATCTAAGGCAAAAACAAATAGTTGAAAGTATAAATGTTACTTTTGACGAAGATTGTGCTCTAAGGGATAACAATGAGATCGTCTCTTCAAGCAAATCTAAGGGGCTTGAGGAAAAATTTGTGAAGGATGAAGAAGAAGCTACAGAACAAGACCAATCAAATAAGGAAACACTAATCAACCAAGAAGAAATAAGAAATGATCAGCAGGATGTACAAGAAGTTTCTCCAAAAGGTTCAAAAGAATCATCCATCAAATCAGATCATCGGCAACATAAATGAAGGAATTGGAACCAGAAGAAGTCGACAACTTCGTTCATCATAGCAAGCCCACCTTTCCCTTTTAGCAACTTTTGAGCCTACCAATTTTGAGGAAGCTAGTCAAAATGAACACTGGGTAGAAGCTATGAATGAAGAATTGGATCAAATTGAGAAGAACGACACTTGGGAATTGGTTCCATGACCAAAGGATAAAAATGTTATTGGAACTAAATGGATCTTCAGAAATAAATTGAATGAGGATGGATAGGTTACCAGGAATAAAGCAAGATTAGTCTGCAAAGGATATGCACAAGTTGAGGGAATCGATTTTGAAGAAACATTTTCTCTCGTTGCCAGAATGGAAGCTATCAAGATGTTTCTCACTTATGCATGCTTGAGAAAAATCAAGGTCTACCAAATGGATGTTAAGTTAGCCTTTTTAAATGGTGAATTGGAAGAAGAAGTTTACATTGAACAACCCGAAGGTTTTCTGCTCACTAACAAAGAAAACTATGTTTTCATATTAAAGAAGGCAATATATGGTCTCAAGCAAGCTCCTAGGGCTTGGTATGTGTTTGGTCTAAAATGAAGATGCAAATTAGAGTTTAATTTAATGTCAACCCGGGAAGGTAAACTTAGAAGTGCCTATCTAAAATATATAGATCTAGAAAGATTCCTAATTTGTCCAAGATCTTAAATTCCCCTTACAAGAACATATTCATTAAGATCTCTTTCAATAACTAATCAAACCTAGATCTAACAATTGTTTGAGATCTATGATTCTCTTACAAGAACATATTCTACAAGATCTCTTCCAAAAATTAGATCATCTAATAAGAACTTAAAAGCTGAAATGAAGTAAACCTAGATCTAATCATTGTATGAGATCTTATGGTTCTTTTACAAAAACACTTTCAAATAAGATCCTTCCAATATTAGAACATTTAATAAAACTTGAAAGCTGAAATCAAACAAAAAAAAACATAAAACAAATTATACCTAAAATAAGCAAATAAGCATGCAAGTGAGGCCATGGGGGCCCTCCATAACTCCACAAGCACACCACTTCAATGGAGACTCAAATGTAGAAGCAAAATTGAAGTATGATCCTTTATTCTAAAATCTCCATTACAAACCAACTCTAAGCTTCTAAGATTACATACTCCAAAATTCTAAGATTACAAAAACTTCAAGATTCTAAGATTACAAAAACTTCAACATTCTAAGATTACAAATGGAGGAGATTGTACTCCTATTTATACAATGGGATGAGTAACAAACTCATAATGATCATCCACTAATCTCTCATTTAGTTCCATAAATCTCTCAACCATCTAGACACATAACCCCCTTTTGTCCTTGATCTTCTCCATGAGATCATAATCTTCTCCATGAGGTTTATCTCTAGAAATTCGAATTTGATCCTTCAAGGCCACATAAAGGTGTCTTGGAAGCTTCCTTGGCACCTACACATGTCACAAAAACAACCCACTTTCCATATATAAAGTAAAATATATTATTTTCTAATATTTAATCAAGAATTTCTCTCAAAAATGCTTAAAAATAAATAATATTTGGAAAATATAAATGAGACCCATTAATGGTGAATAATAGGGAAAATGGAGTGACAAGGTGGTGAATAGTGAGTGATATAATGGAAGCATAGGTGAAAAATGAGTGATATTTGTATGACATTTTTGGAGCCCAACATACTCCCCAACTGAAGCTCTTGCATGTCCTCATGCAAGCTACTACAATGACTTATTTGATTTGATTCTTAGATGAGCTTCCTTTTACAAGATGTTTGGTTCTTGTGTAACAACCATCTTTCAATCATGGACTTCCTTTTAACTTTTCACATCTTTGGATAACTTTTTATTTTTGCAAAGCATTTACATATTTTAATGATTGGTTCTTGTGTTACAATCATTATTTACTTTGTTGAGATCTCTTTTTAATGATTGGTTCTTGTGTTTACAATCATTATTTACTTTGTTGAGATCAATCATTTTAAGAAGTCATTTAATATGCTCATCATTTTGTAGTAGTTTTTATTGTGGGAAGACTATGTGGGTTAAGATGTAATATGAATGAGGGAAAAAAAATGAAGTGTGAAGTGTGAAATTCCCCCCTCCCCAACTGATGGTTTTTGGCAATTTTTAATGAGAAAGGGAATAGTGAAATAGTGGAATATTTTCCAAATATCATCATTTTAGCATCTAAAAAGAATTTCAAGATTAAAGGTTAGAAAACATCATACCTTACTTACCTAAAGAAGTGGATGAATCATGCATGTTCCGCTGCTGCAATTCTGATCTGAAGCTTCTTCTACAAGTTGTGGATGAAAGATGGATCTATATTGTCATATCTGCTACTGGATAGTCTGATGAATCTGATGAGTCTGCTGAATATGGCTGAAAATCTATAAGGCTTGGAAGGTATACAAAATATATAAGTTACATTTTCCTCCCCCCAACCTTATTTATTGACTTGTCCTCAAGTCATTACAAACTGAAAAACAATGAAAGGAAATTTGCTTCCTCTGCTACAAAATATGGGTCTTCAAGTCTTCAACGGTCGATGGCACAAATCTTACTATGTGATTAAATGTGTTGGTGTCGAACATAGTAAGAATTTCTTGACTTAGTGGCCATTAATGAATGCCACTAGCCAACACAAGAGCTCCCACCATTGATTCCAATGGGAGTCAAGATGCCTAACACATCTTTGTAGGTACGAATGAATTTGTTGTGGTCAAGTCACCTACAAGATCCAACGAACAAGGGATATTAATGTACTCCCATTGTTCATTGGCAAGAGTACTTGCCATTAAGGCATGCAAGCCTCTAGGTGTTTTTAAAAAGATAATTAGACTCTAGGACTTTGACTCAGTGATATGTAGAAGCAGGATTTTATTGGCGGAAGATGAAAATGGTGGAAAAAGAAGGAAATGGAAATGACAAGGAAAATGACAATAAGTGAGCTTTTTGTAGGTGAGCTTCTTGTTTTATTTTGTGGGTTAGGGGTGAATGAAAACAAGTAGATTTGACTGCATGATTGAAACTTGCTGGGAAAAAGGGATTTTGGCTTGCTTTGAGGACTGATTGGGATTTACAATTTTACAAAGGGAATAAGAGACTGGTTGTAATGAATATGGACTTATTCACATGATTCATCATAAAATTGATCTGTTGGAAGTCCAACTGTCAACAAATTAGACTCCTTGAATGATAATCTAATTAACGTAAATCTGTAAAAACTTGGCATTCACATAACATAAATATATCCAAGCAAAAGTGATCAATTTCTACTTGGTTTTTTTTTTATGCAAAAATTAAACACCAATGAAACAGATTTAAATAAAATCAAATGTATAAGTTAGCCCAATTCCATGATTTTTTACAAATCCATTTTCAAATATGAAATGAGTATAATTAATTCCCTTCTTATGTAAATAAAATTCAATTTCGTTGCAATTATGCAAATCCTGACAATAGTCGAAATTGTTTCATGATTTGCGTCGGTAATTGCCAAAATCTGCATCATTTAAAAATTTGCAAGAGTTTAATACAAATGCGTCAAATAAAAATAAATAAATAAAAAAACAAAATTCATGAAAAAAACTAATTGTTACTCCTCGTTGAAAGTTTCGTCGTGTCGTGATTTCTGTGCTTCGCCCATCAATGGAAATCATCTGTCTAAAAAATGTTATGATATTGCACATGCATATTCTGCAGTTGATTCCATTTTTGCAGCTATTTCGATGTTGCAGCTATATCTCATCCAGCAGCCCTGATAATTAAAACAAAGTTGTAGTGGCTATGTCATGGCTGAACAGTAGCAGAAAAATTAGTGGAAGCTTCTGATCATTAAAATTTTTTAGCTAATTTTTTTTAGTTTTGTATGGATTTCAACCCTAGAAAAACTCACAATCAATCCCATAAATAGACAAGTGTTAATTTATAGCGTTTTCTCCCACTGTCTCAAGCTGGAATTTTAGCCACGAAAATCAGATCTGGCCACAAAGAAAATCGGATTTTGGCGCAATCTATCAAATTAGGCTCGAAAGAAACCCAATTTTCTCCTAAACCGCTGCAAATTTCAGGAAATTTCTTGCAAGTCACCTAATTACCCCCATTCCGAAGAAAACCCATGTCTGAGTTTTTTTTAATTCATCCTCGTTTGCACAGAAAATCCATTTTAAAATCACGTGTTGAGACTGGTGCGATTTCGTGAAGCTTTTGGCAACAGAAATCAATTGGTGTGCGTGGTGATGGAGTGAGCCATATGAAGGTAAAGAATTCAAAATTAAAAAGCACAACCCCAAAAGTAACGCTGTCAATGGGTATAGAGAGGGCTTGCACTAGAAGCACAGCCACGCCCCTAACCATATAACCCAACACAACGAATGCTGCAAAACCCATGTAAAAACAAAGAAAATTCGTCCATCTGTAATAGAAAAGGCATACTAATAGGAACGTGACCACTGTGACAACAACTACAAATAAAAGGGCATTCAAAAAAATGCCCCCAAATTTTCCAGTTTGAATCGGAGGATTGTTCATCATATATGTGAGTGGTGATTGTAGTTATTGATGATGATGAAGAAGAGCTGTTGTTTGGGATAATTACCAGAATAACAACCAACAGGATGCAGATTGAGACAGGGGACACTATTCTCACGATTTCTTCTCCAAGTCCATCCAGTATGCTTCTCCTATTCATTTTTCCTTTGATAATTGCAATCAGCTGAAACAACACAATTGCAGTTGCATCCTGAATGTGTATGCCTTCATTAAATGTTGAGAAACTGTTGGCCGCCTCGAAATGCATTAGTCTTACCAGGTGACCTTTTGCGGCAGATTTTGCTAGGGATACAGATATCGTGGTATTTGTTATTCTTCGTATATTTATAAGTCGCACCCTAACATTTTAAATCATAACCAATGACCCGAAAATGTTTTGGGCTTTGTGTGAGAGAGGTCACTGGAAAATTGAGATAACATAGATCCTTATCACCATAAAATCCTGCCACCGTTGAGAGAAATCGTTGTTTTGTAGGAGTGAATCCCAAATTTAATTACAGATAAGGCGAAATAGTGGGTTGAGGCAGATTTCTTGCGATTTCTATGGCTTCTGTTATGGGTTTTATAGGACTTCTACCCAAATTACATCTTATTTGAACATCGCTCACAAAATATCAACCTCCGAGTCATATGAATCATTGTAAAATGCAGACTTATGGTAATGTAATATCATATATTGAGCTACAGTGTCATTTACACACAGGTGCGAGAAGTGAGTCACATATTCGAGCCATAGATTGGAGAATCGGAGCAAACTGTGATGGCTTGAAATTGCAGGGTATGGGCAATATGGATATACTTGGAAGACTCTGAAAATTTTCAGCGAATTGCATCATGTGGTATGACAACGAAGCTTTCTAATCTTTTTAAAGAAATGCAATGCGCTGGCAATTTGCAAAAACCAACCAATCATGACAATGAATGATCTTATTCCTGTGAAACTTAAATGCTAGAATGATGAAAGCGGTGAAATCATTTTTTTCTACACCCATATAACTGTGTTGTTTGTTGAAAATTGTGGAGATTGAACTGCTTTCCCATTATGTGAATTCAAGTTGTGCTCTGTGTTATAGTAAATGAAACCTTGATAAGACAGAAAATACAATGAAATTCACTATGAAAACCAGGTTATAATAATTCTGGGCGTATCATAAATCGATTTTTGATGAAATTTGGAATACATTTGTTGTTTGTGGCAAAGTCAACGTATGGCTTCTTTTACAGTTCAAGTTTTTTTTTTTTTTTAATAAAAAAAAAAATGGAATCCTATCTTTTAAAAAAAATTGGTTAGCTTAAAAAGAATTTTTTTTAATAATAATAATAATAATATATATCATTTTTAATAATAATAATAATAATAATATATATATATATATATATATATATATATATATATATATATATATATATATATATATATATATATATATATATATATATAGATATATATATATATCTATATATACATATATATATGTGAATTTATTTTTTATAAAACTAAAACTTAAAAAGACTAAGTTTTATCTAAAATGTTTTTTTTTAAAGATGATTTTCGCTCATTTACAAAATTCTTTATTGTCATATCGCAAATCAATTTTCCAGCAAAAGTATTTTTATTTGAAATAAATCAATAGATTTTCTGATCTTCCTGATCGCACGAAGTGCAGGAAGAGAGCATACTAATCTCTTGATTTTTTTATTTATGCAGGTTAGCGTGGATGGATAAAACACAATTAAGATTTGTGACAAAACCTTGCATTATCTACACTCTTTCTGCAATGTCACGGGGGCGTTTAGACTCTCGGAAGACAAGGCTTTCCGATAATCAAGCTCCTGGCTCACCCGTGATACAGAAACAAGACATAGAGATGCAAAGATGTGCCACTGAATTTATTCATGATGATTTATTTTTTGAAAACAAGACTAAAAACTTCTAATGATAATGACTTCTAATGAGATCTCATTTTTATTTTTCTAATCTATTCTACATTAACTTAAAAGATGTTTTATTTTCTAAGTAAAAGAATGCTTCCAATGAAGCCATCTACGGACTAAAAATTCGAACATGCTCACATCAAGATTTAAAAATTTTACATTATGTTTTACCAGTATGTGAGTAACCTGTCTTAGAGTTGGCTCAAGGTTATTGTCCTTGCTCTCCAAGAAGTACCTGTTCAACATTTTCAAAGTCCTCATCCATAGATGGATTAGTGAGAAATGGGGGGTTTAAAATAAAAACTGAATTTAAATTAACTATGTGCGAAAATAAAAATGCTCCAAACTTTGAACTCCTTTATGAACCTGTTGTCACCAAGTTCCACAAATTAGTCCATAAAAACAAATGCATAAAATAATTACTAAATCCTTCTAGTTGCACTTCCCCGGCAACGGCGCCAAAATGTTTGGTCTAAAATGCGGATGCAAATTAGAGTTTAATTTAAAGATTCCTAATTTGTCCAAGATCTTAAAGTCCCCTTACAAGAACATATTCATTAAGATCTCTTTCAATAACTAATCAAACCTAGATCTAACAATTGTTTGAGATCTATGATTCTCTTTAAAGAACATATTCTACAAGATCTCTTCCAAAAATTTAGATCATCTAATAAGAACTTAAAAGCTGAAATGAAGTAAACCTAGATCTAATCATTGTATGAGATCTTATGGTTCTTTTACAAAAACACTTTCAAATAAGATCCTTCCAATATTAGAACATTTAATAAAACTTGAAAGCTGAAATCAAACAAAAAAACATAAAACAAATTATACCTAAAATAAGCAAATAAGCATGCAAGTGAGGCCATGGGGGCCCTCCATAACTCCACAAGCACACCACTTCAATGGAGACTCAAATGTAGAAGCAAAATTGAAGTATGATCCTTTATTCCAAAATCTCCATTACAAACCAACTCTAAGCTTCTAAGATTACATACTCCAAAATTCTAAGATTACAAAAACTTCAAGATTCTAAGATTACAAAAACTTCAAGATTCTAAGATTACAAAAACTTCAACATTCCAAGATTACAAATGGAGGAGATTGTACTCCTATTTATACAATGGGATGAGTAACAAACTCATAATGATCATCCACTAATCTCTCATTTAGTTCCATAAATCTCTCAACCATCTAGACACATAACCCCCTTTTGTCCTTGATCTTCTCCATGAGATCATAATCTTCTCCATGAGGTTTATCTCTTCAAATTCGAATTTGATCCTTCAAGGCCACATAAAGGTGTCTTGGAAGCTTCCTTGGCACCAACACATGTCACAAAAACAACCCACTTTCCATATATAAAGTAAAATATATTATTTTCTAATATTTAATCAAGAATTTCTCTCAAAAATGCATAAAAATAAATAATATTTGGAAAATATAAATGAGACCCATTAATGGTGAATAATAGGGAAAATGGAGTGACAAGGTGGTGAATAGTGAGTGATATTTGTATGACATTTTTGGAGCCCAACAGTATGATCGTCTTGATAGGTATCTACATCAACAAGGATTCAAGAAAGGAAGTGCTGACAGCGATCTCTATGTGAAAGTGGATCAAGATAATCTAACAATTATCGAGGTATATGTGGATGATATAATCTTTGGAAGCAATGATGATAGATTAAGTAAAGACTTTGCCACAAAAATGCAAAGTGAGTTTGAAATGTCTATGCTTGGCGAGCTGACATACTTTTTGGGGCTTCAGATTTCTCAGTAGGATAAAGGAATATTCATATATCAAACCAAGTACATCAAGGAAATGCTAAAAAAATTCTAGATGGAAGATTGCAAGCCAGTCCTTACCCCCATGATAACAGGTTGCAAGTTAAGCTTAAAATATTCATCAAAGGATGTGGACCAAAGATTGTATAGATCCATGATTGGTAGTCTCCTATATGTGACAGCCTCCCGGCCTGATGTGATGCAGGCAGTTGGACAAGTAGCAAGATTCCAAGCAACACCAAAAGAATCTCATATTATTTCCATCAAAATAATTCTTCGATATCTTAAGGGAACAGTGGAATATGGTCTATGGTATCCCAAAGGAAATGATCTGGTTATCCAAGCTTATACAGATGCTGATTGGGAAGGAAGTGTTGATGATCATAAGAGTACTAGTGGAGCAGAATTCTATATAGGTGGTTGTCTTGTTTCATGGTTAAGTAAAAAGCAGTCTTCAATCTCGTTATCCACAACAGAAGAAAAATATATCGTGGTAGAATCTTGTTGTACACAAGTTCTCTAGATGAAGCAAACTTTGCAAGATATTCAAGTCAATTTTGATGAGCCTATTCCCATATTTTGCGATAACACCAGTGCCATCAGTATCTCCAAGAATCATGTGATGCATTCCAAAATGAAGCACATTCCGATTAAATATCATTTCGTTAGAGAGAAAGTCTCCGAAAGGAATATCAAGCTTGAATATGTTGGCACAAAAGAACAAATTGCTGACATCTTTACCAAACCATTATCTCATGAATCATTTGAGTATCTTCGCCAAAAGCTTGGGATTCTCCCAAGTTTTCATTAGACTCTTTCTCTTATCTACTCGAGTAGAAATGGGGAGTGGAGGTGTGTACAAGTCCGCAGGATGGCTGTTTGTTAGGGGGAGTTACCCTTTGCCATTGATGACAAAGGGGGAGAGAAGGCAGTAGGAAGAGGTGTCATGATCGTAGGGGGAGTACTCGGGTTGTCATCAATGCCAAAGGGGGAGATTGGTGATTAGTGGTTTCCATTGATGTCAACCCAAGCAACACTAGGGACTACCCTGATCTTGAATGGGAATTTTGACTTGACAACTCATATTATTTTGCATCAAAGATCTTCTCGATGGATTCTACCCGTCGAGATGTTTCCGTTGATACATGGTACACCTCCCGGATCTTCACAGTTTGAGAGTTATCATCGTTTGAATTTGGAAACCCCATTAGTGGGCTAAAACCCTAGGGGTTGAGACATCACCTTTTTCCCCAACGTCAATATATGACAATGATTCTCACCGTAATCTCACCTCGTATAAGTTGAATAAATTGAAAATCCAAAGATAGTAAACCAATCACTGAATTTACTCTCGGGTAGGACCATATGCACTAAGCCAATCATTGACTTCAAAATGTTAGTGGAAAAAATTTTATAAGCATTAGTAACTAATTAAATTAAGGGTAATTATGAAAGCATCATCTTAGGAAGCATTTTAAATTAATTCTATCCCATAAAAAGTATCCCTCCTACCTTAACAAATACTATCTCTTCCCATAAGGCTCACAGCCTCCCTTCCTTAGCACACAAGACAAATAAATCTAATATTTTAATAAGTTAATTCCTATTTGAAACCCTCTCTAATATCTAACGTTCAAGTGATAAATATCAATACATAAGTATGCGGTGTCTGCTAAAATCAAGGATCCCCTTCCAACGTTTATATGAAATCCTTAAGTTATATATTAAGAGTGTTATGAACCTTCTAAAATAGATATGTGATGAAATCTTAACGAAGTATCCAAAGATTCTTAATTTTTGTGATCACCCTATGGAGGAAATCAACGCTGAATATTTACATAAATGGTTTGGTTCTTGTTTTGCTTTAACTGCAGGTCATTACAGGTCTAATGAAGGTCAGCACAAGCACAGTTGAGGGTTTCAGTGTTCCATTCAAACTACAGCTGAAGCAAAAGTTAACGCAGGAAGTCAAGCTGCTTTAGGGACTTTGATTCTTTGGAATTTTTGGTGCAATCTAACCACAGTTTTGAGCCATCCTTTGAAGTCTGCACATCAAATTATCTACTGTGGAAAATTTGTAGTAGTATTACTATGGAAAGGTTTGCTATCCTTTTTCCTTCGGTGATATAAAATTGCAGTGAACTCTAACGTTGCATCTCGGATCTGCAATTCTTCAGTACCACAAATTGTTGTCTCCATGCCACAGCGACATTTCACATAACAATGATATTCCACATTCAGTCTTTTTATGCCACAGTGAGATGGCGATGTTCCACAATCCATCCTTGCCATAGTGATATGATATATCACAGTCAGTATCTTAGATGCCACAGTGTATTTTTACATGACAAAAGGGTTCCACGATCAGTCTCGAATGCTACATGATAGGTATTTTTTTTATGCTATGTTGTGTGGATGGTTGTAGGATTTTTTTGTTGTGTTATAATATTAGAACCTCATCAATGTCTAAATCTGTCAATAGTTTAAGGTTTGTGTAGTTTTCCTTGTTTTGTTGTCTCTAAGTCTATGAGTCTAGTCTTATGTTGATTATAAGTAGAATTCAAGAACTATCATAAGGGCTAGTTGAGGATATCTCTAGTGCATGTAGTCAACTTTGCATATAGCCTTGTATAGAGTCTAGGTCTATATCAAGAGTGTGGAGTCTAGGTATCTATTGTTGCAACAAGTCAACTACAATCACAAACAACAAGCACATTTCAGGTACGCATTATATGCATTTGATTTTTATTTATTTGTTATTATGTGCTTACATGTCTGTTTGCAGGTAGAGGTAAGATAAAGGGTTGTTGTGTTTATTTGTTTTGCTTTGGGATTACATTTCATTGGGAAATTTTCATGCAGGTAGAAGAAGACTCAAGGATAGCATCAAGCAAGCATTCAAGAGCTGAAGTATCAAATCAAGGAAGCATTGCAGCGGGACATCCTTTGAAGACATGACAACCATCTGTATATTGTGAAGAAGTGTCAAGACCATGAGTCATCATTATAAAGTTGTAAAAGAGTCATTTGTAAAAGTGTCATCATTGGAAGAGTCATTATTGTAAAAGAGTCATTCTGCCTAGAGTCGAAAAGGCATTGTTGGGAAGTATAGGAGTCTATGTTGGGATCTTGTCATGGTTGGGTTGTAGGTCATAGTGTTCGCTCAAAATCATTGTAAATCTTATTGTATCATGGATCATTGTCCCTGGTACGGGAATCCACGATCATGTCTCATTTCAGTCATTATAGGGTTGCAGGGAGGTGTTAGGCAGGTGCATGAAGTCGCCTACAGGTTGGAGCCTGTGAACACTTGAGGGTGGTAGGTTGATCTAGGGTTTTGCTGCATCGATTCAATTGATTACTGAAGAAACTAGGGTGTTGGGGCATCCTTCCAGTGGGAGCTGGAGAAGAATGATTTTCTAGATTTCTAGGAAGTTATTGCTTTCATTTTAGTTGGGGCCAAAGATTAAAGAATTTATTAGAAAAGTGTTCGGTGGTTTTTGACCTAGAGGGGGTTTTCCACCAAAAATTTTTGTGCCTACTGTGTTCTTTTATTTACTGTTATTATTGCATAAACATTAATAATAATTTAAACAATGCTCTGAACAATATTTAAATTGCTAAGGAATACTGATTTACCCCCCTTCTCAGTATTTCCAACAGGTGTGGGAAAGGGGAACGGGAAGGCTAACCTTATGTCGAACCAAAGGAGGAATGTGGACCTAAGTGGGAGAGATGATGAATTGGATTATAATGAGTGGAAGGGGATTGATATATGTGGATAAGGGGGCAGGATTGTGCAACCAGAATTAGGGTTTCCCATCTAGTACCATCCCTGAATCCCAAAGGTCAGTAAAAGAGATCACATGGGACTAGGGTCCAAGGTTAACATCTAACATATATCTAGGGGACACGAGCACAGACCTAGACCACTCTTTCCACCAAGCCCCCCCATTAATCCATGCTCAAAAGTATCCATGATAAGCAAACTACAACACTCAATTAACAAATGACAAGGCATACCTTTAGGTTCAGGAAGCCCACCTTCAAACAAAAGATCATGACAGATGGGTGAGGGACCACATGGTTGGATTTGGTGGTAGAGAAATGTCACAATGAGCTAGTTGGTGGCTGCAAGGCGCTACTGGCTACTGGTTGAGGACCATATTGGAGAAAAAAATTCTCCTAGGGATATCACCCACAAAATGGTGGGTAACATCTGGCTTCAAATGGGAAGTGATCTCTTGAAAAAGTGGACAAAGCTACACGAATGCGAGGTCATGAGAACTCCGAAAATCTCATGGTTACAACAGACCTGTTACCTGCATATATAATAGATGAAAAGCATGGGGAAGCATGATTTCACAGCATCTCAAGATTGCACATGCTTGGATTAGACCCATAAAATCGACTCATAGAAGCAATCTTTCAAATGTATTTTTTAAGTCTAGATGCAGCTAATATATCATGAGAAACATCATATGAGATTAGTTCTAATGCAAAATGAGTATGCAGTGCATCCCACCCTAACATGCATATGACGAAGCTAATATTAAGTGTAATTATAAATCCAATGCAACCAACATATCATAAAATCAATATAAATATGTCGGCCTACATGATTACTCATGCAGTGAATCCCAAAGTGAATGCAAACCCAAACACATAGAGGATGTCACAAGTGGGAGGAGGGAAAATATGTTTTCCATGTGAGGTGAGAGGAATCCCTTAAAGAAGGAATACGACTCAATCTATAAATGCAGAGCCTTCCCACTAAGTACATAATGGTGGAATGAATTGTTATCCTTAAGAACCTCGTATCACAATCATTGCTCATAATATTGTTCTTTGAATATGTGACAAAGTTGTTATGAGAGGGGAATAAAGGGTGAGGGAAAGAAGGTGGGCAAGAAATGGGTTTCTCAATGTGATGGTCACATCGAAGAGGGGAGCTAATGGAGTAATAAAAACCCTGAGGGTGTGTCCAAGCAAGTAAAGTACAATCAATGAGGGTCTCTTCCTCGACACTATACTTGGAAGGGGGAAAGGGCTCATAGTCAATTGAGATCATATGACAAGGGGTGAAGGAATCACTAGATGAAGACTCGAGATGAGGAGTAATAAAAAAGGGAAAAGGGGAAGGTGAAGCTTCAATGGGATCCTGAAAATCCAACTCTATAGGCTCAAGTGATTTGAATATACTCATGGAATCATAAGGAAGGTAGGTAAGAACCTTATTTCTTTCCTCATTATAACCATAAAAGGTCGAGTTCTCCTTAAAAGGAGAATTGATTATTTCCACATGTCCTTCTTCATGTAATGGAAAATAATAATTCTCCTTCCCAGGGATTTCGATGGATATGTCATCACAAGTAATGCTTGGGAGAAAGGGAAAACTACTCTCAACCTCATCCTCCTTGTCGATAACACAAATGTGAGCACAATCAAATTGAGGCCCAATAATTTCCCATTTCTCCTTTTAAATGTGGAAATAATCTCCAATGTCATTTTCCAAGGAGCTCATGGGATCACCTTCCTCAAGGTTCTCAAAACGAGAGGCATCAAGAGTGATATCCTTAAGAAAGGTAAGGTCAACCTCAACTTTACTTTCCATGGCCTCATCATCTTCAATACACGTGTTCTCAAAATAATCATGTTCATCATGTGGACCCAACAAGGACTCATCTTCTTTATCATCAGACAGATCCTCAAGGGTACCTTCATCTTGGTTGGTTGACAAGCGAGATGTCTCTTCTTCCCTCTTCTCTTGAAGAACAACTGCTAAGGTATTTTTTACATGATTTTGGTAATACGCTTCTAAGAGGAGAGCATTAGTGGGAATTTCTTTATATTCACATTTCATATTATGAAGCTTCACCTCTTCTTCATGCAAATGAAAGAATACTTCATTAGGATTACATTCCCTTACTAACCCCCTGCATGACCTTCTATATTCATTCATTCTTTCTTGCATGATTTGGAGGCTTAGAGGATCCAACTCTTCATCATCATGGGAGATTTTCTTCTCTTCATCATCATTGTCTTTCAATTATATAACTGACATTTTCTCATCATCGTCACTCACACTTGAGCTTTCAATTTTATCCAATTGATTACCCATTGTGGGACTTTTCGTTTCACTATAACGTTTATCATTGATTAGGTCAGTCAAAATATTTAAAGTATAAGTTAGAGGAGCAAGGTCAAAGAGGTTACTAGGATACCCCTCATAGAAGTCCCTCATTATGTCGAGTTTCACTCGTTATGATCTATAAAACCCAAGCATGAGTTCCATATCCATACCTTCCAATACAATTTGATAAGATTCTGCATATTTATTCCCATTCTTTTGCAGTTTTTGAATGTCTTGGTCAGTGAGTTTCGCAAATTTAGAACCAAGATTAATCTCTCTTTTACTATAGTCCATTTTCTACAATATTTATTATTAGTATTGAAATGGAGTTGCCAGGGTTAATGAACATGCCTTGATAGATGCTTGCTTCACCCTACAAGCATCAACTTTAAATCTTAATGAAGAACTAGGGCTTCGTTCTTCCAACGAAGTCGCCAATAATGATATGTCAATATGTCATATGGGGAACAAAAAGGCAATACTAGCAGGGGACCTAAAAGGAAATACTAGAGGGGAAACTTCTAGATCAATAGAAATGATGGAAATTTAGCCCACTATCACATCAGCTAAAGCCCCTACTCTTTACATACTTTCACCAATGGGAGGAGGCCCCGTGTATAGAGAGTCACTTGTGAAGGATAGATCAAAAATGGATATGAAGTGACCTCAATGATCCTTTCCTTGAAGGGAGTCAAGAGTGGGGCTTGCTTTCTCATTAACCAAGGTACAAGGCTTTCTAGGAGAAGGAGGTGAGGATTTAAGGGCTAGGTTAAAGGAGTGTGACTTGTGAAGGAACTCCCCGATCCCTAAGATTCTTGAAAAACTTGGATTCTCGAGTTGTCTTTGAAGAATTGACTTTGATGAGAAATGGGACCACACGGGACCAAGTGGACCGAGCTTAGGTTAAGTGGAGGGAGTTTAGAAACCAATCATGATTTTAACCTAAACAAGGGGAAGAGTATCAAAAAAATGAATTTCCACTTAAAGATACCAAAATTATACTATGAAGTGCTAGCTTAGGGAAACCTAGGGAAAAGTTTGATCTTAGTGCTAGGGCTTGGGATATCTCATAATCCCACCATTTGAATTTCCTCAAATTTGGAGGAGACCTTGAGGACACACTAGCGTAGGAGAGGCCAGGAGATTGAACTTTTTCTATGCATATTTTTTCAGGAAAATGATTGCTTAGGTGAACCAGCGTGGCTAGACCTAGAGAGGAGGAAAGGTGAAGAAAAATGGTTTTAAGGTGATCATGTTATGGTGGACCAATGACTAATTCCTTTGGGGATATGGAGTTAAGAAGAATTATAAGAATGGATTTTGTTTCTAACTCAAGGAGGATCTAAGGACAACTTCATTTCACATTAGAGAAAAAAGGAAAGTGACCTTAAAGTGTTTATACTTCATTTTCAAATCAAGATGAATTCGATCTCAATGAAAATTGGTTCAACATACATGGCCCATACATAGATATATGCTATACACATAATTCCACAATTTAACAGTGAATGCATGGAGCAATTAGCCCTAAAATAGCAAAAATCCCATTATCAATGCATGTGACAAAGTAAAAGAAAATAACATTAAGTTTGTACTTACATGTAAGAGAATATATCCAACCATCAATATATTTGCCAATAAAGAAACTCCAAGACAAGAAAATGTAATCTAAACATTAAAATTCATCCATACTCCAACTTCGTCCACCAAGAAGGAATAACGAAAGTGTCAAGAGAGAGAATGATCAAATCCAAGTGATGATGACAAATGAACCCTCGTCATTTTTATTTATACACTCCTAACGAGTTTGATTTAGCTACTTGATCCTACTTTAGCCCATAAAATAAAAATAATGTGCAAATAACTAACTTTTTGTGACAAGCCCACCAAACTAGCTCATAAACAAGACAATAAGCCTCTCAATAGGTCGAATGATCAATAATACATATCGTTGGGCTCTCTAAGAAGCTTGATGAAGTCCATAAGTGCCATAATTATCAATAGACTTCCAAAAGTAATGGAAAATGGGTTGGCCCCTTGTTCTCCACATAATACACTTGTGGTGCTCCCAAGGGATGTGAGGGCACATAAGTGACCTCATGGGTCTCCAAGTAAGCCAAAGATGTCTGTAGACCATCTGTAAGGGATCAGATGATGGTCTAAGTGATGTCACATCATCATAAAAGTCTTGGGTCATCTTCCAAGTGAATGGTACAAATGTGGGGTCGGTTTGGCAGAGGTGAACTAGGCACATCTTCCTCTTCCAATAGGTGAATCTTGAGCAATCCCTGAACATCTCTGGGGATCCATGGATTGTTTTCTACTATTATGGAGGCCTGTGGCTCTCAACACACACCCTACATGTTCCAATGTATCCCTCTAGAGGATTAGGACCCCATAGAGGGAGATCAAACCCAAAATGGAGACCATATGCAATCCTACATAAGATCCAAACATATGATATTTCTCATGATATCCAATGTGTCCCCTAGTTCTAGTGCAAAATGTGAATGCAATGCATCCTAACATAACATGCATACAACGAAGCCAATATTAATTGTAATCATAAAGCCAGGGCAACCAACATATCATCAAATCAATATAAGCATGTCTACCTACATGATTACTAATGCAATGAATCCCAAAGCAAATGCAAACCCAAACACATAGAGGATGTTGCGGGCGAGAGGTGGGAAAAAATGGTTCCCATGTGAGGTCAGAGGAATCCATAAGATAATGAATACGAGTCAATGTAGAAATTTGGAGCCTTCCCTCTAAGTACATAATGGTGGAATGAATGCTTATCCTTAAGAACCTCTTATCAAAATTATTGCTCATATTATTGTGCAGTGAAGATGTCACAGGGTTGTGATGAGAGGGGAATGAAGGATGAGGGAAAGAATGAGGGAAACAAATGGGTTGCTCAATGTGATGGAGACATCAGAGAGGGGAGGCCATTGAGTGATAAAAACCATAAGGGTGTGTCCAAGGAGGTAAAGTACAATAAATGAGGGGCTCTTCCCTGAAAACATACTTGGAAGGGGGAAAGCGCTCACGGTCACTTGAGATCATATGACAAGGGGCCAAGGAATCACTCGATGAAGAATCAAGATGATGAACAACAAGAAAACAATATGGTTAATTTCTCCTTAAAATGAGAATTGATTATTTCCAATTGTCTTTCTGTTGAAAAATGGAAACAAGAAATTCCAGTTTAAATTTGTCCTTGAATTTAAACTGAAAAATTAAAATCAAATTCTATTCTCATAGGAACTTGTAAAAGTTAATTAAGTTTAACTAACTTAATTAGCTTAGGAATTTTGAGTTGGAAGTATTTCTGAAGTCATGTATGTGTTCTCCCTAATTTTTAGGGGTCTAGGATCAGTTTAATTATGAGTTGTAATTAGATAACTCAGTTTACTGAGTTATGTTCAGTTAAATTAGTTCCAAATTGTTTGTGGAACTAATAGAGAGTTAACAGTCAGTTGGTGCACTAGTTCATCCACAAGTGTCACTCTAGTTAACTGAATATTCCCTCATCAGAAACTCATGCATGTCGATTCTGAGAAAGACCCAGTTGAGACTAGAGTGCAGGGATAGTGTACTATGAGTTGTATGATTTACTGAGTTGTATAGATCATGCATGCGATCAGGAACTGGACCTATGTTTGGATTGCGCAATTTTGGAAGCATGAATTCCCTTTAAATACGAGCTATTCTTCCTAGGAATTTCACAAGGAAATAGGGGCTTGGAGGGAAGCAGAAGAGGATAGAGATTGGCTTGAGCTTGCTTATGAGTTGGGAGATTGATTATACTTGTGCAAGGATTGTTCTTATGAGAACAAGAATTGTATAATCATCTTAGATTTCTGATTTAATGCAATACAGATAGTAGGGGTTTTGAGTAGTGCCTTTCCCCAGATACATCCTGTGTTATGTGCCATTGATTTATCTTCTTCTTGTTCATATTGTTTTCATCGATCTATTGACTTCCGCTGGTTGAAAGTAGAAGTAGGTTCTTGCCCTGTGCTTTAGTAAATCGCATGAGCTTGTGAATCTACAGGAAATTCTACATGGTATCGGAGTTGAAGACAGTATACTAGAGGAGATTTCAAAGTTTTGAGTTTTGGGTTATAGGTGAAATTCAAATTTGCACTACATACTTCAGGATTGGCAGATGGTGTTCTACGGTTTGTGGCTCGAGTATGCCTTGGAAGGCAACTCGAATTTTATAGCTTGGAGAGATAGAATGGATTTTGTGTTGGAGGATAATGGCTTGAAGGATTTTGTTGATCAAGAAATTCCTAAGCCAACAGCATCGGATGCATAGAATTTGGTCGAATGGAAGAAGTGTGTGGCTAAGGCAAAGTGGATAATCCTGGAGGGAGTTCGAGACCACATTTTCTCGAGTCTCCATGGCAAGGAAATTTTGTAAGCTACATGGAAAGCATTGACAAACTTGTATCAGAACAATAGTGACAAAAGGAAATTGGCACTGAAGGAAAAACTTTGAAAAATCAAAATGGAGAAAGGCAAGACTATTTCAAAATACTTGACCAAGGTCACTTAGTGTCGTGATGAACTTGGAAGTGTTGGAATCACGGTTGTCAAGGATGATATGGTGAGTCTTACTCTTCTAGGACTCCCAAAGAGTTGGAATAGTTATCAGGACTTTGTCAATGGTTGGGAAAAGCTACTAGATTGGGAAAGACTGTGGTCGGATTTGATGTAGAAGGAACACCAGGGATGGCTCTTCATCAAAGATTGATGATGAAGAGAATTGTTCCTTAGAGATTAAGGTGAAGAAGAGGAAAGGAAAAGCTTCCCATTCCAAATCAGATTCTTATCATGGAGGTAAGAAGAAAGACATGACAAAAGTTAGGTGCTTTCATTGTCATGAGTTTGTCCATTTTGCTACAAATTATCCACTCAAGAAGTCCAAGAAGAAGTCCTCAGGAGGAGTGACAGGTGAGGCTTTGGCCTCTCAATTCAAATTGGACTTTACTCTCATTGCATGCATGGTGTCATCAATGATGGGTAGTGTATGGTACCTTACAGTGGAGCCTCATTCCACATCATTGGTGACAAGGAGATTTTCAGTGACCTAGAGGAGAAAGATCTCCAGATTCATATTGAGATGGGTGATGATGGGAGGTATAGTGTTACAAGATTAGGCATAGTTACTTTTGAGAGGGAGCATGGTACTCCTCTCACCTTGAGTGATATTATGTATGTACCTAGTTTGAAGAAGAACTTAGTATCAGTCGCCATGTTGGAGAACAGAGACTATGATGTTGTCTTTAGCAAAGGAAAGGCATTCCTTAGACACATAGCCATGGGTCAGCTAAAGAAGATTAGGATTCAGGTGAACAATATCTATAAGTTGGATGTAGATGATTTTGCTTCTTTGAGTACAAAAGCAGAGATAGTACAAAGCCGAGACGTTGGTGAGTTGTGGCACAGAAAACTTGGCCACTTACATCATGGGGCTTTTAAGATATTGCAGCAGATATCTATTGGCCTTCCCAAAGGTATGCTTGAGCAAGTTGATACATGCAAGGGGTGTACTTTGGGAAAATACACCAAGTCTTCCCTTCATGACAAACATAATCGAGCAAAGGCTATTCTGGATTGAGTCTATTTAGATGTGTGTGGACCATTCTTGACAGCATCCACAGCCAAACAAAGGTATTATGTTATATTTGTTTATGACTTTTCTCGAAAATGTTGGATATGTTTCATGCAGAAAAAAGGATCAAACCTTCACAAAGTTTTGTGAGTTTAAAGAATTGGTGGAGAAAGAGTCGTGCAAGAAGGTTAATGCTTTATGGAGTGATAATGGTGATGAGTATGTCTCAAATGAGTTTAAGAACTTATGTGCAGTGGAAGGGATTAAACGGGAGTTGACAGCACCCCATAACCCTCAGCAGAATGGGGCAGTGAGGGTGATGTTGCATGATCAAGGCCTACCACTACACTTGTGGGCTGAGGCATGCAACACAGCGGTATATGTTCAGAACCGTAGCCCACATCATATACTTCGGATGAAGACACCATAGGAGGCTTATTCCCGTAAGAGGCCATATGTCGGTCACTTCAGTATTTTTGGGTCTTCAGTATATTTCCATGTGACCAAAGATGCACAGAATAAGCTTGAGCCTACAGCAAAGTTGGGTATATTTTTTGGGTACATTGATACACCTCAAAACTATTAGGTGTACTTGCCAACCAGCAGGATGACATTGGTTCACAAGGATGTCATATTCGATGAGGAGAAGGCCATGTGAGTTTCCCTTGAGAGGGAGCTTGAACTACATGCGATTTAGGATATTTTATCTCCTAAGGTTGAGGAGCCTCAGATTGATGTGGAGCAATCACATGTAGAGGATCCAGGAGTGGAGACATCTACTCAGGAAGAATCTTCCAGAGAGGGAAGAAAGCGCACTAAAGAGACTGATAGATTATTAGGCGATGCACAAGAGAATGTGGGAGCACCCACCTCTCAGCACAAGCAGAGGAGGTCACTTGAGAGGTACAGTAGATACATGGCTCTTATGGGCCAAGGTGTTGTGACAAAGCCATCTTCCTTTAAGGAAGCAGTGCAGTAGCCGATTTAGGTTGATTCCATGGTAGAGTATGACTCCATAGTTCCTAACATTGTTTGGGATGTTGTCTCGAGACCAGAGGACAAGTTAGTGGTGAGTTTTCATTGGCTTTACAAGGTAAATAACGCTACTGATGGTAGTGTGGAGAAGCATAAGTCCACATTTCCATGTATTTTCACAGGTAGAGGGGATTGACTATGATGAGACCTTTGTTGTCGTTGCAAGGTACTCATCAATCAGATCTATATTGGCACTATCAGCACAGATGGGTTGGAAGATACATCATATGGATGTAAAGACACCCTTCCTTAATGGCATGAATGAGGAAGAGGAGTACATAGAGCAGCCTGAATGTTTTGAGACCTTTCACCGTGAGTTGCATGTGTGCCAGCTCAAGAGAGAGTTGTATGGGTTGAAGCAAGCAACAAGTACTTGGTACACCAGGATAAATAGCTACTTCACTAGGTTGGTCTTCATGAAAAGTGAAGCGAATGCGAACCTATACCACATAGTGGTGGAAGGTAAATTGTTGATCATTGTACTTTAGGTTGATGATCTCATACTGATAGGTGATGATCATTTGATTAAGTCTTACAAGGAGGATCTTGCAAGAGAGTTTGAGATGAAGGACATGGGGCACATGCATTACTTTCTTGGGATGGAGGTATGGCAGGGAGATGGGGAGTTTTTTGTGTCTCAGGACAAGTATGCCAATGAGATACTCGGGAGATTCCCCATGTAGAGAAGCAAACCCATGGAGACTCTCTAGTAGGTAACTGGAGGAAGGAGGATGCTACTTTAGGGGAAGTAGTGGAAGCTAATGTTTACAGGAAGCTTTTGGGTTCACTCATGTACTTGAGAACACACGACCAGATATGTGCTATGTAGTTAACTAGCTTAGTCAAGTGATGGTTAGACCTACCAAGTTGTATTGGAATGCGGAAAAACATGGATTGAGATACATTAGGGGCACTTCTCAATATGGATTATGGTACAGATGGACAAAGGGAGTGAATCTTCAAGGCTTCACCAATGCAGATGGGCAGGGAGTCCATTCGACCTAAAGAGCACATCAAGAGGGATCTTTAGTATTGGGACAGTGACAGTTTCTTGGTACAACAGGAAACAAAGATCGGTCGCACTCAGTTTCAGAGTTGTATCAAACTCTCTAAAAATCTAGTTTTTCATGATTAGTCCAAGCATATTGATATCCAATATCATCATCTCGTAGATTGTGTGTTGAGGCAAATTATGTTGCTAGAGTACATTCCCCCGGAGGAGCAAGATGCTGACATTTTGACAAAGGCATTGTCGAGATGTAAATTCAAGTTTCACAGAGATAAGATCGGGGTAGCTAAAAATCCCTTTCTTGTTGAGGGGGAGTGTTGAGAAATGGCAACAAGAAATTCCAGTTTAAATTTGTCCTTGAATTTAAACTGAAAAATTAAAATCAAATTATATTCTCATAGAAACTTGTAAAAAGTTAATTAAGCTTAATTAAATTAATTAGCTTAAGAATTTCGAGTTGGAAGTCTTTATGAAGTCATGTATTTGTTCTCCCTAAGTTTTAAGGGTCCAGGATGAGTTTAATTGTGAGTTTTAATTAGATAACTCAGTTTATTGAGTTATGTTCAGTTAAATTAGTTCCAAACTATTTGTGGAACTAATAGAGAGTTAACAGTGAGTTGGTGAACTAGTGCATACAAAAGTGTCACTCTAGTTAACTGAAGATCACCTCATCAAAAACTCATGAATGTCGATTCTGAGAAAGACCCAGTTGAGACTAGAGTGCAGGGACAGTGTACTATCAGTTGTATGATTTACTGAGTTGTATAGATCATGCATACAATCAAGAACTGGACCTATGTTTGGATTTCAAAGTTTTATAAGCATGAATTCCCTTTAAATATGGGTTATTCATCCTAGAAATTGCACAAGGAAATAGGGGCTTGGAGGGCAGCAGAAGAGGCTAGAGATTGACTTGAGCTTTCTTGTGAACCGGTAGATTGATTATACTTGTGCGGGGATTGTTCTTATGAGAAAATGCATTGTATTATAATCTTGGATTTCAGATTTAATGCAATACAAATAGTAGGGTCTTTGATTAGTGGCTTTCCCCATAAACATCTTGTGTTATGTGCCATTGATTTATCTTCTTCTTGTTCATATTGTTTTCATCGGTATATTGGCTTCCACTGGTTGAAATTAGAAGTAGGTTCTTGTCCTATGCTTTACTAAATTACATGAGCTTGTGAATCTATAGGAAATTCTACACCTTATTCATGTAAGGGAAAATAATAATTCTCCTTCCCAGGGATATCGATGGATATGTCACGCAAGTAATGCCTAGGAGAAAGTGAAAACTACTCTCAGCCTCATCCTCTTTGTCGGTATCATAATTAAGAGCACAATCAAATTGAGGCCCAACAATTTCCCATTTCTCCTTTTCAATGCGGAAATAATCTCCAATGTTATCTTTCAAGGAGCTCATGGGATCACCTTCCTCAAGGTTCTCAAAAGGAGATTTATCAGGAGTGATATCCTTAAGAAGGGTAAGGTTAGCCTCAACTTTACTTTCCATAGCCTCATTATCCCCAATACACGTGTTTTCAAAATCATCTTGTTCATCATGTGGGCCCAACAAGGACTCATCCTCTTGCTCATCAGAAAGATCCTCAAGGGTATCTTCATCTTAGTTGGTTTACAAGTGGGACGTCTCTTCTTCCCTCTTCTCTTGAAGAACAACTGCTAAGGTATTTGTTACTTGATTTTGGTAATATGATTCTAGGAGGAGAGCATTAGTGGGGTTTTATTTATATTCACATTTCATCTTATGAAACTTCACCTCTACTTCGTGCAAACGAAAGAATACTTCACTAGGATTGCATTCCCTTACTAACCCCCTGCATGACCTACTATATTCATCCATTCTTTCTTGTGTGATTTGGAGGTTTGGAGGATCCAACTCTTCATCATCAAGGGAGATGTTCCTCTCTTCATCACCATTGTCTTTCAATTATATAACTAACATTTTCTCATCATCCTCACTCACATTTTAGATTTCAATGTCATCTAATTGATTACCCATTGTGGGACTTTGCAGTTGACTATAACATTTATCATTGATTAGGTTAGTTAGAATATTCAAAGCATAGGTTAGGCGAGCAAGGGAAAAGAGGTGACTAGGATCCCCCTCATAGAAATCCCTCATTATGTCGAGTTACTCTTGTTGTGATCTATAAAACCCGAGCATGGGTTCCATATCCATTCCTTCCAATACATTTTGATAAGATTCTGCATATTTATTCCCATTATTTTGCAGCTCTTGAATGTCTTGGTCAATGAGTTTTGCAAATGTAGAACCAAGATTAATCTCTTTTAATATAGTCCATTTTCTATGATCTTTCATATTAGGATTGAAATGGAGTTTCCAGGGTGAATTAAAGTACCTTTATAGATGTTTGATTCACCCTACAAGAATTAACTTTAAAGCTTAATGAAGGACTATGGCTTCGTTCTTCCAACAAAGTTGCCAATAATGATATGTCAATATGTCGTATGGGGAAAAAACACATGTTTCATGTCCCCAGCAATGGCACCAGAAATTTTACCACTCAAACTAGCAAGGGACCTAAAAGGGAATCTTTAAGGGGAAACTGCTAGATCAAAGGAATGATGGAGACTTCTCCCATTGTCACCTCAGCTAAGGCTCCCTACTCTTTATAAAATTTCACCGTTGGGAGGATACTTGGTGTATCGAGAGTCACTTGTGAAGGATCGATCAATGATGGATATGACGTGACCTCAATGATCCTTTCCTAGAAAGGAGTCAAGAGTGGGTCTTGCTTGCTTCTTAAGAAAGGTACAAGGCTTTGTAGGAGGAGGTGAGGATTTAAGGGCTAGGTTAAAGGAGTGTGAATTTTGAAGGAGCTCCCCAATCCCTAAAATCCTTGCAAAAAATTGGATTCCTGAGTTGTCTTTGAAGAATTGACTTTGATGATAAATGGGACCACACGGGACCAAGTGGACCTAGCTTAGGTTAAGAGGATGGAGTTTAGAAACCAATGATGATTTTAACCTAAACAAGGAGGGGAAGAGGATCAAAAAAAATAATTTCCACTTAAAGATGTCAAAATGATCCTATGAGGCGTTAGCCTAGGGAAACCCAGGAAAAAGTTTGATCTCAAGGCTAGTGCTTGGGATACCCCCCAATCCCACCATTAGAATTTCTTCATATTTGGAGGATACCTTGAGGACACACCAGTATAGGAGAGGCCAAGATATCAAACTTTTTCTATGGATATTTTGTCAAGAAATTGATACCCTAAGTGACCCAATGTGGCTAGACCTAGAGAGAAGGAGGAAAAGGTGAAGAAAGATGGTTTTAGGGTGGTCACCTTAGGGTGGACCAGTGCCTAATTCCTTTGCACATATGGAGTCAAGAAGAATAATGAGAATAGATTTTGTTTCTAACTCAAGGAAGCTCTAAGGGCAACTTCGTTTGGTATTAGGGAAAAAAAGAAAGTGACCTCAAAGCATTTATACGTCGTTTTCAAATCAAGATGGCTTATCAAGATGAATTTTATCTATAGGAAAATATGTTTAACACACATAACCCATACATAGATATATGCTATATAGAAACATAATTCCATAATTTAGCACTAAATGCATGTAGCATTTAGCACTAAAATAGCGAAAATCCCATTATCAATGCATGTTACAAAGTAAAAGAAAATAGCATTAAGTTTGTACTTACATGTAAGAGAATATATCTAACCATCAATAGATTTTCCAATCAAGAAGCTCCAAGACAAGAAAATTTAATACAAACATCAAAAATCATCCATACTCCAATTTTGTCCACCAAGAAGGAATAGCAAAAATCTCAAGAGAGATAATGATCCAATGCAAGTGATGATGAGAAATGAACTCTCATAATTTTTATTTATACAATCCTAATGAGTTCAATTTAGCTACTTGAGCCTAAATTAGCCCCTAACATAAAAATAATGCACAAATAACTAACGTTTGGTGACAAACCCACCAAACTAGCTCATAAACAAGATAACAAGCCTCTCAAGAGGTCGAATGATCAATAATACATATTGTTGGGCTCTCGAAGAAGCCTGATGAAGTCCATGTTGTAGAATCTAGGGCAAAGTACTGTAGTGTGATTCTTCGTTACTTGATAACAATTTGTGGAGTATTTTTATTTTTCCTTATTAGCTTATTCTTCTTCTTATTATTATGAGTGCATATGTGTGTACTTCATCAAACTGCTACCAAAACATAAAAACAAGAACACAAGATGTTGGCTCTCTTCCAGGGCCAAAACCTCTCTTCTCTTGAGAGGAAAACCCTTTAGTGAATTTCTCTATTGAAGCTTCTATTGATCAATGCCAAACCCTAGACCCTTGACTAGAAGATCCTCCAAGCACAATTCAAGTCCTTTCAATATCATTTCCTCTTGCAACACTTTTTCTTCCTCCCTTCGGCACTTCTTTCAAAAATTGTTGCAGACTTAGGGTAGCAGCAATGCAGCCCTAATTCTCTGCACGTGTGATTCTCCTCACAAAACTATGTTAGACTTGTCTTCCTTTCTTCGCTTGCATACCCTTCTTCCACACTTGAGAGAGAGGCCTAGTTTGAACCCTAAACAATGAGATATATGTGGTTGTGATAATGTTGTTGTGATGACCATAGTTATCCTTCCTTCACTCGCATGTGTGATTGTAATAAGCCCTAGAATGGACTTCTAAGGCTTGGTATTTCTTCCTTCTTCCTTTGTTAGCGTGAGAGGTCCTTTCGCTTGTCTTGGGAGACCTTGTGAGGCTAGTGTCAAGCCCAAACAACACAAAATAATGGAGAGCTTTTTCCTGCTATCATACCCACATATTTCTCCTCTTCTTCCTCGCACATAAACTCATCGACATATATTATAAAATAATATTTCTTTTCTTGAATAAATACAAATATCAAAAGTACATTTATGAAGACCGAACCTAGTTACATTTTCTTCAACACTCCCTCTTAACTAGGAAGGTATTCATAAAATATTCCAAGATGTTTGGCTATTATCAATATTAAAGAATTCACATAATAGAAACCAAATTTGTAATCCATTTTTTATAGCATAATATCCATCAGCGTTGTCATAGTGAAGGGCCTTGACTAACAGCTCCATCTCTTTACGAGACCATGATCTTCAATGTTGGTGAGACCAATGATTTATAGAAACCTTCATCATTGTCTCTCAAGGTGCATACCCACCTGGGTTTTTACTGAGTATGACCTTCTAGGACTATTCTTATCTTGGGTTCCCAACCCTAAAAGAATATTGGTCCTCTTATCTACTCTTGTCTTGGGTTCCCTACACATCCTCAAAGAGCATTGGATGCCAGATGATTACTCAATCATCCCATTCTTTCTTCCCAAGTGAAGACAAGAATGTTGTGTCTATGTTGTGTCTACATTTCCATTCATGACCTTCATCTAGACTTATGGTTGTTAGTCCTGGTCTAGTGCATGACCCATGAGATGGAAAAAACACAAATGTCACTCCTTTATAATCAGGGGTGATTCAAAACTCCCTCTTGATCAAGAACCTATCAAAGCTGCCTCTTAACTAGGGACTCTTTCATTCATCAGAAAATTCCTCTTCATGGGTCCTTCAGTTGCTTGATCTCCTTCCTTTCTCTGATATCAGGAAGTCTTTGTTCAAACTTCTTCTAGGTAGGGCACCATCCATTGATCACTTTCCTTTATGGTTTGTCATGTATTTACTTTCTTCGTGGAAAGTGTTTTTCTTTCCATACATCAGGTTTTATTGTCATCTGGCTACTCCTTTGTCATATGTCCATGCTTCTGAATACTCTTCTCATGGATGCTTTGTTGTACTTGCTTGTTTACATGCTTCGACCTAGTAACCCATTAAGACTTCATCCTGATATTGTTTCAACATTGCTTTTTCTTTTATTCGATGGCTTCTTCACCACTATATAGTAGAATCAGTATCTGCATTTTTCATATCTCCATGGCCTTCATAGGTGTCAAGGGTCCTTCCTTTGTTAGAGTGGTCATGCCTTCTTTTAGGAGATATATTCAAAGTATCTTGTCAGATAGTTATTCTTGGTGATCATGGTGTTCTTCCACATGCTTGATCTCTTTCTTCATTTGCTTCTTCTTAGATAGATAAGTCAACCATCTTATGCTTCTTATGAGAGAATTTATTTATAGCTTGCTTCATGGACTAGTCAGTATTTCTTCTTGCTTTGTAGTCAGCAATCGTATACTCCTTATGTGAGCATATTCTTTTGTTGAATTTCATTGCATTATAGTACATGAATTCGAGCATGTTCTTGGTGAAAGATATTCTTTCATACTTGATCATGTTATAGAACTATTACCATGACTCAATAATATACAAATGATAACATGACTAAACTTTGATGCATACATACCTCATCTTGAGTCTCCTTTGATCATCTTAGCTTCATTTGGCTGTCCTTGGTGTGGCCCTTCTTGCGTCATCTTAGCTTGCATGCATATCATCCTTTTCTTGAATCCCTTGAATGGGATTCCCAATGAGACATCTTCTTAAGTTCATGAACCTTCTTTTGAAGATTCCATCTTAGGATCTTAAAGACCCTTGCCTTGCAAATGGTTCTTTTCTTTTTGATGATGGAGGTCTTCTAAGATTCTTTATCATGATCAATTTTCCTTTCATCATGGATGAAGTCATATACTAGGTATGCCTCTTCTGCATGAATATATTGGGCTATATCTGTCATGCTCCTATATTCTAGAAGATATTTCTACTTATGCATTTTTGTTCTTATCATAAATACTACATTTTCATGAGTATATAGAACTATATGTACATCATGCTTCTATATTCTAGAGGATGTTTCCAGCCATGCAATTTTAATCTTTTCCTACATGCTCCTATACTACTCAAAAATTTTAAAGAAGAATTGAAGTAAAGAGTTAGACCTAATCATAGTAGAAATCCAGAGGATCTTCCTTCTTTTTCTTCTTTTCTTCTTCTTTCACCTCTTGAGTCATTTTGGCTTCTTCCCTCTTTATATTATTGTTGTTGTCCTTCTTAAGCTTAGGAAAATTCCTTTTGTAGTGTCCATATTCTTGGCATCCAAAACATTCGATTTTGTACATGTCTTTGTTGTTTGTTCTTTGTGGACCAAATTTGCCAAATTTACTCTTTCTCTTGGCCATTATAGAAAATGCTTGCTCCTTTGATCCCACATCTTCTTTTGCTATAAGTCTAGTTTCCTTTGTCCTGCATAGAGACCACATTTCATTGAGAGTGGTTGCTTCCTTCTTGGCATATATGCTTGATGTGAAGTTTCCCCACTCCTTGGGTAGAGCATTGAGTACTATCGTTGTCATTTCTTTCTCAGGCATGACTTCCCAAGCTCTTGAAGTTGATCTCTCATTTCAGAGATTTTCATGAAGTAGGGAGCTATTCCTTGTTTTGTTATCTTCAACTTGTATAATTCATTCCTTGGAGATATTGCTTCTCTGGTTTTGGATACTGAGAATAGATCTACTAGCTTATCATAAATTTCTTTCAATGTCTCAAATTTGGAGACATAGGGAATGAGAGAGTCTTGGATTGATTCTATCAAAATCCTTTGAGCTCTTGTCTCATCCTTATTGTACTTAGATAAGGCTTGATTTTGTTCGTTATCAGGGATAGTGATATTCCCTTTGATATGTTCTAGGAGTTCATTCTCCTTGAGAAGTAGATTAGTCCTCTTCTTCCATGTAAGAAAGCTATTGGTACCTACCAATTTATTTCTTTCCTTGCAAAAAGACATTGATGTATATTAAGAAGGGGACATGTACTTATTGGGACATGTACTTACTTGATATATTTTTGAGATCTGATGGATTTGCTTCCTCCTTAAAGACTTGAAGACTTGACTTCCTTGGATTTTTATGTTCTTCAAGTTGATTCTCCAAGTGGACTTGGTTGATGATGAGATTTTCTTGAAGATTTTGTTTCCGGGAAAACTAGTGTCTTTTCGATCTGCTAGTCCCACTAGGATTGGCAGCTATCCTAGAAACAAACAATCAAAGAAATTTGCGATTTCCTCTATGTATGATAGATAAGAGAGAAGCAAAGGGACCAACCTGGATCTTCCGCTTGACTCCTTGCTTGATTTCTCTCCCCCTTGATAGAGCTTGCAACTCCTCTCCTACTTGTCCTGCTTAGATCATAAACAATGCAGAATCATAAATACATTGAACATACAATAGCATTCACAAATAACAAGATTCACAAATACACGATTGTATGGAGGAAAGCTCAAAGAACTTTATTAAAAATAGAAGGGAGAATTACAACCTAGCTATCTGATCTAGCATCATCCTCCCAGCATCAAAGCTCTCTTCACCTCATGAAAAGCAAAATCACCCAACAATGCAATGCTCTTTCTCAAAGACAAACTATCAACACTTCCTTACAAATTACAAAATTCCAGCCTCCAGATCTCTCAGATGAGGGATCCATTTATAGATGTCTGCAAGGGTGTGAGTCATCTCTGGGTTTTTGATTAGTGTCATTCCACTTGTTGTTCTTGGTTCCACTTGGATATTTCTTGGATCTCTTACTCATCCCTGGGTGAATTCAGAGAGGCAAGTGTCATAGGAGAAGTTTCTGGAAGATTCCATGAGCATCCACTTAGCAAACTGTCTTGGACATTTGTCCATCCTCACTCATCGCACCCCACAGAAGGCCTCTTCAGTATGCATCACACCTAGCTAGTGTAGAAGTCAGTATGCATCACACCCTGACAGTGGAGCAGTCAGTATGGTCCAGTTTTGGCCAGTTCTGAGTGGTTTTTTAGGTGGAACTTTTGGGGAATGATGTAATTAGTTGACCATGATCCTTTAGGGTATGAAAAAACACTTTTAGGGTTTAAATAGCCCTTGGTTTATCGACATATAAGATTGGGGTTGCAGTGCCCAAATATGTCTATAACAGTTTCCCCCTAAAGCATGAAGTCGTAAATCTTTTGATGTCGAGTGAAATGATTTATCATGAGGATCCAAGGTATTTGAACTAGAAGGTGACCTGTATAAGATACAATACAATACATCATCATCATATTATTTTCATGATCTAGCTGAGGCGGGCATTCCCATGCTCAACTTTATAAATTCATTTTCATGTACATAGAATAGACAATTGTCTGCAGTTGCAGACTAGTGATTCCTCATATGAAGAGTCATCTTCCCTGGCTTAGATGACTATTTGTGCAGCTTCTGTGTACATTTGATGTCTTTATATTCCTGAATATATCACAGCCCAGATGGATGAAACTAGATCCGGGGTCTTCAAAACTCGTTCAATCTTCGCCCGATGTACAAGTCGATCCATGTGAAAAGATGTCCTGAAGTTGAACATGGAAAGACATCGCTTGATTACCAACCAATAACGTAAGTTGTTAACAAGTGCGAGAGGAATCACTGATAATGATAATGACCCTCAAGGTACTATAGTACAATTCACGTGGTGTGAATATATGATCCGATGTTGAACACCACGCAAAATCTTTCAGTCTAAGGCCATTGACGTAACCCTGTTGCCGAAAGTGAGAAACTTGCCATTGAGGCATGCAAGCTTCAAAGTACTGAAAGGGTTGTTTCTAAGTCAACTTCTGGGATAATGAACTGATGTCAACAAGAAGTTACCCATCGTAGGAGGGCCGTAATGTATCCCACATCTATGACATGAAATGAAGCAAATGATTTTCTGGAGGTGAAAACGATCTGATGATACAAGGTTCAAGAATGGCGGTCATGAAAAATGGAGGTTGAAGGTATTGCAGTGGATGAGGCATTAACTCGATGGTGAATTCTCTGAATGACTTCTCTTGAACATATCAATGACACTGAGATGGATTGGTAGCATTAACCCCAAAAGATGGATGGTATGGAGGACCAATGGCGATGTGACTAGTGAATGGAATAACCCAACCCGACTCAATCATGGTGATGGAGTGAAAGTGTCATATTCAAGAGTGACCTACTACCAATAAAGTTATTCAAGTTTTCTTCCCTTTTTCCCCAGTCATTGCTAACCAATACCTCTTTATTTTTGTCAAGCTTGAGGAGGATAACATATGCTTGTTCTATAATTTTCCCTTCTAGCAAACCTGTCACTATGTTTTAGAGAGCCCAGCGACAGTGAAACTCGTTCTTGTCTGGGTGGACAAGTTTGTCGCTATTGTTTTAATGAGTTTAATGACAAAGATAACTCAGTCCTTTTCATTTTTAGAGAGTTTGAAAAGGGATGAAAAGGAAACTCCAATAGTTATTTTGCGTAGCATAATCCCTTAAGTCTGAAAAGATTAAAATAATACAAAAGGGATGACTTTTCGATCACTTTAGCGAGCCAAAAAAAGACAAGCGCTCAATCTTTTTTGTGAGATAATCCCTCAGGTCTGAAAAATATTAAAATATACAGGAGGGATGACACTTCCAATCACTTTAGCGAGCTGGAGAGGCTAATAGCTCAAAAATATTTTCATATTTAGCAAGTCTGAAAAGAGTTTAAAGGAGACTCATTTTTTGAGGAAGAGTGGCGTTTAGGGTAGCAACTGGTTTTGGATAATCTTGGAACTTCTCAAAACATGGTGATGTGAAGAGGGTGGCTAACAAGACCACTCATTGCAGCTGTTCCTCAAAATGGTAAACAATCAAGTGGAAGCGTATGATTGACCAAAAGGATGGAGGTGATGGAAGGAACACAACCAAGGCTCAAAAGGTTGATGTAATGGCAATCACAAAGGTTATTTACCGAAGGTGGGCTCATTTTTTAACGAGCTTGAACTCTGGGGGAACATATGCTCAGTTGGCGGGTTTATTTTTTAACGAGCTTGAACCTTGCAAAAACATTGCTCATTTTCCTTTTCATGTAGGCTAGAAACGACCAAACTAAAAAGCTAAAAAACACTAAAAAGCTAAGGAACTACTGAGGTTAGGTAGGATTGTTTCATCAGAAGTTTAGACAAAACCCTTCATTTGCTTCGTCTGCGATGCAAACATTATCGGACCAATCACCTAACCTAAGAAGTTGAAAAACTAAAAAGCTAAAAAATGAAATTGGTCATTTTTCGCTTGGATAAAAAGGTTTTCATGCCCCCAAGCATCGAGAAAAGGAGAGTCTCCAGTAACCATATGGGTATCACTGTAGTTAAGCAGGATTGTTTTTGTCAATGGTTAGACAAAAACTCTTCCTTGGCTTTGTCTGCCAATTAGACAAAGGTGAGTGGTGTGTCAGACCAATCGCTTAACTTACAGGGAAATTCATATGGTAGGATGGTTTCGTCCATAGAATAGACAAAACACATCCTTGCCTTTGTCCGTAGCACAGACAAAAGTAAATGGTGTTTCAGACCAATCACATAACCTATCGGGAAACCTATATTTTCAGCTAGGTTCTTCCACCAAATGGACGAGGGTGCATGCCCCCTAAGCTTCGTTACATTCACCAGACTACTCGCGGTAATTAGGTGGATGGAATGAAGGTTGAAGAGACACCCTTGATGCAAAAGGACCATTTAGAGGTTATGTTTGACTTGAAGCTATGTTTGAACTGGGAAATGATAGCTGGTCAACAATGACGATTTCGCCTTCATGTGGGAAACACATCACTCAAAAGAATGTGGAAACAATAGCTTCCATGCTATAAACATACTCACGTCCAAGGAGTAGATTGTAATCTAATGGTCCTTGAACTACCATCACATTCAAGTGAATGGTTTTCCTTCTTCGGCAACTTAGGAAGGATCCCTAACGGTCGACTGGTTCCTTTGTTAAAGCCTAACAAATTCTGTGTAACATGCATAAGCGATGGCGAACCAAGCGCTTTCTAAGCAGTTGAGGAAAGGATGCTCACTGAAGCCCCTTCATCTATGATAGTGCCAGACACGATCATTTTGCTAACTTGTACTATGATCCGAAATGGTACATTAAAAGGAAGGTGGGATCTCGCTAGTCGATTCCAATCAAAGGAAGTAACCAGACTACTTGGAGGGGGTATTGAATAAACGGTTGAATTAACCGCTCGAGTTATAGGAACTAGGGAATTCTCTTCTTGTTGTGAAGGAACGGACGGATTGCCCCCAAGTTTATCGGACTCTAAAATGACAAAAAGAATTTGAACAGTATCGTTCTCACTCTCTTTGGGAATGATATCATCTGAAGGTGGATCTTCTGAAGGCAAGACTGGGTCGACTGCCATCTTGACCTATTGACTTTGGTCCAGTGTGGACTCAGAAGGTTCACTCTCAGCGATAGGTGTTTCGACCGACGGTTGAGTTATGTCAATCGGATTTTCAACTAGTAAAGGACTTGAGGTGAGTTTATTGTATCCAGATGGAAGCCGCTGTGGTGAAGCAGGACAGTTATGCACGACTCTTTTGGCCTCATCCAAAAAGGGACAACGGGAAGGGTGATGGTCTCCTTCACATAATCCACATGGAGTTTTGACCTTTCCTTTCTATCCATGAATTTCATTTTCACTAGTTGATGGTGTGTTGTCAACATGATCACCAGAGGTTGATGACACCAGACGATGCGAACGGGGAGACCATTCTCTCAAGATCTGCGGAATGCAAGGACAATCTCGATTAAAATGGTTTCTTTTTCAAATTACATAAGGATATTTTGGAGATTTAGTGTGCGGATTTTCACCAGATGATTCATGGTTGCCCCCTTGCTTAACTAACTTCTTCTTCTTCTTCTCCTTGCCTTTCTTCTTCTTCTCCGCTACTTGGTTACTAGTATCACTATTTTCACCAAGCGAAGATGAAGAAGAGGAGGGAGAAACAAACGACGAAGGAGGCGAAGGGTCAACTTCAGTATTAAGTGGTTGTTGATTCGACTGCTGAGGAATCACGTTATTTTGAACCACAGAGGTCGAGAATAGTCATACTGGCAGGCCAATGGTAAGTCCTGGAAGGGACAAAGTGGCCATATGAGGAGCACCAATATTTCCCCAAGATGTAAAGGGACTAGGATTCCCCTTGAGAGGGATTCCTTGATTGGTGGACTCCATTATCTCAACCTACGATCAACGAAGGAACAGGGATGTTATTCCAAATTTAATAAATTTTTAATGAGTCGAGAAAAAGCTAAAGATGACTCTAGTCCCCTTCGATTTTTAATGAGCCTGAAGTGACAAGTGCTCAGATGGACCTTTTCTTTTAAAGAGTCAAAAAGGAATGAAAGTGACTACTCTGGAAATCTAGACAGAGGGATTACCAAACCAATCGCAAAACTGTAAAAAACACCTTGGTGATAAATTAAAGAGAAATTACCAAGGACTTATGTACGGCAGTCAATCTTCCCGAATGTTGTGTTCAGTGCATTACAATCGATAGGGCGGCAGACACAACTTCCTATGGATAAAGGATATAAGCCTATTGTGGTCTCCCAATATATACTCGATGGTATGGGGAGCACAAGTCCGTGCTAGCACTTGTCGTATCAAAGAGGAGGAATCACCCAACCTTCGATGAAAACGATAGTTACTAGATTTTACGATGCTGGAACACATCTCTAGCCTAGACCTCTAGATGTGTTGCGTTAGGTTCCAAAGCATTGTTAAGTTCATTGAAATTTATTTTAGAGTTGATCTTGCTTAGAAGTTTTCCTTTCAATGGTTCACCACGTGATGTATATGTAAAATTCCTAAAAATGCAATCTAGAATGATAAACAATCGTTGTTTATTTTTAGCAATGAAAATCCTAGCTACTAAGGAAAGAAGATCACGATTCTTTCAAACAAAGAGCGAATAGCACACACTAAATGCGCTTTTCCTAAATCATTTTTCTCACACAGTCTAAATGCAAATGCAAATGCAAATGCATGTATTTGTTTTTTGTTCCCTTAATGTGAGAAATGAAAAAAAGGAAAACTAAGTATAGATCTGAAATATTTTCTTCAAAGCGACATTTCAACAATTTATTTTTCAAAATGAAAGGAAGACTTAAACGACACTTTTCAATTTTGAATAGAAGATGCTTTCGACACTTCAAATATCAACAAATCAAATCAAATACATGACAAAAAGTTCAATCGACTATCTAGAGAAGGAAGACTTTACAACACTCCTCTTTTTGACACAAAACGACAGTTACGACACTTTTTGCACCAAAACGACAAATCGATTTAAGCAACTTTTCGACAAAGGATTGCAAATGATGGACAAATACATAAAAACATTTACTAATCCTAATCAATGGAGGCTGGTCTATGTAAAGCAAGGAGGCTTTAGTAATGAGATATTGTTCATAAGCAGCAAAACAATCAAACAGAGCTGAAAACAAGGACCAAAAACCCAAATTTCAAGGAAAGAAATAGGATTACTCAATCATCACACCTGTGATTCACAGAAATAGGGATGCATCTCACCTACTACACTTGGGAAGTACGATGCATATTGGTTTCCAGTGGTAGATAGTGCGATGGGCCAGGGAGCGTAACTGAGATGGGTTTTGGCTCAAATTTGCAGCTTATTTCAGTGAGTTAAGCTGAGCTATTATGGACAGTAAAGAACAAAGTACAGGGGTATGATCTTGGGAGGTTATTGAGCTACCAACAGGGCATCTATAATTCTTGTAAGTCAGATGTTCAAATCATAAACTATATTGGAGATTGACTGAAGCAACATTCATCTACTTTGCAATTGCAGAGCAAGAGTATTTCGAGGCTATCTGGCTAACTTCAGGCTCCGTCTCTAGTTTATAAAACAAACAATCAACAACAAACAAAAAAACTATTCGATCCTCAATGGAGTCGCCATTTTGTTTCTGGGAAAACTAGTTTCTTTTCAATCTTCTAGTCCCACTAGGATTGGTAGCTATCCTAGAAACAAACAATCAAAGCAATTTGTGATTTCCTCTATGTATGATAGATAAGAGAGAAGCAAAGGGACCAACCTGGATCTTCCGCTTGACTCCTTGCTTGATTTCTCTCCCCCTTTATAGAGCTTGCAACTCCTCTCCTACTTGTCCTACTTAGAGAATACCTGTAGAAACAAAGTAACAAAACACCATCAAATCATCTCGATCTATTATATCATAAACAATGCAGAATCAGAAATACATTGAACATACAATAGCATTCACAAATAACAAGATTCACAAATACACGATTGTATGGAGGAAAACTCAAAGAACTTTATTAAAATAGAAGGGATAATTACAACCCAGCTGTCTGATCCAGCATCATCCTCCCAGCATCAAAGCCCTCTTCACCTCATGAAAAGCAAAATCACCCAACAATACAATGCTCTTTCTCAAAGACAAACTATCAACACTTCCTTACAAATTACAAAATTCCAGCCTCCAAATCTCTCAGATGAGGGATCCATTTATAGATGTCTGCAAGGGTGTGAGTCATCTTTGGGTTTTTTATTAGTGTCATTCCACTTGTTGTTCTTGGTTCCACTTGGAGATTTCTTGGATCTCTTACTCATCCCTGAGCGAATTCAGAGAGGCAAGTGTCATAGGAGAAGTTTCTAGAAGATTCCATGAGCATCCACTTAGCAAACTATCACGGACATTTGTCCATCCTCACTCATCGCACCCCACAGAAGGCCTCTTCAGTATGCATCACACCTGGCTAGTGTAGAAGTCAGTATGCATCACACCCTAACAGTGGAGTAGTCAGTATGGTCTAGTTTTGGCCAATTTTGAGTGGTTTTTGAAGTGGAACTTTTGGGGAATGATGTAATCAGTTGACCATGATCCTTTAGGGTATGAAACAACACTTATAGGGTTTAAAGAGCCCTTGGTTTATCGACATATAAGATTGGGGTTGCAGTGCCCAAATATGTCTATAACAGATTTGTAGCTTGATGTAGGCCCGGCTTCAATCTACTCTTCTTTGTAGGTGCCTTTATGTAAATCTCTTCTTCTAGCTTTGTATACCTGCTTAACGAATGATGGATTGTACACCCTTCTTGTCCTTGAGGTGATTAAGAATTCTAGGCTTGATGCTTCAACTTTGTAGATGCTTCTCCCTTGATGAGTGTTCTCGACATGCCCTTTCCTTGATGAGTCACCTTAGCTCTGATACCATGTTATATAATCTAGGGCAAAGTAGTGTATTGTTATTATTCATTACTTGATAATAATTTGTGGAGTATTTTTTATTTTCCTTATTAGCATATTCTTCTAATTATTATTATTATTAGTGCATATGTGTGTACTTCATCAAACTACTACCTATTATCACCCCAAGAAACTCTCCTAGGTTGTATCTCAGATATGCTCAGGAACATTACAAACTCAACAAAATGTTGGATAAATGGTGGATGAATGAAATAAATGCTGCATATTCAAGCCAGATAACCACTTCTACTACGTTTGACCCCAGACATGGGTGAACACCCCCAAACTACAAGGCTTTAGACCACCAATTACTCACAGTTTTTAAGAAAATGTGATGATGGAGAACACTGATCACACCAATAGATGCACAGGACCCTGTGATGGCCAACTGCAACCAGTTAAAAGTTCTGTAAATCTGTTTTCTAATACACAGACAGGATGATATCTCTCTAGCATTAAAATAACAGAAACCTACAAACAAATTCAATGATACATGCTAAATCCTAACACAGAGGTGGGATGACAGCCCCTCTAATGCTAAATATTAACAGCACATGAATAACTGCAAAACAGGCACAGCCTAGAACAAGAAGAAGAAGTGGAAAGTGAGCAATCAACAGCAAAAGAAGCTTGCATTAGCTGGAAATGTAGACCAAAAGCTGCAGGTTACACAGTAGTTATAATCTCCACAAGTTGAACCTTACAACAGAATAACACTCATCAACTTGACTACATCTTTTTTCTTGGTATATATGGAGGTTGAATACAAAACTCTCTGCTAACCTATGCGTGGAGGGGTCATAACTGACCACCAACCACATTTACAAACTATTATGAGCCTCTAATACATTCTGACTATTTTAATTAACAAATTTGACATTCTCTGGTACTTTGTTGTACTCCTTGAACAGGTGGAATGTTTCACGAATAAATTTCCATAACTGCTGAATGAGTTCAACTACTCGAGATAGTATGCTCTCGTCCTTGATTGTGTTGAGCTTTGAATGAAGTTGATGAGGATTAAATGTGCAGGATATTGAATCATCTCTTCCTTCTTCACATGCATGGACAGATCAAATACACAGAAGATGCATGGCAAATGAATGAGGGCTGGGCGTGAATATCAACCGTTGGATGAAAAAACCGATGGCAAAGATCAGATCTAGAGGGCTATCGGGCGTAAACGAGAATGGGTCAACGATGGCTGTTGGATCGCGACGGGAATGATCCAACGGCTGACAGGAGCAAAAGATGCGAGAGAGTTAATGGGCGAGGAGCCGTACTGGAAGGGAGGTAAGTGGTTTCCCTGCACCGCTTTATGGCCAAGGGTAGTTTACGTACACATGAGCGTGATCCAGTTATATGACGACGCGTGGCTGACGGGACAGTGAGGAAACCGCCTTCCCCGCTGACTAACGGATGCGTGGTTGATGGGAGTGGGGAAAGCAATAATCGTTGGATCGTCAAGCGGAGGATCATATGGTCAATAGGTTGATACATACGTTTCAGGGTGATGTGACAGGTAAGGGGCCCCCCGAGTTATATAATTTTTAATTATATGCAGGCGGGATTAAACAAAAATGGTTTATACAGGGTTTTGAACAGGTTATAATGGTTTTAGAATTATAAACAAAAAGTGCTCGAGAGCAGAGTAAATAAGGGTTTGTGAGGAATTTTAGCATAAAATAGTGGAATGGGTTGCCATAAGGGTGCAAGCAGAGTGATAAGGGAAAAAGAAAGTTATGGTGTGAGGTAACATTATCGGGGTTTTATAGGGTTTTATAGGAAACAAAAGAAATAATGGGGTTAAGAAAATAAGGAGAGTGAAAGGAAAGGAGGACATGGAGGTGGCGGGGAAAAAGAGAGAGACAATGATAACCATTGTAAACCATCTCTGAGCCAGCAACCAAGGATCAAACTTATTCCTCCTCCTGGAAAAACAACAGCATGTAGCAGAGCTAACACTACCAAAACATAAAAACAAGAACACAAGATGTTGGCTTTTTTTTGGCTCTCTGCCAGGGCCAAAATCTCTCTTATCTTGAGAGGAAAACCCTTTAGTGAATTTATCTTATTGAAGCTTCTATTGATCAGTGCCAAACCCTAGACCCTTGACTAGAAGATCCTCCAATCACAAGTCAAGTCCTTTCAAGATCACTTCCTCTTGCAGCACTTTGTCTTCCTCCCTTTGGCACTCCTTTCAGCAATTGTTGTGGACTTAGGGTAGTAGAAATGTAGCCTTAATTCTCTGCACGTGTGAGTGATTCTCCTCACAAAACTATGCTAGACTTGTCTTCCTTTCTTCGCTTTCATACCCTTCTTCCATGCTTGAGAGAGAGGCCTTGTAGGCCTAGTTTGAACCCTAAACAATGAGATATATGTGATTGTGATAATGTTGTTATGATGACCGCAGTCATCCATCTTTCACTCGCACGTGTGTCTATAATAAGCCCTAGAATAGACTTCTAAGGCTCGGTATTTCTTCCTTCTTCCTTTGCTAGGGTGAGAGGTCCTTTCACTTGTCTTGGGAGACCTTGTGAGCCTAGTGTCAAAACCAAACAACACAAAATAATGGACTACTTGTTCCTGCTATCATACCCGTAGATTTCTCCTCCTCTTCCTCGCACATGCTTCTATCCCTAGAAACAGTCCTTAACCTTTGTTGTCCTTCCTTCTTCCTTCGCTGCACCTTGGAGACCCTTTAGATTTCCCTTTCCTTCCTTCTCTCAGATTCTTCTCTTCGCTTATTTTAAATATCCTTGAATGCATTATAGAGGAGTGGAAAGCCTCTATATATAGAGGTTTGTCCCTCCATTTAGGCTGACTTGTCAATTGTTTGCAGGCCGACTTGTCAATTGTTTGTAGGCCGACTTGAGGACTACTACGAGGCTGATTTGTTGGGCAGACTTCGAATAGTTTCCATGGTAGTGTAGCATGCTTGAAGGAGCTTCTTGGTGGTGTGGCATGCTTGAAGGAGCTTCTTAGAGGTTTTCCCTTTGACATTATTATATATTTATACATGGTGTAACATGCCCTTAAGGTCTTCAACATAATTCTTTTGACTATTTGACTCACCTATAGCACTTTAAATAGTGTTAGACCTATTTCAATGAGCAAGAAACTTGTTTACATATATTATAAAAATAATATTTCTTTTCTTCAATAAATGCAAATATCAAAAATACATTTATGAAGACTAAACCTAGTTACATTTCCTTCAACAGTCCATAAGTTCCATAATGATGAATAGGACTTCCAAAACTAATGGACAAGATTTTGGCCCCCTGTTCTCCACATAATAAACTTGTGGTGCTCCCAATGGGTGTGAGGGCACACAAGTGACCTCATGGGTCTCCAAGTAAGCCGAAGATAGGAGTAGACCATCTGTAAGGGCTCAGATGATGGTGTAAGTGATGCCACATCAACATACAAGTCATGGGTTATCTTCCAAGTGCATGGGACATTTGTGGGGTTGGTTGGGTAGAGGTGAATTGGGTGCATCCTCCTCTTCCAATAGGTGAATCTCGAGCAATATTTGAATATCTCTATGGATCCATGGAGTGTTTTCTATTCATGTGGAGACCCATGGCTCTCAACATAGACCCTACATGTGCCAATATATCCCTATGAAGGGTTAGGACATGGTATAGGGAGACCAAACCCAAAATGGAGACCATCTACAATGCTAAATAAGATCCAATGTGTCCCCTAGCCTTCCAGTACAATAAGACATCAAGGGAAATCGAGTAAAAGAGCTTACAAACCATGGACAATATGTGTGCACTTCATAATGGCATGCCCTTCCATTGTGGGCTTTGGCATGTGCTAATGTCTCCAAGCTCCAAATGGGGTTAACCAAGAATCCTATTGGGTGGTTTATACTTTTAAAGGGGATAGTATGTCCAAGGTACATCCTTTAAAGGGTGGTGGCATGTGAAAAAGAGATGAATGGAGTAGGGAATAAAAGGGGCAGCCCTGGGCCATATGATGGGGTACAAGTGTAGCTAATAAAAGGGAATCCCAGACTTGGGTATATAATTTATAGGAGGGAGCAATTACAGTACATGACGTGCCCCGACCTTGATTTTTCCACCTTTCTTTATATGCCTTTTTCCTTTTATGATTTTTCTTTAATTAACTGCTCGGGGCTCAAGGGATAAGAGCATGATGTGTAAGATATAGCAGTTGATAACCCCTTTAAGGTAAGATGTTTTATTGCCTGCGAGGTGTTGGGACAATCATGGGTTCCTCACTGATAATGGAGGCTCATCTAGGGCTTGTAGGAACTAGGGTGATGGCCATGATGATGGGGTCTCATGTATTGGCTTTTTTCCACATGATAAATCTGTTTGTCCTGGCCACCTTTTGCATTTTGTGGTAAATTTTACTGTTGAACATGGCTAATTATACTTTTACTTTTCTTTTCAGCTACATCAACCTATGGGGCATCATTCAAGCCCAACCTAAGGTGTGGAAAGGGGAAGGAGAAGGTGAACCCTATGTGGACCTAGTGGAGGAATGTGGACCCAGGTGTGAGAGATGATTAATGGGGTTACAATGATTGGAAGGGGAGTGATATATGTGGATGAGGGAGCAGGACCATGCAACCAAAATCAGGGTTTCCCATGTAGTACTATCCCTAAATCCCAAAGGTTAGTAAAAGAGATGCCACGGGACTAGAGTCCAAGGTTAACATCTAAAAGATATCTAGGGGAGAAGAGCATAGACCTGAGCCACTCTTTCTACCGAATCCCCCCATTAATCCATGCCCAGAAGTATCCATGATAAGAAAAGTACAAAAATCAATTAGCAAATGACAATTCATACCTTTAGGTTTGGGAGGCCCACCTTCTGACATACGATCATGAGAGATAGGTGAGGGACCACATGGTTGGCTCAGGCGGTGGAGAAATGGCACAACAAGCTAGTTGGTGGCTGCAAGGGGTTGTTGGCTACTGGCTGAGGACCATCTTCTAGAAAAAAATTATCCTAGGGATATCACCTACAAAATGGTGGGTAACAAGTACTAATTACCATATATGGTTCATTTTTATTTGATCAAGTTCTTCATTCATTGCATTAACCCAACATCCATCTTTGTTTGCTTGATTCACAATTTGAGGTTCAATTGTGGATAGTAAAGCTAAGTAACTAGAAGTTCGAACAAGAGTTATTCTAGTTTGTATTCATGCTTCATTTTCACCTAGAATTTAAGATTCGAGATGATTTTTTTGAACATACCTTGAAGGAATCTTTTCAAATGTATCTGTATTTTCATTTCCTTCTTTTGGTGCTTCTTTATTTCCCTCTCCTACAACCTTTTGGCTTGTATTAGGGAGAGGTTTGTCATCTTTTGGTGCTTCCTTTTTGGTATTTGTGAATGCTTCATCAATCACAACATCTATGCATTCAAGAATCTTTTGAAGCCTTTTATTATAGCATTTATGTTCCTTACTTTTAGAAGAGTATCCAAGAAGTATTCCTTCATTAGCCCTATTTTCAAACTTTCCAAGCTTATCATCATTTCTCTTTATGTAACATTTGCTTCAAAAAATTATTAAGTGTTTGATAGTTGCAAGCTTACCAACCCATAGTTCATGTGGAGTTTTATCACTATTTACTTAAACATGAGCTTTGTTAAGTATATTCATGGTTGTATGTGTTTCTTTCCCCCAGAAGGTATGAAGTGTTCCTGACTCATCAAGCATGGCATGTTAGAAATTATATATTACAGAGCAATGGAACACATAAAATATTGCAGAAATATAAACACAGAAAACACATAAAACAAGAGAGACACAGATATACGTGGTTCACCTAGTTTGGGATACATCCACGGAGAAACATCCAGTCCTTCTTTATTATATTATCTAGCAAATTGAAGAGATACAACCTACAGCAAATCCACTGTAACACCCTCTTCGCTCTCAATCTCCTCTCTCTTCCTCACTCAGAATACAGATGTACATAGACGCAATACAATTCCCTCATATATAGTGAGGGGTTGCCTTCTAGGGCAAAAAACCCTAAATTAAACATAACTTCTACCGTCAGATCATCCGTCTAATGAACAACCCAAATTGACTAGAAATTACTAGACTTTTACAAGGCAATTTTACATCTATTTTGAGCTTCGGGGGTGCTGCACCTGAACCCCCACCGGGGGACCGCTAGCCCCCGAACCCCCCAGCGGGGGGGGATTAGCCCCCCTGGACCCCCGCCGGGGGACCGCTAGCCCCCACACCCCCCAACCAGGGGGGATTAGCCTCCCCGAACCCCCGCGGGGGGGGACAAGTCCCCCCCGTGTGGAGGGGTGTACAATCTTCCTGGGGTATACATCCGGTTGAGACATTTGAATACAGAAGATAATCAGGCTCCACACCCAAAAATCTCCCACTTGGAGACAATGACTCCACCTTGGACCTGGCTATTTCTCACCTTCTTCATCATACTTGAAGACCAATTGAAAGTGAGTAGATTCTCAGTTTCTCCCTGGTTACAACTTTTGTTAGCATATCTGCAGGATTCTGGCTAGTGTGTATCTTTTCCAACTTCAACTGTCCATCTTCCAATGTTGCCGTATGAAATGATACTTGAGCTGTATATGTTTAGTCTTGGAATGAAATGCAGAGTTCTTTGCAAGATGTATGGCACTTTGGCTATCACTGTATAACCTGCCCAACTCCTGCTTCTTACCCAATTCATCCAGAAACCTTTGTAACCAAATCATTTCTTTACTAGCCTCTATAGTAGCAACATACTCTGCTTCTATTGTTGAAAGTGCAACAACACTTTGGATTTTTGAAACCCAACTGACAGTTGTTCCACCTATAGTAAATACATATCCTGTAGTGCTCCTCCTGTTATCTCTGTCACCTGCCATATCTGCATCAACATATCCCTGTAGAGCAATGTTTGAACCACCAAAGCATAATGCTTGATTTGTGGTACCTCTCAAATACCCGAGAATCCACTTCACTACCATCCAATGTTCTTTTCCTAAATTGTTCATGTACCTGCTTACAACTCCCAATGCATGTGCAATATCAGGCCTTGTGCAGACCATTGCATACATTAAGCTTCCAACTGTTGATGCATATAGAACTTTAGACATATGAGCCATTTCTTCCTGAGTCTTGGGACACACCTCCTTACTTAATTTGAAATGACTAGCCAAAGGTATACTAATTGGTTTTGCATTCTGCATATTAAACCTTTTCAACACCTTTTCTATGTACTCACTTTGAGACAATGTTAATTTGTGATTCTTCCTGTCTCTAGTTATTCTCATACCAAGGATTTGTTTTGCAGCACCCAAATCCTTCATTGCAAATGTGTTTGCCAATTTCTTTTTGAGCACATTTATTTCCTGCATGTTAGAACCTGCAACAAGCATGTCATCTACATACAATAACAATATAATATAGCTGCCATCATTTTTCCTTTTGAGATAAACACAATGATCAGAGTGACATCTAGCATAACCTTGTTCAGACATAAACCTGTCAAATTTTAGATACCACTGCCTTGGAGCCTGCTTTAAGCCATACAAGCTCTTCTTCAACCTGCACACTAGTTTCTCCTTCCCTTTTACCTCATATCCTTGTGGTTGTTGCATATATATCTCTTCCTCCAAATCCCCATGGAGAAAGGTTGTCTTTACATCTAACTGCTCAAGATGAAAATCTTCAACTGCTACTAGACTTAAAATAGTTCTGATTGAAGTCATTTTAACAACAGGAGAAAATATTTCATCAAAATCAATACCTTTCTTCTGTGCAAACCCCTTCACCACAAGTCTAGCTTTTTACCTCTGTTTTCCTCCATCTTCTTCCTTTAGCCTGTAAACCCATTTATTCTGCAATGTTGTTTTACCTACATTCAACCTGACTAAGTCCCAAGTCTGGTTATGTGCTAAGGATTCCATCTCTTCTTTCATGGCTTGCTCCCACTTCTTCCTGGTTTCTACCTGCACTGCTTATTCATAACATTCTGGTTCACCAGAATCAGTCAACAATACATAATATAATGAAGGAAAGTATCATTCAGGACGTCTACTTATCCTGGTAGATCTTCTAACACCACTTTCCGGTGTTTGAGGTGCTGTTGTTGTTGTAGTTGTTGTTCTAGCTATTGATCGTTATGATTTTTTGTCACCATCACTTTTCCTGTGATATCATCAAGCACTGTGTATTCTCTGTTTTCTTTTTCTTGTTTCTTCTCCTGCTACTGATTCTTATACAAGACCTTTTCATTGAATATTATATCTCTGCTCCTAATTCTTTTGTGATTTTCATAATCATATAAGTGATAACCAAAATCATTAACACCATATCCAATAAAGGTACATTTCTTTGATTTTGCCTCAATCTTTGTTCTATTTTCTTTATTAATGTGGACAAAAGCTTCACAACCAAAAGTATTTAAAAATGAGTAGTTTACCTTTTTACGTTTCCATGCCTCCACTGGAATACCACCATCCAAGGAAATTGAAGGCCCTCTATTTATTAGATAAACAGCAATATCTATAGCATCTACCCAAAATTGTAAAGGCAATCCTGCATGCAATCTCATGCACCTTGCATGCTCCATGATTTTCCTATTCATCCTTTCTGACACACCATTTTCATGTGGTGTTCCTGGAACTATCTTTTCTCTGCGAATTCCATTCTCTGACCAGTACCTATCAAATTCTTTTCTGCAATATTCACCTCCATTATCTGATCTAAGACACTTCAACTTTTTCCCTGTCTTATTTTCAACCAAAGCTTTCCATTTCTTGAAAGTATCAAATACATCATATTTATTTTGAATACAATAAATCCAGGTTTTTCTGGTTGCATCATCAATAAAAATAACATAATAACGAGAGCCACCAAGAGATGATACCTGAGCAGGTCCCCATACATCAGTATGCACAAGCTCTAATTTTTTACTCTTCTTTTCTTTTCCAACTCTAAGGAATCTGACTCTCTTTTGTTTTCCATAAACACAATTCTCACAGAATTTTAAATCAACATGCTTCAAACCTGGCAACAAATTTCTTGAGTGAATAATCTGCATCCCCTTCTCACTCATGTGCCCGAGCCTATGATGCCACAATGTTGTATCTTCTCCTGTAGAGGTTAAAGCATTAACATAATTAGAAATACCTTTGCATAAATACAATGTACCAACCTTTCCTCCTTTCGCTATTACCAGGAACCTTTAGTGACCTTCCAGGTTTTATCTGTGAAAGTACTTACGCAACCTTCACCTCCCAACTGCCCTGTTGAAATTAGATTTTTCTTTATATCTGGAACATGCCTTACCTCCTTCAATAGCCATTGATTTCCATGCTGTTGTTTTATAAAAACTGTACCCATTCCAATGATTTTACAAGGTTTATCATCACCCAATCAAACCTGTCCAAAATATCCTTGAACATAATCATGAAAATGTTTCCTATCAGGTGTGGCATGGAATGAGGCCCCTGAATCTACCACCCAAGCATCAATAATATTTTCTAATGAAAGAATCAAAGCATCTTGCAACACATCACCTGTCACATTCGCTTCATGATTAGTTTCTTAATGCACGTCTCCTTCTTTTCCTTTCTGAAACTTGCAGTTTTTCTTCAGGTTTCCTTTCTTCCCACATTTCTAGCACACTATCCCCGATCTAGACTTGGATCTGCCTTTTCTTGACTTACTGCGATATCCTGGGCTCTTTCCTCTTTCCATTTTTCTTCCCCTAGTCTCTGCAGTCAAAGCATTACCTGATGTCTCACTGGAGCTTTTCCGTCGCATTTCCTCGCTAAGGATTGCACCGACAACATCATCAAACTTTAAAGTACTAGATCCAGAGACAGAGTTACTAATGGCCATAACTAAACCATTCCAACTTTCTAGAAATGAGCACAGAAATAACAGAGCCCTAACTTCATCATCAAAATTTACCCCTAGAGAACTTAACTAACTTGTAACTGTATTAAAATCATTTAAATGATCAGCAACAGATCCACCCTTTGACATCTTCATATTAAATAAACGCTTCATAAGAAATACCTTATTTGACGCCGAGGGTTTTTCATATAGTTTGGCTAATGCCGACATTAAACCCTGTGTTGTCGTTTCCTTTGAAATATTGAACACTACCGACACCGCTAGGCACAGCCGTATTGTTCCAAGTGCCTTTCTGTCGAGAATATCCCATTCTGTGTCTATCATACTCGTCAGCTTCTTTGTCTTTCTGCTCAATGGTAGGTATAGATCTCTCTGATACAGATAATCTTCCATCTGCATCTTCCACAGCTGGTAGTTTTGGCCGTTGAATTTTTCGACCCTAAACCTACCATTTTCTGCCATTTCTCCCACTCGAACCAGGAACCCTTCTCTCATGTGAGTTTATCAGTCAAATAGACCTTCGGCTATGATACCAATTGTTAGAAAATTATATATTACAGAGCAATGGAACACATAAAATATTGCAGAAATATAAACACAAAAAACACATAAAACAAGAGAGACACATATATACATGGTTCACCCAGTTTGGGCTACATCCACAGAGAAACAGCCAATCCTTCTTTATTACATTATCTAGCAAACTGAAAAGATACAACCTACAGCAGATCCGTTGTAACACCCTCTTCACTCTCAATCTCCTCTCTCTTCCTCACTTAGAATACAGATGTATATAGACGCAATACAATTCCTTCATATATAGTGAGGGGTTGCTTTCTAGGGAAAAAAACCGTAAATTAAACATAACTTCTACTATCAGATCATCCGCCTAATGAACGGCCCAGATTGACTAGAAATTACTAGACTTTTACAAGGCAATTTTACATCTATTTTTAGCTTCAGGGGCGCTGGCCCCTGGACCCCCGCAGAGGGGACAAGTCCCCCCCACATGGAGGGGTGTACAGTCTTCCTATAGTATACATCCAGCTGAGACATTTGAATACATAAGATAATCAGACTCCACACCCAACACGGTACATGCCATTTGTTGGATTTTTCTGTTCATTCTTTCTACCACTCCATTTTATTGAGGAGTCTTACCTATAGGAAATTGTATTTTGATGCCATGTTGTTCAAAAAAATTAAAAAAACTCATCGGATATAAACTCTCCTCCTCTATCATATCTAAGACATTTTATTTTCAAATATAACTCATTTTCTACTAGGGTTTTGAATACTTTAAATTTATCAAATGCTTCACCTTTATGTTTTAGTAATCCAATCCAACACGTTCTTATAAAATTATCAATGAATAATATGAAGTATTGTTCACCACAAGGAGACTTCTTTTTCATAGGACCACACAAATTAGTATCAATAAGTACAAGTGGCTTACTTGAAGCACTTTCTTTAGCTTTAAACTGAACTCTGGTTTTCTTACCAAATTGACATGATTTGCAAATGTTATTTTTAGGTGGAAAGATGTTGGACAAGTCACAAACTGCTCCCATTCTGCTTTATTTGTACAATTGATAAAAGTTAAGGTGTCCCAACCTTTTGTGCTAAAGCCATATTTCTTCATATTTACTTAAGTAACAATTCTCTTGGCCGCCCTCCAATACATAGACATTGTCTGGAGTTCTTGTTCCCTTTATTATGATCTTACCTGTATCCAAATTTCTTACCATGCAATTCTTTGATCTGAAAACAACTTCATGCCCTTGGTAACACATTTTACTAACACTTAACAAGTTATGTATTAATCCATCAACAAATAAAGCATTTCCAGCCTTGACCTTTTCTTTTAACAACAACCATAAAACAACTTGTAGGCCACCTTTCATCAAATTTTCAATCTGGATCCATATCAACAATAAACCAAAACAAATATGTCAAACTAAAGCATTGAATCTAAGACACTATCACACTGCAAAACAACTAAATTTCTAAAGCATCAAGTCACTGAATGCAGAACCCAACCAAAAACAACAAACATCAAATTTTGTATGCAACTATACTGAATAAGTCTCGCATATGTACATGTCTTATTTGTATAACACCTGCATACAAATCTCAAAATACTGAACACTGAATCATAAATTGTGAGTATTATAGATAAATTGTAAATAAAACCTCTAAATTTTGTATATATTTTGAATTTCTTCGTATATATTTGGGGCTTTCTAACGTGGGTTTTGCAGATTTGAAGTAGGATTTGTGATTTTAATTTATTTTGTAGGTACCTTAGGCCATCGATCTCACAAAGTGATTAAATATTCAAGGCCATAACCCTCTCCTAGCCTAGCAACTAGGGTTTGAGGGAAATATTCATCCATCAAATGGATTTTTAGGCCTATGATCAAGGAATGAGGTCTTCTAGGCCTTTATAAGGTTTGATCTAAAAATTGGGAGGCCTCTTGCATAAAGCAAAAAATTTCTGAAGCATATGCTAGCCTTAGAAGCCATTATGATCAATGCAAATTTGATTTTTGGTAAAGGTTTCACATTTAAAAAAAATTGTAAATCAATTTTGCATTTATTTCTCCATTTTCTCCAAAAATATGACTTGGGTTGATTTTTTTTAGGCATATCGACTAATTCTTGGGGTTTTATTTGATTACAGGTCTTGTTCTGGTTGGTCGCTAGCCTTATGGAAAATTCTAGGCCTATCCATGAACTTTTATAGGCCTTGTTGACCACTACGTGTCAACAAACCATAACAATACACCCCCTTTTTCGCAAAAGGGATAGTCCCTGATCGATGTGTTCGTCTCGTACAACTATCATCATCATCTTGACTTCCAAGGTGTTATGTAAACCCTTTCTAAATGCATATAATGTAAATAATCTCAGCAAATCCGTATCATGTATGTAACGACCTAGGTAAACCTACTTTTCTAGTGACAATCTCCATTCTGGGAAGTTTTTTGTCTCACTGGTCCATTCTTAGATGGTCGGCAGAGTTTTCCTCAAGTCTTACCCCAAAGCTGGAATGGATTTTGTCCCTAGGATCTTAGGCGAATCTTAGTGTTCTAGATCGACTCTATGTAAAAGTAATTTGCAAATAATTATAACTATTTGGTTAGGTTATTTTATTACAAATTGCTTGGTCTGCTGGATTATGTTTGTGTCACAGAAATGGGTAGTCTACGAGGTTCTATTACAAATGGGTTCCCCCCTTATGATGTAAAAAATATGAAAATCATGATGTAAAGTGGGTTGGAAAAATAATTTATCCCCTCATAGGTTAATTAATTAAATTTTCTAGCCAAAAATTAATTAAAATCCTGAGCCAGAAATTTAATTAATTCTAGGTCCTAGGTAAATTTAAACTCTCCAAAGGCAAAATTCGTCGATCCTTAAAAATTAAATTTTAAAAGATCTTGGGACTAAGGTAAATTAATTATTTTGCCAAATTTTAAACTTTTGATCCCTAGGGGTTAAGTCAAAGTCAATTTTTTGGGGAAATTAACTCAAATTTTTTTATTTTTGAGTTAATTAAAATGCATTTAATGAAAAATTTCTAATTTCCCCAAATATTTAAATATTTCGACAGATGAGATTAAAAGAAATTTTAATCTTCATCAACGGTCTAGATTGCTTTGATGGGGATCACTCGAACTGGTCGTTGGAGGATTTATCTTTAAATAGGAAGTCATTTGTCAGTCGATTCCTCCGACCTTTGAGTCGTGCTTAGCAAGAAGCTCTTGTCTAAACTTTTTCTGGATAATAAAGAAATACTTTAGGGTTAAGTTTTGTTGGTGTTGCTCTTCATGGGAATACTATAAGATGTGTTGTTTTCATGCATAATTTTTTCAAAAGCATTGATGATAGCTTCTAAAGAGTGATTTGAGTACAAGTATCTTTCTCAGTTGCTGGGGTTTGAATAATAATCTAAATTTTGAACGTAATAGCAGGTATCTCTATTTGTCTGAGTTTTATTATTATTTTCTCGCTCTATTTTTAATGGTTGGATCGAGTTTTGCAGGGAAATCTTGATTTTAGATCCTCGGGCATTAGGGGAAGTTTTCAGTTGGACTAGCCAACTCCTGGTTCATGTTTTCTGAGGAGCCCAGTAAAATAAATCTCGAGCTTATCATAAGATTTTTTGTTGGTGATGCAAAAAGGGTTTCGAGTTAGCACCTCCTTAAAATTTAAAAAATTAATTTTTGTATGGCAAATTGATAGATCTGGCTATTGAGAGCCTTAGATTATCAGATCTGGGAGCGGAGTTGGACTCATACTCCTCATATCTGATATATCTACCATTTTTGTGCATAGATCTGTAATTTTTTTGGTTTACTGACTTGGGTTTCTAGGGTTTTATTTATTTTTGTACGTCTGGGTTCTGGGTTGTTTTTTATTTTTTATTTTTATGATTTTGAGTTTTGATTTTTTTTTTCATCTTTTCATTCAAAAAATATTTAATAAAAATCTAAAAAAAATTATAAAAATCAATTACTTTTTTGTGACTTTGCTTGCTAATGAAATAAATCAAAAGTAGAGCTTAAGCCATCACATTTAATATATATATATATATATATATATATATTTATATATATATATATATATATATATATATGGATGGCCTATGGCCCATAAAAATTTAATTTCAATTAAGTACTTTTGATTATTATTATTTTTTGTCACATTAAAAATGTAATTGCCACATTAAACTTTGCTTCACAAGCTTAGCGCATTAAACTTACCTAAGGGATAATTAAATTCTAATTTAAAGTTCTTTGGTGTCTTTTGTGTTAAGTGTAAAATTTTAAATTTTTTTGATAGTGATTTCTCTATTGTCAAGTGTGATTAATGTTTTAAAATCATTGACTATATGAGAAAGATAATTAATTCTAAATCTAGTTTATTGAAGAAAATCATTTTTAATATAGAATCATTACTTATCAGTTAATTTTCATAATTATTCATAGGATTTAATTGCTAGAATATATTGAAGTTTTGAGCATTCACATTTTAATCATTCATGATCATCATTATTTGTCACATTTATAAATTGCTTTGGGTAACTTGTTTTTTTATTTAGTCTATGGTTAATTAAATACAAAGGCATTGGTCTAAAATCATTTATTTCTTGTGATTATGTCTTGTTTGTATTAATTGTTTAATCTATCCATCTCAGTTGACCAGGATTTTTTTCTAAATTCATCAAGTTGTCCATATTTAAGTCTCCTAAAGCCGGTGTTTCACTGGCTATTCTCATTCATTCACCTTAAGGACTACCCCCCTTGACTTGTCTAGGAGAGAGTCTAAGCGGAGTGAGTAAGGATTAGAGTGACAACCCTTATTCTGAGCATTGTCGTGGTTCCTAGACACTTTGTGAAAAAACATTTTTTGGCAACATTGCCGGGGAATATTTTATTCTTGACATTTCAATGACATTTCCTCATCATTCTTCTCATTTATCATCTCTCATTCGAACCAGAAAAGCCAACACTTCTTGGCATTGCCCCCAAGGACCAATTTATTGGCTTTATGGCATTTCATCTCATTTTTTTGGCATCATTTCGTCTCTTCATTTCTCACCATCCTAACTCTCATCATTTCTCATCTAATCCTCTCATGTTAACTTTCTGCACCTGGACATTCTGGTTGGTTTCCTTTTTATGTGGCGATTCCACTTATTCATTCATTTAATCCTAGACAGGGAGCCCTCCCTGATCCACTAACTTTTCAGTTTTGCTTTTGGAAACTTTTTGAGAGATTCATGCTTAAGTGGCGACTCCACTTCTTCCATTTCTTACAATAATTTCTGCAAGAAGCTCACTTCTTATAGATGTTTTGATTTTCTTTTGTAGTGATCTCTCTCTCTCTGATATCCATTTGGCCCATCTTTTTCCCATTAAGCAGGTCATCATGGATTTTGACTTGTTTGCTCCTTGTGATTTTACTAACATTCATGGAGATCTGCATGGTTATTCTTATGTTTTGGGTGAAACCATTGATGAATTTCCTCCTTTTCAAGGTAACAATTCTTTTACTGCCGAAACTCACCTTTAGAATGTCAGCCTCTGTATAATAAAGTGTTGCCCATATTCTAAATATGAAGATGTGAAGATGAATATTTTCGTTCTCACCTTATTTGGAGATGCTTTAGATTGGTTTATTAAGTTCCCTGATAACAATTTTGATTCTCTACAATCAATCATTGGTGCCTTTGAAGATAGATATGGAGATAAAGAAAAGGTCAAAACGAAATCTGAAGTAAAGGAATCTATAGAAGTTGAAAATAATTTCAAGGAGTTAATTAAAATGGTTAAAAACATATAGTTAAATCAGGCTCAAGTAATCAAGAATGCAGAAGTTAATTAGGCTCAACTTGTTAAAGATATGGAACTTAATCAAGCAATATTAACAGTTGATCATGCCAGGGAAATTAATTCTCTGAAAAACAAGTTATTAGCCCTAGAGGAAAAGATGGCGATCATGGAATTCAATCATTCAAATCAAGTGACTGCCATGGAAGCAAGTTATCAAGAAGAAATAAGTTCGATTTAGAACATAATGTCAACTATGGATGAAGAAATGACCATCAAAAGATTCGATTATAATAATCAGTTAACTACCATGTAAGAAAATCATAAGAAAGAGATAAACTATATGCAAAACTGCTTCATGGGAATGAAATCAAAGAATGATAAAATTATAAAGGACATGGAAGTTGGTTAAATATCTCTTCAAACTAGATTATTGGCCATAGAGGAAAAGTAGGTACCATGTGTCATAAATACAGAGGGAATAGATATCATCGAAAACATATTAAAAATAATGGAAGTTAATCATTCTAATCAGACTTCCATTATTCAGAATCCAATAAAGGCTATGCAAGATAATCATGCCCTTTCTACAAGAAAGATTCATGAAAATAGAACTCAATCAAGCGAAGTTAATAGTAAGACAACCCAGAGAAATGAGTTCATTACATAAGAGACTGGAAGAGAGGAAATCAAAAGTCTTGCTTTGTTGTGAATATCCCGAGAAAGAGGGTAACTCCTTTAACTAAGATTTAACTAAGAATGACATGATCAAAGAAGAAATTAAAAAAGATCAAGTTATAACTCATGACACCTATGAGACTAATCCATCATTCTTGACATAGCAGATGCAAAATGAAGAAAGACATGTCACGCATATCTTACATACTTCATCTGAGAGTTTTCAAGTAGAATGTTCCACATCATCAATGATATAGCCTGCCACAAAGAAAATGTGCAAGAGAAAGAAATTGAGAAAGTGGTTTGATGCATCTGATGGTCGCGAGCAGCTTGATTCTCGGATAGGAAAAAGTCCTACCGTATGCAGGATTGGACATGGCACATCTAAGAAACAGCCAATAGATTTGCCTAAAAGTAGGCAAATTCCCAACATGCACTACATTGAATGCATCTAATGCCATGGGGCATCCTTTGTATTGTATTCCTAACCCTATACCCTTTTATTTCAGTACTTTATTTTTGTAGGTAGATGTTTTTTATGTTATTAGGATAGTTAATAAATGAAGAGCTTATATCTTTCCTGTGTGCAATGTTATATGATGATTTTTGGATGGACGCTACTTATGTTATATTGTGTGTTGCGTGGATGCAGATCTTGGATTCTCGCATTCCTCCGGTGTAGCAGCGTGTCCCCAAGTAGAGCCATGTTGACCACTACGTGTCAACGACCCATAGCAATACACCCCCTTTTTTGCAAAAGGGATAGCGCATGATCGATGTGTTTGTGTCGTACAACTATCATCATCAGCTTGACTTCCAAGATGTTATGTAAACCCTTTATGCATGTGTATAATGTAAATAATCTCAGCAGATCCATGTGATGTATGTAACGACCTAGGTAAACCTACTTTTCTAGTGACATTCTCCATTCTGGGAGGTTTTTTGTCTCACCGATTCATTCTCGGATGGTAGGAAGAATTTTCCTCCAGTCTTACCCCAAAGAGGGAATGGATTTTGTCATTAGGATCTTAGGCAAATCCTAATGTTCTAGATCGAGTCTATGAAAAAATAATTTGGGAATAATTCTAACTATTTGGTTAGGTTATTTTATTACAAATTGCTTGGTCTGCTGGATTACATTTGTGTTACAGAAATGGGTAGTTTGTGAGGTCTATTACAAATGGGTTTTCCCCCTTATGATGTCAAAAATATGAAAATCATGATGTAAACTGCTTTGAGGGTTGGAAAAATAATTTTTCCCCTCATAGGTTAATTAATTAAATTTTCTGGCCAAAAATTAATTAAAATCCTAAGCCGAAAATTTAATTAATTCTAGGTCCTAGGTAAATTTAAATTCTCCAAAGGCAAAATTCGTCGGTCCTTAAAAATTAAATTTTAAAAGATCCCGGGGCTAAGGTAAATTAATTATTTTGTCAAATTTTAAACTTTTAATCATTGTGGGTTAAGTCAAAGTCAAATTTTTGGGGAAATTAACTCAAAAAATTTATTTCTGAGTTAATTAAAATGCATTTAATGAAAAATTTCTAGTTTCCCCAAATATTTAAATATTTCGACGGATGAGATTAAAAGAAATTTTAATCTTCATCAATGGTCGAGATTGCTTTGACAAGGATCACTTGAACTAGTCGTTGGAGGATTTATCTTTAAATAGGAAGTCATTTGTCAGTCGATTCATCCGACCTTTGAGTCGTGTGCTTAGCAAGAAGCTCTTGTGTAATCTTTTTCTGGATAATAAAGAAAGACTTTGGGGTTAATTTTTGTTGGTGTTACTCTTCATGGGAATACTACAAGATGTTTTGTTTTCATGCATAATTTTTTCTAAAACCATTGATGATAGCTTCTAAAGAATGATTTGAGGACAACTATCTTGCTCAGTTGCTGGGGTTTGAATAATAATCTAAATTTTGAACGTACTAGCAGGTATCTCTATTTGTTTGAGTTTTATTATTATTATTTCGCTCTATTTTTAATGGTTGGATCGAGTTTTGCAGGTAAATCTTGATTTTAAATCCTCGAGCATTAGGGGAAGTTTTCAGTTGGACCAGCCAACTCCCAATCTGTGTTTTCTAAGGAGCCCAGTAAATAAATCCCAGGCTTATCATAGGATTTTTTGTTGGTGATGCACGAAGGGTTTCAAGTTAGCACTTCCTTAAAATTTAAAAATTTAATTCTTGTGTGGGAAATTGATAGATCTGGCTATTGACAGCCATAGATTATCATATCTAGGAAAGGAGTTGGACTCACACTTCTCAGATCTGATAGAACTACCATTTTTGTGAATAGATATGTAATTTTTTTGGTTTTCTGACTTGGGTTTCTGGAGTTTTATTTATTTTTGTATATCTAGGTTTTGGGTTGTTTTTTATTTTTTATTTTTATGATTTTGTGTTTTAATTTTTTAATTTTTGTTTTTTCATTCAAAAAATATTTTAAAAAAAAACAATAAAAATCTAAAAAAATTTAAAAAAATCAATTTTTTTTTGGTGACTTTGATTGCTAATGAAATAAATCAAAAGCGGAGCTTAAGCCATCACATTTAAAAAATATTTAATTTTTATGTGGCCTATGGCCCATAAAAATTTAAATTTAATTAAGTACTTTTGATTTTATTTTTTTGTCACATTAAAAAATTTAATTGCCACATTAAACTTTGCTTCATAAGCTTAGTGCATTAAACTTACCTAAGGGATAGTTAAATTCTAATTTAAAATTCCTTGGTGTATTTTGTGTTAAATGTAATTTTTAAAATTTTGTGGTAGTGATTTCTCTATTGTCAAGTGCGATTAATGTTTTAAAATCATTGACTATATGAGAAATATAATTAATTCTAGGTCTGGTTTATTGAAGAAAATCATTACTTATCAATTAATTTTCATAATTATTCATGGGATTTAATTGCTAGAATATATTGAAGTTTTGAGCATTCACATTTAATCATTCATGATTGTCACTATTTGTTACATTTATAAATTGCTTTGGATAACTTGCTTTTATATTTAGTCTATGGTTAATTGAATACAAAGTCACTGGTCTAAAATCATTTCTTTCTTGTGATTGTGTCTTATTTGTATTAATTGTTTAATCTATCCATCTCATTTGACCAAGATTTGTTCTAAATTCATCAATTTTTCCATCTTTAAGTCTCCTAGAGCCTGTGTTTCACAGGTTAGTCTCATTCATTCACCCTAGGGACCACCCCCCTTGAATTTTCTAAGAGAAAGTCTAAACAGAGTGAGTAAGGATTAGATTGATAACCCTTACTCTGAGTGTTGTCACGGTGCCTAGACACTTTGTGCGACAACAGACCTATTAGCCCTAACCATAGGCCTATTTGGGTCTCTTCTTTTTCTTTCCAATTAAATCCTAACGCTTACCATAATTTTGCAGGCCTAACCCATCATTTACAAGAATTTTTGTAACAAGTTTTAGGCTAGATGCTAGCCAATTTGGGTTTGATCATTTGGAGACCACCTTGAGGGTTGGACGCATGGCCCGAGGGCTTCATTTAACTTATTCACAAGGCTTTTAGTAGTCAGCTCCTACCTTGTTTATTTTAAATACTAATGCTTGGTAATTGCAGGGGCACTACTCCATTCATTTGGGGCTTTTTTTTTACTAGTGTTTGGCTAGGGCTTTTCCCTTGAGGCCTTGTCTCAGCATTTCAATTTTCACAAGGGAGAGTCTTAGGCCTAGGAGGCCTTATACCTTCTAGTCATGAACTCTGAGAAGGAAAAATACCATCTAGGTATAAAGCATATAACTTGAGGGGTTTCACATTAAAATTTGATAAATTAAGGCCTTGAAACTAATCAAAATTAATCACACTTAATTCACAACAAATTTTAATAAACTTTCTTGCCTTTTTTTTTCCCTGTTTTGGTTGTGGATTCTTTGTGACTAATTTCTCTTACGTTGAGGGTTTCTTCAAGTTTGGTGCAAACTAATATCATTGAATCTTATTGTTTATCCTCTTGTGCATTCATTTATGACATTTGGTAGCTTGAGGAGTGCTTGTTGTAGAAGTATTGTCATCATTGTGATTCCCTCATTTTCTAGTTTAGACATTAACTCTTGATTACTCTCTTGTTATTAGAATTTTTAGTACATCGTTTATATCTAATTCTTGTTGCATTTTTCATCTATCACTATTAGCAATCTCATCTATCACTTGTTATTGTATCATTTAAATTTCACTTGTTTCTAATTGCTACATCATATAAGTGAAGTACATCCTAATAAGTATTATAACTAAGGATTTTGATATTTTTTTTAATTGTTTCATTGAGTAACCCTAAAGTGATTTGTTGGTTCACTATTAGGATCTTATAACCTTGTGTTTCAAAGTGATAAATAAATAATCTTGGCTACAAGAAAATTAACACTTCTTACGTCAAAGCATTTTGTTATTGTTGTATCTCATTGAAACTATGTAATCTCACTATCATTTGTATTGTCATTTTAATTGTAGTTTGCATTCCTAAAATTTACTTCCAAGCATAAGTTTGGTTGATAGAAAGCTAAGACCTCCTTCTTCATCCAATCTGCGAAGCCTAACCCTTGCTCAAAAGTTAAAACCGGTGACCTTATAGTTCCTTGTGGGGAATCCCTTGTAGGAATGAAGTCACTTGGGCCAATACAATTCCTAGGGAGGTATCATTAATAAGGCCTTAACCTCCTTCCCTAGCATTTCTCTCTACAACCATGTGTAAGACTTGCTTCAAAACAATTGAGGATAAGGATCTCATCTAAACTAGGAATTTTGTTGGCATTATGGCTAATATCTTGTCCTTGATGGAAACCTCCTTGACAAATATGTCCTTGATTTCAATGTGGTTATAATATGATTATTATGGAACTGATGCAGATGACATGTTTGATGGTATAGATATTACAGAGGATATGAAATATAATTGGTAGTTTAGTTACAGAATGAACGAAAATTGTGAAGGTTAAAAAATATACGTGACCCCTGTGAAGAAGTCATGTACATACACAGGCTATGTGAATAAAAGTTGTGTACATAATCCAAACCATGGAAAAAAGGAAACCAGGAGATATTACCACGGTAATTGCCCATAGTATTGTGACGAAAATGTCTATTTTCTCTTGTCAAATGGTATTGTCAAATGAATACCAACAACATTACAAAGGGATTTTCCTATGGTATTGGCAAGGAAAAAATCTATATAAGGAGAAGAAGATCAAGGATCAAAGTGTGAATGAAGAGGATTATTTCATGTGTGATATGATTCAGAACAGGTGTGCACCAGGGAGAAAGGTGAAGGCTCGGATCTAAAAGATCTGAAGATATGTTGAAATATATTCTTGATTGATTTAAGTGGCTAACAATGCAAGTGGAACTATGATCTAAATATATATTTGTTGAGATTTGTATCTTTTGATAGTATGTGCGCAAACATATGTATTTTACATGGGTTATGTTTGCAACAATGATCTGATTCAATGATTTAAGATTTGTACATAGGTTTTCTTCATGAATATCATGTACATACACATATATGATTCTGATTATTTGTGTATATATTATGATGATTAGGGTTTGATGTGTTGAAATATGTATACTTGATTTATCCACAAGAAGCACGTATATATCCATATATTTTTAATGAAATTCATGTACATGTTTTAGGGTGTGTAATTGTTGCTTGGTGATGACACTCGATGATGTATTATTTTTTGTTGTTTGTCAATGATGTCTGATATATAACAGACTTGTTGATTGGTTATTGATTTTGAGCTTATTCTGTGGATTGTTTTGGTTCTAGCATGGTATATTTGAATATCAATGATCAGTTGTGCAGTGATATAGTGATTCAATATTTATTAATTTAGTATTCAGTGTTTGGTTTAAAGGTATTGAGCTTATTGTTGGGTGTGGGTCCAATTTGAAAATATGATGAAGGGTGTCATACAGGTTTTGATGTTTGTTTGAGACAATTGGATCCAGTATGAAATATTATGAACCATGGTCCAGGAAGTGTGTTTATGGTTGGAGCCTTCAGTGAGGGAGTCAAAGCTTCCTTCCACTGGTAGATGGTAAACTTGTTCAGGGGATAGGTGATCCCTTCCAATGCACCTTAGCTCTGATACCATATTGGAAAATCTAGAGACTTGTGTATATAACTTATTTTCCTAGAATTTTTCTTGACATCCATTTAATGAATGTTCCAACCCATAGAAGAATGAAACAAGCATTCTTATTGTAGTATACCTAATTGTGGGAGCAACAGTTTCCTAATAATCAATCCCTTCTTTCTATGAGAAGCCCCTTTCTACAAAGCTTTCTTTTTATTTTCCTATGTTCCCATATGTAGTGTGCTTTATCTTATAAATCCATTTTGAAGTGACTATCGATTTGTCACTAGGCCTAGGGAAAATCTCCTATACATTGTTCTTAATTATGGATGAGTATTCTTCCTGAATTGAATTCTTCCATTATTTATCCTTAGTTGCATCCTCATAGGAGGAATTTTTTGCATTGATCAACCTTTTCATGTACATAGCATATCCAAAATACCTCTTCAGTCTCTTACTTTCCCTGGATGTCTCTGATGTTGTATTTCCTATTGCATCTTGAAGAGTAGTTTTCAACCAAACATGACTCTTCTGATTTTCTAGAAAACTTACTTGTTTTATAGGTACACAAGGACCTTCAACATCTTCTTGAGTAGGTCATGGTTCTTTACCATCATTGTCCCTAGAGATATCCTCAAGATATGAACTTCTTCTTCATCATATTCAACTGGAACATCCTTTTATTTTTTGTACGCTATGTTTCCATTAAAGTTGAAATCTCTGCTTACCTCAATTTAACAATCCTCCTTAATATAGATTTTGTATGCTTTAGTGTTATAGACATTTTTGTGCCTAACAGCATGAAGCATGAAATGTCAATAATCTAAGGGATCCAAAGTCCCTAAACATGTTGTTCTTACCCCTAGAGGAACAAGGTCAGCAAACCACAGCACTTCAGATCAGTTCTCCACCTGAAAACACTCAAAAACAAGCAATTTCAGGATCATGTCAACTGCTCCACTGAGCATCTGCGCTGAATGTCAACTGCTCCACTCTGTACCTGTGCTGAATGTAAAATCTAATGAAGGCTACCTATGCTGGGCGAGATTAGCCAAGTGGCACAGTCATTCTGCAAGGTGTCAGGTGCCCAGGAAGCTTCTAAAATGACACTTGGATCAGCAAATTCGCCCTATGATGAGTAAGAGGTCCTTAAACTCCAAGTGGAAGCTAGGATCTCCAAGTGGACTCAAGAACTGAAGTATAACTGAAGAGGGAGAGGACACAAGTCAGCTTCATGTCAGTCTCAAGCTAACTCATCCTTTCTCCAAATATCCTATATATAGAGCTCTCTCATGAGGTCTAAGGAGGCTGGAATTTTGTGAATGTAAGGAAGTGCTGTTGGTTTGAGTATAGAACTATTGGGTGATTGCTTTGAAGGAGGTGAAGAGGAGATTTCTTTCTGCTGGGAGGTGTTGCTGGATTGGGCCTCTTATGGTTGTAACACTCTCAGAACTTTACTTCTTCCATTAATAAAGCATTTGAGGTTCTTCTATATGCATGTATCTTAATGGTGTATTGATGCTTGTATATTTGATTTATTCTAATCCTTGAATCAATTATGGATGTATGCTTCTTGTAGTTTCCCTTTCTTGTGCTTTTGCAGGATCTTTGTGTAGCTGGGCCAGTGAAAGAGCAAGGAGCTGGGAGCAAGCGGCAAGGAGAGAAGACTGGATCAACACTAGCGAAAGACATCGGTTGGTGGATCTCTTTCTCCCCTATTTACTTTCATAAAGAAGAAATCTTAGATATCTTTACTTTCAGTTGTTGCTGAGGTACTATCACCCTTAGAGTGGGATAGGGTCATTCCGTATTGGATACTTTTCCCTACAACAAATTGGCGACTCCGCTGGGGATCGTATCTTGTTGGTTGTTTGTGTTTTTGCTATTCATTTCATAAGCAAAGGGAGTACCGAATCGAACTGTGTTTGAACTTTTCAAATGCAAAGTAGAGGGCAGCTACTCTAGCTCAGTTTCTGGGCAAGTTTATGATTTGAAGAGCTGATCCACAAGGACTCTAATAAGCTCTTAGTGATATCTTTTCATCCTCCTTGTCATCCCTTAGTGTGTCCTTGACTGATAGCTTCTGATTTGAGCAAAAACTGTGAATTTTTGAGCAATCTGTGACCCGGAAACTGTGAAAAACGCAAGTCTCGTTCTTTAGTGCAGGCTGTACAAAGGCAGTCTGCATTTCAGCGCAAGTAGCCCCTTCGGGAACTGCGCTGAATGTCAATCTGACAGTCCTTTACCTGCGCTGAACCAGTGGTACACTGTGCTACTGGGGTTTCCTGCTGTTTCTTGCCTTGTTTTCACTCTTGTTTTTTGTTGTTTGTTACCAGTCAGTGGGCCTATCTGAAACCAACTTTCCTTGTCACTATTCCGCCTCAGTTGTATAAAGAAACTGTGTTTGTTCTTTGTGTATTTCTTATGCATTTACAGTTTCCCATAACGAAAGTGAACTAGTCTTGCTATGACCTCTTAGATCTAGACCTGTGATAAAGTGTCATTTTGATCTTAAGAGTTAGTTTGTTTGTTGTTCATAGCTGATTAAGCTTTTGCTTTCGTCATTTGGTTTGAGTTTATATATTTCTAGTGTCGAAACAAGTAAATCTTAAGGTGTCTTTTGATTTTGGACAAGCTTGTTTGCTTTCACTTGAAATTGAATTCGAAATTATACAACAGCTTTCTTTTTGCATTTCACCAACATTAAGAAAGAGAAAAGAAATACTTGCATTATGCATGTGCATTATGACAGCTTGCATGTCAATTTCGGAAAAAGTGCATTAGTGTGTGCTCTATGATCTGTGTGAAAAGGTGTTATCTTTCTTTTCCCTCAGTAGTTAAGGTTTTCAAAGTTGAAAGATTGAAAAGCTTGCTTATCATCTTAGACTGCATTTAGGAGTGTTACTATACATCTCGTGGTGATCCATAAAGGCAAACTGCTAAACAAGATCAACCTTAAAATAAATTGAATTTACATAACAACGCATTGAAACATAACGCAAACATCTAGAGGTCTAAGCTAGAGACGTGTTCCGGCGTCGTTAAACGTGATATCTTAGCGTTGAGTGGTTGGGTGATTCCTCCACGGTGAAGCAATAAGTATCAATACGGACTTGTGCTCCCACGTACCGTCGCGTATATATTGGGAGACCCCTATAGGAATAAAGCCTTTATCCAATAGGAAACCGTGTCGGCCGCCCTACTGATCGCAATGCAGTGAACACAGCATTCACGAAGATTGACCACTCGTACTGTAAAACGTATTCTGTGGTTTTGCGAAAAGTTCGGCACACCCTCTGCCTAGAACTCCAGAGTAGTTTCTTTTGGCCTTTTTCAAACTCTATAACTGAAAAAGTCCATCCGAGCATTTGTCACTTCGGGCTCGTTAAAACATCGAAGGAGACTAGAGTCATCTTTAGCTTTTTCTCGACTCTTAAAAAGTGAAAAAGCAAGTTGTGTCTAAGCGTCGTTATAAAATTTATTTTAAACGGAACATAATCACCTCCTATTCCCGCGTTGATCTTAAGTTGAGAACATGGAACGCCCCAACCAAGGAACTCCACATGATGGAAATCCTAGTCCATTCTCCTCTTGGGGAGAAGTCGGTGCGCCCCACATGGCCACATTGTCGCTTCCAGGACTGACAATTGGCCTGCCTGTTTGGCTTTTCTCAACTAATGTAGTTCAGACCACCATGGTTCCTGAACAGTCGAGTCAACAGTTAGATCAGTCTAGAGCTGCCCACCAGCCTTCTACTTCTTATAACTCTTCCTCTAATCCTCCGTCTTCGCAAGGTGGGGCTGGCAAAAGCCAAGCTCCCATGGAGAAGAAGGAAAAGAAGAAGAAAGAGAAGAAGAAGAAGGAGCCTAAGGCGACTGGGGGCAAGCAAAAGACATCTGACAAAAACCCACACACAGCACAGACCGGGCCTAAATCACCATGTGTCATATGTAAAGGAGACCACTTCCATAGGGATTGTCCCTGTATTCCCCGGATACTAAGGGAGTGGTCACCTCGTTTGCACAATTCGGGAGCATCAACCTCTGATAACCATGTTGATTGCGTACCGTCAACCAGCGAAAGTGAAGGTTCAAGACAAAGAGGGGGAGTAAGATTCCCCTGCAGACTGTGTGAAGGCGGTCACGCCATCCACCGTTGTCCCTTCTTAGGCGAAGCGAAGAGAGTTTTGGAAGATCGTCCGATGTCACCAGTAATACTTCCTCCTGGATACAAAAAACTCGTGCCAAGTCCTTCGTTGGTTGAAAATACAGCTGGCCCGCTCAAGTGGTCAGTTGAAGTGTCAGTCATTGAAAATGAACCTACTGAATCCAGACCAGACGAAAGTCTAAAGGTCGATACGGCAGTTGACCCGGTTCTTCCTTCAGAGGTTTCATCCTCAAATGACGCCGTCACTGAAGATTCATCTTCAAGTGACACCCTCACTAAAGAGAAAAAGGATGACACCATCCAGATTCTTTTCATCAACACAGATTCTGATGAGCATCAGGGCAATGCGCCCATTCCTTTATCGCAGGAAGGAACATCGTCAGGATCGTATCCGGCCGTGTATTCGGTCCCACCACCAAGCAACCTGGTTGTATCCTTTGATTGGAACCAACTAGGCAGACCCCGGTTACCAGCCAGTATACCATTCAGAATCATAGTCCAAATCTACAGAATGGTAATGGCTGGAACTATCATTGATGAAGGGGCATCTGTGAGTATCCTTTCCTCTATTGCTTGGAAAGCACTGGGTTCCCCGGAGCTTTTGCCTGAGATAAGAAATCTCTCGGGTTTTGATAAAGGAACCAGTCGACCGTTAGGGATCCTCCCCAATGTGCCTGTTACATTGAAAGGGAAGACCGTTCAAATGAACGTGATGGTCGTTCAAGGACCCTTGGATTATAACCTAATCCTTGGACGAGACTATATATATTGCATGGGAGCTATAGTCTCCTCACTCTTTAGAGTAATGTGTTTTCCACACGAAGGAAGAATGGTCAAGCTCGTAGACCAACTTTCATTCCCGGGATCACGCATCGCAAATAGTCAAATACCAACCCTCAATGGTCTTTTCACCCGAGAAATGTCTCCACCCCCAATCCTCCTTCCCGATGAATGCGAGTGATTCGGAAAGATGGAACTGGAACCCAGGGGGCATGCATCCTGGTCTGCTTTGGGCAGAAGAGACCTTGGGTATAGGGTAGAATTTCCGCGAAAGAATATGACTAGTCCGTACCCCGTCCGTGGATGGAAGAGGGGTTGTTCTGGAACAGGATTCTTTTGTCAAGGTTACTTGTTTGACAAAGGTCATTCATCTTTGTCTAAAAAGTAGGCTCTGCCAAAGAAGGGGATCTGTTTGCGGCAGCAAGTAGTAACCATCTTTGGGTAAAAGGCAAGCCTCACCCATTAAAACAAATGTTTTGAAGGATAAGTAGGGGCAGCCTCCAAAGAAAGAGATTCTATTGCTGCAACAAATTGTAACCATCTTTGTGTAACCTAATGATAGACATCGCCGAAGAAAGAGTTTCATTTGCGGCAGCAAATAAAACCATTCTTCGGGTAACCAGAAAGAGGCAAGCCTCACCCATCAAAACAAATGTTTTGAAGGATAAGTAGGGGCAGCCTTGAAATTGTACCTTATACCTGGGGGCATGCAAACCTTTTTGAGTGTAAGCAAAGAGCGGTCATTGATCGTTTCCTAACTTACATAAAGAAAGGATGGGGGGCAAAGGTCAAAATTTGCCAAAGAGCATAGCTTATGTGAGGTGCAAGCTCTATAAAAATTGGAATCTTGCAGGAGACATTTCTTACCTTATGACTGGTATTTCGAGCAGTTTTAGCATAAAGTTCATGCTCGTTAAAAAATAAATGCAAGATCCGAGCAGTTTTAACGCGGTCTTCATGCTCGTTAAAAAATAAATAAAAGCAGTGAGCAATGTTTCCTCCAAAGTTTAAGCTCATTTTTATCTAAAAAAAGAACCTATCCCGATAAATAACCTTTGTGATCGTAATTTTATCAGCCATAAAAGCCTTGGTCGTGTTTGCACCCGCCACCTCCACCGTCATTTGGCCGATCATTCACCTCCATATGATTGTTTACCCATTTTGAGGAACAGCTGCGAAGAGTGATTTCACCTAGCCATCCTTGTGACACTGCCATGATTGGAAAATTCCAACCTGTACCTGGAATCAGTTGCTATCCCTGTTTATCACTCGTTCCTCAAAAGACGAGTCTTCTTTGAGCTCTTTTCATCTGACTCGTAAAATATGAAAAGTTTGCCGAGTTTTGGCCTTCCAGCTCGTTAAAAGGACCGGAAGAGCTATCCCTCCTCTAGATTTTAATCTTTTTGGACCTGAGAGATTATTGCACAAAAAGATCGAGCGCTTGTTTTGATCGGCTCGTTAAAAGTACCGAACACTCATCCCTTCTGTATTGTTTTATACTTTTTCGGACTTAAGGGATTAGATGACGAAAAAGGAATTTTGGAGTTAACTTTCTGTACCTTTTCAGACTCTCTAAAATTGAAAAGGACCGAGTTTTCCTTGTCGTTAGACTCGTTAAAATGATTAAATAGCGACAAACTTGTCTTTAGACGAGAACGAGTTTCCCTATCGCTAGGCTCGTTAAAACATAGCGATGGGCTTGCCCGAAGGGCAGGTTATAGAACAAGCATATGTTATCCTCCTCAAGCTTGACAAAAATAAAGAGGTACTGGTCAGAAATGACTGGGGAAAAATTGGGAGAACCTCAAAGCTTTAATGGTAGCAAGTCGCTCTTGAACATGACACTTTTCCTCCGTACCACATCGGGTTGGGTTGTTTTCATTCACTGGTCTCATCACCATGGTCCTTGCCAAACCATCCACATTTGGGGTAATGCTACCGATCCATCGCATCAGTGTCGTTATATGTTCAAGAGATGTTGTTCAGAAAGAGTCAACCGTGTCCCATCCACTGCCATACATTATCCGTCATCCATTCATGGTCGCCACCCTGAGTCATATGTCACAGTTTGTTTTCACCTCCACTAAAATCATTAGCTCCGTTCCGTGTCATTGATGTGGGATTCATTAAGGCCCTCCTTTGACGGATCGCTTCTTGTCGACTTCAGCTCATTATCCAAGAAGTTGATCTAGGAACAACCCCTTCAGTACTTTGAAGCTTGCATGCCTCAATGGCAAGTTTCTCACTTCCGGCGACAGGTATACATCAATGACCTTCGACCAGAAGATTTTGCGTGGTGTTCAACGCCAAGTCCTTTATTCACACCATGTGAATTGTACTGCAGTACCTTGAGGGTCATTGTCATTATTGGTGATTCCTCTCGCGCTTGTTAACGGTTTACATTATTGACCGGTAATCAAGCAATGTCTTTCCATGTTCGACTTCAGCGCAATTCTCACATGGATCGACTTGTACTTAGAGTGAAGATCGAACGAGTTTGAAGACCCCGGATCTAGTTTCATCCATCCGGGCTGCAATATACATTCAGGACATAAAGACATTTGTTATGTACATCATTGCAGCAGATGATCATCCTACTCAAAGGATGATAATTTTAGCAGAGAATTATCAGTCTACGATCAGACGATCGTCTGTTCTATGTACCAAAATGTATTTATAAAGCTGAGCATGGGAATGCCCGCCTCAGCTAGATCATGAAAACAAGATGAAAAATAATGTATTGTATTGTATTTTATTACAGAACACCTCTCAGCGATTGAATGAACTTCGGATCCTCTGGATAAAGCATTTCACCCGATAAACGACCTCATACTTTAGGGGGCAACTGTTATAGACATTTTTGTGCCTAACAGCATGAAGCATGAAATGTCAATAATCTAAGGGATCCAAAGTCCCTAAACATGTTGTTCTTACCCCTAGAGGAACAAGGTCAGCAAACCACAGCACTTCAGATCAGTTCTCCACCTGAAAACACTCAAAAACAAGCAATTTCAGGATCATGTCAACTGCTCCACTGAGCATCTGCGCTGAATGTCAACTGCTCCACTCTGTACCTGCGCTGAATGTCAAATCTAATGAAGGCTACCTGCGCTGGGCGAGATTGGCCAAGTGGCACAGTCATTCTGCAAGGTGTCAGGTGCCCAGGAAGCTTCTAAAATGACACTTGGATCAGCAAATTCGCCCTATGATGAGTAAGAGGTCCTTAAACTCCAAATGGAAGCTAGGATCTCCAAGTGGACTCAAGAACTGAAGTATAACTGAAGAGGGAGAGGACACAAGTCAGCTTCATGTCAGTCTCAAGCTGACTCATCCTTTCTCCAAATATCCTATATATAGAGCTCTCTCATGAGGTCTAAGGAGGCTGGAATTTTGTGAATGTAAGGAAGTGTTGTTGGTTTGAGTATAGAACTATTGGGTGATTGCTTTGAAGGAGGTGAAGAGGAGATTTCTTTCTGCTGGGAGGTGTTGCTGGATTGGGCCTCTTATGGTTGTAACACTCTCAGAACTTTACTTCTTCCATTAATAAAGCATTTGAGGTTCTTCTATATGCATGTATCTTAATGGTGTATTGATGCTTGTATATTTGATTTATTCTAATCCTTGAATCAATTATGGATGTATGCTTCTTGTAGTTTCCCTTTCTTGTGCTTTTGCAGGATCTTTGTGTAGCTGGGCCAGTGAAAGAGCAAGGAGCTGGGAGCAAGCGGCAAGGAGAGAAGACTGGATCAACACTAGCGAAAGACATCGGTTGGTGGATCTCTTTCTCCCCTATTTACTTTCATAAAGAAGAAATCTTAGATAGCTTTACTTTCAGTTGTTGCTGAGGTACTATCACCCTTAGAGTGGGATAGGGTCATTCCGTATTGGATACTTTTCCCTACAACATTTAGATGAAGCACTATAACCAACAAAGATGCCCCTTAGACTAGTAGGATCTAACTTCTTCCTTTTATCCTTGGGTACATGAATATAAATAGGACACCCAAATATATGAAGATGATCCACACTTGGCTTATTTCCTATAAATGCTTCTTCTAGAGTCATGTTGTTGAGGATCCTATGAGGACTTTAATTCTCCAAGTAAACAATTGTCATACATGCCTCACCCAAAAGGAATTGATGAATATCGTGATCGTGCAACATAGCCCTGACACATTCTTCAATAGTACAGTTCTATCTTTATACAACCCCATTTTGTTCAAGATTATAGGGAACAATGAGCTCCCTCTTGATTCTTGCTTCCTTGCAGAAAGCTATTAATTATTTGGAGGTGTATTCTCCACCATTATCTGACCTTATAATTTTGATCTTTCTCTCGGTTAGATTTTCCTCTTCATTCTTACACTCTTGAAACTTATCAAATACCTCATCCTTGTTCTTGAGAATGTATAGGCAAGTCTTCCTTGAGTAATCATCAATGATGTCAACTATGGGGGATGATTCACCATTTTTGGAGTAAAAGAGTAAAAATATTAAAAAATAATAAAACTACTTCTTCAACTCGTATTTTCAACTTATCTCCCTAAGGTTTTACTCAAATTTTGAGTGGGAGTACTCGTTGGATGCAAAATTTGATTCCTCATCCAAGGATTACCCAAGTTAAATACTTTTGATGGACCCTGCTACACGAAAAATGAGAAATACATGAAAAAAAAGCAATTACAATCATGTTTTTCATGTATTTCTCACTTTTGTATAGTAGGGTCCATCAAAAGTATGCAACATGGGTACTCCTTGGATGAGGAATAAAATTCTACATCCAACTGATGTTGACGCTCAAAATTTGAGTAAACCCATAGGGGAGATAAGTTGGAAAAAATAGTTTTTCCTTTTTTTTCCTTTAAAATTTGATGAGGTAATCTAATCTTATTTTATGATTTCCGTTGTTATTTTATAATTTCCTTAGGAGGACCATTTTAGACCTCAAAATTCCCCTAATGGATTCCCACCAAGATACTTAACTACCATAGGTCCACATACATCTTAGTGTATGAGATCCAAAATTTCTTTAGATCTAGTTTCACCACTTGCAAATGGTTGCTTCACATTCTTGCCTAGATCACATCCCTTATAGGTTCCTTCATGATCATCCTTTATTTCGGGGATTCCATTGACCATTTGACTCATATATGGAAAAATATTATAATGAAGGTGCTCGTACCTTCTATGCCAAAGTTTGAAAGCACTCACTTCTAGGTGAAGTAGGGCTTGAGTTAGAGGTGTATAGAGTTTATACAATGTTCCCTCACGAACCCCAATCACCCTTGCTTTATTAATACTAGATCCCTTATCCCAAACCAAAACCTTTCCATCAACAAAAGAAACTCTAATGTCATTATCCTCTAGAAAAGAAAGAGAATTTAGTATATTTTTCTTCAAACCTGGAACATATAAGATGTTGTTGACATGAATGATTCCACCTGCCTCGAGCTCCATCAATGTATACCCAATTCCTTTCAATGGATATCACTTGTTGTCTCCAATTTTGATAGAGTGAGATGAGATTCTCTTATATAGGGTTTGGAGTTGATTGCATTCTCATGTCATAGCTCTGGAGGCACCACTGTCAATAACCTATTCTCGTCCTTGAATGTGTCGAATAAAGTAGAGAATAAACTTCCATCTACTACTTCATTTGCAAGCTTGGAGATGATCTTTGATAGATACCTCTTGATACATGTATCAATATTTCCAAGAATATTTTAACCCACCCTTATAAACCTTGACATAGTACCAACAAAGATGTGATCTTCAGTCTCCTTTTTGCACCTTAGCTCGAATACCATGTTGGAAAATATGGAGACTTGTATATTATAAAATATTTTCCTTAGCTTGATATTTACTTGTGATGTTATATGTTATTTATTACTTATTTAAATTTTTTCATCAAGAAATTACCAAAAATAAGAAGATCATAAAGAGACAAAGTACACAAGATATAGGCTCCAAGCCAGGGAAAAACCACTCTAAGGGGAAAACCCGAAAATTGCTTCTCTTCTTCTTTAGAATCTACTTACAAAAGAGACTTCCAAGAGCCAAAGACCTAAGCAAACAAACCCTCCAAGACCCAATTCAGCCCCCAGCAAGATCTTCCTTGAGACAGCTTCCAATACTTCAATACTACTAGATTGTTAATGCAACTTCGATCCCAGCTACAAAATTTCAACCCTACAACTGCTTCAAAATTTCAGCTTCTTGTAGCTAACAGCTTCACAAACCCTAGCAAGATAGAGAGAGAAATATAACCCTTGAAAAAATTAAACTTATACTCCTCTTCTTCCTCCTCCATATACTCTTATTCACCCTCATTATTGCAGAATGAACTATCTTGAGATGAGTGTCCAAATGAGGCCGAGCTCCCTTCAATTTATAACCTTTATTGAGGGTAGAATAGCCTTCCCTTATGCCTACTTGTCCTTGCTCTTAGGACGGCTTGGTCTTGGGCTTATCCATGGATTTTGCATGATAATAAATATTTTTCTTCATTACAATGAGTATGAATAGGACTATGACACATGACCAATATTATTCTTTATCCTAGAAAGACCTAAAATCACGAAGAACGCACTTTTGACTCAAACTTTAGTATGAAACACATACTCCAAAATAAAATATAATTTCTCTTTATTTCGTTATTCTTTCTTTATAAATAATATATAATGTCATGATTACAATTTCATCATAATGAAGATTGAACCTATTTATAATTTTCAACACCTTGCAAGTTTCTCATCAAGTATTTTTTCTCATATTGTAGTTTCTTATAATTATGTTTTCTCCATTTTTAGGGACTACCCCGCTTAGCTTGTCTAGGAGAGAGATTAAACGAAGTGAGTAGGGATCAGAGTGACAGCCCCTACTATGAGCATTGCGCCTTAGCTGTACACTTTAGATGACAACATTTTTTGGTGTTGTTGTCAGGGATAGAGTTTTATTGTTCCTATTCTTTGATTAACTTTCAGTTCTAGCATCTTGATTTTCTAGAGTTAGATTTTTGTTTGAGTGATGACTCCACTTAGTCCACCTTTCATAAGAGCATATACCAGAAGGCATCCAAGTAGCCTAGTTAATCCTACTCCAAATCTTGAAAAGGCCTTCGAAGTTCAATTAAACAAGCTCACTTTTATTAAACTTCTTGTTTATCTTGGATAGGAATCTCTCTATGATATCCATTCACTTTTTCCTGACCCTGTTGAACATGACATCATGGACTTGTTTTCCCCTTGTAACATTGCTAACATTCAATGTTATGTGCATGATCTCCCAAATAATGGTCTTGACAGGTTGCCTTCTTTCCAAGGCAATAATGTGATTACTGCTAAAGCTCATCTTAACACTTTTAGCTCATGGATGGGTAAATTTGCTAGAGACGCTAACTATAATCAAGAAGAGAATGCTTTGGATTGGGAACTGAAAACCCTGATAATCCGTTTAATTCAATGTAATCAATTCTTAATGCTTTTAAGTATAAATATGGAGATAAAAGGGAAGAATGGAATCTACTTAGAGCTATTAGCACCAGAAAGAAGAATGAAAATGAGGTTGTGGAAGAGTTTAATAAAAAGTTTAATGGAATTGTAAGATATTTGTCTCAAGATTATAAGCCTCCTGACAAGTCTCTTTTGGAATTTTATATTGATGCATTTAATGATGATACTACTTATGACCTAAGACATTCTAAAACTAATGATTATAAGGTTTCCCAAACCTTAGCTGAAGAAATGGAAGCATGTAGAAAAGTGTCTAATAAATTTGAGGTTCTGTGTTTTGAAATGGGTCCAAGTAAGTCTCATGAATCTAAAGGAAAAGAAATTAAAGAAGCCGATAATGATCCTATTAAAAAATTGATGAAAATAATTAAGAATACGGAACTCAATCAAGTGCATCTAATGTCAAATCATGAAAAGGAATTGAGTGCGGTGGAGAGTAATTATTCTAATCATATTACAGCTCTTCAGAATTGTATAACTAATTTGGAGAGGCATTAATTTGGAGAAATTCAAGCTAGAAGTCTTTGAGAAGTCATGCAACAGTTATCCCTTAAATTAAGTATATTATCCCATAATTAAGGAGATAAGGATGAGTTGTATTTGAGTTGTAATTAGTTAGCTCAATTAACTAAGTTAAGTCTAGTTAAATTAGTTCCAAACAGTTTGAGGAACTAATTGTGAGTTCAGTTAGTTAATGCATGCATGCATCAAACTAGTGTACTCCAGATAACTAAATATTCTCTCATCGATAACTCATGCATGTCAATTCAGATAAAGACCCAGTTGAGATTAAAGATAGTGATAGTGTACTATTAGTTGCAAGAATTTTCCTATAAGGAAAACTCTTGCATGCAGAAGGAATTCATTCCTTGAGATTTGCGTAGTTTTACAGTGTGTTGTAGTGTTTGAGATCAGTGTCACACAAGGTCACAGCTGGATCACCCAGGGAAAACTTTGCAAGGAAATAGGAGGCTTGGAGGGTAGAGGAGAAGACATATGAGCAGTCTGTTCTGTCTATGAGCAGAGTGAGGGATTGTACTGAGAGCTGGATAGCCGTGAGAGCTAAAGTTGTGTGTAATCCTGAGATATTTCCACTTGTATGATAATACAGATAGCGAGGTTTCAGCTGAGGCTTTCCCAGAGTATTCTTTTGTGTTTCATGTGTATTGATTCTTCTTCTCTGTTATATGTGTTCTGCTTGATCTTTCTCAAATCTATTAAGCTTCCGCAAGTTTGATTGTAGAAGTAGATTAAGTATTTTAGTTTAGTTATATTTCATAATCAGGTTAATCTACAGTCATAATTTCTACATGGTATCAGAGCAAAGGTGATCGAAGTTGTGAATAATACTAAGGGAAATTCGAAGTTTGAAGTTCTTGGTTGCAGGTGCAAAATCGAATTCTTATCATACTTCAAAGTTCACCAATGGCATTCAATGGCTTGAGACTCTAGTATGCTCTGGATGGCAGCTCGAATTACATAGCAAGGAAAGATCGCATGGAAGCGGTATTAGAAGACAATGGTTTGAAGGATTTCATTGATTAAGAAATCCCCAAGCCAGCTGCAACTAATGCACAAGAATTGGCTGAATGGAAGAAGTGTGTGGCAAAGGTGAGATGGATTCTTCTGGAGGGAGTTCGAGACCATATTGTCTCGAGTCTCCATGGGAAGGATACTCCATTTTTAATATGGAAGACATTGAAGGACCTATACCAGAACAGTAGCAACCAGAGGAAATTGGCGCTCAAGGATAAGCTTCGAAGAATCAATATGGAGAAGGGCGACACTATTTCCAAATACCTGAACAAGCTCACCACCTGTAGAGAAGAGCTTAGTAGTGTGGGAATAACTACTGCCGATGATGATATGGTGAGCCTTGCTCTCCTCGGCCTTCCAAAGAGCTAGAATAGCTACCAGGACTTTGTGAATGGAAGAGAGAAACTGCTGGATTGGGAATGACTATGGTCGGATCTAATGTAGGAGGAGATCAGAAGGAACACAAGAGATGGTTCTTCATCTAAGCATGATGATGAAGAAAATCTGGCCTTAGCAAGTAAGGCAAGGAAAGGGAAAGGGAAGGCTTCCCATTCCAAATCGAATTCTTCTCATGGAGGGAAGAAGATTGACAAATCTAAAGTGAGATGCTTTAATTTTCATGAGATGGTCCATTATGCAACTAATTTCCCATTGAATAAATCCAATAAGGGATCCTCGAAAGGATCAGAAGGTGAGGCATTAGCCTCTCAGTTCAAATTGGATTTTACCCTCATTGCATGCATGGTTTCATTGATGGTGGGTTGTGTTTGGTATCTTGACAGTGGAGCCTCATTCCACATGACCGACAATAAAAGTTTATTCAGTACCTTGGAGGAGAAAGACCTCAAGATGCGCATAGAGATGGGTGACGACGGAAAGTACAGTGTTTCAGGAGTGGGCACAGTTGCTTTTTAAAGGGAGCATGGATCTCCTCTCACCTTGATAGATGTGAAGTATGTGCCTGGACTGAAGAAGAACTTGGTATCGGTCGCGATGTTGGAGGACAAAGGCTACGATGTTGTCTTTAGTAAAGGAAAGGTGTTCCTGAGACACATAGCCACGGGTCAGACCAAGAGGATTGGGATTCGAGTGAAGAATCTCTATAAACTAGAGGTGGATGATTGTGCTGCATTGAGTTTGAAAGAAGAATTGGTGCAAATCCAAGACATTGGCGAGTTATGGCATAGGCGGTTGGGCCATTTGCATCATGGGGCCTTAAAGATAACACAGCCGATCTCTACCAGACTTCCCAAAGGTAAACTTGAGCAAGTGGACACATGCAAAGGTTGTACCTTGGGAAAGTACGCCAAGTCTTCCTTTCATGATCGAGACAGACGAGCTGAAGAAATCTTAGAGCGAGTTCACATTGATTTGTGTGGACCATTCTCAACAGCATCCACTGCGAAGCAAATGTATTATTTGATTTTCATTGATGATTTTTCTCTTAAATTCTAGATTTATTTCATGCAGAAGAAGGACCAAACCTTCTCAAAGTTTTGTGAGTTCAGAGCTTTGGTTGAGAAAGAGTCAGGGAAGAAGATCAAAGCCTTGAGAAGCGACAATGGTGGAGAGTATGTCTCTCAAGAATTTAAGGACTTCTATGTAGCGGAAGGAATTAAACAGGAGTTGATGGCACCTCATAACCCACAACAAAATGGGGTGGTTGAGAGGAAGAACAGAACGATTGTGGGGGAAACTCGGGCAATGCTGCATAACTAAGGCCTACCACTTCATTTGTGGGTTGAGGCATGCAACACAGTGGTTTATTTGCATAATAGAAGCCTGCATCGCATACTTGGGATGAAAACACTAGAGGAAGCTTTCTCCGGTAAGAGACCAGATGTGGATCACTTTAGGATCTTTGGGTCATCGGTATATTGCCATGTGACCAAGGATGCTCGGAAGAAACTCGAGCCAAAAGCTGAGTTGGGGATACTTGTGTGGTACACTGATACACCCCACAACTATCGGGTGTACTTGCCTACCAGTTGGAGGATAGTGGTTCGCAGAGATCTCAAGTTTGATGAGCAGAAGGCCATGCAACTTTCCCTTGAGAGGGAGCTCCAACTACAGGTTGTGGAAGAACTGTTGGTTCCTAAGGAGGAGGAGCCTCAGACTGATGCAGAGCAGCCACATGCAGAGGTTCTAGGAGTGGAGACATCCACTCAAGCAGAGTCTTCTAGAGAGGGATGGAAGCGCATAAGAGAAGCTAACAGATTATTGTCGAATGCAAGAGAGAATGTGGGAGAACCATCTTCTCAGCGCAGACAGAGGAGGTCACCTGAGAGGTACACAGGTTACATGGCCCTTCTTGGGGAAGGTGTTGAGACCAAGCCATCTTCCTTTGAGGATGCAATGCAACAACCAATTTGGGTTGATGCTATGGTGGAGGAGTATGACTCCATAGTTCGGAACAGTGTTTGGGACGTGGTTCCAAGACTGAAGAACAAGTCATTTTTGAGTTCCCGTTGGCTTTACAAGGTAAAGCAAGCTGCTGATGGTAGTGTGGAAAAGCATAAGGTAAGATTTGTTGCCCGTGGCTTTTCACAAGTCGAGGGGATCGACTATGATGAGACTTTTGCTCCTGTCGTAAGGTACTCATCTATCAGATCGATGTTGGCACTATCAGCGCAAATGGGTTGGAAGATCCATCAGATGGATGTGAAGACTGCATTCCTCAATGGCAAGATTGAGGAAGAGGCATACAAAGAGTAGGCGAAAGGTTTTGAGACCTTCTATTGTGAGTCACATGTGTGTCAACTCAAGACAGCTTTGTACGGGCTGAAGCAAGCACCTCATGCTTGGAACACCAGGATCGACAACTACTTCACCGGGTTGGGCTTCACAAAGAATGAAGCGGATGCCAACCTGTACCACATCATGGTGGAAGGTAAGCAGTTGATCATTGTAATTTATGTTGATGATCTCATATTGACAGGTGATGATCAGTTGATCATGTCTTGCAAGGAGGACCTTGCAAGAGAATTCGAGATGAGATACATGGGTCTCATGCACTACTTCCTTGGCATGGAAGTGTGGCAGAAGGATGGAGAGTATTTTTGTCTCAGGGCAAGTATGCCAATGAGATATTCAGGAGATTCCACATGGAGAAGTGCAAGCCCATGTATCGACAGCTTGTGCGTTCACTGATGTATTTAGTGAACACACAACCAGATTTGTGCTATGCGGTGAACCAGCCGAGTCAAGCAATGGTTCAGCCTACCAAGATGTTTTGGAAGGCAGCTAAGCATCTTTTGAGATACCTTAGAGGCACATATCAATATGGATTATGGTACATATGGATAGAGGGAGTGAAGCTACAAGGTTTCATTGATGCAGATTGGGTAGGGAGTCCATTAGATCCGAAGAGCACATCAGGAGGACTTTTCAACCTTGGGTCAGCTGCAGTTTCTTGGTACAGCAGGAAATAGAGGTCAGTTCCACTCAGCTCAGCAGAGGCTGAATACATGGCTGCAATTCAGGCAGCATGTGAGGCCATCTCGATGCAGAAAATTCTAGTTGGTTTGTTTGATCAGAGGAAGGATCCAACTATGATCTATTGTGATAATCAGAGTTGTATCAAACTCTCTGAGAATCCAGTATTTCATGATCAGTCCAAGCACATCGACATCTGGTATCATCATCTCAGAGACTGTGTGGCAAAGAGGATCATGTTCTTGCAGTATATTTCGACCGAGCAAGATGTTGACATTTTGACTAAGGCATTGTTAAAGTGTAAATTCGAGTTCCATAGAGATAGAATCGGGGTGGCAAATAATCCCTTTCTTGTTGAGAGGGAGTGTTGAAATGTGGCAACAAGAATATTCCAATTTTAATTTGCCCTTGAATTAAAATTAGAATTTAGTCTCACCAGCTACTTGAAAAATAATTAATTAATTCATCTTGAGTTAATTAGTTGGAGAAGTTCAAGCTAGAAGTCTTTGTGAAGTCATGCAACAGTTATCCCTTAAATTAAGGATATTATCCCTTAATTAAGGAAATAAGGATGAGTTTTATTTGAGTTGTAATTAGTTAGCTCAGTTTACTGAGTTAAGTCCAGTTAAATTAGTTCCAAACAGTTTGAGGAACTAATTGCGAGTTCAGTTAGTTAATGCATGCATGCATCAAACTAGTGTACTCCAAATAACTGAAAATTCTCTCATCGATAACTCATGCATGTCAGTTCAGACAAAGACCCAGTTGAGATTAAAGACAGGGACAGTGTACTATCAGTTGCAAGAATTTTCCTATAAGGAAAACTCTTGCATGCAGAAGGAATTCATTCCTTGAGATTTGCGCAGTTTTATAGTGTGTTGGAGTAGTGTGTGAGATCAATGTCACACAAGGTTACAGTTGGATCACCCAGGGAAAACTTCGCAAGGAAATAGGAGGCTTGGAGGGTAGAGGAGAAGACATATGAGCAGTCTATTCTGTTTATGAGCAGAGTGAGGGATTGTACTGAGATCTAGATAGATGTGAGAGCTAAATCTATGTGTAATCCTAAGATATTTCCACTTGTATGATAATACAAATAGCGGGGTTTCAGCTGAGGCTTTCCCCAGAGTATTCTTATGTGTTTCATGTGCATTGATTCTTCTTCTCTGTTATATGTGTTCCGCTTGATCTTGCTCAAATCTATTAAGCTTCCGCAAGTTTGATTGTAGAAGTAGATTAAGTATTTTGCTTTAGTTATATTGCATAATCAGGTTAATCTACAGTCATAATTTCTACAGAATCTATTTGCGTTGTTGTGAAAGGAATCCTAATAGAGTACCAGGAACAAGTAATCAAATAAACATTTTTGGTCAAGAATATCACTTGTCTATAAAGGATTGGATGGAGGTTGTAGAAAATAGTCACGTTAAAACACTCTAATATTCGTATAGTGTGAATAATTTTAGTGATGAAAAGGATATGATCACTGAGTTGTATGGTGAGAAAATGTCTCCAGAGAAAATCTTGGAAATTGTAAAAGATAACATATTAACTTAACAATGAGAGGATAAGAAACAAAGTGATAATCAGATTGCATCTAAGACTTATAATTGTGGTCTTGGTATTGATTGGGGAGGATGGTTAAATAATGCAAATATTCCTATTCCAGTATATGAACTTATGAAGATCCCATCTAAGAGGGAAAATTTGTTAATTCCATTAAAGTCAATCAAAAGGAAATTGTTGTTGTATATGATGATGAACTAGAAGATGAAGATATTAAATTGAAGAATATGAATTGTTATATGACGAATGAGTATCATCATCCATTCTTCATGTCTTTGATGGTTAATGATCCCCTTATACATAATTGTATGCTAGATTCAAGAGCTTCAGTTAATGTTATGACCAAGAAAGTCATTGAACAACTAAACTTAAGGATATCAAGGCCTTATCGCAACATTTTCTCCATGGACTCAAAAAGGATTGAATTATTCGGCTTAATCAAATATTTACAAGTTTTTCTAGTGGCATATCCTAACAGAATGATTACAATGAATATTGTGGTAATAGATGTGCCTGATGCATGGGGCATTATTCTATCTAGGAAATTTGCATCTTACCTTGGAGGGTGTATTTAGTTGGACTTATCTTATTTTGGCATTCCTTCAGCATATGGTGGTATGGTCAAACTCTATAGTTAACTTGAGAAAATATATCACGTCGAAGATCCCAGAAAACCAAACACGACTATAAGTGGATCATCCATACAAGATAGTGATGTGGTATTGAAAAATTTCCTGGAACCAGTGGCAGTACAAACTCAAACTAAATAAGTTTGGCATAGCACAGAAAGCTTGGATCGTCCGTCAGAGAATTTTCCAAAAAATATCTAAGGGTTGACCACAATTGCATCATCATCACCATGACTAACTAGAAAGAAAAATAAAAAGCATAAAACATAGAGGATATAAAAGATAGATCTTTAGTGGTAAGCAGTGTTAAAACTCAGCGGAGATAAATCTGATGGCCTCATATAGCACAGCACTGAGATAATTCATCATTCTAAGATGATCATAATTTCACATGGCACATCATAAAAAAAAACCATGTGTTTTCCTGTCAGTAGGCGGGTTCTCAAATGGACTTCACTAAATGCATCCATTAGAGAAATTTTGAGGTCTAAAATGGGCCTCACAACAAAAATGTAGAACCAAAATCAAATTTATAAGAACCAATAGCATTCAAGATGATGATGTCAACCATGGAGGATGATTCATCATTTTTGAAGTAAAAAGGTAAAAATATTAAAAAATAAAAAGACTACTTCTTCAACTCGAATTTTCATCTTATCTCCCTGCGGTTTTACTCAAATTTCGAGCGGGAGCACTCAGTGGATGTGGAATTTAATTAATCATTGAAAGTATGAAACATGGGTACTCCTTAGATGAGGAATTAAATTATGCATCCAACAAGTGCTCCCACTCAAAATTTGAGTAAAACTATAGGGAGATAAGTTGAAAAAGTAGTTTTTTATTTTTCCCTCTAAAATTTGATGATGTAAACTAATCTTATTTTCTTATTTCTACTATTATTTTATAATATTCCTTAGGAGGCCCATTTCAGACCTCAAAATTTATCTTATGTTATGCCATAAGGCATCTTTTGTATTGTATTTCTAACCCTTCTCCTTGTCATTTCAGTTATTAGAGTAGACATAGATTAGATTTTATTTATTCTCTTAGGATAAATGTGCAGTTCCTGTTAGTAGAAAAGTTTTTATTTACAGAGATTCTGTTTCATGTACTAAATGTTATAGGATGGTGTTTGGATTATATTTCAATGGACATTATTGATATAAGATTGTGTGTTGTTTGGATGTAGATTATGGATTCTCACAGTCCTTCAATGAAGTAACATTTCCACAACTATAGAAATATGTTGACCTCTCTGTGTCAACTATGCTATAAGAAGTAAACATTTTTTCAAAGCATTCCATCATGTTCAAGAAGTAAGACATCTAGATATCATCATCATCTTTTAGAAATTTGTCAAAATTGTAATTCCAAATTATGCAACTCTGTGTGGCGACTATAAAAATGATTCTAGTATGACTATAAAGCCATGTAAAAACATCTAGGTAAGCCTTTGATTCTTAGCAAAGAGTTTCAATCTAGGGATTTTTTTACCCTTCTCCAATTATTTGTGTTTTCTAACCCAAATAATTAGCAGAGTTCTTCTACCAGACATATCTCAAAGCTATAGTGGGGCTCAATGGTAAGGTCTTAGGTGTAGTCCTAGTATTATTAAGTCTATGTAAATTCTCATACTAGATCATTTGTCATGTGTCACATAATTTGGTTCTGTCTAGAGGTCATGTTTTAATTGTAAAATTTCCCCTTCTGTATGGGATGTTTATGTAATACTTGATGTAAAAAGTGTTGTCTAGGAATATTTTAGGTGGATGATTAATCATAATTATAGATCATCGCCTAAATATTTTTTAGACCCACTTGGAGGGTAAAAATATGTTTAATCCCCTCTAGAGTCATTTAATTAATTTTCCAAAAAAATATGGCAAAGAAATACCTAGAAACTAGTCAAAAAATAAAAATGAGAGAAAATAAAATCCTCTCCAAGTGGAAAAACAATTTCTTAGAGAAAGTGGAATTCTCGGGGAAGATTAAATTTGAAGGACTCATTTCCAAGGCAGAAAAATCTCACAAAAAATTCCTTGCACTAGAAAAATATTTTTTCAAGCAATTTTTTGGGTCTAGGTTATTAAAATAAATGGGGGAATTTCAAGGAAAGAAATTGGAAAATATTTTTGATGCCCTTTATCAAATGTAAAAACCAATTTTTGAAGAGAAATCAAACCTTTGGACCATGATGGTTAGGTCAAGGAGGATTTTTCAAGGAAAAAAATTGGAAATTTTATTTTTTAAACTAGGATCAGAGCCTTCATCAATGAATTCAAATTTTTTCTTCCAAATCAAGGATAGGATTAAATTTTTTCATGGATAAAGCATCAAATAGTTGTTATTCTCCAAGATAAAGTCAAATTTGTGCACTTCCTTGGACCTAGCCATTTTCCATTTGGAGGGGAATCTAGATCTCTCATTTTTCTATAAATTGAACCTAAGGCTCCTCATTGTAAACATCTTTGGATGGTGTGATTGTCTCTGGAAGCTCTATAATATTTTTTCATTAATAAAAGAAAAACTCATTGGGGGTAACGTTGTAGTGTATTTATTCATTTTTAAGGTAATTTTGTTTTGATCTATGCTTATTGTTCTACTGAATATTTAATGTTGTTATTTCCACATGCCTTTGGGATTTATTAGTGTATAGTTACCTTGTAGTATTATTTGGGTTGAGTAATCATTGTTGATTAGGAAAATATAGTGTATTTTAGTTGAATCCTTAGACTCCCCTTTCCCTTTGTGAATCAATTCCATGTGGATCTAACAAATATTTTGAGTGTTTGTAGAAATATTTGGTGAATCAGATTTCAAGTACTTGGGGAAGTTTTAGTTGAACCAACCAACTACGTGAAGCATGAAGGCTAAGAAAATATAGTGGGTTCACTCAAAGACTCATAATAAGAATAATTTTGAAGGGGGTTTCCTACCATTTACTCCAAAAGAAAAAAAAATATTTAAATTCATTTACTCTTCCATTTATTGTGTTATTGATGAATAGATCTGCTAATTAGAGCTATAAATAATTGCGAGTATTGTAGATAAATTGTAAATAAACCCTCTACTTTTTCATATATTTTCAATTTATTTTCTTATATTTGGGGTTTTCTAATGTGGGTTTTACAAATCTGAAGTAGAGTTTAGGAATTTTTTTTTTTTGGCAGGTACCTTAGGCCATCAATCTCACAAAGTGATTAAACCTTGAAGGACACAACACTCTCCTAGCCTAGCAGCTAAGACTTGAGTGAAATATTCATCCATCAAAGGCAGCGTTACGCCTCTAATCAGGGTCGCAGGGATTTTAGGCCTTTCTAAGGTTCGATCTGCAACTTGGGAGGCCTCATGCATCAAGTTAAAAAAAAATTAAGGATATTTCTAGACCAAGAAGCCATAATTATCATTACAAATTTGATTTGTAGCAAGGGTTTCACATTTTAATTATTTTTTGCATTGATTTCTCTATTTTCTCTGAAAATTTGACTTGGGTTGATTTTTTTTGTAGGCATATAGACTAATTATTGGGGTTTGATCTAATTACAAGCCTTGTTTTGGTTGTCTGGTATCCTTATATATTATTCTAGGTCTAGTTCCAGGCCTGTATAGGCTTATTCTCCCTAGTCGCAGGCCTATTTGGGTCTCTTTGGTTTCTTTCTGATTAAATGCTCACCCTTAGTGTAATTTTACAAGTCTAACCCATCGTTTGCAAGAATGTTTGTCACTAGTTTTTGGCTAGAAGTTATCCATATTGGGTCTGATTGTTTGGAGACCATATTGAGGGATGGTTACATGGCTTAGGGGCTTCATTTAGCCTAGCTATGAGCCTTTTAGAATTATGCTCCTGGCTCATTTATTTTAAATACTAATGCTTGGTAATCTCATGGGTACTGCTTCATTCATTTTGGGAATTTTTTTTACTTGTTTTTGGCTAGGGATTTTCCCTTGGGGCCTTGTCTCGGCATATCAATTTTCTAAAGGGGAAGCTTCTGTTAGATTCCTATACTAATAGGTTTCATTTTTCATGATTGACAGTGGAAGTGCCAAATATGTTCATCTTTTCATGCTGCAAAGAGGGTATGCCCTAAAAGAATTATCAAAGGGAAAAAAGAGTAAATTGGTCAGAAAAAATGATAAAAATGAACCCCAAAGAATGACCAGGAAGGTGGCTAGCCAAGATGCCACTTCTAGCTTGATGGATGGCCCAACAGCTCAATCTGGACCATGCCATGTTTAAATTGAGGTTGTAGAATAGTGAAGCAATATCTGTCCAAAGAGTTCAAGCTTGGCAGAAGACTAGCTAGGTAGAGAAATTAAGGAGCCCAACTGCTTAATCTGGGCCCTTACAAGAGATAAGGGTAGATTTAGATAGGAGGGCAGTCAAAAAAAAAGAGGATAATCAGGGTTTGCAAGGCTAAGTGCACCCATTCAAAGAGAAGAAAAAATGTTAGGCATATTAGGCTGGGTAGGTAGTTTGAGGTTGCAGAAGTAAGGTTGGATCACCTGATGTGTTATCAATCATATCTTATCTCATCAATGAAAGAAAGGTCAAAGCAGTTGTCTAAATGGCAGAACTATGGAAGCATGTCTAACTCCCCTCACTCCCCCTAAAAAGTTTCTCACTAACATCCCCTTGAGGACTTTGGGATCTGCCCAACCAGTCCTACTTGCACTTCATCCTTGAGAAAATCAAGTCAAGTTTTGGCTTTCCTCAATGAAGAGAAGCCACATTTCTTGTGGAAAAGTCATTTCTCCATATTCCATTCATCCCTATGTCTAAGTTTCAGTTCACAAGCTTAGCCTCTCCCCTACACTTCACCTCACAAACCCATATTGACTCTTAACTCTATTGTATAGCTCCCTAGCTACTTCCCCACCCCTATTTTCTACAAAAAACTATATAAAATTCCAAAAAACATATTAACTATCCCACCCTATAGCATTATAGCTATGTAACATAGTTTTGGGAGATATTAGTCCATTTGGGGCTATTATGAACCCTTCCGCGTCCTAACCCTGGAATTAATCTAACCTCTGGTTAGGTTAATAACCTATACCTAATCCCCCACCCATCTAAACCTTACAATTCTGCCCCTCCGCAGTCAAATTCCCAATGTTTAATGCTTAATGTTTTAAATTAAACATTAAATTATCTTTCCCCGCATTAACCCAACCCACAAAAACCCACATAAATCAAAGTTTTGACCCCCCATGGCGCAATATTATTTTATATATACGGGAGGGACCCGCTCCAAAGCTGCACGCCACCCCAATCGCCCCGCCAGCCGTCCGTTCCCCAGCACTCCAGATCCAACGGTGGGCGGGCGTTTTCAGCCCCCAATCCGCCAGAGGTTAACGTCCGGGGGATGGGCGGTTTCCCTGCCGTACCCCCACCACGTGTCGACCGCCCGGCGTGTTCGGAGGCCCCTCCCCCAATACCGCCTGTGCTCAAAGGTGGTGCGGGGAAAACCAGATACCACCCTCCGTCCCCTGACGTCAACAATCACGTCAACTGTGACGTCACCACCGCGTCCCCGCCGCTGCCCCACGTCACTTGCCACTTCGTCCGCCTGCGTCCACGCTTTGCCACCATGTCACTACCACGTCTTCATCCGAGTCAGCGTCCACGTCACCCTGTCGTACCCGGGACCCGCCGATGACATCATGCTGACGTCATCGCGGAAAAGCGCCAAAAGCGCAAATATGTCAAATTTTTTATAAAAACGCGCATTTTCAACCATTTTATGTCATTTTCATCATCGTATTGGAACGTTGTGCACACTCTTCCATGTCATTTTACCTCCAGAATTCAAATTCGAACAATTGAAGCCGCAGCCGCCTGCAGATTCACAACCGTTGTTCGCCACCATACCAGCTCGACCACCCTCGGCGACTAAAAACCAGGTATTTGCCAAATTCCATCTGTTCACTCATGTTCTTCCCATTTTCTCCATTTTACTCGCTCAATTACCTGCAATTTCCCAAGTTAATGACTCTGCCCCACCTCAATGCTGCCTAATTTCACTGATACACCCCCTGTTTAAAAGGAACCCGGCAAACCCCTGACCATTCGCAATTTCACTGTGCCAAACCATATTAAGGCTCGGCTTCCCGATAAAATTCGCCAACATCTCGGCATTGTTCCCTTTTGCCGCATTCCACTACAGAAACCTCAGTCAATTGGGCTTAGAGTTATTTCCTTTCCCCTTTGCACTTTGCCCACTGTCTTTGAATCCAGACAATTCATTAAGGAGAAGGAAAAACTGGTCTAAAACTCTGCAAATTGTCCTTTTTATCATAATCACAAACAAGTGGAGACCATTGCCTCATCTAACCTCAATCTCCAGTTCCTCTGCTATTCCTCACAAGCAAGTTTTTTCAACCAGTTGCTGCCTTAATCTTTATTCCAAGCACAAATACATCAAAAAGTTTTATAATGGCTACTCCATCAGCTCTTAGTGTCACTCCTATGAATCCACCAAACAGAGAGCTCGAAGCCATGCCTCTTGCTGATAAGGATTACCTCATTCAAGATCTAGTTGGGGACAGAAATCACTTGCAGACCTTCTGCCAGTTGAGAAACAACTTTCTAAACAACTGTGACATGTATGGTATATGGGAGTCCAATTTTCCTTATTACTTCCTTCCCTCTGTCAATATTTTTCCTGAGATCATCCACTTATGTGCTGAGAACTATGAGCCAACTCAGAGAGCTGTTAAGTCTCCATCTGGGAGCATACTTTTTCATATCACTCCTCACTCCATCAACTAGATGCTTAACTTCAAACAGACTCAGCTATTGTTTCCCTTCTCCATGAACTATTTGCTGGATGCAGGCTCCAAGCTCTCCAGCTCTGAAATTGAAAAAATTACCAAGACATTCATGAGGGCAGACTGCCAACCTACAGGACCACCTCCATTCCTTTATGTCCATTTCAATGAGGTGGGCAAACTGCTAGTTGATATGATCTCTTATGTGCTGGGTTTTAAAACAAGTGAGCACATTGATGAAACAGTGTTGGTGTTATTATCTGCATATAGTCCAGGACAGCCCCCTGCTTACAAGTATAACTATGCCAAGTTCATAGCCAATAAAATACATGATCAGCTAGTGAAACTAGATAGGGAGGGAGTATTCAAATATTCATCATATATCTACCATTTGTTCATGTATTACCAGTCTGAATGCTTCCAATGCCCCATCAAGAAGTTGGATTCTAAGGGTGAAAGGAGGTCTGTCATCTTTTGGTCATCAGTTTTCCATGAGGTTCAAAACTCTCCATTTTCCTACTATGAGTTCATTGACCAATTTGTATACCCAATCTCTTGTCTCCTAATGAGATCCCCTCCTCCTAGATTGTCATATGACATACAAAAGACCTTACAGCTGTCCAAGAGTTATAAAATAGGTGATTGGTACCTATATCAAAATCACACTGTCATTAGAATCTATGGCTGTGAGCTCTGTCCTTACAGGCTCCCAAGATATGTACCAATGAGACTGTTTGCCTTGGAGTACTATAGGCAACTCATTAATTCTGATCTTACTCATTTTCATAGTGCCAAAAAGAAAGCTCACCTGAAATTCAAAGACCATCTAGGCCCCTTCATTATGAACAAGAAAGAAGGTTGGCAAGATGTTGATCAAATTTTGAGGGACAAATATAAGTTAAAGAGGAGCTTCTGGTGGGTCCCTTATGACCCGGAGGGTTTTATCAGTGCCAGAAGAGTTAAATATAGGCTGCTGGCCTATGACCATTGTAAATTTCCACAAATTGAACAATATGCCAACCAAGATGAGTGGCTGCAAGGCACATTAGTTAAGGAGTTGACTCAAGAGGAACTATTGGAGAATAATGTCAAGGATTTAGAAAAAACTCTTGACTTGGATTATTTGCAGCAGGTAACATTCAAGTTGCCACATCAAATTGGAGAAGGCACATCTGCTGCTGCAGCCACACAAGCCACCCAGGGACCATCTACATCAGCAACAAGTACAGCAAAAGGGAAAGAAGTAATGGATGCAGAGAAAGAAGTGATCACAGAGCAGCCTGCCACTTCAATGGAGCAACCTCAAGGATAGGCTCCTCCACAGCAAACAGAGGCACCACAAGTGCCTGCTTTACAGACTCCTGCCCATGAGGAAAGAGGCAGAAAACGAGACCGAGAAGACTCCACACCTGCTAGTGGGTCTACACAGCAGCCCGAAGCCAAGAGGCAAAAGGTTGATTCTCCAATTGAGGAGGAAGTCAGTGAGGAAATCCTTGGAAGTCCAAGGAGAGACAGAGAAGGGAGTCAACAAACAGCTACAAGCTCTTTCCAACAAGAGCAAGACAGACAGCATGGCATGGAGGTGTCTTCCTCCACACAGCAAAGTAAGAGGCCAGCTAGCATCAAGGCCACCTTTAAAGAAATTAAGGCTCAAAATGAAATATTAAGAGTACAATTGTATGACCAATTTCTTAAGGCAACACCTACCAAGCAGGAAAGGTTGATGGCAGCATATGACATCAAAGAAGAAAAGATGATTCTCAGCCACTTTAAGCCCAAGGTTCAGCAGCCTCAGACAGCTGCAGACTATGTCAAGACAAGGTTAGAGGTCCTGGCCAAGGACATTCACCCCATGGATCAAATAGAGTTACATAAGCAAGCAGGGGAAATGGTCTATGCCACACTTGCAGACAAGGCCACATTGGCCCATGAATTGAAGGAATCTCTGAAGAACACCAATACTCAGCTTGATTTAGAAAGAATGTCCTCCACAGCCAAAGACAACAGAATTAAAACATTGGAGGACATTATTGTGGACCTGGGGCATGATCCTAAGAATCCCAAAGCTATCAAGGCCCTAATGAAGAAAAAGGAGGATGATATTGCTGCTCTGAAAAAGCAAATGAGGCTCTCCTCTACTATGCACCCACAAACAGGAGAACTAGTTCAAGAGAAAGAAGCTAAGGATACAATGGACCTGCTAATGCAAATGAACCAGAGAATAGTTCAAATGGAGGGAGAGTTGGAGAGAGCACTGCAAGGCAAGCAGGGAGAGTCGACCTCCCAGCCATCTCAAACTGCTCCAACTACTGCTGCAGCTACACAAGCAGCAATGACCCCTCCTATTATTAATACTTTCAGCAGCACACCACCATTGACTCCATTGCCCAATGGTCTAGACTATTCTGAGACTGCATACTAGTTCTGATTGAAATCATCACCCAACCAAATTCAAAACAAAAATATGTACATCATAACTAGCCTAAAATCACACCAAAACAAAGTTAAATCAAAAAGAGAGAGCCCTCTCTAGTTGCAGGTAGGCTAGGACCTGTAGCTGAAAGATTGGTTAGTGGTTACCTCGGCCGTATTCCCTTGGGAGTCAAAGGGAACAACCTGAGTGATAACAGCTGCAAGCCTAGGAGGCCTTACACTTTCTAGCCATGAGCTATGAGGAGGAAAAATATCATCCATATCTTAAGCATATATCTTGAGAGGTTTCACAATAAAATTTGATAAATTAAGTCCATGAAACTAAACAAAATTAATCACACTTAATTCACAAAAATTTTAAGAAACTTTCCTGCCTTTTTTTCCCTGTTTTGGTTGTGGGTTCTTTGTGAATGATTTCTCTTATGTCAAGGGTTTCCACAAGTATGGTGCAAACCAATATCATTAAATCTTATGTTGAATGGTGTTGTCATTGATGTCAACCATGGGTTTGACTTTGATTAACACCATTCATTGATGTCAAACAATTAATAAACACTCTTATATTTGTCTAAATTACATGTGATACCTTGCCTTTATCATGTGATACTTAACTATAGTAATGAAGCATGACAGTATAGATGATTGTGTGTGATCAGTGACTCTCTAGATCAGCTAGTAACCTGACATTCTTGACATGAGAGTGATGACTATAATTGTAATGTGACAGTGACCTTTAATAGTGAAAAATTACGATGGTTTGTTTGTGACAGCATCATGACAACAGTAAGCGATAAAAAATCAATGACTTTTAATGGCACCAAGATTTTGATTATTTGAGTAGCTTTAAAATGCATGTTGGTAATTAACCTTCCTTGGGCAAAGTTTGAGAGCATTGCAAGTAGGTCATAAAGATGACTTGAGGCATCTTGGTTTGACCCATCATAAGACTATAGTGCCTAGTACTTGTAGCAGCATTAGTGTCTTGGCACAGTGTTTTGGACAGACTACTTCATGATCCTCTAAATACTTATTCATTTATGAGCAATGTAGAGTAGTGGAGCAGCAGAGATAGTGTTTTTGTATAGTGATCACTGGAAGTAATAGTATTGACAGACGGGGTTTGATGTGCAGTGGCTTGATTTGGCATTATGATTGAGAATATATATGTTTGTTGAACAGTGTTTTACAGTGATCAGTTAGATAATTGTTGAGCAGTGTGGATGTTAGGGCTTGTAAGTGATATTCTTATTGAGTAGATAAATAGTATATTCTTTATATTTTACTTATATTGATTCAGAGCACAGGGGGATCGAGTCTGAAAATTATGAAACTTGGTACACATGTTGATTAGGGTGGTAGTGTGGTGCAAGGAAGGTGATTGGAGTCACCTTTAGGTTGGATTTTGAGAATACATCAGGGTGGTAGGGTAGTGCTAGGTCAAGTTGGATTTTGCACAGGGCATTGGAGCATTCGTCCAGTTGCAACTAGTACATAGGGTGTTGGAGCATCCATCAGGTTGGAGCCTAAGATATAGTGCATCGAAATGTCCTCCCAATTGTAGTTGGTAAAACAGGGTGTTGGATCATCCTATAGGTTGGAGCCTATAAATAAAGGGGTTGGAGCCTCCTTCAATTGGAGCTGAAAATTTGATGTGATTATTCTTTTTAAAGAAGAATACAAATATTAAGCATATGGTGGTTTTTGACCTGGAGGAGGTTTTCCACCTAAACAATTTGTGCCTATTCTCTTGATTATTGTGCATTGTTGAATGGTGTTGTTTATTGTTTATGTTGATGAAATGTTAAAGATAATTAATGCTCTAAAATATAAAAAACACTAATTGATAAGAAATATTTATTCACCCCCCTCTTAGTATTTCCAACAATTGGTATCAGAGCAGGTTCCTTCAGTAGAAACTTAATCGCTGGAAGGAACATATTAGAGTACAGATATGGGAAAATCAAAGAAACAAGTTTCCAAGCATTCAAAGGAATCAAAGGAACTTCCAAGTATTAAAATAGTTTCATATCTGATTACCATTGATGATGATGTCGGTCTAATTCCTATGTTCAGTGAATTAAGTTTTGTATTCTAGAAAGATAGAATGGAAGTTTATTTGACAGTTCAATATTATTATGTATGGCACTTTGTTGTCTCTGGAGATATGTCTACTGAAGAATATATAATATACAATATGAAATCCATGAATATAATTCTTATTACTCTACTAGACAACATAAAAGTGAAAGTTGGTCAATTCTCATCCTCCAAACATCTTTGGGAAAAACTTCAAATCTCTATGAAGGAAAAAAACATGAAGGTCAAAATAAAGATGTTGATGATCGTGCGGATCCTCATATAAAATAATAAAACAATGAAGAAGAGATGAATGAGATCAAATTTCAAAATGAAGTTGTCATAATTTTAAAGGAACTTAAGAGTGAAAAAGAACATGTCAAATTTATGGAAGAAGAATCGAACATAGCAAAAGGATGTGCCATCAGACATAACAGGAAGAATGAATAATACGAGAAAATAATCATAAGTCTTAGAGTGCATCTGGAATAAGCCAAAAAAGTTAGAGTCATAATGGATCAACACAAAGAAAGAAAATCACACACTTAAAGAAGAAGTTGCTCTATTGAGACTCCAAGTGCAGGAAGCAAATAGAAAAGGGAAGGACCTAATAAGAAAACTAAAAGAATTTGATCAAAGATACATATATAAGAAAAAGTAAATGGATATAGTTGTTGTAGAAATAGACAGCCTCAGGAACAAAAATGGAAGGCAGAAGGAACAAATACAAGTTCTCAACAGAGAAGCAGAAAATGTCACTGTTGTAAAGCTACAAATAGAAGAAGCAGAAAGAAGAAGACAACCCTTGAAAAGTTTGTTTCAATAAGACCTTGCTCGAAATAAAGAATAACTTAACGCAACTCTTACTAAAATAAACAAGTTCAAGGAATTTCAAAAATGAACACTTATAGGTTATTGATAGGAAATATCAAGAATTAGTTAAATTGAAGATGAAAGAAAAAGAAGGTAAACCTCCATGTGACAAAGTCACAAGCTCTAGGACTTCACAAGATCAGATTGATGAAAAGACTAATCAAATTAGAGGACTGAAGAAGATTGAGAATTTTTCAGCTCCAAGGAATAACGTTGAAGCAATCAAGAACAAGGATCATCGAAGGATTGCACCACCTCCTAGGAATAATGAATATAGAAGATCATCCAAACAAGATAAGTCATCCAAGTATGCTAATTTGTTTAATGGTTATTTTTTTTAATGTACTAACTTTTAGACATATGTCTAAGGATTGTAAAGATTATGGCATGGTTGTCCTTTGAGATAACCTAAGGTCAATTGGCATTGGAAAGCATCTAAAATATTTTGTTTGATTTTAATGGTTGGATGACCAGTGAACTGCTTTTTAAATAGGTGATTTAAACTTAGAAGGATCCTTAATAAAACAAAAGGTTGTTCTTTAATTACATATGGTTATTTTGATTTTTAGTGGAATGGATTAGAAGAATATTGAGGAATACAAATGATTTAATATTCAGACAAAGTATTAAAGAATTTACAAGCAGAAATTAAGAAAATTGTGTTTTGGTAATCAACACAATATAATCAATTCATTTTAGAAATCTTGTGCAATTTAAATTCAAAGAGGAATTTACAATAACAGATAGTCTTGTAAATTAATCTCTTAATTAAACTACAACTTCACAGTGGATTCAAAATGAAACTGAAATTCAATTAAAGTTTCAATCGGATGACTGTAAATGAATTAAATTATATGAGGAATACATAATGAAAACAACTCATAGAGAGACAAGCCATATGAAGTAAATCAAGAATCTTTTATTCAATCAAAAATGCTCTAGCTTAGTACAAATCTGTCTGGTAACTAGCTCAAGGGTGCAAGCCTGAATACTTCGACAGAATGAAGTATTTAAACAAAATACAAAATATTACAATAAATTTCTAAGTGATAAGGCATGTTATTATTTCTTAAAACTAACAGAAAGCGAAGGAATTCTATCAGAAAGAATGAATCTGCACATCTGTCCCTGTTTTGATGGAAAGTTGTTGCTGAGTGGCCACTATTCTGGTGCTACACTAGAAAAAACTTATTTGTCCTCTAATCCTGATATTCGCACAATTTTTCCCACCATTCTTTATCTGGAATTGATATTTTAGTTACTCTATGGTAGATCTCATCTACCTCAGTATATTTGGCAAAAGTTGGTTTTACAGTAAAAATATGTTTTATCTCATTCTGAATAAAAAATATGTTATTGATGGCCTCATAGAACGCTCTGCCTATCATGGAACCTTTGATGTTGGAGGACTTGGTTATTTCCTTGGCAATATCATGCAGCTTCTTCAAGTAATCCTCCCTGGCCATTAACTTATCATTGATGACAAACAGTGAAGGAAGACCCTTCTTGTTTAATGCATCAATTCTTGTGAAAAAATTATTGACTGCAATATTCAGAGTGTGACACTTCTCAGTTAACTGCACTACCAAGTACTTTTTAGTCAGGACTTTCTTTACCTCCATAATGGTTTCAGTCCTGTCATCCACTCCTAGATCATCTAATTCATACATGTTATTAGAATTGAGAAACCTTATTATGTTATTGGTTGTAGAAGGCATCTCTCCCAGTTGAGCATTTATATTGGCAATTGTCTGGTTTGCCTTCTCCATTAACTCCTTCTGCTCAAAAATAATCTGGATAGATGGCCAGATTTCATCAATATCCTCTATGATGTTTTTTCAGATAATTTCTTTGACACTACCAAGGGTGTAGACAATGGAAGACTCAGTGGTTGTCTTCTTCCATGCTTCAACTTGATTCTGAGTTCTCTGAAGCTTTGCTTCATGAAAAATGTCACACTTCCTTTGATGATCCTCTAGTAGTTTTACTTGATCATGCAGTTTCTTAATCTCTTCAGTCTACAGGAACATATTTTGAACTGCACTAGCCAAATGGTCTGTAGCCTCTCCTATACTGGTGGTGGCTAATATGGCAGTCGAAATGGTTGTGATAGGAAGTGCTTCTAAAGGAGCCGTCTATTTAGCAGCCTTTTCCTTTTCCTTGATTAATTTCTCCATCTTCTTAAGCTAAGCAGTCTGCTCCATGATGAAATTCATCATGTCTACCTTTTCAGTCTTTGTTTCTACAATGTCCTTGGCTAGAGGATCTTCAGTAGTTGGGAGTTTCAACTGTTTCCTTAGTGCTTCTATATCCAAATTCTTATTTTTTATCATATCCTCTACAGCATTGATGTTTGCAGGATCATAACCCAGTTTGATTACCAAATATTCCAAGGTCTTAACCTTGGTATCTTTGGCAAGAGCTGAAAATTTCTCCATATTTAGCTGTGACTAAACATTTTCTAGTGTGACTTGTAATTTGGACAAGGTCATAGTTGTGCTAGTTACAGTAGAGAAAATCATTTCTCCAGTCTTTTTATGCATCTCCATTTGGTCAATGGGATGTATGTCCTTGACATCAAACTCAAAAGATGTATTCCTATAATATGATGCTCCTTTGGGTTAAGGAACTTGTGCCTGAAAGAATGCCATCTATAGTTTTCCCTTATCTGAATAAAACACTAATAGTAGCCCACTTTGGGCACCAGAGGTTTGTTTCCAAAATTGATTGTATGTGTTTATCTTCAAGGCTTCATTTCTGACCTTTATTTCCTTGAAGATATCCATGATGCTCTTCTATGGCTCGCTTGAAGTAGATGTACCTGTATTCATAGTCTATTGCTTCTCTTGTGAGGTCGTGGAGGTGGTAGGAGACTGTGTAGACTGATCACCCACTAATGAAGATACAAGAGGCTCATTAGTGGTTTTAAGAGTCTGCTGCTTTGAATCTTTTCTAAGGCTTAGTCTGGAACTAAGCTTAGCCTTCTTTCTGTACATGATTTTAAATCCCTCACTAAAGATATCAGTCCCTAAAGGAGACTCTTCCTCTCTACTCCTCCTGGATGTCTTCTCTTGCATTGTAGGAGTCTGCATTGTTGATGTCGAGACTTGATGTTCTTCTACCTCCTGTAATGTGTTCTCAACCCACTTTGGTTGATTCTTATATTTTTCTATTTCTAGCCTAGGTGTGTGAAAGTAAGCAGTAGACATGGTTTCTACCCTTAATCTAGAAATTATCCCTAATGGATCATAGGACTAGGAAAAACTAATATTAAACTGCATTTCCCTCAAAAATTTGTCTGCCTCTTCACCTGTTGCCCTGTTGTTGCAAATAAATGGACCAACCTGTGTTTTTATCTTAAACTGAGACTTTTTCTTGGTAGCAACAAAATGGACTCCATCCATGTTGATCATTTGCCTAATGTATTCTAAGGAAAAAATCCTCATTGGGAGGAATTTTGGCAGTTTATATGGTGGCGGCTCACATCCAAAAATCCTTATCTTTGTGTAATTCTCATATAAGTACCAGTCTCTTGTTTGTACCTATTCTGATAGTTGTGTTATCACTCAGAATTTTCCTTAGAAGTTATCAGAAGAAGGAAGCATCTAAGGTAGCCACAAACCAATCTTTTAGGCTTAGGCTCTAGCCAACCTAAGTCCAAAGAGGGCTCTCTCTTTATAATTTAGCTTTGTTTTTATGGGATTTTAGGCTAGTTCTTAGTGTTCATGGGGTTTTGGTTTTGAATTTAAGGTTGGGTGGTGGAATTCTTGGAGTAGATGGATAGAGCTAGGTCTTCAAGCCATTGGGCTATGGAGTCAACGAATGGATAGCATAACTGGACCAGATCATTAAAGGGAATGTTCACAGGGCAGGCTAGCAAAACAAAATGCAAATCTTCAGGCCTAATGGGTGAGGTGATTCTAACCAGGGTGAAAGGGCACTTAAGAATCCTTGGACCGGGATCAAAATGAAGAACAGAGGATGATCATGAGCAAAGGGAAATTAAGAATCCTTTGTTATAGACCAGAGGTGAAACTACAGAAGCTAAGGAGAAGTTAAGATTTCCCTAGCTAAGATAGTTTAGGAGAAAGCATTCAAAATGTAAAACAGTCAAGACAGAGTGAATTTAAGCAATTTCTAAAATATTTTTCCATGCTATACATTTAGATTTTAGAGATACAAATAATATTATGGAAAAAACATAAGGAAAGACAACATTGAACATGAGAGAATACTTATTTGTACTTCGCTTTACACAAGAATCATGTAAAATATCTTATATTTATTCCTTGATCTAGCAAGCCAATCCAGTCATTGATAGAATAGAATTTTGGTTTGAGAGAAAAAGTCTATAGAAATGTCTTGGAATCCACCCTACATACTTCGAAATGTGAAGTATTTATACAAAAATATTTACGAAATATCTCAAAACAACTTGAGACTTAATCTAGGGAATAACAATATCTTCTTGCATGAAGATAGAGACAGATGTTAAACTGCTTCATGTTGTCCCTTTTATTGTGGTGTTGTTGGTTGTTTTAGTTAATTTGGAGCCTGTTATCACCCCAAGAAACTCTCCTAGGTTGTATCTCATAGATGCTCGGGAACATTACAAACTCAACAAAATGTTGGAAATAGATGAATGGAAGGAATGATGCATATTCAAGCCAGATAACCACTTCTACTATGCTTAACTCCAGACATGGGTGAACACCCCAGACTACAAGGCTTTAGACCACCAATTACTCACAGTTTGAGGATTAGGTGAGCATGGAGAATACTGACCACACCAGCAGATGCACAAGACCATGTGATGGCCGGCTGCAACCAATAAAGAGGTCTGCAAATCTATTTCCTAATGCACAGACAGGATGACAGCTCTCTGGCACTAAGTAAACAAAAACCTGCATAACACATTCAATGATACATACTAGACTTCAACACAGAGGTGGGATGATAGCCCCTCTAATGCTAAAAATCAAGAGCACATGAACAAATGCATAACAGGCACAGCTAAGAACAAAGCAGAAATGGAAAGTGAGCAATTAACAGCAAAAGAAGCTTGTATAGCTGAAAATGAAGACCAGACGCTGCAAGTATCAAATTAGTTACAGTCTCCAGAAGTTGAACCTTACATCAAAACAACAACCATCAACCCTCATTACATCTTGTTTCTGGGTATATATAGAGGTTGATTAAAAAAATGCTCTGTTATTCTATGCGTGGAGGGGTCATAATGGACTACCAACCACATTAACTATCTAAAATGGGCCTCTACTACGATCTACTGATTCAATGAATGAATTTGACATTCTCTGGTACTCTGTTGTACTCCTCGAGCAGGTGAAGTGATGTAAAGGATGGAATTCCTTAACTGTTGAATGTAAGTTTCTTCGTTGGCATCATCCTTCTTTCTCTCGAGTGTACAATGTGTTGAATGCAGTAGTTGAAGATTAACTGTGCAAAGGGCTGCTAGATGATTGCCTTCATCCTTTGGCAACACAGAACAGTCAAGGGTGGCACAGACAGTATGGCGGGGGCATGGGCAAGACAGGAACAAATATCGATCGTTGGATCCAATAGCTAAATGGCGGAGATCGTTTTGCAGAGGGTATCGGGCGGAAACAAGGATGGACAATCGTGAGCTGTCGGATCGTGGGTAGACAAATCCGACGACTATCGAGCAGATAAGGTGCACGGACAATAGCGAGTGGGGAATTGGGCTTAAGCGGTAAGTGGTATGTATCGCACCGCTTATGGAGGATGGGCGATAATCATACAAACCCGCACGATCCCATTCAGGCGATGACGCATGACAGATGGGACCGGCGACAAACCGCTTTTCCCGCGGGTTAATGCGTGTGTAGTTCGCGGGGTCGGGAGCAGGGTATGCCATCAAATCATGCAGAAGGAACAATCAGACGGTGAAAGGGATAAACGCGTTAACGAGCGGGAAAAGCAATGGAGACCGTTAGATCGGGATGCGGCAAATCAACGGTTGCGATGGGGAATGAAAGCGCCAAGGTTATATGGTATGGTCTTGTGGAAGTTTTGCACTTCACGATTAAGGACTAGGGGGAAAACAGGGGTTTTGTTAGGTTTCGAAGGGTTTAAACGGGGAATGGAGAGGTTTTAGGAGGAAAAACAGAGATGGCGGGGCTATGGAGTATAAGGAAAATGAAGGGGAAGGGAGGAAAAGACTGTTGCGATCTGCCTTTTCTGCATAAACACATGGCCAAGCTGATATTTGGTCCTCCAAATGCTGAAGTATGTAGCAGAGCTAACACTAGCTCCTTCTGGGGATGAGATCTTCCCTGTGAGGTCTCAAGAACCTACAGATCAAAGCCTTTCCAATGAAAAACAATTAACAAAATTCTTAGTGTTCCATTGGGCATCGAGTCTGATCGATCCTACACTAAAACTGATAAAACAAAATATTTACAACTTTTAAGGCCAAAGACCTTAAATCACATAAATTTTCAGAAAACGCCCATTAACTGGGCCATCAAAAACTGCCTCTCCTCCCATACTTTTCAGTATGAAGGTGTTGTTCCCTTGAATCTGAGAAATGATAAAAGGCCCTATCCAGAAAGCATCAAACTTCCCATGATTGCCTTTCTTTTCCTTTAGTGCATCCCACTTCAGAACCAAGTCTCCAACCTGAAAATTATCTGCTTTTGTCCCTTTGTCAAAAGCTTCCTTGATCTTTTTCTGATGTGCTGCAGCCTTCTCAACCAGCTATTCTCTAATCTAATGTACCTCTGCTAAATCAGTGATCCTTCATGCCATGTCTTCTCCCTCACTATGTTCTTCTTGCAAGAATTTTGCCACAGGGAGAATTAACTGAATTGGAAACACAGCCTCAGTGCCATATACCAACCTGAATGGAGAGTTCCCTGTGGATTTCTTAGTGGTTACTCTGTCAACCCATAGTGCATACTTGAGCTTAGAATCCCAATTCTTTTTGTTATCCTCCAACAGCTTTTTGATTATCCTTAATAGGCTCTTGTTAGAGGATTCTACTAGACCATTGCCTTGAGGGTAGTATGAGGTGGAATGAACAATTTTAAAACCCATTGAATCACACATTTCCACCAATTCCTTTGCCCTGAAGGCTACTGCATTGTCTGTGACTAGTTTACGTGGACAACCAAATCTGGTGAAGATATTTTCTGTCAAAAACTTGATGACCACATTATGATCAACCTTCTTGGTAGGGATTGCTTCAATCCACTTAGTAAAATAATCAGTGGCCACTAATATCCATCTGTGCTAGCCTCTGGAATGTGGATTGATTTCTCCAATAAAATCCAAGCCCCACTGTTGAAAAGATCCTTTTGCATGTATTGGTTTTAAGGGTAGGGACTTCAAGTGAAAATACATTAGAAAATAAAGTGGGCCAATAGTACCTAGTTCTGAGGATTTTATGGGCTGTAGTCTTCCAATAATGGTGCCCTCCACACATGTTGGAATGTAACTGCTGCATAACCTTCATTGATTGTTCTTTGTCCAGACACCTCAAAAGCATCCCAGAGGGGTCCCTCCAATAGAGAAAATTTTCATTAATGCAATATTTAGCTGCTCTAAGCTTAATAGTTCTGGCTTGACTTTGAGTAAAGATGGAAGGGATTTCTAGCTTCAGCAAGAATTTAACTATTGTAGAATACCAATCACAAGAAACTAGATTTTTTTCCACCGACTGCTTTCTCTCTGGTTCAGCTGCTTCCTCTTCTTCTGTTTGACCACTTTCGGCATTTTTGCTTATGAGATTTATGTCCAAAGTTCTGCAATTTTCTTCAGCTAACAATCGGGCAAGACCCTATCCTCTGACAAGTTTGGTGGGCTTCAGTTCTATATTAAATTCGATTAACTTTGCAATCCACTTAGCCCTTCTTCCCTCAGCATTTGGTTGTGTTAAGATATCTTTTATTGCAGCAGAGGGTACATATGCAATTATCTTGGAATGCAGAATGTAAACTCTGAAAGCTTTCAAAGATTTGATAAGAGCATATGCTTGTTTCTCAATAATATCATACCTCAGCTCAGCATCCCTTAATGTTTTGCTAAAAAATGCCACTAGATGTTCTGAACCTTCTTCATCTGCTTGCAATAAAACTGTTGCAATGGTGTCTTCAGAGGCAAATGAAAATATATGGAACTCCTTGCTGTAATCTGGACTGATTAAAGTGGGAGCCTCCATAATAGCTTTTTTAATGGACTCAAAGGATTTTCTAGCTGCATCAGACCATTTGATTTCCGACCCCTTCTTCAACATGGAGGTAATATGCTTCACCAATTCTGCAAAATTTGGTATAAACCTCCTCACAAAATTAATCTTGCCCAGAAAGGACTGGATGTCCTTCTTTGATCTCAGGACAAACAGGGTCTGTATTGCTTTTACTCTTTCTAGGTCAATTCAGACACCTGCAGCAGAAACAACATGTCCTAACAGCTTTCCTTCTTCTAAAGAAAACTGTGACTTTTTAGGATTGACTGAAATCCCAAACCTTCTGCACTTCAGGAACACCTTTTTCAAATGCTGCAAATGGTTTTGATGGCTGCTGGAGTATACTGTTATGTCATCAAGGTAGATAAGGACAAATTTATCCTTCTCTCCCACAAATGCTATATCCATAGCTCTCTGAAAGGTTGCTCCAACATTCATCAATTCAAAAGACATCTTGGAATACATAAAAGTGCCCCAAGGAGTGGTGAATGCAGTCTTCTCTTGATCATCTGGATGTACCGCAATCTGGTTATAGCCTGAAAATGCATCCAGGAAAGACATCACTTTAGCTCCTGAGACTTTTTGCAGCAAATGCTCCATCTTGGGCAAAGGGTAATTGTCTTCTTTTGAGCACTTGTTTAAGTTTCTGAAATCAACACAGAGTCTGATTTCTCAACTTTTCTTCCTCACCACAACCAAATTGGCTACCCACTTTGAGTATCTAAGAGGGACTATGATCTTGGCAGCTAGCAACTTTTTTATTTCTTTTTCAATCAGAGGAAGGAGCAAAGGATTTATTGGTCTCAGCTTCTGTTTGAAAGGTATGGTGTCTTTCTCTAAAGGGATTTTATTCTGAATAATATTTTTATCATAGGTTTTCAGATCACTATATTCCCAGGCAAACACATCAGCAAATTGCTTCATTAGATTGTAGTATTCAGAGCATTGATCAACAGATAGATGCGTGGACAGATTTATGTATCTAAGCTAACCTGGACTCCCTATATCATGCTTACAGACTGCAGATTGGTCTTATTTTTGGGAAGCCTTGTAAGGCACATCATTCTGGTCAAACAGTTTTTCTAGAGGAATTAAACCCTTAGGAATATGATTGCTGGGAAGCTAGATGATGCTATCTTTGCCAATTTTGTTTCTAAACTGGGATTGAGGGCTTTCTTCCAGGGCTTCATTTTCTTGGTCAATTTGCATTTCAGAGAATTCACCAATGACTTGCAAGAACCTATTCAATTCATCATCATCATCAAAAACTTTCCAATGGTGGACATTATTAGGCAAGGATGGCCTATACTTCATTTGGAATTCATAAGCTAGTTTGGGAGGCATGGGAGGGATAAACATGCTAGCAGACATAGCAAGGGAATCAGCAAGCTGATTTCTGGCTCTAGGGATATATGAAATATAGAAATTATCAAAGGAATCTTTGAGTCTCCATACCTCATCTCTGTACGCTTTCAGCCTTAGGTGTTTTTCCTGAAATGTTTTCTTTACTTGCTGAATGATCAAATCAGCATCCCCAAACACCTTTATGTTCCTGATTCCTCTGTCTTTAGCTGCATTAAGGCCCAACAGCAGAGCCTCATACTCTGCTATATTGTTTGTGACTTGAAAAGCCAGCTTGAAATATAGATGTGTGCTTTCTTGCTCTGGAGATACCAGCACCACCCCTGCTCCTGCAGTGTCCCTGGAACATGCTCCATCAAAGAACATCTCCCAAACCTGACTTCCTTGCTCTTCCACCGCCTGATTTGTTGGTTTCTTGAGCTGCATTAGGGCCTTTTTGGATTCTTCTATTTGGAGGATACATGCTCCAAAATCAGTGTCCACAGCATATATGGGATGATTAGTAGGATTCTTCTCATCACTGATGATGTATGCCAACTGTGCGTCTTTGGACAATCTCCTGCTTTCTCCTCCAAAAACTGGGACAGTGGCATAAGATAGATCATTCTGCAATGTCCCACCTAGTCTCTTAATCCATCCTCTTGACAACAACATGCCAAATTTGGGAGGGACATCTGCTACCACAATATCCATCATCATACTTTTCATGGGCAGCTGAGTTAGGGAAATAGCTAGATCTTTAATCAATCCCAAACATTTTACTTTCCTTGAATCAAATGAGAATAAATCATGATAGGGTTTGGTGATATCAAGGCCTAACTCTTCCATGACAACTTTTGGCATCAGATTGTGGCTGGCCCCCATGTCTAGCAGGCAATTATGGAGGATTTTTTCATGAATGGTCAATGAAACATAAAATGATGGGGAATTATTATCAGCAGGTTCGATCATAGGGCTAAGCACAACTACAGGCTTGTCATCTTGCAAATTGACAGAGTCAGTGGAGGTTTATGTGGTTTCTAGCTCAAGAGCTTCAAGGATAGGCTTTCTAAATACTTCACTCTTTACCAACTCTACCAGAGGCACAGATATTTTTAACTTTTGGACTTCTGACTCTAAGCTGAAAGAGAAAGGTAGCTTGTCAGAACCTCTTACCTCTTGAACTGGTGCTTTAAGGATGACTGGATCAACTGCTGGTCTTCTTTGTCTGATATTTTGTGACTCTGTTTGGACATCAGCTCTTTGGGCAGGATTCTCCTTGACATTTTTTGCATTTGACCTTAGATTATATCTTTGTTGGTCACCAATCTGCAGAACAGCCTCTCTGTCCCATTCTTGACTTATTTGGTCCTACAGCAGTTGTTGGATACCTATACCAATAGGTTTCATATTTCATGATTGGCCAAGGAAAGTCCAAATATGCTCTGCTTTGGTATCACAAAGATCCCATATTTCCTAAAGAACAGAAGGTGTGTAAAGTGTTTCAATGTTGATGACCTTATTCCAATTTTGATGGATGATCCAACAGTTTAAACTGGGTCATGCCATATTTAAATTTTCTATTTTAGAATAGAGAAAGGAGTCTGTCCAAACTGTTCAATCTTGGCAGACAAGTAGTTTAGGTAGAGAAGAAAAGGTTCCCAACAGCTTAATCTGGGACCTTGGAAGAGATAAGGGTAGAAGTAGATAGAAAAGAATAAAGAAAAAGCCAAAGAAAAGAAAAGGCAAGTAAGGGTTTGCAAGTCCAAGTGCACCCTCCAATGGAGAAACAAAAAATGCTAGGAAAATAGCTGGGTAAGTAGTTGTGGTTGCAAAAAGGGCATTTTCACCATTGCACATATGTCAAAAGATGTATTGCCAAGGCAAAATCTATCAATAGACAAAGTGGTTAATTCCATCAAATTGCAGCAAGGAGCATGACTAACCTCCCTTTTCCCTTTCATCTCATTACTAACATTCCCTTTTCAGCTGAGATTCATGGACAGATCATGGTTTTATGGTGGTTCTTGTTCATTCAGAAGCCACATTTCTTGTCTAAAATCTTTTCATTTTGATCTACTCTCAAAACTAAATCAATTTCAGATAAACTCAGTGAGATCCCCTTCATTTGCTCCCTCATTCATATTAACCTCTAATTCTACTATATAGCTCCCCTATCTTACCCTTCCCCTAATAATATTAACACTATGGTGTATAAAGCCCCAAATTCTATAAATACTCCTCCCCTTGGCATTATAGCCATATGTTCTTCAAAAGGAACCAAAGTGACCTCTGGTCACCTTGGTGAACCTATCACGTCCCATTCCCCCTTGCTACAAGCCAACTTGCTCCTCAAACCACCATTTGCATTGAAAAAACTCTTGTAAACCCTCTTTTACCCCTAAATCCTTTGCAAAAATTACCCAAAGTCTAAAAAGCCCGCCTCTGGCACATTTCCAAAAGGTTAGCGCGCAGTTTGTTTTGAATGGAAAACATTGAAAAACCATCAAAAAACCCACAACCCAAAGTTTTCCGCCCGCGCATATACTCCGAGCACGTTGTTGCTCCGCCCACCGTCGGATCAGGTCCCGAGGATCCGACGATCCACAGCAATATCAGAGCGGCCCCCATGGTGGTCCTTTACCGCCCGAGAAAGTGACGTTGCGTCACGTCACGGGCAGGCCACGCGTCAAACAATAAGGGCTCTCGGAGCCAGGCCTGACACTTTCAGCGCTGTACCCAGACCGCCCTGAGAGACCGTAGCGGCTAGCCTTAACCGTAACCGCTACGGTCCTGACTGCCAGCTGCCCTCCTATGTCATATCGCCACGTCATTTCTGCTCATTCTTTTGCCGTTGATTGACCCACCTCGCTGATGACATGGCTGCCACCTCATCGCCCCCATGGACCAATAGCTTACCGCCACGTCACCCGATGACGTCAGCTGACGTCACCTCACCTTGACCCACCAATAACGTCATGCTGACGTCATCACTAAAAAGCGCCAAAATGGTAAAAAAGGTCCATATTAACCCAAAAAACCGGGTTTTTCTCACTTTTTACTCCTGTCGCTACTTCGGCTCTGCATGGCTGTTTACGTCCAAATTTTCGCCAACGTGCTCAGTTAACCAAGGCGACCTCCAGAGCTCCAACCGTGCACGCCCATGCGACCTCTGTTCGTCAATTAACAGGTATTTACCGTTTGCTGCCCTCCATACACCTGTTATTGAAATTAAAGTTACTCAGAGGGCTAAGGAGACCTTAAAAATTATATTTTCACCGGCCATTTCCCTCTGCACATCCACATTTGCAACTGTGAAGTCCAAAAACATCAGTCGAGCCTTAATACCTGTAATTTCGCTCAAAAAACAACATTCACTGCATATTCCCGGCTAATTTCTTGTTAAACTCAATTCACCCGCTAAAAGAGGACATAGTGAGACCATAGAGAAGCCCTGCTCCTGAAACAAACAGTATTTCAACTGCTGTTGTGTAAATTCCTCCTCTGGTATCTGAGATACAAACTGTTTTTACAGAAAATCACTTCTAATCTGTGTTGCTTTCATTAAACCATCCACCTACAATTGTTGAACTTTGAAGAAGATCATGGAGACTCCCATTGCTCTCAACATCAAGCCCCTCAATGCCCCTCACCAGGAATTGGAGTGGAAAGCTCTGGGAGATATGGATTACCAAATGCTGGACTGGTTTCTTATGGGCTCCAAGTATAATATCCAGATGCTGAATGAGTTGAAAGCCCAGCACCTGAGTGGAGCAGACATCTTGGGGATTTGGGACTCAAACCTGCCAATCTACAACCTCCCCCAGGTAAATCCTATGCCAGAGTTGATACACAGCTGCCAGGAATGCTATGACCCAAGCCGAAGAGCTGTCATTAGCCCCTCAGGCTTAGTTTTGTTCCAGATCACCTCAGAGAGTATTAATGAGATGCTGCACTTCCATACTGTCAAGCAATTGACCCCCCTCAATATGCAGAATCTGATAAAGAAAGGGAGCAAGCTATCAAGCGACCAACTTATTAAAATCAATCAGCTGTTTGTAAGACCAGGCTCTGAATCTGTCAGAACTCCTCCTATTGGATATCACTACTTGAATGAATTGGGCAGGATGTTAGTGGATTTGATCAGCTATGCCCTAGGATTCAAGGGAATGGAGGATGTGGATGAAACCATAATAGCAATGCTGTCTCTATTCTCTCCTGGTAAGCCCCCAGCTGTGCATTATGATTATGCTACATACATTGCAGATAAAATCCATGACCAGTTTATGAACTTGAAGAGGGAAAGACTATTCAGGTATACTTCATACATATACCACCTATTCTTGTTCTATCAGCCAGCCACCTTCTCTTTTCCTTTGAAGCAACTCAATGCCCAGGGAAGTCCAAGGTCAGTTGTGTTCTGGACCTCTGTTTTTCATCGTACATCTGTATCCCCTTACACATACTCTGAGTTCATTGACTTATTCATTCATCCAGCCATGACAATATTGCAGGGTACTCCTCCTCCTAGACTAACTGATGACATGAGAAGAATTCTCCATTTGAATAAATCCTACAGCATTGGTAACTGGTACCTCTACCAGAACCACACAGTCATCAGAATATATGGCTGTGAGTTGACCCCTTTTAGATTGCCAAGGTATGTCCCCATGAGGCTTTTTGCCTTGGAATATTTCAGACAGTTTGGCAACTCAGACTACCTGCATTTTCAGAGCAAGAACAAGAAGTCACAGCTAAAGGTGAGAAGCCAGCTGGGTCCTTTCCTATATAACAGAAAAGAGGAGGGATGGAAAGAGGCAAACACTATCCTGGAAGGCCTCAGACTGCAAACTAGTTTTGAATGGATACCCTATGACCCCAATCATTTTGTTTCCCTTAGGAGGATAAAATACAAATTGGGTAGTTATGCACACAAGAGACAACCTGAGATTGAACAGTATGCCAATGCATTAAGCTGGGAAGAGGGTACCTTAGAAGAAGAAATAACTGCTGAAGAGCTTCTAGAAAGAGAAGCTAGAAACATTCAAAAGGAAGCTGACTTAGAAACTTGTGGACAGGTTCCCCTCTCATACAAAAAGCGGCTTGGAGCAGCTACTACATCATCAACAACACAGCAGCAAGCTGCCGGGAAAACACCACAAACAGCCAGTAAAGATAAAGGGAAACAGGTGGAACAGCCACCTCCATTGACAGAAGAGCAAGTGGAAACATTGGTGCAACAGCAAGAAGAGATGGAGCAGCAACAAGAAGGGCAACAGCAAGAAGAAGTGCCACTTAAGGAACAGCAACCCTTGCAGCAAGAAAGGGTGATTGACACTCCTAGTTCCACTGAGCAACAGGCTCAGAATATAGTGCCTCCTAGGGCAGAAACTACTTTTGATGCCTCGGTCCTCCAAACCCCACAAAAGGAGGACTTAACCAGGAAAAGAGATAGAGAGACTCCCCTGACTTCATCCATCAATCAGGGAGAGAAAAGACAAAGATTAAATGACTTTCCAGAGGATGACATAGCAATAAGACAAGCAATGGGCATGGGCCCACCCAGCCGAGAAGTGTCAGCCAGTTCATTCCAGCATGAACATGATAGAACTATGGGAGGAGAGGTCAGTTCCTCCAGCCAGCAACAAGAAGGACAAGTAAGCATCAAACAGCAATTTATCGACATTAAAAAGAGGAGTGATCCTATTAAAATACAGCTGTACAATCATTTGCTGAACCTGGCTCCCACCAATCAGCAAAGACTCATGTCTGCCTTTGATGTAAGTGAAGGCAAGATGATCATGAGTCATTTCATGCCCACAACTCTGCATCCTCAATCTACCTCGGATTACCTAAGAACCAACATGGAGGTTCTGGCTAAAGACATACACCCTATGGATAAAATCGAACTGCATAAACAAACTGGTGAAATGGTGTATGCCTCCTTGGCAGATGAAACATTGGAAAACTACAAATTGAAGAGCAGCCTTGATAATACAGCCTCTCAGCTGGAATTGGAGAGAGCATCATCACAAGCCAAGGACAACAGAATCAAGTCCTTGGAGGATGTAATTATAGAAATAGGACATGATCCTAAAGATGTTAAAGGTATCCAAGAACTGTTGAAGATAAGGGATCAAGACATGGCTGCCTTAAGGAAGAAAATCAAGCTCCCAGCCACCATCATCCTCAAACAGATGAAGTTGCTCAGCAAAGGCTAGAAAAGGATGCTACAGATCTAATGATATCCCTGTACAAGGAGTTGGTTCGGACTCAGGACCAGCTAGGACAATCAGAAGCTGCAAAGGCAGCATTACAGATAGCATTGAAACAGAGAGAAGAGGGCCAAACTTCCCAGCCCCCTCCGGAAGTAATCAATCTTGAAGAAGGTCCTCCAACAACTACTCTTCCTCCTCAGCAGACAGGAACTACAGCACCATCTACAGCAACAACTACGCCAACAACAGAGCAGACTCCTAGTCTGGATATGCAGAGGCTGCAAGCTGAGATCCAAGTTCTCGAATCCCAAATGAAAGAGCTTGATGAAGTCAAAAGGTCTTTGACTAAGGTGAATGAAAGATTTGACAAAAGCAAGCAGAATGAGGCAGCAAAGGAAAGAGAGGTAAAAGCTCTAAAAAAGAGAATAGCTGAACTAGAAAAAGAGCTTGCACTAGAAAAAGTAACAGCAGAATTAAAAGCAGTCCTCTGGGGCAACATTGGTCGATCCATCACCAAGCAGTGGCAGTATATTGAGACTATGGATGAGCAAATAGCACTCATCACAAAGGCAAACAAGGAAATACACAGAGCAAGAGCAAGCCTTGGCCACATGCCAGATGCTGCCAGCAGAATGATCAATATTTTAAATAACAAGACAAGCTCTCAGCTGGCCACAATAGGAATTACCAACAGGACTGAGACAATCTCAGTAGTTAAAAGAGTCCTGACACTACGAAGTCTAGTTGGAACGCTGGAGAGGAGAACACAGGATATGCAGACCGAGATCAACAAATTCTTGGACAGATTCCTGGCATTACAGAACAGAGGCCTCCCCAGCATATTAAGCAGTGTAGGAAGACTGCTTACCCTAGAAAATTACATCAAAAGGGTTGATGCCCATGCTGCAGCACAAATTGCAAAACATCCCAGTACCTCAGCAGAAATAGGGCCAGCATCAGGGCAGAATTTGTATGATAGGGTGGATAACCTGTTTTTTATCATGAATGAAATTGATCACCTGTTTGATACACCACCAAATTTCTTTAAGTATACAGAAGCAGATGAGACTATGGGGGCAATCATAAATCACCAATTGCCCACACAAGAAGTATGGAGGAATTTGACACAGATAATCTTATCAGGCCCGAACCTGTAGCGTTAATTTTCTCCAGTTTATGAACAGTCATGCACAGGCAGAATTTTGATGGATAACTCCACAAGGAAAGGACAGATGCTGAGCCAACTCAGCAAGGCTATTTACTCACCACAGCAGCAATCACAATCACAGGTGGCAGACCCAAAATACAGCGCACGAGCCATAAAGTCGGGTTCTCCAGCATTTGATCAAAGTATCCCAACCGACTTAGCAGCTCCCAAAGGCTAAAATATCTTCTGACAGAACATCAAGACGCCTTTAATTTGTATTCAATGCTGTAATAAATTTCTGATAATAATATCTCAAAAGTTGGTGAGAACATTAAGTCTGAGATAACTTAGAACTCAGATATTTTTGTAAAATCGTATGTATATATTCGCCCCCCACTGAAGCTTAAGGGGTTGTTGTTATTTTCATTTTGGAGATCTCACTTGCTGTAAAATTCTCAGAGAAATAATACAAAGGGTGAATGGAACTTCCAAAGCTTGGCGTACCTTGATGCATTGTGATGAATGGTGAATGTTGCAGGATTCCAGAGTGTTTCATAAAACAATAAGTCTTTCTTAAATCTCTGTGTTACATGTTTTCGAGTCTTTTGTTCTCTTTTATTGTTTAAATGTTTTACACTTAATAGCAAAGTAGAAGAATAGTTCCAGGATTTAATCACTGATTACCCTGAACTCAATCTGAGCTATTATCCATGTTTTCTTTGGTTACGGTGAATGAAGTGTAATTCTTAATTGCTGCACTTTAAAACTATATCTTTTACAGTGATAGACATTCCCAGGGATTCAAGTTTTGCCCCTGAGACATCTATCCGTTTCTCATACCTAGTTTGGTGGAAATACTTAAATACTTTAGTGAAAATTCTTAAATGCTTTCACTGTTTGTTTCACCTGTTCATGTTATAAATCAAAAATTTTGTTGTATGAAGTATCCAAATGGCCCTGTAAGTTTCACCAATTCACCTCAAGGTTTCTAGACACCTACAGCCATAGACTCCATTGCCCAATGATATTTGACTCTTTGAACATTATATCACAAGACCTGAAAGAAAATCTTCAACCAAAACACAAACAAAACCTGTGCATAATACCTAGCCTAAAACACTATCATAACAGATACAAATCATAAAGAGAGAGCCCTCTCTGATCACAGTTTGGCTAGAAACAGTGATCAAAAGATTGGTTAGTGGTTACCCCAGCCGTATTCCCTTGGGAGTCATAGGGAACAACCTGGGTGTTAACATAATTGGCGACTCCACTGGGGAACTTACTAAAAATTTTCCAATTACTATCTATCTTCCAAAGCTACCATCAAGCCTGAAATTAGCCAAGAGGCCTTAGAACTGTTTCTGTAATACAGGGACAGCTTTAGGGAAGAGCTAATTAGGGAATCTTCATCCTAGCTTTGGAACATATATAGCCATTCCAAAATTCACATCCAGTCCTTGCATATATAGCAGCTTCCTGTACAAATTCAAAAGAAATTAGAAGCTGGCTCCCAAAAGAAACCCAAGGCACACTAGGGCAAACCCTGACCCTAATCAACCCATCATTGTTGACAATCCAAATATCATTCCAAAGAACATTAGGAGACAGCAAAAGCAGGAGAAGCCTGCTGATTCAGATATAAGTTCAGATCAAACTATCCTCATTCCCACTCCTTGCAAAGTTCTTTTCCGCTCCACACCTAGTCCTTCTAGTTCATCATCAACACCTCAAAGCCCTCCTCTCCCATCTTCACCATCTGCACATACTCTTTCAACCAGTTCCCCATTTGTTACCCATCCCATTAACCCTGTTACACCAGTAATTCCTGCTGTCCCATTTATTCCTGTCAACCCTGTAAATCCCATAAACATGGCCAACAGGTATGCACCTCTGCAGATACCAGCTAATGCTCCAGCTCTACCCCAAGACTACCAAACCAAAATCTCATTTTTTGACTCCCATGGCCCTTTGACAGCTGTCCAGCATGCTAAGAAGATGCAAGACCACTTTGAGACCTATGAAATAGATGATAACAGTGTCAGGATGAGAATTTTTGTTCAAAGCTTAACTGGGGATGTTAGAACTTGGTTCAGATCCCTCAATGCAAACTCCATTGCAACACCTGATCAGCTTTACGAAGCTTTTACTGAGAGATGGGAGAAGAAGAAAGATCCTCTCCACATACTTGGTGAATATAACACTATTAAAAGAGGTCCCCAAGAAACAGTTTTGGAATATTGTGCTAGGTTTAACAATGTATATAATGCTATCCCCCAGAACTTAAGGCCCCCTCCTGATTTGGCCCTGTATAACTTCCCTGACGGTTTTGATTCTGATATGGCCTATCAATTGAAAGAAAGAGATCCTCCAACCCTTGCAGAAGCTCAAAGGGTTGCAGTCACCGTAGAGGCTAACCTAATTGCCAAAAGAAACAGAGCAAAGTTGGAAAAGAAGACTGGCTTCAGAGAAGAACCCTCAGGTTTTGATCAAAAGCTGGATGCAATACTAAACAGCATGAAGAGATTGGGTGAAAGAGTGGAATCAGTTGAAAGAAAATCATCATGGGAGGCATCACAAAGCAACCCTCCTAGAAACCCGAATTTTAGGAGAACTCAGAACCCAAACATAGGAAAGACAAGTGCCGACCAAGACATTAGACCCCCTTTTCAAGAAAATTATGCAGAAACTTCCACAGCCAATCAGCTCAATGAAGATCCTGAAATTAACTTAATGGGTCTGGATGGTAAAAGCCATGTTTTCCTAACACAAGAAGACCATGAGGAGGATGAAAGCAAAACATTCCAAACTAAATCAGGAGAATCCTTTGACTTTAAACAAGGATATGATACTGCTGTCTATGAAGTCCATAAACAGTACAAGCTAAGGAGTAGGACTGTGAATGTAAATCAGCCTGAAAAGATAAAGGATAAACAGAGGTCTAAAGAAACCATGGTCACAGAACCTAATGACAAAATAAACTTGCCTGCAGAAGAAATTGTAGTTGAGGAGGTTACTGAACTACTGTCCCCACTACAACAGCCCATGGCAACTTCGTCCTCTCACCCCGATCCAAATTTTACCCCTCAAGACATGAGTAAAAGGGGCAGGTCTCAAAGTCAAGATGAAATCCAACAAGAAGATTTAATGAATAAAGAAAAGACTGCTATCCGTGACTCTAAAACCCAAATTGACAAACCCTTTGACCTAGGTACAGAGATTGGCAAGCTAAAGATAGCAATTCCCCTCTCAGAGCTAGCCAAGCATGACATCTATAAGCAACAGATCAAGAAATCCCTTCAACTCACTACTAGCAAAGATGATGTAAATGTGCTAGATGACACCCCAGAATTACTGTTTGGCCCAGAGGTAGATGGAAAAACAGTAGTCACAGGGGTTTTACCTTTTTATGTCAGCTTGCATGTTCATGATAAAATACTGCATAATGCAATGTTCGACTCAGGCGCCTCTCACAACCTTATGCCAAAAGCAGTCATGGAAAGATTGAACTTGGATATAACAAGACCATACAAAGACCTGTTTTCTTTTGATTCTAGCCAAGTCAAATGTTTAGGCCTAATAAAAGATTTATGTGTGTCCCTGGTTCAATATCCCAACAAGACCATTCTAATGGATGTTGTAGTCGCTGATATCCCACCCAAATATGGGATGCTGTTATCAAGATCATGGGGAGCCAAGCTCCAAGGCTCCCTGCAATTAGATATGTCATATGCAACTATCTCTGTCTTTGGGCAACCAAAAAGACTTTACAGGGAAACACTCATGAAGTATATGGTCAGCAGTGAAGAAAAGCCTCAAAATTTTCCAATATATGCTGTCCATTCGGACATAGACTCCTTCATCCTCTTCAATGACAGCACAAGCCTCTCAAACAATGACATTAGGACCGAAACACTCATACAAGAACAAAACATTGATCAAACAAGTATCACCTGCCAAACATCAATCAGCCCAACAATACACAGTATCCCTCCTCTAGTTGTCAAAGATTGTCAAACAAGTGATGAAATTATCCTAGAAAACAAATGGGAAAAGAAACCCCAACTCATGCTCACATTGCCATCCCATGAACAGAATTTTAAATCTCCTGTTCAGCAAGATATCCTGTGGGTCCTAGAATTTGATGGGTCAGTAAACAAATTAGGGGCAGGAGCTGGAATTTGGATACATAACAAAGAGAAAGGCTATGCAGAAGGCAGGGCTTATAGGTTAAATTTTAGATGCACTAATAATATGGCAGAATACGAAGCTCTGTTACTAGGTCTCAAGCTAGCAAAATCACTACAAGCTCCTAAACTCTCCATCATGGGAGACTCTGATCTAGTAATTCAACAAGTAAAAGGAAATTTTGTCACCAATGACAAAAGATTGAGGTCCTACAGATCTGCTGTAATTAAAATATTAGAGACCTTCTCTGAGTGTGTTATCACAAAAATTTCAAGGGGCCACAATCTCCATGCACACAGCTTGGCAACGTTTGCCAGCACCTTCAAATTCCCATTAGAACCCAATAACTGTTTCACAGCCGAGGTCAAATACAGACCCTCTATTCCAAACAATGTCAAAGAATGGCAAGTATTTGAGGATGACATGCAAATAAACAATTTTTTAACCTTGCAACAAGAGTTCACAGGATTAAATATTGATATTGATGGAGCAAGTCAATCACAAATACTTGATGGAGCAAGTCCATCACAAATACAGTTTCAACAGTCTGCTCACCCAATGTCACCTAGAACAGCAAAACAATTACTGAGTCCAACCATTTTCAACAATGAAAACATTCAGCAAATTCACCTAATTGGCTGTGAAGAGATGAGCAGCGCTGAAGCTGAAATCATACAACTCAAAGACAATTTCCTTCCAGTAGGCCTTACCCCATTAGAAGACATTTTTGATTCAAATGATGTCCCCAGGAAGCCAAAGATGCAGCCATTAGATGCAGCAGTTGAAGAATGCAACATTGGTACTGTTGACAAGCCTAAAATAATAAAACTATCTGCTTCTTTGCCCCCTGATCAAAAACCCAAATATATTGACCTCTTTAAAGAGTTTCAAGATGTTTTTGCTTGGGGTTATGAGGATTTAAAGTCCTATGACACTTCTGTCGTCCAGCATACCATTCCCCTCAAGCCTAATCAAAAACCATTCAAACAGAAATTGAGAAGGATCAATCCTGTGCTCCTTCCTTCCGTTGAAAAAGAATTACAGAAAATGTTCAAAGCTGGTATCATAGCACCAATCAGGTTCTCTGAGTGGATTTCAAATTTGGTCCCTACAAGAAAGAAAACTGGTGAGATTAGACTTTGTGTAGACTTAAGGAATTTGAATCAAGTATCACTCAAAGATAACTACCCTCTACCCAAAATGGATCACATTCTTCAAAGAGTAGTAGGGGCTTCAAGGATATCATTGCTTGATGGATTCTCAGGCTTTAACCAAATCCTAGTACACCCTGATGATCAAGACAAAACTGCATTTACAACCCCATGGGGGACTTTCAAGTATGTAAAAATGCCCTTTGGATTGAAAAACGCAGGGGCAACGTTTCAAAGAGCAATGGACATTGCTTTTGCAAAAGAAATTCATGACTTCTTGGTCATTTACTTAGATGATCTTACACCTTTTTCTAAGTCTGACCAAGAACACTTGAAACATTTGAGACAGATTTTCATAACATGCAGGAAATATGGTATTTCCTTAAACCCCAAGAAGTCATTATTTGGCTTGGAAGAAGGGAAACTCTTAGGACACATTATTTCAAAAGATGGCATAAGAATTGATCCAGATAGGATACAAGCTATCCTACAAATGCCTCACCCAAGGAATGTCAAGGAGTTGCAAGGATTCTTAGGGAAGATTAACTTTTTAAGAAGGTTTATCCCGAATTTAGCAGAATTAATCAGATTACTAAACAATATGCTAAAGAAAGATTCAAAGGTCAAATGGACTGTTGAAGCAAAACAAGCCTTTGAAAGTATAAAATTGGCCTTGACTCAAACCCCAGTGTTAACCAATCCTCAGTTTGACAGAGACTTTATCATTTTCTCCTTTGCCTCCCAACATACTATTGCTGCTGTTTTATTACAGAAAGATGATCAAGGGAATGAGAAGCCTATTGCCTTCTTCAGCAGAGCTCTTAGAGATGCCCCTCTAAAGTACCAAATTATGGAGAAACAAGCTTACGCTTTGATCAAAGCTATTAAAGACTTTAGGATTTACATCCTTTACTCCCATGTTGTGGCTTATGTACCAAGTCCTATTGTCAAAGACATTCTCACCCAAGAAAACTTAGAGGGCAGAAGAGGAAAATGGATTGCCAATATTCTAGAATTTGACATTGAAATAAAACCTACTAAGCTGATAAAAGGGCAAGGTTTGGCCAAATTAATGACAGAAGCAAATTTCCAAGCCTTAGATATCAACCAACTGGACAGTGAAACAGAGCTGGCGACTCCAAAGATCAATGTAGCCTTTGAACAATCTCCTTGGTACTCTGATATCTGCTATGTGTTACAAAACCTGTGTGCTCCCCCAGGACTGTCCAGAACTAAGTGTAGGTTCCTAAAAATGAAAACATCTAGATTTTGTGTGATAGATGGAAATTTACTTTGGAAAAACCATGAAGGTATATTGCTGCACTGTCTAATAGAGAATGAAACTAACAATATCATGCAAGATTTCCATGCTGGAGACTGTGGTGGACATTTGTACTGGAAGTCCACTGTGGACAAGATATTGAGGGCTGGTTATTACTGGCCCACCATGTTCTCTGATGTTAAGAAATTTACAACCTCATGCCACAAATGCCAACTGTTTGAAGGCAAAAACAGTTGCTGCCACTTCCTTTGAAGCCCATTGCAACAGAAAGACCCTTCCAACAATGGGGCTTGGATTTCATTGGGGAAATTCATCCCTCATCTTCAGGACAACACAGATGGATTTTAACAGCAACAGACTACTTCACCAAGTGGATTGAAGCTGCCCCATGCAGACAAGCAAATGATTCAGTAATTATTCAGTTTTTGGAAAACAATATACTGGCTAGATTTGGCTGTCCGGACAAGATAATAACAGACAACGCTGCTGCCTTCAGATCCAAGAAAATGGTGAATTTCTGCCATAAGTTTCACATAACTTTGGGCCATTCTACTGCTTACTATCCTCAAGGAAATGGTCTTGCTGAATCATCAAACAAAAGTTTAATAAATATCATAAAGAAAGTGCTGGAAGAGAACAAAAAGAACTGGCATAAGAAACTAGTAAATGCTTTATGGGCAGATAGACTAACAACCAAAAGATCAATTGGGACCAGCCCATATGAGTTAGTCTATGGATTAGAAGCCAGATTTCCTTCATCACTAGGAGTACCGGTTATGAAGCTTCTGCAAGAAAGTCAAGCAGAGCCAAATGATATGCAAAGGAGGATCAATCAGATAATCTGTTTACAGCAAACTAGAGAACAAGTTTTCAGCAGAGTGCAGATATTACAAGAAAAATTGAAAAAGGCCTTTGATAGGAGAACCAAAGCAGAAGATTTCAATGTGGGGGACAAAGTCTTAAAGTGGGATGCAAGAAGAGAAGAGAAAGGAAAACATGGAAAGTTTGACTCTTTATGGAGAGGACCATTTGCTGTCCAAGCAGTACAAGGTAACAACACTTACTTCCTTAAAAGTCTGACTGAAACTGACTTGGATGAAGGTCCTGTCAATGGCAGGATGCTGAAGCACTACTTTGACTATTCCCCATGAGTAGAAACTAAGGGTTCATTATATATATGCCGATGTACATATAGTTTTCTGTTTTAGATTGTAAAATACAGTTTTCCAAGTGATTCACCAACCAGCAAGAGGCAAATAGGATCAGAGGTCTTTCAAAAAGGAAGCACACAGTTTTGATACACCAATTGCAGCAAATTTCAAAGATTGGTATGGGCAGTCAAAGAAGAAGGCAATCTGACCTGCTGTTCTTGGTCTTTCAAAAGAAAAACCATCCCCATGTGGAGCCACTGTTGGATACCTATACCAATAGGTTTCATATTTCATGATTGGCCAAGGAAAGTCCAAATATGCTCTGCTTTGGTATCACAAAGATCCCATATTTCCTAAAGAACAGAAGGTGTGTAAAGTGTTTCAATGTTGATGACCTTATTCCAATTTTGATGGATGATCCAACAGTTTAAACTGGGTCATGCCATATTTAAATTTTCTGTTTTAGAATAGAGAAAGGAGTCTGTCCAAACTGTTCAATCTTGGCAGACAAGTAGTTTAGGTAGAGAAGAAAAGGTTCCCAACAGCTTAATCTGGGACCTTGGAAGAGATAAGGGTAGAAGTAGATAGAAAAGAATAAAGAAAAAGCCAAAGAAAAGAAAAGGCAAGTAAGGGTTTGCAAGTCCAAGTGCACCCTCCAATGGAGAAACAAAAAATGCTAGGAAAATAGCTGGGTAAGTAGTTGTGGTTGCAAAAAGGGCATTTTCACCATTGCACATATGTCAAAAGATGTATTGCCAAGGCAAAATCTATCAATAGACAAAGTGGTTAATTCCATCAAATTGCAGCAAGGAGCATGACTAACCTCCCTTTTCCCTTTCATCTCATTACTAACATTCCCTTTTCAGCTGAGATTCATGGATAGATCATGGTTTTATGGTGGTTCTTGTTCATTCAGAGGCCACATTTCTGTCTAAAATCTTTTTCATTTTGATCTACTCTCAAAACTAAATCAATTTCAGATAAACTCAGTGAGATCCCCTTCATTTGCTCCCTCATTCATATTAACCTCTAATTCTACTATATAGCTCCCCTATCTTACCCTTCCCCTAATAGTATTAACACTATGGTGTATAAAGCCCCAAATTCTATAAATACTCCTCCCCTTGGCATTATAGCCATATGTTCTTCAAAAGGAACCAAAGTGACCTCTGGTCACCTTGGTGAACCTATCACGTCCCATTCCCCCTTGCTACAAGCCAACTTGCTCCTCAAACCACCATTTGCATTGAAAAAACTCTTGTAAACCCTCTTTTACCCCTAAATCCTTTGCAAAAATTACCCAAAGTCTAAAAAGCCCGCCTCTGGCACATTTCCAAAAGGTTAGCGCGCAGTTTGTTTTGAATGGAAAACATTGAAAAACCATCAAAAAACCCACAACCCAAAGTTTTCCGCCCGCGCATATACTCCGAGCACGTTGTTGCTCCGCCCACCGTCGGATCAGGTCCCGAGGATCCGACGATCCACAGCAATATCGGAGCGGCCCCCATGGTGGTCCTTTACCGCCCGAGAAAGTGACGTTGCGTCACGTCACGGGCAGGCCACGCGTCAAACAATAAGGGCTCTCGGAGCCAGGCCTGACACTTTCAGCGCCGTACCCAGACCGCCCCGAGAGACCGAAGCGGCTAGCCTTAACCATAACCGCTACGGTCCTGACTGCCAGCTGCCCTCCTATGTCATATCGCCACGTCATTTCTGCTCATTCTTTTGCCATTGATTGACCCACCTCGCTGATGACATGGCTGCCACCTCATCGCCCCCATGGACCAATAGCTTACCGCCACGTCACCCGATGACGTCAGCTGACGTCACCTCACCTTGACCCACCAATAACGTCATGCTGACGTCATCACTAAAAAGCGCCAAAATGGTAAAAAAGGTCCATATTAACCCAAAAAACCGGGTTTTTCTCACTTTTTACTCCTGTCGCTACTTCGGCTCTGCATGGCTGTTTACGTCCAAATTTTCGCCAACCTGCTCAGTTAACCAAGGCGACCTCCAGAGCTCCAACCGTGCACGCCCATGCGACCTCTGTTCGTCAATTAACAGGTATTTACCGTTTGCTGCCCTCCATACACCTGTTATTGAAATTAAAGTTACTCAGAGGGCTAAGGAGACCTTAAAAATTATATTTTCACCGGCCATTTCCCTCTGCACATCCACATTTGCAACTGTGAAGTCCAAAAACATCAGCCGAGACTTAATACCTGTAATTTCGCTCAAAAAACAACATTCACTGCGTATTCCCGGCTAATTTCTTGTTAAACTCAATTCACCCGCTAAAAGAGGACATAGTGAGACCATAGAGAAGCCCTGCTCCTGAAACAAACAGTATTTCAACTGCTGTTGTGTAAATTCCTCCTCTGGTATCTGAGATACAAATTGTTTTTACAGAAAATCACTTCTAATCTGTGTTGCTTTCATTAAACCATCCACCTACAATTGTTGAACTTTGAAGAAGATCATGGAGACTCCCATTGCTCTCAACATCAAGCCCCTCAATGCCCCTCACCAGGAATTGGAGTGGAAAGCTCTGGGAGATATGGATTACCAAATGCTGGACTGGTTTCTTATGGGCTCCAAGTATAATATCCAGATGCTGAATGAGTTGAAAGCCCAGCACCTGAGTGGAGCAGACATCTTGGGGATTTGGGACTCAAACCTGCCAATCTACAACCTCCCCCAGGTAAATCCTATGCCAGAGTTGATACACAGCTGCCAGGAATGCTATGACCCAAGCCGAAGAGCTGTCATTAGCCCCTCAGGCTTAGTTTTGTTCCAGATCACCTCAGAGAGTATTAATGAGATGCTGCACTTCCATACTGCCAAGCAATTGACCCCCCTCAATATGCAGAATCTGATAAAGAAAGGGAGCAAGCTATCAAGCGACCAACTTATTAAAATCAATCAGCTGTTTGTAAGACCAGGCTCTGAATCTGTCAGAACTCCTCCTATTGGATATCACTACTTGAATGAATTGGGCAGGATGTTAGTGGATTTGATCAGCTATGCCCTAGGATTCAAGGGAATGGAGGATGTGGATGAAACCATAATAGCAATGCTGTCTCTATTCTCTCCTGGTAAGCCCCCAGCTGTGCATTATGATTATGCTACATACATTGCAGATAAAATCCATGACCAGTTTATGAACTTGAAGAGGGAAAGACTATTCAGGTATACTTCATACATATACCACCTATTCTTGTTCTATCAGCCAGCCACCTTCTCTTTTCCTTTGAAGCAACTCAATGCCCAGGGAAGTCCAAGGTCAGTTGTGTTCTGGACCTCTGTTTTTCATCGTACATCTGTATCCCCTTACACATACTCTGAGTTCATTGACTTATTCATTTATCCAGCCATGACAGTATTGCAGGGTACTCCTCCTCCTAGACTAACTGATGACATGAGAAGAATTCTCCATTTGAATAAATCCTACAGCATTGGTAACTGGTACCTCTACCAGAACCACACAGTCATCAGAATATATGGCTGTGAGTTGACCCCTTTTAGATTGCCAAGGTATGTCCCCATGAGGCTTTTTGCCTTGGAATATTTCAGACAGTTTGGCAACTCAGACTACCTGCATTTTCAGAGCAAGAACAAGAAGTCACAGCTAAAGGTGAGAAGCCAGCTGGGTCCTTCCCTATATAACAGAAAAGAGGAGGGATGGAAAGAGGCAAACACTATCCTGGAAGGCCTCAGACTGCAAACTAGTTTTGAATGGATACCCTATGACCCCAATCATTTTGTCTCCCTTAGGAGGATAAAATACAAATTGGGTAGTTATGCACACAAGAGACAACTTGAGATTGAACAGTATGCCAATGCATTAAGCTGGGAAGAGGGTACCTTAGACGAAGAAATAACTGCTGAAGAGCTTCTAGAAAGAGAAGCTAGAAACATTCAAAAGGAAGCTGACTTAGAAACTTGTGGACAGGTTCCCCTCTCATACAAAAAGCGGCTTGGAGCAGCTACTACATCATCAACAACACAGCAGCAAGCTGCCGGGAAAACACCACAAACAGCCAGTAAAGATAAAGGGAAACAGGTGGAACAGCCACCTCCATTGACAGAAGAGCAAGTGGAAACATTGGTGCAACAGCAAGAAGAGATGGAGCAGCAACAAGAAGGGCAACAGCAAGAAGAAGTGCCACTTAAGGAACAGCAACCCTTGCAGCAAGAAAGGGTGATTGACACTCCTAGTTCCACTGAGCAACAGGCTCAGAATATAGTGCCTCCTAGGGCAGAAACTACTTTTGATGCCTCGGTCCTCCAAACCCCACAAAAGGAGGACTTAACCAGGAAAAGAGATAGAGAGACTCCCCTGACTTCATCCATCAATCAGGGAGAGAAAAGACAAAGATTAAATGACTTTCCAGAGGATGACATAGCAATAAGACAAGCAATGGGCATGGGCCCACCCAGCCGAGAAGTGTCAGCCAGTTCATTCCAGCATGAACATGATAGAACTATGGGAGGAGAGGTCAGTTCCTCCAGCCAGCAACAAGAAGGACAAGTAAGCATCAAACAGCAATTTATCGACATTAAAAAGAGGAGTGATCCTATTAAAATACAGCTGTACAATCATTTGCTGAACCTGGCTCCCACCAATCAGCAAAGACTCATGTCTGCCTTTGATGTAAGTGAAGGCAAGATGATCATGAGTCATTTCATGCCCACAACTCTGCATCCTCAATCTACCTCGGATTACCTAAGAACCAACATGGAGGTTCTGGCTAAAGACATACACCCTATGGATAAAATCGAACTGCATAAACAAACTGGTGAAATGGTGTATGCCTCCTTGGCAGATGAAACATTGGAAAACTACAAATTGAAGAGCAGCCTTGATAATACAGCCTCTCAGCTGGAATTGGAGAGAGCATCATCACAAGCCAAGGACAACAGAATCAAGTCCTTGGAGGATTTAATTATAGAAATAGGACATGATCCTAAAGATGTTAAAGGTATCCAAGAACTGTTGAAGATAAGGGATCAAGACATGGCTGCCTTAAGGAAGAAAATCAAGCTCCCAGCCACCATTCATCCTCAAACAGATGAAGTTGCTCAGCAAAGGCTAGAAAAGGATGCTACAGATCTAATGATATCCCTGTACAAGGAGCTGGTTCGGACTCAGGACCAGCTAGGACAATCAGAAGCTGCAAAGGCAGCATTACAGATAGCATTGAAACAGAGAGAAGAGGGCCAAACTTCCCAGCCCCCTCCGGAAGTAATCAATCTTGAAGAAGCTCCTCCAACAACTACTCTTCCTCCTCAGCAGACAGGAACTACAGCACCATCTACAGCAACAACTACGCCAACAACAGAGCAGACTCCTAGTCTGGATATGCAGAGGCTGCAAGCTGAGATCCAAGTTCTCGAATCCCAAATGAAAGAGCTTGATGAAGTCAAAAGGTCTTTGACTAAGGTGAATGAAAGATTTGACAAAAGCAAGCAGAATGAGGCAGCAAAGGAAAGAGAGGTAAAAGCTCTAAAAAAGAGAATAGCTGAACTAGAAAAAGAGCTTGCACTAGAAAAAGTAACAGCAGAATTAAAAGCAGTCCTCTGGGGCAACATTGGTCGATCCATCACCAAGCAGTGGCAGTATATTGAGACTATGGATGAGCAAATAGCACTCATCACAAAGGCAAACAAGGAAATACACAGAGCAAGAGCAAGCCTTGGCCACATGCCAGATGCTGCCAGCAGAATGATCAATATTTTAAATAACAAGACAAGCTCTCAGCTGGCCACAATAGGAATTACCAACAGGACTGAGACAATCTCAGTAGTTAAAAGAGTCCTGACACTACGAAGTCTAGTTGGAACGCTGGAGAGGAGAACACAGGATATGCAGACCGAGATCAACAAATTCCTGGACAGATTCCTGGCATTACAGAACAGAGGCCTCCCCAGCATATTAAGCAGTGTAGGAAGACTGCTTACCCTAGAAAATTACATCAAAAGGGTTGATGCCCATGCTGCAGCACAAATTGCAAAACAGCCCAGTACCTCAGCAGAAATAGGGCCAGCATCAGGGCAGAATTTGTATGATAGGGTGGATAACCTGTTTTTTATCATGAATGAAATTGATCACCTGTTTGATACACCACCAAATTTCTTTAAGTATACAGAAGCAGATGAGACTATGGGGGCAATCATAAATCACCAATTGCCCACACAAGAAGTATGGAGGAATTTGACACAGATAATCTTATCAGGCCCGAACCTGTAGCGTTAATTTTCTCCAGTTTATGAACAGTCATGCATAGGCAGAATTTTGATGGATAACTCCACAAGGAAAGGACAGATGCTGAGCCAACTCAGCAAGGCTATTTACTCACCACAGCAGCAATCACAATCACAGGTGGCAGACCCAAAATACAGCGCACGAGCCATAAAGTCGGGTTCTCCAGCATTTGATCAAAGTATCCCAACCGACTTAGCAGCTCCCAAAGGCTAAAATATCTTCTGACAGAACATCAAGACGCCTTTAATTTGTATTCAATGCTGTAATAAATTTCTGATAATAATATCTCAAAAGTTGGTGAGAACATTAAGTCTGAGATAACTTAGAACTCAGATATTTTTGTAAAATCGTATGTATATATTCGCCCCCCACTGAAGCTTAAGGGGTTGATGTTATTTTCATTTTGGAGATCTCACTTGCTGTAAAATTCTCAGAGAAATAATACAAAGGGTGAATGGAACTTCCAAAGCTTGGCGTACCTTGATGCATTGTGATGAATGGTGAATGTTACAGGATTCCAGAGTGTTTCATAAAACAATAAGTCTTTCTTAAATCTCTGTGTTACATGTTTTCGAGTCTTTTGTTCTCTTTTATTGTTTAAATGTTTTACACTTAATAGCAAAGTAGAAGAATAGTTCCAGGATTTAATCACTGATTACCCTGAACTCAATCTGAGCTATTATCCATGTTTTCTTCGGTTACGGTGAATGAAGTGTAATTCTTAATTGCTGCACTTTAAAACTATATATTTTACAGTGATAGACATTCCCAGGGATTCAAGTTTTGCCCCTGAGACATCTATCCGTTTCTCATACCTAGTTTGGTGGAAATACTTAAATACTTTAGTGAAAATTCTTAAATGCTTTCACTATTTGTTTCACCTGTTCATGTTATAAATCAAAAATTTTGTTGTATGAAGTATCCAAATGGCCCTGCAAGTTTCACCAATTCACCTCAAGGTTTCTAGACACCTACAGCCATAGACTCCATTGCCCAATGATATTTGACTCTTTGAACATTATATCACAAGACCTGAAAGAAAATCTTCAACCAAAACACAAACAAAACCTGTGCATAATACCTAGCCTAAAACACTATCATAACAGATACAAATCATAAAGAGAGAGCCCTCTCTGATCACAGTTTGGCTAGAAACAGTGATCAAAAGATTGGTTAGTGGTTACCCCGGCCGTATTCCCTTGGGAGTCATAGGGAACAACCTGGGTGTTAACAGCAGTGATTCTTCATATGCAGCCAATGTCAAAAAGGCAGCACTGCCTTTATCTTCCATGCAGTGAATTTCATCCTCATCTTCGAATTGTTCCTCCTCCATGACCACATTCTGGAAAGGAGCTTTAACCTTTTGTTCTTCATTTGTTTCTTTACCCCTCTGAATGATTTGCAACTGTTCATTTGCTCTTCTGAATGGATTTGGATTCCTTGGAGCAAATGTGTTCTGCTGCCTTGTCTTTCCTAAATTCTGCTCAACCTTCAGCTTAGATATTTCAGCAACCAATGACTCTATCATCTTAGTCATCCTATCTAATTTAGGTTCTAAAGATGAAGCAGAGGAAGAAGAAGCCTCACCTCTCTATCTCCTTCTATCAGCATGTGTTTTGAGCTTTTCTGCAGCCATAATATTAGATTCTACTTCTAGGGCTGCATCTTGCATATCCGCTAGAGTGGCACATCTTCTTTCTCTCAACAATAGGCAGAAATTAGAGTCAAAAGAATTGGCATAAGTAAGTTTGGTAGAAGTTGGGGTAGGCTTTACTCTAGCTGGTATCTTACTATACATATGGTTAAATCTCTTATTAAAATCAGACAATGATTCCCCATTTTCCCTCTTTAGGTTACCAAACTCAGTATGGTAATACAGCAAGTCCTTTTTATCTCCCCAGTGCTTCAAAAATGCATCATCCAATACTTCAATATCTGTTATGGACCTATGGGGCAATTCTCTGAACCACTTCCTAGCCTCACCATCAAGACTCTGGACAAAAACTCTCATCCATACATCATCTTCACTGATATCTAGGTTGTCAGCATAACTATAAAAAGCTTCAAGATGTTCTTCAGCTGTTACCCCTCTGTACCAATGAACTTAGGCATGTATTTTTGATATTCTCCAGCAGGCATGGCATTCAAAGGAACAGGCAAAACTAAAGGCCCATACCTAGCAACTATGATTCTTTCCATCTTGGTGGGAGCTTGTTAGTCTGCCATGACTGGGATATGGGGGAGAATACTGGCAGATTGAACGGTGGGAAACAATGAAACAGATGACAAAGACACAGGGATATGATGGACTATATGGGAAACTTTCTTTGGACCGAGATCCAAAGGGGAACTAATTGAACAAGGAGCTTTATGAATCTCTGAAGGTGACTCTTCATTAACAATGTTAGGCTCTAGATCTTCAAACTATATATTTTCAGTTATAACCTTCTGTTGCAGAGATACACACTGTTTCTTAGGCTTACCTGATCCTGATGCTCCTTTCTGTGATGTTTTCTTCAATTTGACAATCTTCACAGGGTCAGGCACTGGTTCAGCTAGTGAGTTTTGAGGATTTCTTCAAGTCTGCCTCACAAACTGAGCCAGAACTTCAATGTGGAGTCGCCAAAGGTTGGTCTTCCTCCAGTGGAGTCACCAGATAGATGATTACAACCAGAAATGTGTCCAGACTTTGTCTATCATCAAAATCTGGAACTGTGTTGTTCTCCCAGGGAAGCTGAGCTTCAATCTCCTCTCCCCGACAACGGCGCCAATTAATGTTATCACCGCAAGAAACTCTCCTAGGTTGTATCTTAGAGATGCTCAGGAACATTACAAACTCAACAAAATGTTGGAAATGGATGAATGGAAGGAATGATGCATATTCAAGCCAGATAACCACTTCTACTATGCTTAACTCCAGACATGGGTGAACACCCCCAGACTACAAGGCTTTAAACCATCAATTACTCACAGTTTGAGGATTAGGTGAGCATGAAGAATACTGACCACACCAGCAGATGCACAAGACCATGTGATGGCTGGCTGCAACTAGTAAAGAGATCTGCAAATCTATTTCCTAATGCACAGACAGGATGACAACTCTCTGGCACTAAGTAAACAGAAACCTGCATAACACATTCAATGATACATACTAGACTTCAACACAGAGGTGGGATGACAGCCCCTCTAATGCTAAAAATCAAGAGCACATGAACAAATGCATAACAGGCATAGCCTAGAACAGAGCAGAAATGGAAAGTGAGCAATTAACAGCAAAAGAAGCTTGTATTAGTTGAAAATGAAGACCAGACGCTGCAAGTATCAAAGTAGTTACAGTGTCCAGAAGTTGAACCTTACATCAAAACAACAACCATCAACCCTCATTACATCTTTTTTTTGGGTATATATAGAGGTTGATTACAAAAATGCTCTACTATTCTATGCGTGGAGGGGTCATAATGGACTACCAACCACATTAACTATCTAAAATGGGCCTCTGCTATGATCTGCTGCTTCAATGAATGAATTTGACATTCTCTGGTACTCTGTTGTACTCCTCGAGCAGGTGAAGTGTCGTAAAGGATGGAATTCCTTAACTGTTGAATGTAAGTTTCTTCTTTGGCATCGTCCTTCTTTCTCTCGGGTGTACAATGCGTTGAATGCAGTAGTTGAAGATTAACTGCGCAGAGGGCTGGTAGATGATCGCCTTCATCCTTTGGCAGCACAGAACAGTCAAGGGTGGCACAGACAGTATGGCGGGGGCATGGGCAAGACGGGAACAAATATCAGCCGTTGGATCCAACAGATGAATGGCGGAGATCGTTTTGCGGAGGGTATCGGGCGAAAACAGGAATGGACAACCGTGAGCCGTCGGATCGCGGGTAGACAGATCCGACGGCTATCGGGCGGATAAGGTGCACGGATGATAGCGAGCGGGGAATCGGGCTTAAGCAGTAAGTGGTATGTATCGCACTGCTTATGGAGGATGGGCGGTAATTGTACAAACCTGCGCAATCCCATTCAAGCGATGACGCATGGCAGATGGGACCAGCGGCAAACCATTTTTCCCGCGGGTTAATGTGTGTGCGGTTCGCAGGACTGGGAGTAGCATATGTCGTTAGATCATGCAGAAGGAACGATCGGATGGTGAAAGGGATAAACGCGTTAACGAGCGGGAAAAGCAACGGAGACCGTTAGATCGGGATGCGGCAAATCAACGGCTGCGATGGGGAATGAAAGCGCCAAGGTTATATGGTAGGGTCTTATGGAAGTTTTGCGCTTCGCGATTAAGGACTGGGGGCTAAACAGGGGCTTTGTTAGGTTTCAGAGGGTTTAAACGGGGAATGGAGAGGTTTCAGGAGGAAAAACAAAGATGGCGGGGCTATGGAGTATAAGGAAAATGAAGGGGAAGGGAGGAAAAGACTGTTGCGATCTGCCTTTTCTGCATAAACACATGGCCGAGCTGATATTTGGTCCTCCAAATGCTGAAGTATGTAGCAGAGCTAACAGAGCCCTGTAAGCTGACTGATATTTGTAGCATTTCTACGTTGGAATCTTCTTTACTTTTATCTCTCAACTGATACTTTTTGACCCTACTACTCTTTGACCCTGCTCCTCTGCTTTTACCTTTTTCAACTCGCTGCCTTCATTTACTTTGCAGTAACTTCGTAATGTAAATTTATTACAGTAAATTTGTCATATTTTTCCACCATTCCACATTAGGCAGTTTTACATTCATCATTCTTTTGTAGATTTCATTGGCCTCTGTGTCCTTTGCAAAATTTGGCTTAGTGAGGAACAAGTGTTTCACCTCATGCTCTAGGAAAAACAAATTTTCAAATGTATCATATAACACTTTGCCTATTGGCAAAGCTTTAATAGCTGCAGAGCTAGCTTGTTCCTTAGCCAACTTCCTGAGTCTATCATTATAGTCAAGCTGAGGCATGAGTTTGTCATTGATGACCATAGGACTGGGAAGACCCTTCCCCCTCAAAATTTGAAACTTAGCCATGAATCTATCAATGGCTACCTGCATGTTATGGCATTTCTCTTCTAGGTTAAGCATAAGGTTTCTTTTGGAAAGAACCTTCCTAATCTCCAGAATGGCCTTAGTCCTATCTTCTATGTTCAGCTCATGGAGCTCATATCTGTTCTCATTGTTTAAGAAGTGGATGAGTCGATTGGAATCCTCTAGTTTATTCCCCAGTTCTTCCCTTAGTTTTTGGATAGCTTCAGTAGCTACCTTCACTAATTCTATCTGCTCAAATATAACTTGAATTGATGGCCAAATATTATTGACAGAGTCAATGATATTTGTAGAAATTTCTGTTTTCCCACCCTGGTTTTCAGTTTCTCCTTATTTCTCCCATATAGTTAAATGCCCTTTCCCATAACCGTACATTTAACAAGCTGGAAAATATAAATTTGCTGAAAACACAAATTCTGGAAATTTTACAGAATGCTGAAAATTGCAGAAATAAAAATCAGCAGTAATAAACAGCCATTAAAACACATTTAAACACTGAGATTTTTGGTCAATGTGACCCTGGAAAAACCCCCTACAACTCTTGGGGAAAACCAGTTCGAGAGCTCTTCTTTATTTCTGAAAATGCCTTTTTCACAGTGAGAAATATTCAGTAAAAAAATTAGCAAGCAAATTTACAACTTATCTCTTTTCCCATGCCTCACAGCAAACTAGAAATTACAGCAAACTAGACAGCAATAAATGTTGTACGGCCTCCTCGATTTTCGTGCCCACTTTCAGCATTAAATGCTGTTATACGGCCAGCATTAAATGCACTGTACGGACTGCAATAAATGTGCTATATGGCCTGCAATAAATGCACTATACGGCCCTTGTTTTGCGTGTAGAAAAATCAGCGAACTTCTCCTCGATTTTTGTGCAAACCACTCCTCGAAAATCGTGCCAAAATCTGTCTTTCACTGTGTGCTGAACTAGCTATACAAATCTACTCAACTGCTGCCTTGGAATGTGTGCCAAGCTGTTGTCTCCTTCTCCTCCCTGCTCAGAAATCTCTCTTGCTCTCTTGCTCTCCTTCTCTCAATCTGCTCATGAAAGAATGAATGACCTTTTCCTCCTTTTCCTCCTTTAATTTAACCCCAAGTGACTTGTGGGTGATCCAAGTGACTTTTGGGTAATCCCTAAATCCAATGGCTGAAATAGATTGAGATCTAAGGCTGAGATTAAATGCTCATTTAAATCTCACTTTTTATTTTTTAATTCACCCCACTTTAATAAAGACCCACTTAGTCATTTATTTCCAAAGTCACTTTTCCTTTCTAATTTTTCATTGACTTTATAAAAGTCACTTTAAAATTAGACTTAGTAACTTTATCACTTAAAGTCACTTTTAAATTAGATTTAACTTTATAAAAAATTACAAAGTCACTTTAGGAGAAAAATTAAATTCTTTTGGACACTTTTCCCTAGGCCAAAGATCAAAGCCTTAGGGAACCACCTGTCCTCTGGTACCAAATTTCAACACTCCCTCTTACCGAGGAAGGTGTTCCTCACCACACCCATCTTGTCTATGAAGTAGACATGCTTGCCCCGTGGTAAGGCTTTGGTAAGAATATCTGCAACCTGCTCATCAGTCGAACTATACTCAAGCTTCACAGCTCCCTTTTGAACATAGTCTCTGAAGAAATGATATCTGATCCCGATATGCTTTGACCTGTCATGAAATATTGGATTCTCTGTGAGTTTAATGCAACTCTGATTATCACAGTAAATCACTGAAGGTCTCAACGGCTGACCAAATAAGCCAAACAACATCTTGCGAAGCCAGATGGCCTCACAACTAGCTAGATTGGCTGCCATATACTCTGCTTCCGCTGAACTCAGTGCTACTGACTGCTGCTTCCGGCTGAACCATGACACTACTGCTGAACCCAACCCAAAACAACACCCTTAAGTGCTCTTCCTATCAGAAGCACAGTCTGCCCAATCAGAATCAGTGTATCCTGCCAATCTCACTCCATCTCCCTGCCTGTAGTCCAGACCATAATCCACTGTCCCCTGCAAGTACCACAAAATGTGTTTTGCAGCCACCCAGTGAACCTTCCTAGGCTCACACATAAACTGACTCATCGTGTTGACTACAAAACAGATATCTGGTCTAGTGTTGACCAAATACATCAAGGAACCAATCAGCTGCCTGTACAATGTGGGATCCACCAACTCGGAATCCGAAGCATGAAGCTTCTTCCAGTTGGTGATCATCGGTGTCGACATGGGTCTACAATCCTCCATGTGGTATCTGCTAAGGATGTCCACAATATACTTCCCCTGCCCCAGGAAGAAATGCCCCTCCTCCTGCCACACCTCCAAGCCCAAAAAGTAATGCATCAAGCCGATGTTCTTCATCTCAAACTCTGTCGCAAGATCTCTCTTGCAGTGCTCTATGAATCTCTCTGCACCTGTAATGACCAAGTCATCCACATACAGCACCAAAATGAGAGGCACCTCACCAATCACAATAAAGTAAAGGTTCAGATCTGCCTCACTCTTTGTGAAACCCATCCCCTGCAAATATGTATCTATCCTGGAGTACCAAGCTCTGGGAGCTTGCTTCAGGCCATAAACGGCCTTCTTCAATCTGCACACATGGGACTCCTTCCCATGCACCTCAAAGCCTTGTGGCTGCTCAATGTACACCTCCTCCTGTATGAAGCCATTGAGAAATGCAGTCTTCACATCCATTTCGTGGATCTTCCAACCCATCTCTGCTGCTATCGATATAATGGAGTGGATCGAAGTATATCGAGCCACGGGAGCGAAGGTCTCCTCATAATCAACTCCCTCTACCTGGGAGAACCCTCTAGCCACAAACCTTGCTTTGAATTTCTCAATGCTGCCATCTGCAGCATGCTTTACCTTGTAAAGCCATCTGGAAGTAACCACGGATTTTCCCTCAGGCCTCGGCACCACCTCCCAAACATCATTCTTCATGATAGAAGAATACTCCTCCTGCATGGCCTCTCTCCAGACCTGCTGGCTAGCTGCCTCCTCATAGCTAGAAGACTCAGAGTCAAGGATGCTGGTAACCATCGTCATATAGCTACAAAACCTCTCAGGTGGTCTACTCTCTCTAACCGTCCTCTTCGGCTCAGCAATAGATGTGGCATCTCTCAAGGTGTCCTAAAGCCACTTGGGCTTCCTCTTCCCTGAGCGCACTTCTCCCACCGGAGAATGAAACTCCTCCTCCTCATCATCATCAGGAGCCTGAACTCCTGACTGTCTGTCTGCTGTCCTCCTACCTGCACCTGAACCTGTAGAAGCTGAGGTACCGTGTGAACTGTCCATCAGTGGACTCCCTAGTGAACTGCTCTATGAACTGCTCTGCATGCTGCCCGGAGCACCACCCCTCTGGCTCGGTGAGCCACTGCTCACTGACAGACCTGACATCCTCATAGATGTACCTCCTGATCCTCTTGATCCTCCTGATCCCTGCCCACTAGATCCCTGCGACTGACTCAACTGCTGCTGAGGGTCTGGCTGATCTAGATACTCTAACTCCCGTGACCTCCTGAAGGCCCTGTCCTCCTTGAACTTCACATCCCGTCTGACAACAACTCTCCTCTGTGCAGGAATGTAAATCCGAAAGGCCTTTGAGGTCTCACTGTAGCCCACAAAGATACCCTTCTCTGTTGTGGGCTCTAGTTTGGTCCTCTTCTCCTTGGGTATATAGGAGTATGTAATGCATCCAAAGATATGAAGATGACCAATATCAGGCTTCTTCCCAGAGAGAGCCTCCTCCGGAGTCATGTGCCCCAAGGCACGATGCGGACTCCTGTTCTGCAAGTAAACAACTGTGTTGCAGGCCTCTTCCCACAAGAACAATGGCAACCCCTGATCATGTAACATGGCTTTGGCAGCCCCTATGATGGATCTGTTCTTCCTCTCCGCAACCCCGTTCTGCTGGGGGTTGTAAGGAACAGTGAACTCCCTCCTAATGCCTGCCTCCGCACAATAGTCAACAAACTCTCCAAGGGTGTACTCTCCTCCATTGTCCGACCTCAGGGACTTGATCTTTCGACCTGTCTGTGTCTCCACAAGAGCTGTGAACTCCTGAAACCGCTTGAAGACCTCACTCTTGGTCTTCAAAAAATAAATCCAGGTCCTCCTGAAGTGATCATCAATGAATAAAACATAGTACTCATATCCACTCAAGGAAACATGAGACATCCGACTGCTCACATCGGAATGAATCAAATCAAGTATCCCAGTCGCTCTATTGTCACTGTTGGGAAAAGGGGATTTGGCAAACTTGCCCATCACACAACCTCTACAAGTATCAAAGTGATCAGTACTGAAATCTGGCACACCTGTAGTGATCTCCCACAATGTCCTCAAGGCTCCATGATACATATGTCCCATCCTGCGGTGCCAAATCTCACACAGCTCAGAACTGCTAGCTCTGCTTCTGGTACTACTGCTCAATGCCAAAAGGGGCTGGAATGCAAACTTGTACACCTTTGCATGGCGTACACCTATCACTCTAGCTGAATCAGCTGGAGTGTCCCTGGGATACATCAACACCTGTCCTCCCCTGAACAGTACCTCATATCCTCTGTCCTCCAAAGCTGAGACGGATATGAGGTTCTTCCTCATCCCTAGTACATAAAGAACATCTGACACTTTCAAGGGAGGTTTGGACTCCCTCTGAAATGTCAATGTCCCCACCCCGACTGCTCTAACAACTCTGTCATCACCGAGTACTACCTCTATATCAGTGTCACTCTCTGAAAGCTCTGAGAAGTACTCACAGACTCCTGTCATGTGACGTGAAGCCCCACTATCCACATACCAGATACCTGAAGATGCTCCGCTAATCGAGAGAAAAGCATGCTCCCTCTGAACCTGTGTGGCAGGTGATCTTGCACTAGAGGACTCACACATAGTGAATGCAAACTCCCGGTCAAAACGACCTGCAAAGTCCTCAATCTCTGCTGAAGCTGCCACATCGTGGTTCTTCCCCTTCTTCTTCTTCTTCTCCGGACACACAACTGCATAGTGTCCCATCTTTTGACAATTCCAACACTTCACCTTGGAATAGTCCTTCTGTGTGTTACCTTGTTTACCTTTACCTTTGCCTTTGCCCCCACCACTGCTTGTGGAAGCCTGATTCTTCCCTTTGCCTTTCTTGCCTCCTGCCACCAGTGCTACATCCTCATCCTGCTCAACTGGCTTGGCTACCCCAAGCTGACCTTTCCTGATCTCTGTCTGAATGCAATCATCCCAAAACCTCTTCCATGTGGGAAGGGTCTCACGTGCACAAACCCCATCAGCAAAGTTCAACCATGAACGGGGGAGGCCATTCACTGCAATCCGCACCAACTCAGTGGGTGGAATGGCCTCTCCAATCGCTGCCAACTCATCTCTCACATTAGTAATCTTTGTGAGATATCCAGCTGCACTATCATTACCCATCTTAATGTTCTTCAGCTTCTCCTTTAAGACCATCTTCTGGTTCTCATTGGTACTCTGGTAGAGATTAGACAATGCTGTCCACATCTCATGGGCATTGCTCTTTCCTCTCACATGAGGAATGCAATGGTCTTTGATTCCGTCTAAAATCAGCCTCTTACCCTTGTTGTTCTTTTTATTATAAGCTGTCAACTGAGTATCATCAGTAGACACAACAATAGGGTTCTGTGTGGTATGCACCATGATATCCCAGACTTCTGCCTCCTCAAAGATACTCTGCATTCTCTCCTTCCAAATGCTGTAATTTGTATGCCCATCCAACCTATCCTCCACCCTCAATCCCAATGACATCCTGCTGTCCTAAAACTGAAAATAGCACTGTTGTAGTAAAAATAAAATTGTTGTTTATGAAAAAATCAGCTTGCTGGAATTTTCTAAGTGAAAAATCAGCAGCTGTAATTTTTCCTTTTGCTGTCCCAAACTGCCCTTCAGCACTCAAGCTCTGATACCATGTAGAAATTTCTGTTTTCCCACCCCGGTTTTCAGTTTCTCCTTATTTCTCCCATATAGTTAAATGCCCTTTCCCATAACCATACATTTAACAAGCTGGAAAAAATAAATTTGCTGAAAACACAAATTCTGGAAATTTTACAGAATGCTGGAAATTGCAGAAATAAAAATCAGCAGTAATAAACAGCCATTAAAACACATTTAAACACTGAGATTTTTGGTCAATGTGACCCTGGAAAAACCCCCTACAACTCTTGGGGAAAACCAGTTCAAGAGCTCTTCTTTATTTCTGAAAATGCCTTTTTCACAATGAGAAATATTCAGCAAAAAAATCAGCAAGCAAATTTACAACTTATCTCTTTTCCCATGCCTCACAGCAAACTGGAAATTACAGCAAACAGGACAGCAATAAATGCTATATGGCCTCCTCGATTTTCGTGCCCACTTTCAGCATTAAATGCTGCTATATGACCAGCATTAAATGCACTGTATGGACTGCAATAAATGCATTGTATGGCCTGAAATAAATGCATTGTACCGCCCTCGTTTTGCGTGCAGAAAAATCAGCGAACTGCTCCTCGATTTTTGTGCAAACCACTCCTCGAAAATCGTACCAAAATCTGTCTTTCACTATGTGCTGAACTAGCTGTACAAATCTGCTTAACTGCTGCCTTGGAATGTGTGCCAAGCTGCTGTCTCCTTCTCCTCCCCGCTTAGAAATCTCTCTTGCTCTCTTGCTCTCCTTCTCCCAATCTGCTCATGAAAGAATGAATGACATTTTCCTCCTTTTCCTCCTTTAATCTAACCCCAAGTGACTTGTGGGTGATCCAAGTGACTTTTGGGTGATCCCTAAATCCAATGGCTAAAATAGATTGAGATCTAAGGCTGAGATTAAATGCTCATTTAAATCTCACTTTTTATTTTTTAATTCACCCCACTTTAATAAAGACCCACTTAGTCATTTATTTCCAAAGTCACTTTTCCTTTCTAATTTTTCATTGACTTTATAAAAGTCACTTTAAAATTAGACTTAGTAACTTTATCACTTAAAGTCACTTTTAAATTAGATTTAACTTTATAAAAAAATTACAAAGTCACTTTAGGAGAAAAATTAAATTCTTTTGGACACTTTTCCCTAGGCCAAAGATCAAAGCCTTAGGGAACCACCTGTCCTCTGGTACCAAATTTCAACAATATTGGCCCAGAGCATTTCTTTGGTTTTCCCCAATGCTTTCTGTAGTGTTAAATCCTTCTCCAAGATTTTGATTCTCTCACCCATTCTCGGTGCTTTTTGTGTTTCTTCCTTTTGCTGGAGTTGAGCAAGTTTACAATCAATTTCTAGACTTGCTATCTTTTCTTTTAATCTCTTGATCTCTATAGCCTAGATAGACATCCCTTCCATGGATTTTACTAACTCTGTTGCTTTCTCTCCATGTGTACCTGTTGTTAATGTAGGTTCTGCTATTACTGGTGATGTTGTGGCAGGTGGAGCTGTGGGTGCCAATGATGCTGCTAGCGTGGATGGAACTGTTGTAGATACTGTGGGGATGACAGTTCTAGAAGTTGTGGCCAAGTCACTTTGCTTCGACTGAATTAAAGTGTCCAACTCCTTCTCTGTCTCCTTGAGTTGATCGTTTAGCTTCAAGACCAAGTCCATGAGCTCTTCATGTCCTTGTTGTGCTTCTAGGACTTCCTGTGTCTGTGGGTGATGCAGCTGGGGTATCTTTAGTTGCTTCTTGAGTGCAGCAATGTCATCATTTTTCTTCTTAATCAGCTGCTCTGCAACTTTTACATCTTTGGGATCGTGTCCCAATTCAATCACTAAGTCCTCTAAGGACTTGATTCTATTATCTTTAGCCTGTGAGGAGGCCTTCTCCAACTGAAATTGGGCTGATATATTGTTTAGGGAGTTCTGTAATTGGTGGGCAGCAATGGCCTTCCCTGTTAATGTGGAGTATATCATCTCCCCTGTTTGCTTGTGCAGTTCAATCTGGTCAATGGGATGAATATCCCTTGCCAGTACTTCAAAGTCCATTTTCTTAAAATCTGATGATGTCCTTGGCTGCTGAGTGGTTGGCTTAATGAAAGTCATCTGCATTTTCCCCTCTTTGACATCAAAGGCTGACATTAGCCTTGTTTTATTAGTGGGAGTCATCTTTAGATACTGTGCATATGTTTGGGCTTTAAGCCTCTCATTCCTAGCCTTGATCTCTTTGTATCTTTCCTTTATGTCTTGATCTTTATCTACAGGCATCTTAAAAGAAGATACCTCAATGCTTTGTTGCCTTTCCAACATTTGAGTTTGTGATGTGGAAGGCTCTGGCATGCCTCTAGATGGAGTAGCAGGCCTGCTCCTATTTCCTTCTACACTAGTGACCTCTATTGTTTCCTCTGTGTATTCCTGTTCAGAGACAGGATTCACTCTCTGTCTTTTAGCTTGGCTTGTTTCTGCATAAGCTTGTGAAGTTTCTCTTTTTGAAGTGGTGGCCCCATCCCTATTTATCTTTAGGTTTTTCTCCTCATTTAGAGGAGTCTGTACAATTGGGGGGTGCTCATGGTTGTCTCTGGTCCGTCTAGTATGTCTGATTGCTCTAGTACATCTGATTGGTCTAGCACCTTTGATTTCTCTGGTACCTCTGATGGTTCTATCCTAGTTGATTGATCTAGCCTATCTGATTGTTCTGGCCTATCTGATTGTTCTGTCACCTGTAGGAAAGAATCCTCATCAAGTTGTTTTTCCCAATCAATTAATGTGTATTCCACAACAACTTTTGCATTATCCCTTTCCTCTAAAGTGTTTTCCACCCATTGCAATTGGTTGGCATACTTTTCTATCTCAGGGATGTGGTGATGGATATAAGGGGCCATCTTATTCTTTTGCCTTCTTTTCCAGATGAATTCCAAGGGATCATATCTCCATATGAAGCTCTGTTTTAGATTTAATCTCTGAAGGATTAGGTCTGCCTCCTTTCCAACCTCTCTGCTATCACAAATAAAGGGAACCAATTGGTCTTTGATCTTGAGCTGGGCTTTCTTTTTGGCTTTAACAAAGTTTATCTCATCTACATTTATTATTTTCCTGTAGTACTACAGGGCAAATAACCTAATTGGGAGGTATTTAGGTAGTTTGTATGGGGCCAGCTCACAGCCATAAATCCTGATTTCAGTGTGGTTTTGGTACAAGTACCAATCCCCCACCTAATGATTGATGTTTAGATGAAGGACTCTCCTAATCTCAGGATTAATTCTTGGTGGAGGGGTTCCAGTGAGCATGGTCATCACAGGGTGGACAAAGGAATCAATGAATTCATTGTATGAATAGGGGGAGGGATGTTGATGAATCAATGGGTTCCAGAAGATAATTGAGCTTGGTTGGCCCTTGGAATTTGTCGGACTGGTAATATAGGAAAAGGTGATACAAGACCGAGTATTTGAAGACTCTCTCATTACTCATTCTAAGGAATTGTTCATGCATCCTATCAACTATGAACTAAGCATAGTCATATATGACAGTAAGAGGTTGTCCTGGAGTGTATATGGACATGAAGGCTAGAATAATCTGATCAATATATTCACTGGTGGTATAACCCAAGACCCTAGATATCATATCTATAATACTTCTACCCCAAGGAGAAAATAAAGCTGCTACATATGGAGGGGGGTCTTTGGGGATATACTTCTCTTCTATGATGAAGGTTTGGATTATTTGGGCCAATCTTGCAGGGTTGAGCTTGGGAAATAAGTCCAACATGTCTCCAATGGAGAGGGGAGTCAAGTTTTGGCCAAGCTAGAGTTGTAGCATCTCATTTATAGATTCAGCAGTGATAGTGAAAAGAATGGCCTGGTTAGGGGACATGACTGCTCTTTGACTGGGGACATAGTTGGTGATGAGCCCCAAAAATGGGTAACTTATTGGGCTCATTTTGCCTATTGTTCTCCATTAATCCACCATTCTTCATAGTTTATGCATGCTTTTGGGTATATTTATGTTGATTAAATGAATGAGGATAGTCAATTGACCATGAAGACTAATACGTGTTTATTGCAGATTTTTGGACAGCTTTTGGACCAAGGTCAAGCATTTATGAGCCATTTGACAGCTGAATGCAAGGGGACAAGGCTGACGATTTGTAGGGAGGGTGCCTCCTACACTAAATGGCCTCTTCCTCGAGTTATCCACCATCAGCTCGGAGTTCAGCAACCCACCAACATTGATTCCCAAGGGCAGCCAATCAGCTTTTATGAAGTGATTGAGTACTAGCAGTTTGGGTAGCCAAGCCCCTCAAATTAAGGAGGACTGTTGGAGGTCCTCGTGGTGCATAAATAGGAAGGCTTCTAGCCTTCGTAGGTTACTTTTTGAACAGTTTTATTCTGAACTATAGTGCTGCTAGTTTCTCAACTCATTTGTAGCTTTTGCTATACAGCTTCTTTTGTGACATGGTTATTTTTTAGTAATGGAAAGTAGTTTCATTTGGCACCAGTTCTGAGCTTCTTCTTAGGAGCCTGCAGCTCTTGGGGTTGGGCCCAACCCAAGTGCCAAGGCTTCCTTTGTGTACTGTTATGTGTTGTTGATGTCTTTATCAAATAATTTCTGTTAAGTAGATTAAAGTCTTGCTTGGTTACCTAGGTCATTGTTTATTATTAAAAAGGCTTTTCATGTTCAGATTGGTTTGATAGGTTGATAACAGAGAATATCTTCAGAAAAAAGGCTATCAAGCACCCATAATCTCACCTCTCCCTCTGTGGGACCATGAGCTAGGACCAAGGCGTCCTTGCTGCCACCAAAAACATTGTCTTTGCTTCATCATGCAATTGTTAGTGTTAGGTTCTCATTTGTGGAAGTTGATACCAGTTGCAGTTACATGCTCAGGTCCATGATTGCTTAGTTTGCATAGTTATTTCACATGATTTTGTTGCCAATAAACCTCTTTTCATTTTCTTTGCTAATATTTAGGTCAGATTAGGTTAAAGTAGTTAGGTCTTTGTTTTTCTGAGTCTTTGTTTGAATAGTTTGGAAAATAACTTGCAGAGCACCTGTGATACCTCTTTGCCTACCCCTACTCCATCAATACCGCCTGCTCCGTCCTTTAACTCTGATTCTTGCCTCACATTTGCTATGTTCCCTCCCTTTGACCTAATTTCCATATTTTTATGCAACATTGCTCTACCCCTCCTTGAACAAATCCAACCATCCTTATCACTCACCTGCTTCGTTCGCTAGGTCCTGGACCCCTCCACATCATCATCCAACCTTCGTACCCACTTCTTCACCTTTCTTCCACCATCAACCCTCTAAAATCCCCTTTCGGAACATCCTGTAGAAGCATCCAGTAGAAGCCACAGAACATCCTGTAGAACCCCTGCAGACTTCTTATAGAAGCTCAAAAAAGCAGTTTCTTGAGATCTGATCACTGTGAACCTCTTTGGAAGGGTGCTAAGGACCCCCTTAGGCCCTCTTCTCACCTTCCCAACCTCCTGCAAGCGTCCACTCCATTTCCTTTCACCAATCAACCTCTGCACAGTCAAAATAGTCAAAACACCTGCAAAGTGATTCCACAAATATTATTCGAAAATACAAAAATATGTTTTCTTCATATTTCTCTTCAAAATGAGCTTAGTCACATGCATTTTACTTTTCTAGAAGTCAATGGCATCCATTTCTGTAGCTTTCATCCTTTTACTTGCACCAGTAGGGTTAGTCGGTAAAACTAGGGTCTGTTAGGGTTTGCGTTCCTTTCTAGCTTTCAACTTCTTTCTGCAAGTAGATTAGCCTCTGGTTGAGTTAGTTTTCATCCATCACAGTTAAAAGATTCTTCTAAGAGCTCATAGAAGTTGGCTTAAGCTCCTAGCGAACTTGTGCCAACTGATCAAGTGACAGCCTGTGGCAAGAGCTAGTACTTTTGCATATAGCACTGTCGCTTCCAAGTTTGTTACGAACTACCGGGTTGATAAAAGTAAAGAAGGGAGTCCCAGTAGTTGCAGCATTATTGCTGCAATACCCAGACCACCAACCTCCTCCCCTGGAGGATGAGGAAGGGAAACAGCAAAGTGAACCCAAAGACATTTCACCCTTTCCTGAGAGACTAACAGTAGCCACACAACCAAACCTAGAGGAGACTGAACTTCTAGGAGAACTTAAACAGTTGTGTGTGAAAATCCCACTTCTCCAGGCCATAAAAGATGTACCAATCTACAACAAATTGATCAAGGAGAAGTGTTTCAGGCACCTAGGCAGGCGCAAGAGAGATGCCCCGACTATCAATGTCATAGGACAACTGTCCGATCTGATGTTGGGACAAATAATCTGTCCAAAATATTTGGATCCTGGGAGTCCTATAGTAGATGTCTACATCAATGGCACCAAAATCCCCCACAACCTGATCAATCTAGGGGTTACCATCAATGTGATGACCAGGGACACTGTGCTCAAACTCAACCTTCAGAGTTCCTTAAGAAAGACCTCGACAGTACTGCAGTTGGCAGACCGCTCCACCGTGACTCCCGAACGGATTGTGGAGGATGTCCTGGTCTCTGTTGATTCTTTGGAGTACCCTGCGGACTTTTTGGTCCTTCAGCCAAAGGAAAAACTCACTGGATACCCCCTCATTTTGGGAAGGCCTTGGTTAGCTATTGCGGATGCTTACATCAGTTGTCCAGCTGGGAGCATGACCATCAAGAATGGGCTTATGTCTAAGCAACTAGTCCTATACCCTCCTGCCCAACCTCTGTTAGAACATGACTTACCACTCTGGTTGGAGGAGGGAGATGGGTGTGAAGTCTACTCTGCACCATTGTGCACAGTAGAAGCCGCCAGGGGAGGTCCTCTGACTGAGGATGACTTGATCGAGAATTTGATTCAAAATCCACCTCTATCGTTAGAGGAGTTAGTGGAAGGTACCCAAGCCAGCGCTTTAGTGGACCTCTGTGTGGCCAACCCAACCTCACCCAGAGTTAAAAATGTGGAATTTGGCCCTGAAAGAACCTTAAAGATCAACTCATCCCTATCTTCCTCTCAGGAGGAGGAGCTATGTAGCCTATTGAACCACCATTTGGAGGCTTTTTCCTAGAGCTATAAGGAAATGAAAGGAGTCCATCCGTTGGTCTGTACCCATCACATTTACATTAAAGAGGATTGTAAACCAGTCAGGCAGCCTCAAAGGAGAATGAATCCAGCCCTTAAGGACATCGTTAAAGAAGAATTGCAAAAGTTGTTGGATGTAGAATTCATCTACCCCATCTCGGACAGCGAATGGGTTTCTCCTCCGATGCTTGTACCCAAGAAAAATGGGAAGTGGAGAATCTGTGTAGATTATCGAGAACTTAACAAAGCCACCAAGAAGGACCATTTCCCTTTGTCGTTCATAGATCAAGTGCTAGATGGGCTGGCATGGAAGAAGTTCTTTTCTTTCCTAGATGGGTTCAGCGGGTATAATCAAATCCAAATCAGCCCGGAAGACCAAGATAAGACCACCTTCACTTGTCCTTGGGGAACCTTTGCCTACTGGGTCCTTCCCTTTGGGCTATGCAACGCTCCTACCACTTTCTAGAGAGCAGTATTGAGCATATTTGATGAGCTGGTTCACGATTCGATGGAAATCTATATGGATCACTTTACTCCTTATGGGTCTAACTTCCAAGAAGCATTGTCTAACCTAGGAAAAGTTTTAACCAAGTTTATTGAGATGAACCTGTCCCTCAGTCCTGAAAATGTGAATTCCTAATGACTGAAGGGACCGTGTTAGGTCATACCATTTCTCAGCAAGGATTACAGGTGGATCCTAACAAAATTGCTATCATCCAAAAGGTTCCAACTCCTCAAAAGGTAAGAGATATTTGGAGTTTTCTAGGCTTAGCAGGATATTATAGAAGATTCATTAAAGATTTCAGTAAGCTAGCCTGACCATTGTTAGGCCTCTTAGGGAAAGATGTTGAGTTTAAATGGATTGTCAACTGTCAAGGGGCTCTGGATGAGTTGAAAGATAAGCTGGTGTCCGCCCCGATATTGAGAGGTCCAAATTGGGCCCTACCTTTCCACATCCACACCGATGCCTCGAACAAAGCCATAGGGGCAGCCTTAGGACAAGTTGAGGAGAAACTACCATATGCCATATACTTTGTCAACAAAAACCTGTCCAAGGTAGATATGAACTATACTGTAATCGAAAAAGAGTTCATGGCTATAGTCCACTCCCTAAACAAGTTCAGACACTACATCACTGGTTATCAAACATTCATACACACTGATCATGCTGCGATTAGATATTTAATGAATAAGCCTAATGTAAATGCTCGTATCATTAGATGGTTACTCTTGTTGCAGCAATTTTATTTGACCATTGTGGACAAGCCAGGTAAGGAAACTGTTGTTGCTGACTTTCTGTCTATATTGGATTTGCTTGCAGGTGAAGAAGGGACAGTGGATGACCAGATGCCAGACGAACACCTGTTTGCTATTTCAGTACTCTCTCCATGGTTTGCTGATATAGCAAATTACTTGGTCTCAGCACAGTTCCCTCCACACCTATCCTCAAGAGAGAAGAGCAAAATTGTGAGGAAAAGTGCCCCATTCACTTGGATCGGGGGCAACCTGTTTAAACTTGGCCCAGATCAGATCTTGAGGCATTGTGTTAGGGAGGAGGAAGTTTTCGACATCCTCCTGACCTGTCATGATGGGCCCTGTGGAGGTCACTTTGCAGCGAAAAGGACTGCCTTCAAAATTCTACAGGCAGGCTACTATTGGCCCACTCTTCATCAAGATGTCAGAAGATACATCAGCCAATGTGACCGATGTCAAAGGATGGGGAAACTGACTCCAAGGGATGAAATGCCCCTCTAACCTCAACTAACCTTTGAGCCATTTGAGAAGTGGGGCATGGATTTTGTGGGTCCTATCAACCTTCCTTCAAAGAAAAGGTCTTACATCATTGTGTGCACAGACTACCTGACAAAGTGGGCAGAAACCAAGGCAATCAAGGCAGCGACAGAAGGAAAAGTGGCTGAGTTTTTAAGGGAAAATATCTTCTACAAATTTGGCTACCCAAGAGAGCTAGTCACCGATCAAGGAAGTCAGTTCACCTCTAACCTGATTGAAGACCTGCTCGCTCATCACAAGATCAAGCATAGAACTTCCACCCCTTATCATCCGCAAGCTAATGGGTAGGTGGAAGTTACTAATAGATCGTTGGAAGAGATTTTGACTAAAGTGGTGAGCAGCAACAAGAAGGATTGGGCAGATCGCTTGGTTGAGGCCACCTGGGCCTACAACACCACTTGGAAAACTACAACAGGTTTCACACCTTATGAGCTGGTCTATGAGAAGAAGGCTCTGTTGTCCATAGAATTTGAGTACAACACATTGAGGGTGGTAGCTCAGCTGGACCTAGATCTCAGCCATGCACAACAGGAAAGATTACTGCAGCTAAAAGGATTAGATGAATAGAGAATGCAGGCCCTCCTCCACTCAGAAGTAGTTCAACTCCAGAGGAAGATATGGCATGACTGGCACCTTAATGAAAAGCAATTCTAGCCAGGAGATTGGGCACTGCTGTGTGACTCAGGATACAAGGATTTCAAAGGGAAACTGAGGACAAGGTGGTTAGAACCATATACAGTGGAGAAATGCAATGACAATGGTTCAGTCCTTATCAGGACCATTGATGAAGAAGCCATCCCCATGCTCGTCAATGGGCATCGATTGAAAATCTACAGGAAACCCCTTTCGAGGCAGGAGTTCATTGAAACTTTGGACAAATCAGTGTTGGTAGTGGAGCAGGGCCCTGTCTCTACTCCACCCACACCTTGAGCATCAAAAAAAAAAAAAGAGAAAAAAAAAATAGAGAAATGAAATAAAAAGATCCCTGGGTGAAAACTTCTTAGAGGCGCCCGGGGCAGACAGTGAGGGTGAAAACCTCATGGAGGCGCCCCAGCTATCTCTCAAAAAAAAAAGAGAGAAAAAAGAAAATAGCCCTAATCTCCGTGGAATAATTATAGGTTGCAGGGAATATATTGCAGGTTAGGAAGGTCGCGCAAAACAAGGACAGGGGTCCACACCAGGCTACAGGACACCCTCATAGACACTTCCACCATGACCACTCGCCTCTCCTAGGATTTGATCATATTCGGGGGCAAATTTCACCTTGTACAGGAAGTTCTGCCTATTCTACAAGTAGTCTATGTCTTCTACAGGAAACATCCTGTAGAACCTTCGGGCAGGCCAAAATCGATCTTGGAGGGGAATATGAAGGTTGGAATTTGTTTGTTAGGCCTGCAGCCACCCTTGTTTCCACCCATCACCATATGGCACCCTGTTCCATCTCTTTACACCTCCATCACCCACCTGGTTATGTGTTCCTGCACAGTCATACAAGAAACCCTGTTTTCCTTAGATTTCCAGCAAGAATTTTTCAGCGACAAATAAAGCAATGATGTCTAGCTCACCCTACCTGTCAATCTCCATCTAGACTCTTCATCAACTGAATCCCTCATTGGCAATATAACCCTGCTCATTTAGCTTGCATTCCAAGAGGATAATTAGCTACAAGACATCCTACAGGAATCCTATAGCAGCTGATCCCTCTGGGAGACATATTCTGGAAGCAGGAACAGCGGAAACCAACAAAGGGAACATGTAAAAGGCTCCTCTTGGACGTGAAAACATCCCCAGCAACGGTGCCAAAAAGAATGGTGGGCTCTAGTATTGCAGCAATAATGCTACAATACTGGAGCCCACCAGTTGGCATGGCAATAATGTACAATTTCTGGGAAAATGTGGACCTTAGGGAATTGGTACTTAGGCAAATTGGACTCCCATAGACCAATTTCATCAGCCTGGTTCAAGTATCTATCCCTACTTTGGTAGTATACTTTGAGCGAGGATTCATGGACAGTGGTGTCCTTTATCTGGAAATCCCTATCAGCCAGGGGAAGGTGGTCCAGGTCTAAGTGGGGTGTAGAGATGGGTCTCACATCCATGGCGATTGGGGCAGCCATTCTCAGTTCTTGTGGATTTGAGAATGGGGGAGGTAATTTGCAGTGTTTTTAGGGCAATGGTGGTTTAGCACAGAGTAGGCTTAGGTTGGTTAAGATTCCTTAATTAATTTTTAAACTTAACTAAGACTACTCAATCACTGGTTTTCTTTGAAATTGACAGGGTTCTTCGTTGAATTATGGCTTAAATACCTGGAAATGAGGTAAAAATGGCTCTGAACAGGGCGGCTGGTAACTGCAAATGGTCGAAAGGGCTCTGTGTAGGTTGGAAAGCAGACTGGATGCTCTGCAGTGTCTTTGGAGTGCAACTGGACGTGGGTTGACAACTTCAAATGTTTACAGATGACGTGCATGCGTGCAGCGGTTTACCGTTGAAATTTTAGAAAAAAAACAAATGATTTGGAGCTTTTTGGCTTTTATTTGTGAAAAGACAATTTTAGCGAGTACGGGGTGAACAGTGGACATTTTGTCGTGTAGTGGGCGGGCGGTAAATGGTTTCCATCACACCGCTCTTGGGCATTTGGTGGCATTAGGGAGAGGTCGCCCGATTCCACTCATCGGTGGACACGTAGCATCAAGGGCTGGTGGAAAAACCACTTTTTCGGGTGGGTATAGTTCAGCAGATGGGTTGGCCCGATATGGATAAGGGTCGTCAGATGTGGAGGGAGGTGATAGCACGCTGATCAGGCAGGGAAACTGCATGGAGGGTAGTGGAGGGCCTGGCAGCCGCTTAAGTGCGGTGGTATCGGGGTTAATGATGGGTTAAGGCGGGATTAATGACTAAGGGTGGAATTTTAATTTTTTTGAGGGATAAGGGGTAATACTATAGTTCATAACTAAACTAATGGGTGGGGTTATTTTATATAGAGGAATTAAATATCTACGGGATTATGGATTTTCGGGAATTAATAAATAAAGTTAATAATTAATATGAATGGGCGGAAAAAGGACACACCACACTAAGCAAATGCTTTTTCTTGATGTAAATGCTTCTCACATATTAACATTAATACTTAGGGTAATGTGGTTTTGTGGGTTTTTTGGGAAAAAGGAGGTTTTCCATGGGGGTGATTACTTTCCCTAGGAAAATAGTGTTTTAACCTTAGGAAAAGGGATTTTATTAGGGAAATGAGGGGGAATTGAGGGAGATGAATTTTTATGAGAGGATTTTAGTACTTGATACCCATAATTCATTGAGCCAAGGGTCTGATCCCTTCAAAATTCAGAGAAATGCTCTGAGCCTCTTTGACTTCAAGTTTTTTAAGTACTTTGAAGTTTATTTATGGGAAATTAGTAAAGCAAAGGGGTAAAATGAATGGGGGAAGTTAATTAATTGACTTTGTAAATCATTTGCATGCTTGATTGTTCATTGATATCTGAAACTTTTATGATGAGAATGATAAATATGCTTTTGTCTAATCAATCATCATACTTTTGTAACCTTTCTTCTACTTACCCATCTACTTTTTACTTCTCTTTATTAGGGTGCATTTGAGCTAGCGAACCCTTATCAAACATTTTTCTTTCTCTTTACAATAGTAAACTAACTAAATATAACCGTTTTACATCCAAGGGCTTAGATTAAACAGTTGAGCTCCTTTTATTTACTCTACCTATCTACTTATCTGCCAAGGTTACACTGTTTGGCCAGATTTTTATTCTCTATCTATAGACATGAAATTGAAAACGTGAAATAGTCAAGTTTAAACATTTTGACCATCATGGATTGTGACAAGGATTACAAGCTACACACAATCATTTATTCTGCACAAAAAGTAAATAGTAGTGGCATTTTGGCTTGCTCACTTTCATGGTCTTTTTCCTTTTCTTGGGGTTCATATTTTTCATCACTTTTTACCTTTTTATTCTTTTTGTCCTTTGATTATTCTTTTAGGACATACCCACTTTACATTTTTTAATTTATCAATATGGAAAACATTTGTAGAAAGCAAAGGTATGTACATATTACAAGTCTTAATATCAGTCATTCAAAAATTATGGCTCCTATTGGTATAGGTACCTAACAAGTTGCAAGACCTTTTTGATTTCTTCACTAATTCTTGGTTCAGTTCTGCTTCTTAGGATGCCTATGGCTGGATAGACAAACATCTTAGTAAATTGTTTGTAAGTATATTATTTCTGCTCTTTCATAACCAGAGTGATCCAGAAAATGACCGACTGTTGGTTTCCTTTCTCATCCAGCTTTTGCAATGATAAGTTCATGTTGTCCCCCTAAAAGTATAGGAACATGTAGACTAAGACAGAGGCATATTTGAATACCTCCTTTGTAGGAAACTTGACCAGTTGTTGATGAATAGACTCTACAAGGAAATGATTGAAATTAAACACATTGGAGGGCTTAGCATCATTAGAAAAGATGGATAAAAATCCTATAATGGCCTCATCTACCCATTGGTCAGAGTAGTAGCCAAGGAGGTAGGAAATGACAGTGATTATCTGCTTGGCTCTCTCAGGGAATATGGATGAGGGATAAGGAGGATTTTTCTTTGGTAATGCAACATCTTGTGTTAAGAATAATTCAAGAGTTTGGGCTCTCTTAGCAAAGTCTAATTTCTGGTATATTTCAACCAGAGCTTCATAAGAAAATGGGGTGTTATTGTTGATTGTGGGGGCTTGCATCATTTGATCAATAGCCTGAGGGGTTATGGTGAATAAAATTTGTCCATTGTGATTGACTATGGCCTTTTAGCTTGGAAAATATGAGGCATGGCATTTTCTAATGAAATCAAGAGTGTTATGGGTAAGAGGAAAGATGTAATGAGGTAGGTTTGACTCCCACAGCTGGATATCATCTTATTTATCAATGTATTTATCTTCGATCCAGCAGTACATCTCGAAGAGGTCGAGCTCACAGAGTGTTTCATGGATCTTGTAGTCTCTATCAGCCATATGGATATGGTGAAAATCTATAGGAGAATAGATCATAGGATTGTGAATCTCCTCTGGTCCTTTGTCCTTGGGAGTCATGATGGCTAAGGCTAATAGTGCAAATTTGATTGGGAAAGGAGACAATTCACGGACAGACAGAAAGTTCTAGGGCCAAGAACAGAAGGAATAATTAGAAAATTATCAGACAGGTAGTGTCATTGGCAGTTGACAGTGTCGAGATCTGGCGAGCAACCTGTAATCAAATAAATGGTAGTGATAAAACAAGAATTATGTAACCTACAGATAGATAACAAGAAGGCTTATATAGGAGTTTTAGTTTTTCGTTGGTGGTGCGAGTCCATTGAGTTAACATCTAAGAAGATTAAATACTTAACGGATTGATTATGGAGGGAATGAATATGATTTGATTGGGTTAACGAGCGGATGAGGTGGCAGCAGAGGAATGGCGGATGTGCAACGGTTAGGTATGTGGTATCGGGAATAAGGAATTCAACGTTTCGAAGGGGGGTGATTGGTTTATGGTTTTGCTCATGGGGGGTTCGAAATGTTGTGGAGATACCACGTAGGGGCAGGCGCGGTTTAGAATACCGCCCATTTCGTCAAATGAGAGGCGATAAGCGGAGATGAAGAGTGATATGGTGGAGAATTAATGTGATGTGACAGGATGGATTGGTGGGGTCGAGAATCGACATTTAATATAACGTCGGCAATATGAAATATAAGGAGGTAATGAACTTAGGGAAATGAAAATGAAGGGAATGAATTGGCGGGGGGTGATATGGGATTAATACTTAGGATATGTTAATATCCAAAGTAAGCTTATGAACCTTAGAATAACCTTCACTTTTCTTTCAATTTCTTCTGCACATGAAAACACAATGGATGTTTGATTATGGCGCATTTAGACTAGCAGCTTGTGCATTTTTCAAAAACATAAAATGAAGCCTTCCTTTTCTTTTGCTTCCCTAACATTTTATTTTCCTTTGCCTTCTTTATTTATGGCAACTAACACCTAACATTTTATTGATACAGATGCCTATAAAACATCAAAATTTTCCTAACATTTTAAATTTTCATTCTTTTGCATCCATATCCTATCTTAACATTTTGAAAATTATTTGACTAATATGCTAACTTATCAAAACTAGATAATGTTACAACATCGGCTCCAGCTGGGGACTACTTCCCCTTGTGGGATGCAGAGAACAAGCATATCCAAGTGCCTTCTCCTCGGGCTATGGAGTCTTTGCTAAAACAGATACTCACTTGCAATTTTCAAAAATAAATAAACTCTCTGAACATTTACAGGTGATGAATGAATGAAGAATAAATATTGTATGTAGTGTTTCAAGTATCTCCCATTGACTGGCAATGAGGAATACTCTCCTTCCAGATTCTATAGGATAAATGTATTGTCCCCTTTGACTTCTGTAATGCTGAATGGACCAAACCAGAGGTTATCCAATTTTGCATGCTTGCCTTTGTCTTCTCTCCTTGTATCTCATCTGAGCACTAAGTCACCTTTCTTGAAATTTCTCTCTCTAGCCTTTTTGTCAAACAACTCTTTCATCTTGTTCTGGTATTTCCTTAGCTTGTACTGAATTTCATCCTTGTCTTCATTCAACTCAATTATTTGATTAATCCTTCTTGAGAAATCATCTTTTTCTTCATAATATTCTTGGAGGAACCTCATAACAGGCAAAGCTAAATGAGTAGGAAAAATTGCTTCCTTGCCATAAACTAATTGGAAAGGAAACTTGCCTGTTGATCTTTTAGGAAAAACTTTGTTTGCCCAAATGGCATGAATAAGATTGTTGTCCCAACTCTTTTTATCATCTTCAAGAGTCTTCTTAATGACCTTAACTAAGCTCTTGTTGGAAGACTCTGCTAACCCATTACCCTGTGGGTAGTATGGTGTAGAATGGTGTAAAAGGATTGAGTACTTTTGACATAATTCAATCATTTTAATGTTGTTGAATGTTGTTGCAATATCTGTAACAATCTATTGAGGACATCCAAATATTGACAAGTTATTTTCTTCAAGAAATTTAATTACGACAGTATCAGTGTCATTTTTCACTGGTATGGCTTCTACCCACTTGGTAAAATAATATGTGGCAGTTAAAATCCATCTATGTTGATTGCTTGACTGTGGACGAATTACCCCTATAAAGTCTAGTCCCTATTGAAGAAAAGGAGCATCAACTGATATTGGAAAAAAGGGGAGTGCTAACAGTTTATGTTTTCCTGCAAACAATTGGCATTCTTTGCAACTTCTTACTCTTGCTCCAACTTCTTTGAAAAGTGTGGGCCAATAGAAACCTACTTTTAGAATTTTGTAGGTCTTTGCTCTCCAAGCATAGTGTCCACCACAAAATTCTGCATGGAACTGGTCTATAATACCTTCAGCTTATTTTTCAGTTAAGCACAAAAGAAGGATATTAAGAGGGTCTTTCTAGTATAGCATTGATAACGCAATATTTCATTGCTTTAAGCTTGAGGGCTTTGCACTATTTCAAATTTAGCTCAGCTGGACATTGAAAATTTCTAAGAAACTGCACAAGATCAGAATACCAATCAAAAAGTAAATATTTGTGTTCTATGTGAACAAGAATGGCTTGATCTGAAGGAAGAGGTTCTTGTGGATTCACCTGTGTTGTTAAGGAAGGTTCTTGTGGATTCTGTTAACACTCAGGTTGTTCCCTTTGACTCCTGAGGGAATACGGCTGAGGTAACCACTAACCAATCTTTTGGCCACAGGTCCTAGCCTACCTGTAACCAGAGAGGGCTCTCTCTTTATTATTTAACTTTGTTTTGATGATGTTTTAGGCTAGCTATGATGCACAGGTTTTGTTTTAAATTTGCTGGATGATGATTTCAGTTAGAACAGGTATATTTTTACAGGGTGATCTAGGCCATTGGGCATGGAGTTCGTGATGTTTAATTGCTTGATATGTCTGTCTTGAAACACCAATGATGCTACAGAGCCAGATAAGTGTCTATGGAACAATTCTTTAAAACTGTGATTGGATGGGATGAAATCAGGGCGTGAAAGGCAACTAAGGATCTTTCAGTAGGCTGATATGGAGAACAGTGGGAACATTACTTAGGAGCATTCAAGAATTCCTGAATAACATTCATGTTGATAGAACCAATACAAACATGAGCAACTAAGAATTCATGCTTATGATTAATTCTGAAGAAAACGTATTCAACAACAGAGATTGAGCACAGGGTGTAATCAAACATTTCCTATACCATTCTTTTTCTCTATTGTTAGACTAGTGAAACATGTATATGACTTAAGTAAACATAAGAAGACAAAACATAGTTCAGGATAACTTATTGTTCCATTAGACAGCACAGGAATTCTGTAACAGCACGCAGAGCATCATTGAGACATCAAACCTTCAAGAGAGAATGAACTTTTCCAGCTTTTTGCATTAGATTATCTGAAAATATACAATATATTGTCCCAGAGAGAAAATCACCAACCCCAAATATGTTACAAGGGGAGGTATATATACAAAATTTAGATACAAAAATATCTAGCTGATGAATTAAAGGCTCATAAATAGTGTGCCAACTCCTGAAGAATTACAGCTAAGAGAGTAAATGTTGTAATAACTACTTAGTGCATTAGCTGTCCAAAATTGTCAGAGAATTTTGACTTTGTGACCCACTGAGTCGGTTGGAACCATGTCGCCCAAAATCTGCGCATTTTCCTTTGTCTTGGCTTGCTGTCGTAGTGTCATGCTGAGTCACTTCTTTTATCCGCCCTGCCTGCTATCTCCACGTTGCTTTTTGACTTTGGTTGACCTACAGCTGATTAGGACAGACCAAACCGAGTTTATTGAGGCAAAATTTGCAGCATTGCCTGCCACCAATCTTCCTTGGGCAGTTGGTGTCTTCGTATCTTTATCAAGGTTTCATCCGCTTCTGTATACCTGTAAAAATTTGGTGGGACCTCAAATAAGTGATTGATCTCATGCTCAATGTAGAATAGATTTTCAAGCTTGTCATAGAGGCTCTGCCCTGATGGAGGTCCTGTTTCTTCAGAAGTACTGGCGGATGCTGTGATCTGATTTTCAATAAAATTTGTCATCCTAGTGGCATATTGCTCACGGGTGAGCAGTCTGCCTGTGCCGGTCAATAGGCTGGGCAATCCTCTGTCTTGCAATGCTCCCATTTTACGCTTGTAGTCATCCACCTCAGCCTGCATTCATGACATTTTCTCTCCACAGTTTTCACAAAGTTTCTGAGGGTCAGCACTTTTTTAACTATTAGGACAGCATCTATTTTGTTGATGATGTTTAGGGCTGCCAGCTCCTCCTTGGTCTGATTATTGAGGAAATGTATCATCCTGTTGGCCTACTCAGGCCTATTCCCTAGTGTTGTTCTGGCCTTCTGGCTTTCAACTTGTGCTTGGCCTATTAATTCCATCTGTTCATGCACTGTTTTGATTGACTTCCACTGTCTAGTAATGGAGTGGTCAATCCGGGCCCACAGAATCCTTTTTATCTCTGCCAGAGTATTTTCTAATTTTAGTTCCTTCTCTAAGGCCTTTATTTTGTCCTTCAGGGCCTTAATCTCTCTGGTTTGCTCTGCTACTGTCATTTTGGATTTGTCATACTTAGCTTCCAGCTCTGCCAATTTCTCTTTGGCTTGTTTGATCTCTGTCGCCTGAAGCTCCAGCTCTTTGATAACTTTTGTCAATTCATCCATATTTAAACTAGACTCAGGAGCTGTTGTTGTTGCTGCTGCTGCATCTGTTGTTGTTGTAGCCATTGGGGCAGACTAAGGAGGTTGGGAGGTTGATTCTCCCTGTTTGTCTTGGAGTGCCTTTTCCAGCTCCCCTTCCCGATCAATCACTCTTTGGTTCAGCTGCATTATTAGGTCCAATTGATCCTCAGCTTCCTTTTCTTTCTGCAATTCTCCTGTTTGAGGGTGCTCAGTAGGAAGCAATTTCAGTCTCTTCTTCAACGCAGCAATGTCATCATCTTTTTTCTTCATAAGGACCCTCACACCCTTAAGATCCTTAGGATCATGTCCTCGGTCCACAATAATGTCCTCCAGTGTTTTGATTATGTTGTCTTTGGCCGTGGAGGACATTCTCTCCAAGTCCAGCTGAGTATTGGTGTTCTTCAGAGATTCTTTTAATTCATGGGCCATTGTGGCCCTGTCTACGAGTGTGGCATAGACCATTTCCCCTGTTTTCTTATGCAGTTCTATCTGATCCATGGGGTGAATGTCTTTTTCCATGACCTCCAATTTTGTTTTAACAAAATCCGCAGCCGACTGAGGCTGTTGTACCTTGGGTTGAAAATGGGTGAGGATCATCTTTTCCTCTTTGATGTCATATGCTGCCATCAACCTTTCTTGTTTGGCAGGTGTTTCCTTGAGAAATTGTTCATATATCTGCTTTTTTAGCAGCTCATTTTGTGCCTTAATTTCTTTGAAGGAGGCCTTAGTGCTGGATGGCTTCTTGCTTTGCTGGGTGGAGGAGGACACCTCCATGCCATGCTGTCTTCCTTGTTCTTGTTGAAAAGAGCTTGTAGCTGTTTGCTGGCTGTCCCCTCTTTCTTTCCTTGGGCTCTCAAGGATTTCCTCGCTAATTTCTTATATGACCGAAGAATCAACCCTTTGCCTTTTGGCTTCGGGTTGCTGAGCGGATCCACTAGCAGGTGTGGACTCCTCTCGGTCCCGTTTCTTGCCCCTTTCCTCATGTGCAGGGGTCTGTAAGGCAGGCACTGTTGGTGCCTCTGTTTGTTGTGGAGGAGTTTGCTCTTGCTGCTGCCCAATTGAGGAGGCAGGTTTTTCTGTCACTACTTCTTTTTCTACACCCATTATCCCCTTGCCTTTTTTTGTACCTGATGCTAATGTAGATGGCCCCTCGGTGACTGGTGCGGTTGCAGCAGTGGATGTACCTTCTCCAATTGGATGCGGCTGTTTGAAAGTTACCTGCTGCACAGAATCTAAGTCAAGAGTTTTTTCTAAATCCTTGACATTTCTTTCCATTATTTCTTCTTGAGTTAGTTCCTCAATTAATGTGCCTTGCAACCATTCATCTTGGTTGGCATACTGCTCAATTTGTGGATATTTACAGTGCTCATACCCTAGCAGCCTGTATTTGACTCTTCTAGCACTGATGAAGCCTTCGGGGTCATAAGGGACCCACCAAAAGCTTCTCTTTAGTTTGTATTTATCTCTGAGAATTTGGTCAGCCTCTTGCTAGCCCTCTTTCTTATTCATGATAAAGGGGCCCATATGGTCTTTCAACTTGAGATGGGCTTTCTTCTTGGCACTATGAAAGTGGGTGAGGTCAGAGTTAATGAGTTGCCTATAGTATTCCAAGGCGAACATTCTCATTGGTACATATCTTGGGAGCCTATATGGACAGAGCTCACAGCCATAAATTCTGATGACTGTATGATTTTGGTATAGGTACCAATCACCTATTTTATAGTTCTTGGACAGCTGCAAAGTTTTCTAGATTTCAAATGACAGTCTGGGAGGAGGGGATCTCATTAATAGGCAAGAGACCGAGTAAACAAATTGGTCAATAAATTCACAGTAAGAATATGGTGAATCTTGCACTTGGTGGAAAATTGATGACCAGAAGATGACAGATCTCCTCTCTCCCCTAGAATCCAGTTTCTTGATGGGGCATTGAAAAACCTCAGACTGATAATACATGAACAAGTGGTAAATATATGATGAATATTTGAACACACCCTCCCTATCCACTTTCAAGAGATGGTCATGTATTTTTTTGGCTATAAACTTGGCAAAGTTATATTTGTAAGCAGGAGGCTGGCCTGGGCTGTAACCAGCTAATAATACCAGCACTGTCTCATTAATGTGCTCACTGGTTTTGTAGCCCAACACATAGGAGATCATGTCAACCAGGAGCTTGCCTACATCAGTGAAATGGACATACAAGAAAGGAGGTGGCCCTGTAGGCTGGCGGTCTACCCTCATGAATGTCTTGGTGACCTTCTCAATGTCAGCAGTGGAAAGTTTGGTGCCTGCATCCAGTAAATAGTTCATGGAGAAGGGAAACAGCAGTTGAGTTTGCTTGAAGTTGAGCATTTGGTTGATGGAGTCAGGATTGATGTGGAAAAGTATGCTCCCAGATGGAGACTTGACAGTTCTCTGAGTTGGATCATAATTCTCAGCACATAAGCGGATGATTTCTGGAAAAATATTAACAGATGGAAGGAAATAGTAAGGCAGATTGGACTCCCATATCCCATATGTGTCATTGTTGCTCAAATAGCTGTCTCTCAATTGGCGAAAGGTCTGTAAATGGTTCCTGTCACCCACAAGGTCTTGGATGAGGTAATCTCTGTCAGCAAGAGGCATGGCCTCAAGCTCCTTGTTTGGTGGATTCATAGGAGTGATACTGAGAGCTGATGGTGTAGCCATTTGTAAAATTTTCAGGTCTTTGACTATAGAGTGCAGCTTCTTGGTGTAACAATCTGAATATGATAGCTTATGAGGCTTTAGAAGTGAGGTGGCAGAATGAATGCAGCTGGGGCCAAATTTGCCTTTTGGAAGGAGCAACTTGGAGGAGTAGACTTAACTCTGGTTTCTTCTGGTGAATTCTCAGGATTTATAGAGAGTAAGGTCAACTGTTGAGGAGAGGGAGAGTACAAGTTGTTATAATGAGGCTTTTCAATCAAAATTTCGGCAAACGGGAACAATGTCGGGCAGGTGGAATGGTGAGTCAGAAATTAAACCCGAGAATCGACTGTGCAACAGTGAAATTTGAATAGAGGGTGCTTTAGATCTTTTTAGGCTAATCATTAACAGGCCAACACTACTAATTTAGGAGTTCCTTAGGTAATTCAGTGGCAAATTTGCAGAGAATGGGAAGAATCACGGCAAACGGGTTGGATTTGGCGAAATACCTGGATAAACTAGCACCGAGGGCCGTCGAATTGACTTGAAAACGGAGAATGTCGTTGAATTTGCAGGCGGCAGCGTCCAAACTGGTGAATTTTGAAATCTGGAAGCAGTTTGAGGTGACCAGCTAAAAAGCGCAGCTACGTTTGTGCAATGAAAATGACAAAAAACGGTCATTTTTTGCCTTTTTAACACCAAATTTGGCGCATATGCGCTTTTGGCGCTTTCCTGAGATGACGTCAGCATGACGTCATCAGCGGGCCCTTAGTACGGACCGGTGACGTGGATGCTAACAGGGATGACAGTGTGGAGGGACACGGTGGCACGAATGCGGCGGTGTGAGGATAGCGCGGCGGGCAACGTGGGGTCGCGGCAGGGTACGGGCATGACGTCGTGCTGACTGGGTGATGACGTAATGGGCACGGCGGTTTTGAGGGAAGCGGTTTCCGGTTTCCCCGCACTGCCTTTGGGGGAAGGTGGTTTCGGGGGGGAGGGCTCCGAACAACCCCGGCTGCCGACACGTGGCGGGGGTACGGCGGCCAAAACCACCCATCCCCCGGAGTTTATATGGTGGCACATCCGGGGCTCACATCACCCGCCCACCATTGGATCAAACGCAGCGGGAAATCAACGACCGGCGGGGCCTGTGGAGTGGCGTGCAGGTTTGAGAGCAGGACCCGCCCGATTTTTAAATGAGATTTAATGGCGCGGGCCTTCAACCTTAGTTTTGGTGGGTTTTTGGGGTTTAAATTAACGTATGCGATGGGGCCACCATATAACAAAGGTTTTTTAATCACTTTTAGCAAAACATTGGGTCCTAACTTCGAGGGGGGTATTATTTTGCAAGGGTTTTCGGGTGAATGGTGGTTTTTAGGTTATTAATTCAACCAAGGGTTAGATTAATTCCTGGGTAAGGGTTGACTATAGTCCCAGATGGACTAATGTCTCCCATGACAATGTTACTTAGCTATAATGCTAAGGGGGGGGGGATATTTATATATTTTTTGGGTTTTTGCATAAAATGCTATAACAGTAAGGGGAAAGGGGGACTTAGGGAACTATATAGTAAGTTTAGAAGTTAATATGAATTTGGGATATGAAAGAAGAACAGAGAGCTAAGTTTTAAGGAGTAAACTTAGATTTAGAAGTAGATGAGAGTGAGAAATGATTTTAGACAAGAAATGTGACTTCTTTTCGGAGAAGAAGGTCATAACTTGTCATGAATTTCACAAATGAGAAATGCAAGGAGGACTGTTTAGGAAGATCCTAAAGTCCTCGAGGGGATGTTAGTAAGAAAGCTTTTGAAGGGAGTGAGGGAAGTTAGACATGCTTGATGGTTTTCCATATAGATCATTGTTCTTGCCTTTCTCCTATTGGTGAGATCAGATATGATTTTCCATATATCATGTGTTTAGATCTTGTTTTCTGCAACCTCCAACTGCCTACCCTGCCTAATAGGCCTAACATTTTTTCTTCTTTTGGATGGGTGCACTTAGCCTTGTAAACCCTGATAATCCTCTTTTCTTTTTGTTGCCCTCCTATCTAAATCTACCCTTATGTCTTCCAAGGGCCCAGATTAAGCAGTTGGGCTCCTTCCTTTCTCTATCCAACTAGTCATCTGCCAAGCTTGAACTGTTTGAGCAGGTATTCTCTCTCTACTCTAGAACAGGCAATTTAAAACATGGCATGGCCCAGCTTGAATTGTTGGACCATCCATCAAGATAGCAGTGGAATTTTGGTTAGCCACTTTCATGGTCTTTGTTTGGGGTTCATTTCAATTATTTTTTCTGACCAGTTCATTTTCTTGCCTTTTGCTTATTCTTTTAAGGCATACCCTCTTTACATTTTTTAATTGTCTGCTTCTTTCACAAAAATGGAACCTCTGTATCATCAAAGATGAACATTTTTGGCCCTTCCATTGTCAATCATGAAAAATGATACCCTATTGGTATAGGAGGCTAACAGTGGCTCCACTTGGGGATGGCTTTTCGAGGTGAAAAGCCAAGAACAATAGGTCAGATGGCCTTATTTCTCCATTCTTGCTGCAGTCTGAATTTGTCTTTTGTTGGAGATCATTGCTCTGAATCCTAGATACTTGTATGAAATACCCACTAAGTTGATTTGTTGTGAAATTACAGCTCTGTTCTTGCTTCTTTCTCTGAGTATTCAACATCACCTTGATAGTTCCCAAGTGATTTCCCTTGCCTTCTAATGATAGGACCAAAACATATATCAAAAATGGTGCAGTACCCCGATCTTTCTCAAAATCTGCTCCACTCGGTGCTTTATTTATTTGCTGTAAATGAAATTACTGAAAATACAAATATTTATGTACAACATATGACTGTGCAGTGTTTCATCAAAGGGGGTCAAAATAATGCTTGAGCATCCTCCCATTGACTGGGCCTTCCTCAGTGTTTGAGCCATCCAAACTCTTTAGAAAATAGGTGTTATTACCTTGTACAGCATAAATGACATAAGGTCCCTTCCATAAGAAATCAAATTTACCATGTTTTCCTTTGTCCTCCCTCCTGGAATCCCATCTCAGCACTTTGCTTCCTATGAAGAAGTCTTCAGCTTTGGTTCTTTTGTCAAATACTCTTTTGAGCTTTTCTTGCAGTACTTGGGTTCTTTGATAGACTTCCTCTCTTGTTTGTTGTAGGTGAATTGTCTGATTGATCCTTCTTTGAATGTTATTGGGCTCAGCTTGTATTTCTTGCAGCAACTTGATTACAGGAATACCTAAAGATGAAGGAAACCTTGCTTCCATTCCATAAACTAGTTCATATGGGCTTGTGCCAATGGATCTCTTGGTGGTCAGTCTGTCTGCCCACAGTGCATTCACCAACTTCTTATGCCAATTCTTTTTATTCTCCTCCAAGACCTTTTTGATGATATTGATAAGGCTTTTGTTGGAAGACTCAGCCAAGCCATTGCCTTGAGGATAATAGGCAGTGGAATGGCCCAAGGTCATGTGATATTTATGGCAGAAGTTGATCATTTTCTTGGACTTGAAGGCAGCGGCATTGTCTGTAATAATTTTGTCTGGACAGCCAAACCTGGATAAGATGTTGGTTTCTAGGAATTGTATAATGATGGAGTCATTGGCCTGCCTGCAAGGGACAGCTTCTATCCATTTGGTGAAATAGTCTGTAGCAGTCAGAATCCACCTATGCTGGCCAGAGGATGGAGGGTGAATTTCACCAATAAAGTCTAAACCCCATTGCTGGAATGGTCTCTCAGTTGAGATAGGCTTGAGTGGTAAAGGCAGTAGCTTTCTTTTGCCCTCAAAAATTTGGCATTTGTGACAAGACATTACAAATTTTCTCACATCAGTAAACAAGGAAGGCCAATAAAATCCAGCCCTTAGGATTTTATCAGCTGTGGATTTCCAGTATAAATGCCCTCCACAGTCACCTGCATGAAATTCCTTGAGGACATTGTTAGTTTCATCCAATATTAGGCAATTAAGTAAAATTCCTTCATGATTTTTCCAAAATAAAGCATTGTCTATGATACAAAACTTTGATGCTTTCATTTTCAAAAACCTTTTCTTAGTTCTGGACAACCCTGGAGGAGCTTGCAGGTTTAATAATACAAAACATATATCAGTATGCCAGGGAGATTGCATAAAGGCTTGGTTGATCTGTGGAGTCGCCATCTCCTGTTCGTTGTCCAGTTCATTAATGTCGAGGACTTGGAAATTGGTTTCAGTCATTAGCTTGGCTAGACCTTGCCCTTTTATGAGTTTGGTAGGCTTGATTTCAATGTCATATTCTAAGATATTGGCAATCCATTTGCCCCTTTTGCCTTCAATTCCCTCTTGGGTCAGGATGTCCTTAACCACTGCATTAGGGACATAGGCAATTATACGAGAGTACAAAATATATATTCTGAAGTCTTTGATAGCCTTCACCAATGCATAGGCTTGCTTTTCCATAATCTTGTATTTCAGGGGGGCATATCTAAGGGCTCAGCTAAAAAATGCAATGGGTTTTTCACATCCTTGGTCATCTTTTTGTAACAGAACAGCAGCAATTGTATGCTCAGATGCAAAAGAAAAAATGATGAAATCTCTATCAAACCTAGGGCTTGTTAGGACTGGTGTGTTTGTCAATGCTCTTTTGATATCCTCAAAGGCTTGTTTAGCTTCTATGGTCCATTTGACCTTGGAATCCTTCTTCAACATATTGTTCAACAATCTTATGAGCTCGGCCAAATTAGGAATGAATCTTCTCAAGAAATTAATCTTACCTAAAAAACCTTGCAGTTCTTTGATATTTCTTGGATGGGGAACCTGAAGGATAGCTTGAATTCTGTCCGGATCGATCCTAATACCATCTCTTGAGATTATGTGCCCTAAGAGTTTACCTTCCTCCAAGCCGAACAGTGATTTCTTTGGATTCAAAGATATGCCATATTTTCTGCAAATTAAGAAAACTTGCCTCAAATGTTCTAAGTGTTCTTGATCTGATTTTGAAAAGGTGGTAAGATCATCGAGATAGACAACTAGGAAATCATGGAGTTCTTTGGCAAAGGCAATATCCATTGCTCTTTGGAATGTGGCCCCTGCATTTTTAAGTCCAAAAGGCATTTTGACATATTTGAAAGTTCCCCAAGGTGTTGTAAATGCAGTTTTGTCTTGATCATCAGGGTGTACTAAAATCTGATTGAAACCAGAGAAGCCATCTAATAATGAGATCCTAGAGGCTCCCACTACCCTTTGTAGGATATGATCCATTTTTGGTAAGGGGTAATGGTCTTTGAGAGAGACTTTGTTCAAATTTCTTAGATCAACACATAGTCTAATCTCTCCCGTCTTCTTCCTAGTGGGCACTAGGTTTGAAATCTATTCTGAGAACCTGATTGGAGCAATGATTCCTGCTTCATACATACGTTTAACTTCTTTTTCGATGAGGGGAAGGAGGACCGGATTCACTCTCCTAAGCTTCTGTTTAAAAGGTTTTTGGTTTTCTTTCAAAGGTATTGTGTGTTGAATGACTGTGGTATCATAGGACTTGAGGTCCTCGTAACTCCAAGTGAAAATATCTTGGAATTCTTTGAACAGTTCAATGTATTTCAACTTCTGATCAGCTGGTAATGCTTTGGATAATTTTATCATTTTGGGATTGTCTGTGATTCCAATGTTACAGACTTCAATTTCAGCATTTAGAGGTTGCATTTTTGGTTTTCTTGAGATATCATTTGAATCAAACAAATCCTCTAAAGGGGTTAAACCTGTGGGCATAAAATTGTCCTTTAGATCAATTACTTCAGCTTCTGTTTCAGCCATTTCATCAAAATCTGTTTGCTTCAGCTCCTGTACATTTTCGTTGTCAAAGGTGGTGGGATGCAAAACCAGATATGCTGTTTCAGCTGATATATTTTGTGTAATTGTGTATGCCTGTGGTTGATCATCTCTAGTGCTAGTATCAATGTTTATGCCGGAAAATTCTTCCTTTAAAGTGAGGAAGTTATTTATCTGTGTGTCACTCTCGAAGACTTGCCAATTCTTGATGTTATCCGGGACTGCAGGTCTATGTTTGATTTCAGCAGTAAAAGTGTGATTGGGTTTGAACGGTAGCTTGCAAGTGCTGGCAAAGGTTGCCAGGCTATGAGCATGTAGATTGAGCTCTCTAGAAATTTTAGTTAACTGGGATTCTGAGAAGGTATCAAGTACTTGGATAGCTGCTCCTTTATAAGCTCTTAACCTTAGATCATTTGTGATAAAGTTTCCTTTCATCTGTTGTATGATCAGATCTGAATCTCCTAAGATTGAAATTTTGGTTGCACCTAAATTTTTTATGAGTTTGAGACCTAACAGAAGGGCTTCATACTCAGCCATATTATTTGTGCATCGAAAATTTAGCCTATATGCATGACCTTCAGCTCTGTCATTCTGCATATTGTGAATCCAGACTCCTGCTCCAGCTCCTAACTTGTTTACAGAACCATCAAATTCTAAGTACCATAAGGTCTCATGATCAAGATTTGGATCGAGATTTTTAGAAAGTCGGATCATGGGCAGATTGGTTTCTTGCAAGTTACTTGATACATCATGCTCCTTTGTTATATCAGTTATACCTACAGTCCTTTGGTCTTGGGAGGCACATTGTTCATTCAATTCCTCTGTCTCTGCTGCCATTAATAGTTCAGAATAAGCCTTGTTGCAGATGTCAGCATTATAGAGAATAAATGAATCCATGTCAGAGTGTATTGAATAGATTGGGAAGTTTTGGGGCTTCTCTTGACTGCTTACCACATATTTCATTAATGTTTCGCGGTATAATCTCTTTGGCTATCCAAAGACTGAAATGGTAGCGTAGGACATGTCTAATTGCAAAGATCCTTGGAGTTTGGCCCCCCAGGATCTGGACAAGAGCATACCATACTTAGGAGGTATGTCAGCTACCACTACATCCATCAAAATTGTTTTGGTTGGGTATTGGACCAGGGAGACACATAAATCTTTAATCAAGCCCAAGCACCTGACTTGGCTTGAATCAAATGAGAATAGATCTTTATAAGGTCTGGTGATGTCTAAGTTGAGTTTTTCCATTACAGATTTGGGCATTAAGTTGTGTGAAGCCCCGGAATCAAACATTTCATTGTTTAGAACCTTGTCATGAATGTTTAAACTGACATAGAAGGGTGGAACCCCTCCATTTGTTGTTTTTCCGTTAACTTCAGGACCAAACAGTAACTCAGGTTGATCATCTAGAACATTCACATCATCCTTATTGTCTGATATTTGCAGTGACCTATTAATCTGCTATCTATACACTTGATGTTTGGCCAATTCAGAAAGAGGGACTGATATCTTTAGCTTACTTATTTCTGTTTCCAAGTTAAAGGGCTTTTCCATTTGAATTTTGGCATTAAGTGCAGCAGATTTTTCCTTTTCAGCTGGGTTTTCAGTAGTCCCTTCTTCATGGTTGGTATGATTTTGAGTGAAATCGGTACCATATTTATTTTCAGCGATGGTATTTGACCTTGCCTTTGAAGGATGAGGTGGGGCTGGCTGGTTTTCAGAGGACTGTTGTTCTGAGATATCCTCCACAGTGACTTCTGTGGTATGTGGGTTTGATTTGCCAGCAGATTCTGGAAGAATAGTCTTGTCATTGGTCTTTTTTGGCTGCTTACTGTCTCTTGGTTTAAGAGGTTCAGGTACATCTATAGTTCTACTCCTTAATTTATACTGTTTATGTACCTCATAGACTGCTGCATCATAACCTTCCCTAAAATCAAATGATTCTCCTGACTTAGTGTGAAATTTATTGTCATTATAAACCTCTTGATCTTCTTATGTTAAAAAGACCTGATGTTCACTGTCTAAACCCATTAGGTTGATGTGAGGCTCCTCAGTTGGTTCGCTAGATGTTGAGGCCTCAGCATAATTTTCTTGGAAAGGAGGTCTAATGTGCTGGTCAAGATCAGTCCTTCCAACATTTGGATTTTGATTCTTTCTAAAATTTGGATTTCTAGCAGTGCTTGGTTGACCTTCCCATGATGATTTTCTTTCTATGGTTTCTACCCTGTCCCCAAGTCTGTCCATACCTTTGATGATCGCATCTAGCTTTTTCTCAAATGCTGAGGGTTCTTCCTTAAAAGTGGTTCTTCTTTCAGCTCTTGCCCGGTTTCTTTTGGCAATCAGATTTGCCTCTACACTTACAGCTATGTTTTGCATGTCTGCCAGGGTCGCAGGGGCTCTTTCCCTTAGTTGATATGCCATATCAGCATCAAACCCATCCGGGAATTTGATCAAAGCTAAATCAGGTGGAGGCCTAAGATTTTGGGGAATGGCATCATAAACAGTGTTGAATCTGGTACAATAATCTAGGACAGTTTCTTGTGGGCTTCTCTTTATGGTGTCATACTCAGATAAAATGTGTAGAGGGTCCTTTTTCTTTTCCCATCTGTTCAAGAAGGATTGATAGAGAGCACCCGAATTAGCTATGGAATTTGCAGCAAGTGCTCTGAACCAAGTTCTTACTTCACCTGTTAAACTTTGGACAAAAATTTTCATCCTCACATCATCATCGTCTATTTCATAGTTTTCGAAGTAATCTTGCATTTTCTTGGTATGCTGTAAAGTAGTATAGGTATTGGTTCCATCAAAATAAGTGATCTTACTTTGGTAGTCCTGAGGCATAGCCCCAGGATTACCGGGTAGCTGCAGGGGAGCATAACGATTTTCCATATTTGCAGGGATCAATGGGCCAACAGGTAGAAGGGGAACAAATGGAACGACAGGGACAACAATAGCAGTTTGTGTATTGGATGGAGGTGTCAATAGTATGTTTTGGGAAGTGGATGAGGAAGAGGGGGAAGATTGGGTTATGTGAGGATGAACCGATGGCTTAGCAGGGGTCGGGATATAGCTTTGCTGAACTGCCTCAGGGCTGGAATCAGCAAATTCTTCTGGTTCCTTTTGGTTCCTCAGAGCCTTGGGAATCAAATTAGGATTATCAAACACAGGTGGAGGATTGGGGTCAGGATTTGACCTGGTATGCCTAGTTCTCTTTTTAGGAGCCAGCTTCTGAATTTGTTTTTGGTATTTTTGAGAATATTTTCAGAATTGTCAGGGAACTGCTCAAATTTTGGAACAGCAATCTAAAGCAGACAGCAGTTGACAAATTCGTTCTCTCCCTAGTGGAGTCGCCAATTATGTTAACACTCAGGTTGTTCCCTTTGACTCCTGAGGGAATACGGCCGAGGTAACCACTAACCAATCTTTTGGCCATAGGTCCTAGCCTACCTGTAACAAGAGAGGGCTCTCTCTTTATGATTTAACTTTGTTTTGATGATGTTTTAGGCTAGCTATGATGCACAGGTTTTGTTTTAAATTTGCTGGATGATGATTTCAGTTAGAACAGGTATATTTTTATAGGGTGATCTAGGCCATTGGGCATGGAGTTTGTGATGTTTTAATTGCTTGATATGTCTGTCTTGAAACACCAATGATGCTACAGAGCCAGATAAGTGTCTATGGAACAATTCTTTAAAACTGTGATTAGATGGGATGAAATCAGGGCGTGAAAGGCAACTAAGGATCTTTCAGTAGGCTGATATGGAGAACAGTGGGAACATTACTTAGGAGCATTCAAGAATTCCTGAATAACATTCACGTTGATAGAACCAATACAAACATGAGCAACTAAGAATTCATGCTTATGATTAATTCTGAAGAAAACTTATTCAACAACAGAGGTTGAGCACAGGGTGTAATCAAACATTTCCTATACCATTCTTTTTCTCTATTGTTAGACTAGTGAAACATGTATATGACTTAAGTAAACATAAGAAGACAAAACATAGTTCAGGATAACTTATTGTTCTATTAGACAGCACAGGAATTCTATAACAGCGCGCAGAGCATCATTGAGACATCAAACCTCCAAGAGAGAATGAACTTTTCCAGCTTTTTGTATTAGACTATCTGAAAATATACAATATATTGTCCCAGAGAGAAAATCACCAACCCCAAATATGTTACAAGGGGAGGTATATATACAAAATTTAGATACAAAAATATCTAGCTGATGAATTAATGGCTCATAAATAGTGTGCCAACTCCTGAAGAATTACAGCTGAGAGAGTAAATGCTGTAATAACTGCTTAGTGCATTAGCTGTCCAAAACTGTCAGAGAATTTTGACTTTGTGACCCACTGAGTCGGTTGGAACCATGTCGCCCAAAATCTACGCATTTTCCTTTGTCTTGGCTTGCTGTCGTAGTATCATGCTGAGTCACTTCTTTTATCCGCCCTGCCTGCTGTCTCCACGTTGCTTTTTGACTTTGGTTGACCTACAGCTGATTAGGACAGACCAAACCGAGTTTATTGAGGCAAAATTTGCAGCATTGCCTGCCACCAATCTTCCTTGGGCAGTTGGTGTCTTCGTATCTTTATCAAGGTTTCATCCGCTTCTGTATACCTGTAAAAATTTGGTGCGACCTCAAATAAGTGATTGATCTCATGCTCAATGTAGAATAGATTTTCAAGCTTGTCATAGAGGCTCTGCCCTGATGGAGGTCCTGTTTCTTCAGAAGTACTGGCGGATGCTGTGATCTGATTTTCAATAAAATTTGTCATCCTAGTGGCATATTGCTCATGGGTGAGCAGTCTTCCTGTGCCGGTCAATAGGCTGGGCATTCCTCTGTCTTGCAAAACTCCCATTTTAAGCTTGTAGTCATCCACCTCAGCCTGCATTCATGACATTTTCTCTCCACAGTTTGCACAAAGTTTCTGAGGGTCAGCACTTTTTTAACTGTTAGGACAGCATCTATTCTGTTGATGATGTTTAGGGTTGCCATCTCCTCCTTGGTCTGATTATTGAGGAAATGTATCATCCTGTTGGCCTACTCAGGCCTATTCCCTAGTGCTGTTCTGGCCTTCTGGCTTTCAACTTGTGCTTGGCCTATTAATTCCATCTGTTCATGCACTGTTTTGATTGACTTCCACTGTCTAGTAATGGAGTGGTCAATCCGGGCCCACAGAATCATTTTTATCTCTGCCAAAGTATTTTCTAATTTTAGTTCCTTCTCTAAGGCCTTTATTTTGTCCTTCAGGGCCTTAATCTCTCTGATCTGCTCTGCTACTGTCATTTTGGATTTTTCATACTTAGCTTCCAGCTCTGCCAATTTCTCCTTGGCTTGTTTGATCTCTGTCGCCTGAAGCTCCAGCTCTTTGATAACTTTTGTCAATTCATCCATGTTTAAACTAGACTCAGGAGCTGTTGTTGTTGCTGCTGCCGCATCTGTTGTTGTTGTAGCCGTTGGGGCAGACTGAGGAGGTTGGGAGGTTGATTCTCCCTGTTTGTCTTGGAGTGCCTTTTCCAGCTCCCCTTCCAGATCAATCACTCTTTGGTTCAGCTGCATTATTAGGTCCAATTGATCCTCAGCTTCCTTTTCTTTCTGCGATTCTCCTGTTTGAGGGTGCTCAGTAGGAAGCAATTTCAGTCTCTTCTTCAACGCAGCAATGTCATCATCTTTTTTCTTCATAAGGGCTCTCACACCCTTAGGATCCTTAGGATCATGTCCTAGGTCCACAATAATGTCCTCTAGTGTTTTTATTATGTTGTCTTTGGCCGTGGAGGACATTCTCTCCAAGTCCAGCTGAGTATTGGTGTTCTTCAGAGATTCTTTTAATTCATGGGCCATTGTGGACCTGTCTACTAGTGTGGCATAGACCATTTCCCATGTTTGCTTATGCAGTTCTATCTGATCCATGGGGTGAATGTCTTTTGCCATGACCTCCAATTTTGTTTTAACAAAATCCGCAGCCGACTGAGGCTGCTGTACCTTGGGTTGAAAATGGGTGAGGATCATCTTTTCCTCTTTGATGTCATATGCTGCCATCAACCTTTCTTGTTTGGCAGGTGTTGCCTTGAGAAATTGTTCATATATCTGCTTTTTCAGCAGGTCATTTTGTGCCTTAATTTCTTTGAAGGAGGCCTTAGTGCTGGATGGCTTCTTGCTTTGCTGGGTGGAGGAGGACACCTCCATGCCATGCTGTCTTCCTTGTTCATGTTGAAAAGAGCTTGTAGCTGTCTGCTGGCTGTCCTCTCTTTCTTTCCTTGGGCTCTCAAGGATTTCCTCGCTAATTTCTTCTATGACCGAAGAATCAACCCTTTGCCTTTTGGCTTCGGGTTACTGAGCGGATCCACTAGCAGGTGTGGACTCCTCTCGGTCCCGTTTCTTGCCCCTTTCCTCATGTGCAGGGGTCTGTAAGGCAGGCACTGTTGGTGCCTCTGTTTGTGGTGGAGGAGTTTGCTCTTGCTGCTGCCCAATTGAGGAGGCAGGTTTTTCTATCACTACTTCTTTTTCTGCACCCATTATCCCCTTGCCTTTTTCTGTACCTGATGCTGATGTAGATGGGCCCTGGGTGACTGGTGCGGTTGCAGCAGTGGATGTACCTTCTCCAATTGGATGCGGCTGTTTGAAAGTTACCTACTGCATAGAATCTAAGTCAAGAGTTTTTTCTAAATCCTTGACATTTCTTTCCATTATTTCTTCTTGAGTTAGTTCCTCAATTAATGTGCCTTGCAACCATTCATCTTGGTTGGCATACTGCTCAATTTGTGGATATTTACAGTGCTCATACCCTAGCAACCTGTATTTGACTCTTCTAGCACTGATGAAGCCTTCGGGGTCATAAGGGACCCACCAAAAGCTTCTCTTTAGTTTGTATTTATCTCTGAGAATTTGGTCAGCCTCTTGCTAGCCCTCTTTCTTATTCATGATAAAGGGGCCCATATGGTCTTTCAACTTGAGATGGGCTTTCTTCTTGGCACTATGAAAGTGGGTGAGGTCAGAGTTAATGAGTTGCCTATAGTATTCCAAGGCGAACATTCTCATTGGTACATATCTTGGGAGCCTATATGGACAGAGCTCACAGCCATAAATTCTGATGACTGTATGATTTTGGTATAGGTACCAATCACCTATTTTATAGTTCTTGGACAGCTGCAAAGTTCTCTAGATTTCAAATGACAGTCTGGGAGGAGGGGATCTCATTAATAGGCAAGAGACCGAGTAAACAAATTGGTCAATAAATTCACAGTAAGAATATGGTGAATCTTGCACTTGGTGGAAAACTGATGACCAGAAGATGACAGATCTCCTCTCTCCCCTAGAATCCAGTTTCTTGATGGGGCATTGAAAAACCTCAGACTGATAATACATGAACAAGTGGTAAATATATGATGAATATTTGAACACACCCTCCCTATCCACTTTCAAGAGCTGGTCATGTATTTTTTTGGCTATAAACTTGGCAAAGTTATATTTGTAAGCAGGAGGCTGGCCTGGGCTGTAAGCAGCTAATAATACTAGCACTGTCTCATCAATGTGCTCACTGGTTTTGTAGCCCAACACATAGGAGATCATGTCAACCAGGAGCTTGCCTACATCAGTGAAATGGACATACAAGAAAGGAGGTGGCCTTGTTTGCTGGCGGTCTACCCTCATGAATGTCTTGGTGACCTTCTCAATGTCAGCAGTGGAAAGTTTGGCGCCTGCATCCAGTAAATAGTTCATGGAGAAGGGAAACAGCAGTTGAGTTTGCTTGAAGTTGAGCATTTGGTTGATGGAGTCAGGATTGATGTGGAAAAGTATGCTCCCAGATGGAGACTTGACAATTCTCTGAGTTGGATCATAATTCTCAGCACATAAGCGAATGATTTCTGGAAAAATATTAACATATGGAAGGAAATAGTAAGGCAGATTGGACTCCCATATCCCATATGTGTCATTGTTGCTCAAATAGTTGTCTCTCAATTGGCGAAAGGTCTGTAAATGGTTCCTATCACCCACAAGGTCTTGGATGAGCTAATCTCTGTCAGCAAGAGGCATGGCCTCAAGCTCCTTGTTTGGTGGATTCATAGGAGTGATACTGAGAGCTGATGGTGTAGCCATTTGTAAAATTTTCAGGTCTTTGACTATAGAGTGCAGCTTCTTGGTGTAACAATCTGAATATGATAGCTTATGAGGCTTTAGAAGTGAGGTGACAGAATGAATGCAGCTGGGGCCAAATTTGCCTTTTGGAAGGAGCAACTTGGAGCAGTAAACTTAATTATGGTTTCTTCTGGTGAATTCTCAGGATTTATAGAGAGTAAGGTCAACTGTTGAGGAGAGGGAGAGTACAAGTTGGTATAATGAGGCTTTTCAATCAAAATTTCAGCAAACGGGAACAATGTCGGGCAGGTGGAATGGTGAGTCAGAAATTAAGCCCGAGAATCGACTGTGCAACAGTGAAATTTGAACAGAGGGTGCTTTAGATCTTTTTAGGCTAATCATTAACAGGCCAACACTACTAATTTAGGAGTTCCTTAGGTAATTCAGTGGCAAATTTGCAGAGAATGGGAAGAATCATGGCAAACGGGTTGGATTTGGCGAAATACCTGGATAAACTAGCGCCGAGGGCCGCCGAATTGACTTGAAGACGGAGAATGTCGTTGAATTTGCAGGCGGCAGCGTCCAAACTGGTGAATTTTGAAATCTGGAGGCAGTTGGAGGTGACCAGCTGAAAAGCGCGGCTACGTTTGTGCAATGAAAATGACAAAAAACGGTCATTTTTGGCCTTTTTAACAACAAATTTGGCGCATATGCGCTTTTGGCGCTTTCCTGAGATGACGTCAGCATGACATCATCAGCGGGCCCTTGGTACGGACCGGTGACGTGGATGCTGACAAGGATGAGAGTGTGGAGGGACACGGTGGCACGAATGCGGCGGTGTGAGGATAGCGCGGCGGGCAACGTGGGGTCACGGCGGGGGACAGGCATGACGTCGTGCTGACTGGGTGATGACGTAATGGGCACGGTGGTTTTGAGGGAAGCGGTTTCCGGTTTCCCCGCACCGCCTTTGGGGGAAGGTGGTTTCGGGGGGGAGGGCTCCGAACAACCCCGGCTGCCGACACGTGGCGGGGGTACGGCGGCCAAAACCACCCATCCCCCGGACGTTATATGTCGGCACATCCGGGGCTCACATCACCCGCCCACCATTGGATCGAACGCAGCGGGAAATCAACGGCCGGCGGGGCCTGTGGAGTGGCGTGCAGGTTTGAGAGCGGGACCCGCCCGATTTTTAAATGAGATTTAATGGCGCGGGCCTTCAACCTTAGTTTTGGTGGGTTTTTGGGGTTTAAATTAACGTATGCGATGGGGCCACCATATAACAAAGGTTTTTTAACCACTTTTAGCAAAACATTGGGTTCTAACTTTGAGGGGGGTATTATTTTGCAAGGGTTTTCGGGTGAATGGTGGTTTTTAGGTTATTAATTTAACCAGGGGTTAGATTAATTCCTGGGTAAGGGTTGACTATAGTCCCAGATGGACTAATGTCTCCCATGACAATGTTACTTAGCTATAATGCTAAGGGGGGGGATATTTATATATTTTTTGGGTTTTTGCATAAAATGCTATAATAGTAAGGGGAAATGGGGGACTTAGGGAACTATATAGTAAGTTTAGAAGTTAATATGAATTTGGGATGTGAATGAAGAACAAAGAGCTAAGTTTTAAGGAGTAAACTTAGATTTAGAAGCAGATGAGAGTGAGAAATGATTTTAGACAAGAAATGTGACTTCTTTTCGGAGAAGAAGGTCATAACTTGTCATGAATTTCACAAATGAGAAATGCAAGGAGGACTGTTTAGGCAGATCCTAAATTCCTCGAGGGGATGTTAGTAAGAAAGCTTTTGAAGGGAGTGAGGGAAGTTAGACATGCTTGATGGTTTGCCATATAGATCATTGTTCTTGCCTTTCTCCTATTGGTGAGATCAGATATGATTTTCCATATATCATGTGTTTAGATCTTGTTTTCTGCAACCTCCAACTGCCTACCCTGCCTAATAGGCCTAACATTTTTTCTTCTTTTGGATGGGTGCACTTAGCCTTGCAAACCCTGATAATCCTCTTTTCTTTTTGCTGCCCTCCTATCTAAATCTACCCTTATGTCTTCCAAGGGCCCAGATTAAGCAGTTGGGCTCCTTCCTTTCTCTATCCAACTAGTCATCTGCCAAGCTTGAACTGTTTGAGCAGGTATTCTCTCTCTACTCTAGAACAGGCAATTTAAAACATGGCATGGCCCAGCTTGAACTGTTGGACCATCCATCAAGATAGCAATGGCATTTTGGTTAGCCACTTTCATGGTCTTTGTTTGGGGTTCATTTCAATTATTTTTTCTAACCAGTTCATTTTCTTGCCTTTTGCTTATTCTTTTAAGGCATACCCTCTTTACATTTTTTAATTGTCTGCTTCTTTCACAAAAATGGAACCTCTGTATCATCAAAGATGAACATTTTTGGCCCTTCCATTGTCAATCATGAAAAATGATACCCTATTGGTATAGGAGGCTAACAGATTCTCCCCAGATGACATTGAGGAAGGTTCTTGTGGATTCTCCCCTGATGACATTTTAGAAACTAGATTTATCCCCAATACTGTGCAGTTGGATTCAGCTAATAATTTGGACAGGCCTTGGCATTTTACTAGCTTTGTGGTTTTTATTTCTAGGTCAAATTCAAGGATTTTAGCAATCCATTTCCCTCTCCTCCCATCAGTATCAGGTTGAGTCAAGATAGTTTTAACAGCATGATTAGGGACATAAGTTGTGATGTGTGAATGCATGACATAGGTTCTAAAGGCTTTGAGGGCTTGAATTAAGGCATAATCTTGTTTTTCAATAATATCATACCTGAGTTGAGCATATCTCATTACTTTTGAAAACAAGGCTATGGATTCGTCATCACCATTTGTATTCTTATGTAATAGTACAGCGGTTAAGGTTGTTTCGGATGCGAAAGAAAATATGCTAAAGGGTGAAGAATAGTTAGGGCTAGCTAATGTAGGGGCCTCATATATAGCCTTTTTGATCTAGTCAAAATCATACCTAGTTGGGACTGTCCATTTCACTTCATTATTTTTCTTAAGCATATATGTTATATCTTTAACTATCTCAGCATAATTTGGGATGAACCTTCTGAGAAAATTGATCTTTCCAAGGAAGGTTTGAATCTCTTTCTTATTCCTTGGCAGAGATAGGGTCTGAATAGATGAAACTCTCTTTGGGTCAATTATAACTCCCTCCTTGGAGATAATATGCCCTAGTAATTTCCCTTCCTTCACAGCAAACAAAGATTTCTTCGGATTGATGGATATGCCAAATTTCCTGCATCTGTCAAAAACCTTACTCAAGTGTTTTAAATGACTTTCATCAAAATCAGAGAAAATAGTTAAATCGTCTAAATAAATAATAGTAAATTCAGATGTTTTACCTACAAACGCTAAATCCATAGCTCTCTGGAAAGTTGCTCCAGCATTGGTAAACCTGAATGGCATTCTGGCAATACATAAATGTACCCCATGGTGTGGTGAACGCAGTTTTGTCTTGGTCAGCTTCACTTACCATGATTTGATTATAACCAGAAAATCTATCTAGCATAGATATCCTATATGCACCTAAAACTTTCTGAAGTAGGTGGTCCATTTTAGGCAATGGATAGTTATCTTTTAAGGATGATTTGTTCAGGTTTCAGAAATCTACACATACCCTAATCTCACCATTCTTCTTCCTAACCGAAACTAGCTTGGCTACCCAATTAGAATACCTTAAAGGCACTATGATGTGAGCATCAAGCAGCTTTTTAAGTTTCTTTTCAATGGTTGGCAATAGTATGGGATTAATTCTTCTTAAATTTTGCTAAAAGGGTTTTGCTTATAGTTTTAAAGGAATCTTATGCTCAATCAAAGATGCGTCATAAGTTTTCAATTCATTATAAGACCAGGAAAAAACATCTTTATAGTTCTTAAGAAGATTTAGGTATTTGACTTTAACATCTGAAGGTAAAGTTGAAGACAGTTTAACATGTTAGATACCTATACCAATAGGTTTCATATTTCATGATTGACAAGGGAAGGTCCAAATATGCTCTGCTTTGATGTCACAAAGATCCCATATTTTCTAGAGAACAAAAGATGTGTAAAGTCTTTCAATGTTGATCACCTTGATTCAATTTTGATGGATGATTCAACAGTTTAATCTGGATCATGCCATGTTTTCAATTTTCAGTTATAGAATAGAGAAACCAGTCTGTCCAAACTGTTTAATCTTGGCAGACAAGCAGTTCAGGTAGAGAAGAAAAGGCTTCCAACAGCTTAATCTGGGACCTTGGAGGAAATAAGGGTAGAAGTAGATAGAAATAACAAAGAAAAAGCCAAAGAAAAGAAAAGGCATGTAGGGGTCTGCAAGTTCAAGTGCACCCTCCAAGAAGAAATAAAAAATGCTAGGCAAAATAGTTGGGTAGGTAGTGGTGGTTGCAGAAAGGGCTACTTTCACCATTGCAGGCGTGGTGACTATGATTACCAAGGCAAGGTCTATCAAGTGACAAAGTGTGCATATTCATCAAGTTGCAGCAAGGACCATGACTAATTTCCCTCATTCCCCTCCAATTTCATTTCTAACATTCCCCCATCAGCTAAGATTCATGGAAAAGACTAAGGTTTCATGGTGGTTCTTAATCTTTAGAAGCCACATTTCTTGTCTAAAAATCTTTTCATTTTGATATACTCTCAAAACCAAGTTTGTTTCACATAAACTTAAATGGTTTCCCCTCCACTCACCCCCTCATCCATATTAACTCTAATTCTACTATATAAATCCCTTATAACACCTTTTTCCCTATTATTACTAACACCACGGTGTATAAACCCCAAAATCTTATAAATATTCCCCCTTTTGATATTATAGCCAATAAAGTTTCGAGTCAAGAATCAAATGACACCAGGTCATGTTGATGAACCTATGCCAACTACCCCTTCCCCTTCATGAGCTGATTCCTCTATTTTTACCCCTTTTGCACATAAAAAACCCCTAAAGGGCTTAAATTCCACCTTTACCCGCTTCAAAGGGCAAAAAACATGAAAAAACCCACTTTCAGCCGTATAACCAAGGTTAAGCGCATGCAAATCGTCTTTTCGGAATACATTGAAAACCCGTTCAAAACATGTTTTATTGCCTCCGCCCGCTTCCGTATACACTGCCCATGTCACCTCCCCGATGACCGTTGGATCAGGCCCTCCAGATCCGACGGCCCTGATCGCGTCGGAGTCCTTCCGACGTCCGACAGTTATGCGTACTATCCCCCTGTCATATCAGCCATCCGATCACCGTCCGATCAACCTCCGTAGATCTAACGATCACCATGACGTCGGAGCTCATCCGTTGCCTGAAACTTATCGCCCGACGTCCGTATTTTGAGTACGTCACTTCGCTGCCACGCGCCCTCACCACAATGCGTCGGAGGTACAACTGCAAATACCGCCCCCATACAAGAAACGGTGCGATACGAAACCGCTGCCGGTTTCCGGGTTCCCCATCCCGCCTGCTCACGTCATCGCCGTGTCATCAACATGTCATCGCTCCGTCACCCAGGTACGCTGTCCCGTCAGTCTCTTGCCCTGCCATTGGTCCACCTGTCCTGCCATCTCACTGCCCCTGTGGACCAACCAGACCCCGCCACGTCACCCGATGACGTCAGCATGACGTCATCCGACCTTGACCCCACCAATGACGTCATGCTGACGTCAGCACGGATTCGCGCCAAAAGCACCAAAAGGTCTATTTTAGCCAAAAATTCGTGTTTTTTACCATTTTTGTGCATTCGTCGTTGTTGTGTTCTGCATGCAAAACTACATTTAAACCTGCACCAGCTGCGGAAAAGAGTTTCCTGACCACCGGAACGTCAATTTCCTCAGCGCCAACAAGCTCTAACCGATCCAAATCTACAGGTATTCCTCATTTGAGCTCTGAAACTCCATTTTCACTGCATTTCGCATGTCAATGAGTAACAGACCTTAAGACTCCAACTTCACCGTTAAATACCATCAAGTTGACATTTAAATTGAACCAGAGCCGTCACTAAGCTACTGTCAAAGCCAATTGTAGGCAATTCGAAAGAAAATTGTCACTGGTTCGCGTAATCGTGAACCCGTCACCTGCAGGAGACAAATACACCGCAAAAGAGTATCCTCTGAACATTTCCGCCACCCACCTAATCACACAGAGGCAGTATTTCAACTGCTGCAGCCTTACTTCCACCTTTCACTTGCAAAACCAACATTCTCTACAAAGAAACCTTGTTGGTGTTACTCTGCATAGTAACACAGTCCTTGAGCAAGCAGAAATCCTAAAGAAGAGCCATGGACCCCCCTGTAGCCCCTATAGCCCTCAATGTAGCTCCCCTGAATGCCCCTCACAGAGCATTGGACTGGAAAGCACTAGCTGACTTAGATTGTAAGATATCAGAAGAAATGCTAAGCAGGAGCAGGTTTCATCTCCAAATCCTAAATGAAATAAAGATCAAACATGAGAGGGGGGCAGACATCCTGGGAATTTGGGATTCATTTCTCCCAATATTCAAGCTTCCTCAGGTTAATCAATTCCCTGAGCTTATCCACTTAGTTGCTGACCACTATGATGCATCCCAAAGGGCAGTGCTGGACTCTTCAGGCTCAATTTTGTTTTTCATTACCCCTGAAGCCATCAGGGAGATGCTGCAGTTCAAAACAGATAAGAAGTTGGTCCCCCTATCACTAGCAGATTTGATTATGGAGGGAGCCAGAATGACAGAGGCTCAGATTACAAAACTTAACCAGTTATTCATCAAAGCTAACACTGTGCAAGTCCCTCCCATCAACTATGTCTACCTCAACCAATTGGGCCTGGACCTCGTTGACATGATCAGTCCCATCCTGGGATATGATTCAGTGGAGTATGTGGATGAAACAGTTATGCACATAATGCTCATGTTTTCTCCAGGAAGAAAACCAGTCTGTTATGACTATGCCACATACATCTCAGACAAGATGCATGAGCAGTTGATGAACCTATCAAGAGAAAGGGTATTTAAATATACTTCTTACATATATCATTTGCTCTTATACTTCCAGCATGAGAAGTTCTCCTTCCCAATGAAAAGAGAAGATGCACAGGGAAATTTGAGATCGGTGGTGTACTGGACATCTGCTTTCCACCTCAATTTCTATTCTCCATACACCTACTGTGAGTTCATTGATAACTTCATTCATCCAGCCATGACTCTACTTTTGGGCTCACCTCCTCCCAGATTGACAGATGATATGCAAAGACTCCTGCATTTATCAAAAGCATACAGCATTGGGGATTGGTACTTCTACCAACACCACACCGTTATTAGAATATATGGGTGTGAGTTGCCCCCATTTAGACTACCCAGGTTTGTGCCCATGAGACTATTTGCCTTAGAATACTTCAGGCAGTTTGGCTTTGTGGACATGTTCCACTTTTCAGGCAAAGGTAAGAAGGCACAGTTAAAAGTCAGAAGTCAACTTGGCCATTTCCTCTATAACGAAAGGGATGAAGGGTGGAAGGAGGCAGATAGAATACTTGGGGGCCTTGGTCTTAAATACAGCTTCCTATGGAAACCTTATGACCCTAACAACTTCATTACCATGAGGAGACTTAAATACAAGTTGTCTGCTTATGATCACTGCAGCCTTCCTCACATAGAAAAATATGCCAATCAAAGTAAATGGAGGAGAGGGACTTTAGAGGAAGCTGTTACTCAAGAAGAGCTTAATCAAAGAGCTCAAAGAAACATAAAGAAAATGGCTGACCTTGAGTTTTATTCACAGGTCAGCTCACTACCAAGCATACAAATTGGAGCAGCAGCATCCTCCTCAACTGCCCAACAGCAAGCCACGAGAGTTGCTGGAAATATATCAGAGAAGGGAAAAGAAAAGGTGATGGAGATAGAGCCAGAGCAGCAAGAGCAGGAACAGCAACTAAAACAACAGCAGCAAGCAGAAGGGCTGCAGCAAGGGCAGCAAGAAGAATCAGAACAGCAAGAGCGTCAACATCAAGAAGAACAAAGGCAGGAGCAGTCTGCCCAGCAAAAGGAAACAGTGGAGACTCCTCAGACCACTGAAAAAACGGTGCCTGCAAGACAAGACACTACCTTTGATGCCTCGGTCCTCCAAACCCCTCAAAAGGAGGATACATTTGTCTTTAGAAAAAGAGACAGAGAGACTCCCCTGACATCCTCTGTAGACCAGGGAGAGAAAAGGCAGAGACTCAATGATTTTCCAGAGGAGGATATAGCAATAAGAGAGGCATTGGGCATGAGCCCACCCAGCAGAGAAGCTTCAGCAAGTTCCTTCCAGCAGGAACAGGACAGGACCATGGGAGGGGAGGTCAGCTCCTCCAGCCAGCAGAAAGAAGGACAAGTAAGCATCAAGCAGCAATTTATAGACATCAAGAGGAGGAGTGATCCTATCAAAGTGCAACTGTACAATCACCTGCTAAACATGGCTCCTTCCAATCAACAGAGACTTATGTCTGCTTTTGATGTAAGTGAAGGCAAAATGATAATGAGTCACTTTATGCCTACGGCGCTCCAGCCACAATCTACTACTGACTATCTTAGGACTAACCTAGAGGTCCTCGCCAAGGACATACACCCTATGGACAAAATTGAGCTGCATAAGCAAACTGGCGAAATGGTGTATGCTTCATTGGCTGACAAAACTTTGGAGAATTATAAATTGACAAGCAGTCTGAATGCCACAGCTTCCCAGCTAGAATTGGAGAGGGCCTCTTCTCAGGCCAAAGACAACAGGATAAAATCTCTGGAGGAAGTCATTATAGAAATTGGGCACAATCCCAATGACATCAAAGGGATACAAGAGATCCTGAAACTTAGAGATGCTGACATGGCTGCATTAAGGAAGAAAGTCAAACTCCCAGCTACCATTCACCCCCAAACAGATGAGGTAGCCCAACAGAGGATGGAAAAGGATGCCACAGACCTACTAATATCTATATATAAGCAGCTCCTGCAGACACAAGAGAAATTAGGGGAGTCTGAGGCCGCACAGGTGGCACTGCAAGCAGCACTAAAGCAAAGGGAAGAGGGCCAGACCTCTCAGCCTCCCCCGGTCATCAATCTTGAGAACACTGCTCCTACCACTGTGCCTCCACCTCAACAAACTGAGCAAACAGCTACATCCACTTCAGCAGCACCTACAAGTACAGAACAGGCACATAGCCTAGACATGCAGAAACTGAGAAATGAGATACAAATCCTGGAAGCTCAAATGACAGAGCTGCATGAGACCAAGGAAAAGCTGGCCAAGATCGATGATAAATATGATAAATCAAAAAGAGAAGTGGCAGAAAAGGGCAGGGAGATCAAGGCCCTTAATGACAGGATCAAAGAGATGGAAAAGCAGCTCAGATTGGATAAGATTGTGGCTGAAGTCAGAGCAATGATATGGGCCAATATTGGCCAATCTATTACAAATCAATGGCAATACATTGAGACAATCCATGAGCAATTAGAGCTCATCCCAAAAGCACAAAAGGAGGTCCACAGAGCAAGAGCTGCATTGAGCAATATGCCTGAAGTGGCCACCAGAATGATCAATGTGCTTAACCACAAAACAAGTTCTCAGTTAGCCACCATTGGAATCACAAACAGAACTGAGACCATTCAAATGATCAAGAGGGTGCTTACTTTGAGAAATTTGGTGCAAACACTGGACAGAAGAACTCAGGATATGCACACTGAGGTAAACAAGTTCATGGAGAGATTTCAGGTATTGCAGAACAGAGGACTCCCTAGCTTACTGAACAGCGGAGGGAAATTATTCACCCATGAACAATATGCTAAAAGAGTAAACATTTTTGCCTCAGCACAGATCAATGAGAAGGCCAGCACTTCAGAAGACATGGGACCTATTACAGGGCAGGATTTCTATGGTAAAATAGAAAATCTATTTTTTATAATGAATGAAATTAATCACTTGTTTGATGTAGCCCCAAATTTTTTCAAATATACAGAGGCAGAGGAAACAATGGAGGCCATTCTCAGGCATCAAATGCCTCCACAGGACTGGTGGGTCAAGGCAATTCAAATGATTTTATGAGCAGCAGGCCATCCACTAAATTTCGGTTACAGAAAAAACTGAATTGTCATGCACAAGACAGTTTATTTCGGTCAGCAGGCATTTAAGACGAAAGCTGAGCCAACTCAGCAGAGCCCATAGCCAGCACAGCAAAGGGAAAGCCACAGGTGTCCCAGCCGAGAAAGACAGCGGAACAGCTCCGCAACGCCTTCTTCAGCATTGATGCGGATCATTCCAACCGACTCGTTGGATTCCCAAAGCTAAAAATATCTTCTGACAAATGCAAAAGCATTTATGTTGTATTAAAGGAAACATTAACTTTTACTCCGCTGTAATGACAAAGTTGGTGAAGGAGTTATTTCTCAGATGACTCAACGCCTTGATATTTTGTAAAGATGTTTTGTATATATAGAGCCCTCGCACTAGAGATAGGGTTGTTGTTGATTTCTCCTGAAGAAGTTCTGATGCTGTAATCCTTTTCAGAAGTTAATAGAGCAAAGCAATGGAATTTCTCGGATTTCTGAGGTGTTGGATGCGTTCTGGTGTCTGTTGATAACTACTGGATCCCTGTGTATTTCATCATACAATAAGTCTCTGTACCTCTCTCTGTTATTCAGTTGTTTGTTAAAATCCATATATGTCATCTGTTTCAGTACTAAACAACAAGGAAAAAGAATAGCTTTCAGGATTTATTCAGCGAGTAACCTGAGTTCAATCTGCGTTGTTTATTAATGTTTTCTTCAGCTGTAATCTAGTTAAGTGTAATTCTTAAATGCTGCACTTGTGGAATACATCTATCACAGTGACCTTTGTCACAGGAATTCAAGTTTTGCTCCTGTGCAGTTCACTTTCATCCACCAGCTCAATAGAAAATTCTTAATTGCTTTCTGTTGGTCAACATACATAACCGTTTGATCTATTTTGTCTGTCTAAATACACAATAGGCCCTGTTGTTTGAACACCACCTATCCAGCGTATCAGATCATTTCACAACTCCAGACTCCATTGCCCAATGGTATTGTGCTGTCTAGACACTGCATCATAAGACCTGAAAGGAATCCTTCAACCAAAACATAAACCAAAACCTGAGCATAATAGCTAGCCTAAAATACCATCATAACAGAGACAAATCATAAAGAGAGAGCCCTCTCTGGTTGCAGTTGTGGCTAGGAACTGTAACCCAAAGGTTGGTTAGTGGTTACCCCGGCCGTATTCCCTTGGGAGTCATAGGGAACAACCTGGGTGTTAACATAATTGGCGACTCAGCTGGGGACTTTTAGATTTTGTCATTACTATCTATCTTCCAAAGTCATCATCAAGCCCGAAACCAGCCAAGAGGCCTTAGAACTGTTTCTGTACCACAGTCACAGCTTTAGGGAAGAGCTAGATAGGGAATCTTCATCTTAACTTTGAAACATATATAGCCATTTCAAAATCTTTATCCAGTCCTTGCGTACATAAAAAACTTCCTATAAAATTCCTGAAAAAATAGTTGGAAACTGGCTCCTAAGAAAAATCCTCGGCACACTAGGGCAAATCCTGACCCTAATCCACCCATCATTGTTGATAATCCAAATACCATCCGAAAAAACATTAGAAAGCAGCAAAAACAGGACCAGCCTGCCATTTCCACCTCGATTGCAGACTCTCCTAACCTTTCTACTCCACTTAAAGTCCTCTTTAGGTCTGTCCCTAGTTCCCCTAGTTCATCATCAACACCTCAAAGCCCTCCTCTCACATCTTCACCCACTGCAAATACTCTTTCAACCACTCTCCCATTAGTTACCCATCCCATTAACCCTGTTACACCAGTAATCCCTGTTGTCCCATTTATTCCTGTCAACCCTATAAATCCCATAAACATGGCCAACAGGTATGCACCTCTGCAGATACCAGCTAATGCTGCAGCTTTACCTCAAGATTATCAAAGTAAAATCTCATATTTTGACTCAAATGGCTCTCTAACAGCTGTCCAGCATGCCAAGAAGATGCAAGACCATTTTGAGACCTATGAAATAGATGATGACAGTGTCCGAATGAGGATGTTTGTTCAAAGCCTTACCGGGGATGTGAGAACTTGGTTTAGATCCTTGAATGCAAATTCCATTGCAACTCCCAATGATCTGTATCAAGCCTTTATTACCAGATGGGAGAAGAAGAAAGATCCCCTGCACATACTTGCTGAATATGAAACAATCAAGAGAGGTCCGCAAGAGACCGTTTTGGAGTATTGTGCTAGATTCAACAATGTGTACAATGCAATACCACAAAACCTAAGACCTCCTCCCGATTTGGCCTTATACAAATTTCCTGATGGATTTGATCCTGACATGGCATATCAGTTGAAGGAAAGAGAACCTGAAACCCTCGAAGATGCCCAAAAGGCTGCTGTCACAGTGGAGGCAAACCTGATTGCCAAAAGGAACAGGGCAAGGTTAGAAAAGAGAAGCATATACAAAGAAGAACCTACAGCCCTTGATCAAAAACTTGATGCAATACTTAATGGTATGAAAAGATTGGGTGATAGGGTAGAATCGGTTGAGAGAAAAGCATCATGGGAAGCACCACAAAACAATCCTCCTAGGAATCCAAATTTTAGGAGAAACCCAAACCCAAATATTGGCAAGGCCAGTGCTGACCAAGACATAAGACCCCCTTTCCAAGAAAATTATGCAGAAACTTCAACACCAACTGAGCCCAATGAAGATCCTGAGATTAATTTAATAGGTCTGGATGGTAAAAGCCAAGTTTTTCTAACACAAAAAGATCAAGAGGATGAGGAAATCCAACTATTCCAAACTAAATCAGGAGAATCCTTTGACTTCAAACAAGGCTATGACACTGCAGTTTATGAAGTCCATAAACAATACAAGCTGAGGAGCAGAACTGTAAATATTAACCAGCCTGAAAAGGAAAAGGATAGTCAGCATCCTGAAAGAGTCACAGGCAAGGAACCTGGTGACAAAATAAATTCACATACACAACAAGTGATTGTTGAAGAGATCATTGAACCATTGCTACCACAACAACAGCCTTTGGCAGCCTCATCCTCATGCTCTAATCTAAACTCTATTCCTCATGAAAAGGGTGAAAAGGGCAAGTCTCAAAGTCAAGATGAAAACCAACAAGAAGACTTGATCAACAAAGAAAGCACTGTTATCCATAACCTCAAAACCCAATCTGATAAACCTTTTGACTTAGGTACAGAAATTGGCAAACTGAAGATAGCGATTCCCCTCTCAGAATTAGCTAAGCATGACATCTATAAACAACAGATCAAGAAATCACTACAACTCACTAGCAGCAAAGATGATGTCAATGTGCTGGATGACACTCCTGAATTGCTGTTTGGTCCAGAAGTGGATGGAAAAACAGTAGTCACAGGAGTATTACCTTTTTATGTTAGCTTACACATCCATGATAAGGTACTACACAATGCAATGTTTGACTCAGGTGCATCTCACAACCTTATGCCAAAAGCTGTCATGGAAAGACTGAACCTAGACATAACAAGACCATATAAGGACCTGTTTTCTTTTGACTCCAGCCAAGTCAAATGCCTAGGGCTCATAAAAGATTTATGCGTGTCTTTAGTTCAATATCCAAACAAGACAATCCTAATGGATGTGGTAGTTGCTGACATCCCACCCAAGTATGGGATGCTGTTATCAAGATCATGGGGAGCTAAACTCCAAGGTTCTCTGCAGTTAGACATGTCATATGCCACCATCTCTGTTTTTGGGCAACCAAAAAGACTGTACAGAGAAACACTCATGAAATACATGGTCAGCAGTGAGGAAAAGCCTCAAAACTTTTCCATATATGCTATCCATTCAGACATAGACTCATATATCTTTTTCAATGACACCACAACTCCCTTGCAAGGGGAAATTGAAATCAAGACATTCACACAAAAAAGGGGCTCAACTGAAAGTATCACCACCCACGAAACAGCAGCTAAACAAACACTAAATGCTGCTGCTGTTTTAAATCCCAAGCATAGCCAATCAAGTGAGGAAATTGCCCTAGAAGACAAGCTTGAGACAAAACCCCAACTCCTGCTTACATTGCCATCCCATGAACCGATTTTTAAATCCCCTGACAAGCAAGATATCCTGTGGTCCCTAGAATTTGATGGCTTGGTTAACAAGTTAGGGGCAGGAGCTGGAGTTTGGATACATAACAAAGAGAAAACCCATGCAGAAGGCAGAGCTTATAGATTAAACTTTAGATGCACTAATAACATGGCAGAATATGAAGCTCTGTTACTAGGTCTCAAGCTAGTAAAGGCATTACAAGCTCCTACAGTTTCGATCATGGGAGATTCTGATCTAGTGATTCAACAAGTGAAAGGAAGCTTTGTCACCAATGACAAAAGGTTGAGGTCTTACAGGTCCGCTGTAATTGAAATATTGAACACTTTCTCTGAGTTCCTTATCACAAAAATTTCAAGAAGCCAGAATCTCCATACACACAGTTTGGCAACATTTGCCAACACTTTCAAATTTCCACTGGAACCCAACAACTGCTTCACTGCCGAGGTCAAGTACAGACCCTCCATTCCAAACAATGTCAAAGAATGGCAAGTATTTGAGAATGATATGCAAATAAACAATTTTCTAACCTCACAACAAGAGTTTGCAGGATTAAATATTGACACTGAATCAGCAAGTCAATCACAAATACTTGATGAAGCAAGTCAATCACAAATACAGTTCCAACAGATGGTTCATCCAATATCACCTAGAACAGCAAAACAATTACTGAATCCAACCATTTTCAATAATCAAAACATTCAGCAAATTCACCAAATTGACTGTGAAGAGGTGAGCAACGCTGAAGCTGAAATCATACAACTCAAAGACAACTTCCTTCCAGTAGGCCTTACCCCACTAGAGGACATTTTTGATTCAAATGATCTCCCCAGGAAGCCAAAGATGCAGCCATTAGACGCAGCAGTTGAAGAATGCAACATTGGTACTATTGACGAGCCTAAAATAATAAAGCTATCTGCTTCTTTGCCCCCTGATCAAAAACCCAAATACATTGACCTCTTTAAAGAGTTTCAAGATGTTTTTGCATGGGGTTATGAGGATCTAAAGTCCTATGATACCTCTGTCATCCAGCATACCATTCCCCTCAAGCCTAATCAAAAACCATTCAAACAAAAATTGAGAAGGATCAATCCTATGCTCCTTCCTTCTATTGAAAAAGAGTTGCATAAAATGTTCAAAGCTGGTATCATAGCACCAATCAGATTCTCTGAATGGATTTCCAACTTAGTCCCTACAAGGAAAAAGACTGGTGAGATTAGACTTTGTGTAGACTTAAGGAATCTGAATCAAGTATCACTCAAAGATAATTATCCCTTACCTAAGATGGATCATATTCTCCAAAGAGTGCTAGGGGCCTCAAGGATTTCATTACTTGATGGATTCTCGGGTTTCAATCAAATCCTAGTACACCCTGATGATCAAGACAAAACGGCATTTACAACCCCATGGGGAACTTTCAAGTATGTTAAAATGCCTTTTGGGTTGAAGAATGCCGGGGCAACATTTCAAAGAGCAATGGATATTGCTTTCGCAAAGGAAATTCATGATTTCCTTGTCATTTATTTGGATGACCTCACACCTTTTTCTAAGTCTGACCAAGAGCATTTGAAACATTTGAGACAGATCTTCCTAACATGTAGGAAATATGGAATTTCGTTGAATCCCAAAAAATCCCTGTTTGGTTTAGAGGAAGGTAAACTATTGGGCCACATCATCTCTAAAGATGGCATAAGAATTGATCCAGACAGGATACAAGCGATCCTACAAATGCCCCACCCAAGAAATATAAAAGAATTGCAAGGATTCTTGGGAAAAATCAACTTCTTAAGGAGATTTATTCCAAATCTGGCCGAGTTGATCAGATTGCTTAACAACATGTTAAAGAAAGATTCAAAGGTCAAATGGACTGTTGAAGCCAAGCAAGCCTTTGAAGGAATAAAACTGGCCCTTACCCAAACTTCGGTGCTGACCAATCCTCAGTTTGACAGAGAATTCATTATCTTCTCTTTTGCCTCCCAGCATACTATTGCTGCTGTTTTATTACAGAAAGATGACCAAGGGAATGAGAAGCCTATTGCCTTCTTCAGCAGGGCTCTTAGAGATGCCCCTCTAAAATATCAAATTATGGAAAAACAAGCATATGCTTTGGTCAAAGCTATTAAAGACTTTAGGATTTACATCCTTTATTCCCATGTTGTGGCTTATGTGCCAAGTCCTATTGTCAAAGACATTCTCACCCAAGAAAACTTAGAGGGCAAAAGAGGAAAATGGATTGCTAGCATACTAGAATTTGACATTGAAATAAAACCTACAAAGTTAATAAAAGGGCAAGGCTTGGCCAAATTGATGACAGAAACAAATTTGCAAGCTCTAGATATCAATCAGCTGGACAGTGAAACAGAGCTGGCGACTCCCAAGATCAATGTAGCCTTTGAACAATCTCCTTGGTACTCTGACATCTGTTATGTATTACAAAACCTGTGTGCTCCCCCAGGACTGTCCAGAACTAAGTGTAGATTCTTAAAAATGAAAACATCAAGATTTTGTGTGATGGATGGAAATCTGCTTTGGAAAAACCATGAAGGTATATTGCTGCACTGTTTAATTGAAAAAGAAACTAACAGAATTATGGAAGAATTTCATGCAGGTCATTGTGGTGGACATTTGTACTGGAAGTCCACTGTGGACAAGATACTGAGGGCTGGTTATTACTGGCCCACCATGTTCTCTGATGTGAAGAAATTCACAACCTCATGCCACAAATGCCAACTCTTTGAGGGCAAAAGACAGTTGCTGCCACTTCCCCTAAGACCTATTGCAACAGAGAGACCTTTTCAACAATGGGGCTTGGATTTCATTGGGGAAATTCATCCCTCATCTTCAGGCCAACATAGATGGATTTTGACAGCCACAGATTACTTCACCAAATGGATTGAAGCTGCCCCATGCAGACAAGCAAATGACTCAGTAATTATCCAGTTTTTGGAAAATAACATACTGGCTAGGTTTGGCTGTCCTGACAAAATAATAACAGACAATGCTGCTGCTTTCAGATCCAAGAAAATGGTAAACTTCTGCCACAAATATCATATTACTTTGGGTCATTCTACGGCATACTATCCCCAAGGAAATGGCCTAGCTGAATCATCTAACAAAAGCTTAATAAATATCATAAAGAAGGTGCTGGAAGAGAATAAAAGGAATTGGCATAAGAAACTAGTCAATGCTTTATGGGCAGACAGACTGACAACAAAAAGATCAATTGGGACCAGCCCATATGAGTTAGTTTATGGATTAGAAGCCAAATTTCCTTCATCACTAGGAGTGCCTGTTATGAAGCTTCTGCAAGAGAGTCAAGCGGAGCCAAATGATATGCAAAGGAGGATCAATCAGATAATCTGTTTACAGCAAACTAGAGAACAAGTTTTCAGCAGAGTGCAGATATTACAAGAAAAATTAAAAAAGGCCTTTGACAGAAGAACTAAGGCAGAAGATTTCAGCATTGGTGATAAAGTCCTCAAGTGGGATGCAAGGAGAGAAGAAAAAGGAAAACATGGGAAATTCGATTCCCTTTGGAGAGGACCATTTGCTGTCCAAGCAGTACAAGGTAACAATACTTACTTCCTCAAAAGTCTAACTGAAGCTGACCTGGATGAAGGTCCTGTTAATGGCAGGATGCTTAAGCATTATTTTGACTATTTCCCATGAGTGCAACCTGAGGTTCCTTTGTATATATGCGGATGTACATATTATTTTCTATCTAGATTGTAAAAAAGCAGTTTTCCAAGTTATTCACCAATCAGCAAAAGGTAAAATAGAATCAGAAGTCTACCAAGAAGGGAAGCACAAAATTTGGCACTTCAAAGCAGCAAACTTCGAGGATGATATAGGCAGCAATGGAGCAAGGCAATCTGACCTGCTGTTCTTGGTCTTTCAGAAAGAAACACCATCCCCATGTGGAGCCACTGTTAGATACCTATACCAATAGGTTTCATATTTCATGATTGACAAGGGAAGGTCCAAATATGCTCTGCTTTGATGTCACAAAGATCCCATATTTTCTAGAGAACAAAAGATGTGTAAAGTCTTTCAATGTTGATCACCTTGATTCAATTTTGATGGATGATTCAACAGTTTAATCTGGATCATGCCATGTTTTCAATTTTCAGTTATAGAATAGAGAAACCAGTCTGTCCAAACTGTTTAATCTTGGCAAACAAGCAGTTCAGGTAGAGAAGAAAAGGCTCCCAACAGCTTAATCTGGGACCTTGGAGGAAATAAGGGTAGAAGTAGATAGAAATAACAAAGAAAAAGCCAAAGAAAAGAAAAGGCAAGTAGGGGTCTGCAAGTTCAAGTGCACCCTCCAAGAAGAAATAAAAAATGCTAGGCAAAATAGTTGGGTAGGTAGTGGTGGTTGCAGAAAGGGCTACTTTCACCATTGCAGGCGTGGTGACTATGATTACCAAGGCAAGGTCTATCAAGTGACAAAGTGTGCATATTCATCAAGTTGCAGCAAGGACCATGACTAATTTCCCTCATTCCCCTCCAATTTCATTTCTAGCATTCCCCCATCAGCTAAGATTCATGGAAAAGACTAAGGTTTCATGGTGGTTCTTAATCTTTAGAAGCCACATTTCTTGTCTAAAAATCTTTTCATTTTGATATACTCTCAAAACCAAGTTTGTTTCACATAAACTTAAATGGTTTCCCCTCCACTCACCCCCTCATCCATATTAACTCTAATTCTACTATATAAATCCCTTATAACACCTTTTTCCCTATTATTACTAACACCACGGTGTATAAACCCCAAAATCTTATAAATATTCCCCCTTTTGATATTATAGCCAATAAAGTTTCGAGTCAGGAATCAAATGACACCAGGTCATGTTGATGAACCTATGCCAACTACCCCTTCCCCTTCATGAGCTGATTCCTCTATTTTTACCCCTTTTGCACATAAAAAACCCCTAAAGGGCTTAAATTCCACCTTTACCCGCTTCAAAGGGCAAAAAACATGAAAAAACCCACTTTCAGCCGTATAACCAAGGTTAAGCGCATGCAAATCGTCTTTTCGGAATACATTGAAAACCCGTTCAAAACATGTTTTATTGCCTCCGCCCGCTTCCGTATACACTGCCCATGTCACCTCCCCGATGACCGTTGGATCAGGCCCTCCAGATCCGACGGCCCTGATCGCGTCGGAGTCCTTCCGACGTCCGACAGTTATGCGTACTATCCCCCTGTCATATCAGCCATCCGATCACCGTCCGATCAACCTCCGTAGATCTAACGATCACCATGACGTCGGAGCTCATCCGTTGCCCGAAACTTATCGCCCGACGTCCGTATTTTGAGTACGTCACTCCGCTGCCACGCGCCCTCACCACAATGCGTCGGAGGTACAACTGCAAATACCGCCCCCGTACAAGAAACGGTGCGATACGAAACCGCTGCCGGTTTCCGGGTTCCCCATCCCGCCTGCTCACGTCATCGCCGTGTCATCAACATGTCATCGCTCCGTCACCCAGGTACGCTGTCCCGTCAGTCTCTTGCCCTGCCATTGGTCCACCTGTCCTGCCATCTCACTGCCCCTGTGGACCAACCAGACCCCGCCACGTCACCCGATGACGTCAGCATGACGTCATCCGACCTTGACCCCACCAATGACGTCATGCTGACGTCAGCACGGATTCGCGCCAAAAGCACCAAAAGGTCTATTTTAGCCAAAAATTCGTGTTTTTTACCATTTTTGTGCATTCGTCGTTGTTGTGTTCTGCATGCAAAACTACATTTAAACCTGCACCAGCTGCGGAAAAGAGTTTCCTGACCACCGGAACGTCAATTTCCTCAGCGCCAACAAGCTCTAACCGATCCAAATCTACAGGTATTCCTCATTTGAGCTCTGAAACTCCATTTTCACTGCATTTCGCATGTCAATGAGTAACAGACCTTAAGACTCCAACTTCACCGTTAAATACCATCAAGTTGACATTTAAATTGAACCAGAGCCGTCACTAAGCTACTGTCAAAGCCAATTGTAGGCAATTCGAAAGAAAACTGTCACTGGTTCGCGTAATCGTGAACCCGTCACCTGCAGGAGACAAATACACCGCAAAAGAGTATCCTCTGAACATTTCCGCCACCCACCTAATCACACAGAGGCAGTATTTCAACTGCTGCAGCCTTACTTCCACCTTTCACTTGCAAAACCAACATTCTCTGCAAAGAAACCTTGTTGGTGTTACTCTGCATAGTAACACAGTCCTTGAGCAAGCAGAAATCCTAAAGAAGAGCCATGGACCCCCCTGTAGCCCCTATAGCCCTCAATGTAGCTCCCCTGAATGCCCCTCACAGAGCATTGGACTGGAAAGCACTAGCTGACTTAGATTGTAAGATATCAGAAGAAATGCTAAGCAGGAGCAGGTTTCATCTCCAAATCCTAAATGAAATAAAGATCAAACATGAGAGGGGGGCAGACATCCTGGGAATTTGGGATTCATTTCTCCCAATATTCAAGCTTCCTCAGGTTAATCAATTCCCTGAGCTTATCCACTTAGTTGCTGACCACTATGATGCATCCCAAAGGGCAGTGCTGGACTCTTCAGGCTCAATTTTGTTTTTCATTACCCCTGAAGCCATCAGGGAGATGCTGCAGTTCAAAACAGATAAGAAGTTGGTCCCCCTATCACTAGCAGATTTGATTATGGAGGGAGCCAGAATGACAGAGGCTCAGATTACAAAACTTAACCAGTTATTCATCAAAGCTAACACTGTGCAAGTCCCTCCCATCAACTATGTCTACCTCAACCAATTGGGCCTGGACCTCGTTGACATGATCAGTCCCATCCTGGGATATGATTCAGTGGAGTATGTGGATGAAACAGTTATGCACATAATGCTCATGTTTTCTCCAGGAAGAAAACCAGTCTGTTATGACTATGCCACATACATCTCAGACAAGATGCATGAGCAGTTGATGAACCTATCAAGAGAAAGGGTATTTAAATATACTTCTTACATATATCATTTGCTCTTATACTTCCAGCATGAGAAGTTCTCCTTCCCAATGAAAAGAGAAGATGCACAGGGAAATTTGAGATCGGTGGTGTACTGGACATCTGCTTTCCACCTCAATTTCTATTCTCCATACACCTACTGTGAGTTCATTGATAACTTCATTCATCCAGCCATGACTCTACTTTTGGGCTCACCTCCTCCCAGATTGACAGATGATATGCAAAGACTCCTGCATTTATCAAAAGCATACAGCATTGGGGATTGGTACTTCTACCAACACCACACCGTTATTAGAATATATGGGTGTGAGTTGCCCCCATTTAGACTACCCAGGTTTGTGCCCATGAGACTATTTGCCTTAGAATACTTCAGGCAGTTTGGCTTTGTGGACATGTTCCACTTTTCAGGCAAAGGTAAGAAGGCACAGTTAAAAGTCAGAAGTCAACTTGGCCATTTCCTCTATAACGAAAGGGATGAAGGGTGGAAGGAGGCAGATAGAATACTTGGGGGCCTTGGTCTTAAATACAGCTTCCTATGGAAACCTTATGACCCTAACAACTTCATTACCATGAGGAGACTTAAATACAAGTTGTCTGCTTATGATCACTGCAGCCTTCCTCACATAGAAAAATATGCCAATCAAAGTAAATGGAGGAGAGGGACTTTAGAGGAAGCTGTTACTCAAGAAGAGCTTAATCAAAGAGCTCAAAGAAACATAAAGAAAATGGCTGACCTTGAGTTTTATTCACAGGTCAGCTCACTACCAAGCATACAAATTGGAGCAGCAGCATCCTCCTCAACTGCCCAACAGCAAGCCACGAGAGTTGCTGGAAATATATCAGAGAAGGGAAAAGAAAAGGTGATGGAGATAGAGCCAGAGCAGCAAGAGCAGGAACAGCAACTAAAACAACAGCAGCAAGCAGAAGGGCTGCAGCAAGGGCAGCAAGAAGAATCAGAACAGCAAGAGCGTCAACATCAAGAAGAACAAAGGCAGGAGCAGTCTGCCCAGCAAAAGGAAACAGTGGAGACTCCTCAGACCACTGAAAAAACGGTGCCTGCAAGACAAGACACTACCTTTGATGCCTCGGTCCTCCAAACCCCTCAAAAGGAGGATACATTTGTCTTTAGAAAAAGAGACAGAGAGACTCCCCTGACATCCTCTGTAGACCAGGGAGAGAAAAGGCAGAGACTCAATGATTTTCCAGAGGAGGATATAGCAATAAGAGAGGCATTGGGCATGAGCCCACCCAGCAGAGAAGCTTCAGCAAGTTCCTTCCAGCAGGAACAGGACAGGACCATGGGAGGGGAGGTCAGCTCCTCCAGCCAGCAGAAAGAAGGACAAGTAAGCATCAAGCAGCAATTTATAGACATCAAGAGGAGGAGTGATCCTATCAAAGTGCAACTGTACAATCACCTGCTAAACATGGCTCCTTCCAATCAACAGAGACTTATGTCTGCTTTTGATGTAAGTGAAGGCAAAATGATAATGAGTCACTTTATGCCTACGGCGCTCCAGCCACAATCTACTACTGACTATCTTAGGACTAACCTAGAGGTCCTCGCCAAGGACATACACCCTATGGACAAAATTGAGCTGCATAAGCAAACTGGCGAAATGGTGTATGCTTCATTGGCTGACAAAACTTTGGAGAATTATAAATTGACAAGCAGTCTGAATGCCACAGCTTCCCAGCTAGAATTGGAGAGGGCCTCTTCTCAGGCCAAAGACAACAGGATAAAATCTCTGGAGGAAGTCATTATAGAAATTGGGCACAATCCCAATGACATCAAAGGGATACAAGAGATCCTGAAACTTAGAGATGCTGACATGGCTGCATTAAGGAAGAAAGTCAAACTCCCAGCTACCATTCACCCCCAAACAGATGAGGTAGCCCAACAGAGGATGGAAAAGGATGCCACAGACCTACTAATATCTATATATAAGCAGCTCCTGCAGACACAAGAGAAATTAGGGGAGTCTGAGGCCGCACAGGTGGCACTGCAAGCAGCACTAAAGCAAAGGGAAGAGGGCCAGACCTCTCAGCCTCCCCCGGTCATCAATCTTGAGAACACTGCTCCTACCACTGTGCCTCCACCTCAACAAACTGAGCAAACAGCTACATCCACTTCAGCAGCACCTACAAGTACAGAACAGGCACATAGCCTAGACATGCAGAAACTGAGAAATGAGATACAAATCCTGGAAGCTCAAATGACAGAGCTGCATGAGACCAAGGAAAAGCTGGCCAAGATCGATGATAAATATGATAAATCAAAAAGAGAAGTGGCAGAAAAGGGCAGGGAGATCAAGGCCCTTAATGACAGGATCAAAGAGCTGGAAAAGCAGCTCAGATTGGATAAGATTGTAGCTGAAGTCAGAGCAATGATATGGGCCAATATTGGCCAATCTATTACAAATCAATGGCAATACATTGAGACAATCCATGAGCAATTAGAGCTCATCCCAAAAGCACAAAAGGAGGTCCACAGAGCAAGAGCTGCATTGAGCAATATGCCTGAAGTGGCCACCAGAATGATCAATGTGCTTAACCACAAAACAAGTTCTCAGTTAGCCACCATTGGAATCACAAACAGAACTGAGACCATTCAAATGATCAAGAGGGTGCTTACTTTGAGAAATTTGGTGCAAACACTGGACAGAAGAACTCAGGATATGCACACTGAGGTAAACAAGTTCATGGAGAGATTTCAGGTATTGCAGAACAGAGGACTCCCTAGCTTACTGAACAGCGGAGGGAAATTATTCACCCATGAACAATATGCTAAAAGAGTAAACATTTTTGCCTCAGCACAGATCAATGAGAAGGCCAGCACTTCAGAAGACATGGGACCTATTACAGGGCAGGATTTCTATGGTAAAATAGAAAATCTATTTTTTATAATGAATGAAATTAATCACTTGTTTGATGTAGCCCCAAATTTTTTCAAATATACAGAGGCAGAGGAAACAATGGAGGCCATTCTCAGGCATCAAATGCCTCCACAGGACTGGTGGGTCAAGGCAATTCAAATGATTTTATGAGCAGCAGGCCATCCACTAAATTTCGGTTACAGAAAAAACTGAATTGTCATGCACAAGACAGTTTATTTCGGTCAGCAGGCATTTAAGACGAAAGCTGAGCCAACTCAGCAGAGCCCATAGCCAGCACAGCAAAGGGAAAGCCACAGGTGTCCCAGCTGAGAAAGACAGCGGAACAGCTCCGCAACGCCTTCTTCAGCATTGATGCGGATCATTCCAACCGACTCGTTGGATTCCCAAAGCTAAAAATATCTTCTGACAAATGCAAAAGCATTTATGTTGTATTAAAGGAAACATTAACTTTTACTCCGCTGTAATGACAAAGTTGGTGAAGGAGTTATTTCTCAGATGACTCAACGCCTTGATATTTTGTAAAAATGTTTTGTATATATAGAGCCCTCGCACTAGAGATAGGGTTGTTGTTGATTTCTCCTGAAGAAGTTCTGATGCTGTAATCCTTTTCAGAAGTTAATAGAGCAAAGCAATGGAATTTCTCGGATTTCTGAGGTGTTGGATGCGTTCTGGTGTCTGTTGATAACTACTGGATCCCTGTGTATTTCATCATACAATAAGTCTCTGTACCTCTCTCTGTTATTCAGTTGTTTGTTAAAATCCATATATGTCATCTGTTTCAGTACTAAACAACAAGGAAAAAGAATAGCTTTCAGGATTTATTCAGCGAGTAACCTGAGTTCAATCTGCGTTGTTTATTAATGTTTTCTTCAGCTGTAATCTAGTTAAGTGTAATTCTTAAATGCTGCACTTGTGGAATACATCTATCACAGTGACCTTTGTCACAGGAATTCAAATTTTCTACTGTGCAGTTCACTTTCATCCACCAGCTCAATAGAAAATTCTTAATTGCTTTCTGTTGGTCAACATACATAACCGTTTGATCTATTTTGTCTGTCTAAATACACAATAGGCCCTGTTGTTTGAACACCACCTATCCAGCGTATCAGATCATTTCACAACTCCAGACTCCATTGCCCAATGGTATTGTGCTGTCTAGACACTGCATCATAAGACCTGAAAGGAATCCTTCAACCAAAACATAAACCAAAACCTGAGCATAATAGCTAGCCTAAAATACCATCATAACAGAGACAAATCATAAAGAGAGAGCCCTCTCTGGTTGCAGTTGTGGCTAGGAACTGTAACCCAAAGGTTGGTTAGTGGTTACCCCGGCCGTATTCCCTTGGGAGTCATAGGGAACAACCTGGGTGTTAACATAACATTTCTCACATCATCCAAAGTCCTAATATTACATTCTTTGATTTCCTCTTCTGGTGAGTGAAACAAAGGATTTTTAGAGACATCATTATTATCGAATAGTTTTTCCAATGGGACTAATCCTTTAGGGATAAAATTATTAGATAACTGGATGATATCATGATCAAGAATTTTAGGACTGAATGAAGTTTTTGGATTCTGTTGATCTAATTCTTGGACAACTTGTTGATCTTCTTCGATTTGCATATTTGAGAATTCATCAATGACTTGAAGAAAAGATTTTAATTGTTCATCATCTTCAAAAATCTGCCAATGTTTAAGGTTATCAGGAATTGATGGTCGATACTTGACTTGGATTTGGTATTCTAACGATACTGGCTCAGGGATTTTGAAGGAGCTTGCTAAGACAACTAGTGAATCAACATGCATGTTTTCATCTCTGGGAATAGCAGTTATGTTAAAACCTTGGAAGAAATTCTCAATTGTGTCCCAAGCTTCATTTTTGTAGGATCTAAGCCTTGGGTGTTTAGTTTGACATAAATTTCTAACCTGGTTTACTATAAGCTCAGAGTCAGAAAAGACACTCAAGTTTTGGACCTTTAGACTCCTAGCTATCTCAAGACCAAGAAGAAAGCCTCATGCTCAGCCACATTATTAGTGACTTCAAATTCAAGTTTACATGACTGAGTTGTGTTTTCTTTATTTGGTGATATAAGAACAATCCCTGCTCCTGCTCCTTCCTTTGAGCAAGAGCCATCAAAATAAAGTTTCCAGATATCTGATTCTACAATTTTAGGCTGGGAAAGAATATTTTCAATGGCAAGTTGAGTGTTTGATGCATTTTGTGAATACAAGTGAAAACAACCAAAATCCTAATCTATTGCATAGATCGGGTGGTTCTTTGCTTGATCAGGCCTTCAAACAGTATGAACGAAACAAACTTCCCTATATAACCTTAAGTGCTCACCTCCATAGACTGGGATAGTAGCAAAAGACATGTCCATCTGAAGTGACCCTCCAAGTTTAGCATAGCATGATCTATATAGAAGCATGCCAAACTTGGCAAGAATATCAGTGACAACTATGTCTAGAACTATACTTTTGACAGGTATTTGAGCTAAGGTCACAACTAGGTCTTTGATCAATCCTAGTTATGTACTTTCTTTGATTCAAAGGTGTAAATGTCATGATAATTACGGGTGACTTGTAATTGAAGTTGGTCCATTATTACCTTTGGCATAAGGTTATGAGAGGCTCTAAAATCCATCATGCAGTTATACAAAAGAAAATCGTGAGCTTTTAATGTTACATAACATGGTGGAACAATTTCATCGATCATATCAGAACAAGGGCGAAATAAAACCGAGGGTTTTTCATCCTACAGACTAATAACATCTCCCTCAACATCTACACTAGAAGATTGTATCCATTTAGACACTTGATTTTTGTAACCAGGATTTTTGGAAAGTTCAGCTAAAGGTATAGGAATCTTGACCCTTTCCAATTCCTTTTCAATATTAAAAGTAGTCAAAATAGTCTTATCAAATGGAAGGGTTTCAGTGGATGACTCTGTAGTCTGAGGGGTTGGAGTTTGTGTTTGAATGGTTTTCATTGCAGGTTCGATTATGGTGGTGGATTTTGGAGGTCTACCAGGACCTGATCTAGGTCTTAGATCATACCTCTTATTCAATTCTGCAATTAAAAATTTAGAGAATGCTTGGTATCTGGAAATTTGAGTATCTCCTACTTCTAGTTCAAAAGACTGAGATGAAGATGAAGGAACTATGGCCATTTGTATTATTGAGGAAGCAATATTATTGATATCTTCAATAATTAAAGGGCATGTATCTTGTGATTGTTGATCATCAATAAGCAAGGGTGGCTGAATGTTTTTGTCAGAACCTGGTCTCTGAAGAATTTGCATTTGAGGAGCTCTTCTGAATTGAATTTGAGATTGAGGTCTAACAGCAGTTTGTTGAGGAGCTCTAGGCTAAGTTTCAATTTTTGAAATTCTGTTAGAAAGGTTCCTAAGAAAAGATGTAATTTCATCAATTTTCTGATCTTCAAGTTTAGATTTGGAGGAGGATGAATCATCAATTTTAGCTTTTACTCTACCAGAAGTTGACCTATTGGCTTCAACCTCTATATCATTTGTCTACATGTCTTCTAAGGTATTAAAAATTCTTTCCCTTAGCATGACTGCAAATTCATCATCAAATGCTTTATAAAATCTGACCTTTGCAGCGACTACTAGTGGTTTACAATCAGCAAGCATTTTATCATAGATTGTGTTGAATCTTTTAATCAATTTGGCAACCGGTTCTCCTGGGTTTCTCTTTAATTCCTCAAATTCAGTAAGGAAGTAAACAGGATCTTTCTTTACCCCCCATTGGTTTTTGAAGATGATAATGAGTTCATTCCAAGTTTTGATGGAGTTAGCTCTGAGCTGCCTAAACCAGATCCTAACGTTTCCTTCTAGGGATTGTACAAATAATCTCATATAAACATTTTCCTCTTCTATGTTCATATTGTCAGCAAAATATAAGAAGGTTGACACCTGATCTTTTGTTGAGGGTCCTGTTTCTCCATCAAATCTTGGAAAATTCTTTAAGTATCCATCAAGAAAATTTCCCAAGTTTCCGGGGAGAACTTGGGCAGCATACCTAGCTTGAACAATGGATTGAAAAGCCATGATAGCAGGAGGAGTATGGGGTGTCTAGGTGGACATTGATGAGGAAGAGGAATATGATGAAGATGAAGGAGATGAAGATGAGTCAGTAGGTGTATTAATATGTGGAGGTGAGGGAGGAGACCTCTTTAAGGGTTTGAAAGGGTTTTAATAACCAATTTCTGAACTCCTGGTGGGAAGTCTTCCTTATTTTCAAATAAAGGATTCGAGTAGACAGAAAATGTCTCTTCAAAATTAGTTGAGGATGATGGAATAGAATAAGGAGTTGGAGTAATGAAATCTTGAGGTTTGAATTCAGGTAAATGTAAACCCAATTCTTCCTCAGATGAAGGTGATTTGATAGGAATGGATGGAACTTGATATGTTTCAAGTGACTGTATCAAAAAGGCTGATGGAAGGTCTACTCCTCTGGAAATAAGATCAAAGACCCTAGGAGGTAGTTCAGTCCAATCAGGGTGAGTTGGTATAAATGAGAATGGATCTACAGATGGAATGTCTTCAGGGTGTAAAGCTGAAGAAGAAGAAGGTGTTCTACATCTTATCCTTGAAGAGGTTCCCCTAATTAGTCTTTCTGGGTCTGGCAGAGGGTTAACAATCTCATAATCAAAACGTGATTTTGTATGCTTATAGGGAGCCAGCTCGGACCAGTGGAATCACCAGGTGAAAGATTTTGACCTATGGCCTTATCCTTTATTCAACTTAAAAGAAAGGAAAAATCTTTGCACTAGAGAAAATTTTACTTTTCAATTCTTCGCTCCTCGACAACGGTGCCAATCTGATGTTGTCCTTTGAGATAACCTAAGGTCAATTGGCTATGCCAAAGCATCTAAAATATTTTGTTTGATTTTAATGGTTGGATGACCAGTGAACTACTTTTTAAACAAGTGTTTTAAACTTAGAAAGATCCCTAATAAAACAAAAGGTTGTTCTTTAAATACATATGGTTATTTTGATTTTTAGTGGAATGGATTAGAAGAATATTGAGGAATATAAATGATTTAATATTCAAACAGAGTATTAAACAATTTACAAGCAGAAATTAAGAAAACTGTGCTTTCTTAATCAACAAAATATAATCAAGTCATTTCATAAATCTTGTGCAATTTAAATTCAAAGAGGAATTTACAATAATATATAGTCTTGTAAATTAATCTCTTAATTAAACTACAACTTCACAGCGGATTCAAAATGAAACTGAAATTCAATTAAATTTTCAATCAGATGACTGTAAATGAATTAAATTATATGAGGAATACATAATGGAAAACATAATGAAAACAACTCACAGAGAGACAAGCCATATGAAGTAAATCCAGAATCTTTTATTCAATCAAAAATGCTCCAGCTTAGTACAAATCTGTCTGGTAACTAGCTCAAGGGTGCAACCCTGAATACTTCGATAGAATGAAGTATTTAAACAAAATACAAAATATTACAATAAATTCCTGAGTGACAAGGCATGCTATTATTTCTTAAAACTAACAGAAAGGGAAGGAATTCGATCAAAAAGAATGAATCTGCACATTTGGCCCTATTTTGATGGAAATTTGTTGCTGAGTGGCCACTATTCTGGTGCTACATTAGCAAAAACTGATATGTCCTCTAATCCTGATATTCGCACAACTTTTCCCACCGTTCTTCATCTGGAATTGATATTTTAGTTACTCTATGGTAGATCTCATCTACCTCAATATATTTGGAAAAAGTTGGTTTTACAGTAAAAATATGTTTTATCTCATTCTGAATAAAACATATGTTACTAATGACCTCGTAGAATGCTTTGCCTATCATGGAACCTTTGATGTTGGAGGGCTTGGCTGTGTCCTTGGAAATATCATGTAGCTTCTTCAAGTAATCCTCACTGGTCATTAACTTATCATTGATGACAAATAGTGAAGGAAGACCCTTGTTGTTTAATGCATCAATTCTTGTGAAAAATCTATTCACTACAATTTCTAGAGTGTGACACTTCTCAGTTAACTACACTACCAAGTTCTTTTTAGTCAGGACTTTCTTTACCTCCAAAATGGTTTCAGTCCTATCATCCACTCCTAGATCATCCAGTTCATACCAGTTCTTATAATTGAGAAACCTTATTATGATGTTGGTTGTAGAAAGAATCTCTCCCAATTGAGCATTTATATTGGCAATTGTCTAGTTTACCTTCTCCATTAACTCCTTCTGCTCAAAAATAATCTGGATAGATGGCTAGATTTCGTCAATCTCCTCTATGATGTTGTTCCAGATAATTTCTTTGACACTACCAAGAGTGTAGCCAATGGAACACTCAGTGGTTGACTTCTTCCATGCTTCAACTTGATTTTGATTTCTCTAAAGCTCTACTACATGAAAAATGTCACACTTCTTTTGATGATCCTCTAGTAGTTTTACTTGATCATGCAGTTTCTTAATCTCTTCAGTCTGTAGGGACATATTTTGAACTGCACTAGCCAACTAGTCTGCATCCTCTCCTGTACTGGTGGTAGCTGATATGGCAGTCAGAATGGATGTGATAGGAAGTGCTTCTAAAGGAGCAATCTGTTTAGTAGCCTTCTCCTTTTCCTTGATTAATTTCTCCATCTCTATCTCCATCTGCTTAAGCTAAGCAGTCTGCTCCATGATGAGTTTCATCATGTCTACCTTTTCAGTCTCTGTGTCTACAATATCCTTGGCTAGAGGATCTTCAATAGTTGGGAGTTTCAATTGTTTCCTTAGTGCTACTATATCCAAATTCTTCTTTTTGATCAGCTCCTCTGTAGCATTAATGTTTGCAGGATCATAACCCAGTTTGATTACCAAATATTCCAAGGTTTTAATCTTGGTATCTTTGGCAAGAGTTGAAACTTTCTCCATCTTTAGTTGTGACTGAGCATTTGCTAGTGTGACTTGTAATTTGGACAAGGTCATAGTTGTGCTAGTTATAGTAGAGAAAATCATTTCTCCAGTCTGTTTATGCATCTCCATTTGGTTAATGGGATGTATTTCCTTGACATCAAACTCAAAGGATGTCTTCTTATAATCTGATGCTCCTTTGGGCTGAGGAACTTGTGCCTGAAGGAATGCCATCTGCATTTTCCCCTTCTCAGAGTCAAAGGCTGACAGTAGCCTTCTTTGGGCACCAGAGGTTTGTTTCCAAAATTGGTTGTATGTGTTTATCTTCAAGGCTTCATTTCTGACCTTTATTTCCTTAAATATATCCATGATGCTCTTCTCTGGCTTGCTTGAAGTAGATGTACCTATGTTCATAATATGTTGCTGCTCTTGTGAGGTGGTGGAGGTGGTAGGAGACTGTGTAGACTGATCACCCACTAATGAAGATACAAGAGGCTCATTAGGGGTGATAAGAGTCTGTTGCTCTGAATCTTTGCTAAGGCTTAGTCTGGAACTAAGCTTAGCCTTCTTTTTGTACATGATTTTAAATCCCTCACTAAAGATATCAGTCCCAAAAGGAGACTCTTCCTCACTACTCCTCTTGGTTGTCTTCTCTTGCATTGTAGGAGTCTGCACTGTTGATGAGGAGACCCATTGGTCTTTTGCCTCCTATAATGTGTTGTCAACCCACTCTGGCTAATTCTTATATTTTTATATTTCTAGCCTGGGTGTGTGAAACTAAGGAGAAGACTTAGTTTCTACCCTTAACCTAGAAATTATCCCTAATGGATTATAGGACCAGGTAAAACTAAGATTAAACTGCATTTCCCTCAAAAGTTTGTCTGCCTCTTCACCTGTTGCCCTGCTGTTGCAAATAAATCGACCAACCTGAGTTTTTATCTTAAACTAAAACTTTTTCTTGGGAGCAACAAAATGGACTTCATCCATGTTGATCATCTACCTAATGTATTCTAAGGCAAAAATCCTCATTAGGAGTAACTTTGGCAGTTTATATGCTGGCATCTCAGAGCTAAAAATCCTTATCTCTGTGTAATTCTCATATAAGTACCAGTCTCCTGTTTGTACATGTTCTGACAGTTGCAACACCTTTTTTATTTCTTCACTAATTCTTGGTTTAGTTCTATTACTTAGGAGGCCTATGGCTAGATGGACATTCATCTCAGTAAACTGTTTGTAAGTATATTCTTTTTGCTCTTTCATAACCAGAGTGGTCTAGAAAATGACTGACTGTTGGTTTCCTTTCTCATCCATCTTTTTGCAATGATAAGTTCATGTTGTCCCCATGAAAGTATACAAACATGTAGACTAAGACAGAGGCATATTTGAATACCTCCTGTGTAGGAAACTTTACCAGATGTTGATGAATAGACCCTACAAGCAAATGACTTAAATTGAACACAATGGAGGGCTTAGCATCATTAGAAAATATGGATAAAAATCCTATAATGGCCTCATCTACCCATTTGACAGAGTAGTAGCCAAGGAGGTAGGAAATGACAATGATTATCTGCTTGGCTCTCTCAAGGAATATGGATGACGGATAAGAAGGATTTTTCTTTGGTAATGTGGCATCTTGTGTTAAGAATAATTCAAGAGTTTGGGCTCTCTTAGCAAAGTCTAATTTCTGGTATATTTCAACGAGAGCTTCATAAGAAAACGGGGTGCTATTGTTGACAATGGGGGCTTACATAATTTGATCAATAGCTTAAGGGGTTATGGTGAATAAAATTTTTCCATTAGGATTGACTATGGCCCTTTGGTTTGGAAAATATGAGGCATGGAATTTTCTAATGAAATCAGGAGTGTTGTGGGTACGAGGAAAGATGTAATGAGGTAGGTTTGACTCCCACAGCTGGATATCATCTTATTTATCAATGTATTTATCTTCGAGCCAGCAGTACATCTCGAAGAGGTCGAGCTCACAGAGTGTTTCATGGATCTTGTAGTCTCTATCAGCCATAGGGATATGGTGAAGATCTACAGGAGGATAGATTGGAGGATTGTGAATCTCCTCTGGTCCTTTGTCCTTGGGAGGCATGATGACTAAGGTTGATAGTGCAAATTTGATTGGGAAAGGAGACAATTCATGGACAGATAGAAAGTTCTGGGGCCAAGAACAAAAGGAATAATTGGAAAATGATCAGACAGGTAGTGTCACTGGTAGTTGATAGTGTCAGGATCTGGCGAGAAACCTGTAATCAAATCAATGAGAGTGATAAAACAAGAATTATGTAACCTGTAGACAGATAAGAAGAAGGTTTATATAGGAGTTCTGGTTTTCCGTTGGTGGCGTGGGTCCGTTGAGTTAATGGCTAAGCAGATTAAATGCTTAATGGATTGAATATGGAGGGAATGAATATGATTTGATGGGGTTAACGGGCGGATGAGGTGGAAGCAGAGGAATGGCGGATGCGCAACGGTCAGGTAAGTGGTATCGGTGTTATAGAAATTTTTGTGCCTTACAGCATTGAGCATGAAATGTCCATAATCTAAGGGATCCAAAGTCCCTAAACATGTTGTTCCTACCCCTAGAGGAACAAGGCTAACAAACCACAGCAATTCACAAAAGTTCTCCACCTGAAACTGCTCAAAAACAAGTCAATTCAGGATCATGTCAACTGCTCCACTGACCATCTGCGCTGAATGTCAATGGCTACACTGGCTACCTGCGCTGAATGTCAACTCCAACACTGGCTACCTACACTGAGCGAGATTGGACATGTGGCAGGCTCATTCCTCAAGGTGTCAAAACCCAGGAAGCTTCCAAAATGACACATGCCTCAAGGAATTCGACTGGTGATGAGTAAGAGGTTCCAAATCTCCAAGTGGAATCAAGAACTGACAGAGGGAGAGGACACTAGTCAGATCTCAAGCTGACTCATCCTCTCTCCAAACATCTATATGTGGATCTCTCCTCCATGAGATCCAGAGGCTGGAATTTTGTTATTGCAAAGAATTTTTGTTGGTTTGAGACTGGAATCATTGGGTGCTTAATGCTTTTAAGGGAGGTGAAGATAGGAATTCCATTCTGCTGGGAAGGAGATGCTGGATTGGAGCCCTCTGGGTTGTATCTCTTCCTGAACCTTGTTATTTATCAATAAAGCTATCTTGGTTTTCTCCTATATACTGATGTATCTTTGATGTATGATTGCATTAGTGTATTTGATTTATTTCTAATCCTGAATCATTTATGAATATGAATATCTTCCTTTGTGTTGTGTTCTTCTCTTGTCTCAAGTAGCTGTTCTCTGGTCGCAAGTAGCTGTTCTCTTGTGATCTCGCAGGAATCAAGTAGTTGTTCTCTTGGACGAGCGAGGAGGCAAGTAGCTGTGAACACCCGAAGGAGAAGAGGATCTAGATTGAGGGACAAACGGAAGACACCAGTAAGTCCATTGATCTCTCTTCTTTCCCATTTCATAAAGGAAGAAACCAGAATAGCTGTCTCTGTTTGTTGCTAAGGCACTGTCACACCTTAGGTGGATAGGATCGTCCTGCATAGGCATTTTTCCCCACAACAAATTGGCGACTCCGCTGGGGAAATTTGTTTTGGTCATTTTATTTGTGTTTCTATCATTGTTTACCTCATAGAATCAACAGCAACAATCGAACTGCTTCTGCTATTCTCAGTTGCAAAGTAGACAGTTGCTGCCTTGATCCTTCACTGGATTTTTTCTATGATCTGAACAATGGACTCACAAATGATTTGATGATCCTTTGTGATAGATCTTAGTACCCTCTCAAAGCATCCCTTTGATTATACCTTGCTTGTGTTTCTGATTTGGCCTGAAACTGTTGATTATTGAGCAATCTGTGACCCAAAACCCAGTGAGAAACGAGAGTTTCTCCTTCAGCGCAACTGCTGTGAAGGCATTCTGCATTTCAACGCAGTTCCCGTGAAGGCTACCTACGTTGAATGTCAAACCCACAGTGTTGAGGTTGCGCTGAACCAGTCTTGCCTTGTGTAGCTGGGGTTCTCTGCTCTCTGTTGCCCTGTTTTGATCTCTGTTTTTTGCAGCGTGTAACCAGCATAGGTACCAGTCTAATAACTCCTTTTCTCTGCTTAAATTCCGCCTCCTTTTGTACAAAAAGACTGTGAGTGTTTTTATGTGTTTGTGGCATCATTTACAGTTTTCCTTTGCATGAGTGAAATAATCATCCTGTAGCCCTTGATTCAGATCTGTTGATTGTGATCTTAGGAGAGAGTTCATTGGCTGTTTACAGTTGATTATACATTTACTTTTGCTTATTGGTTTGAGTTTGTCTCTTTTAATTGTCGAAACAAGCTATTCATTTCGAAAATCGCAAAGTGTTGTAATCTCTTCTACCCTTGTTGATTTCGAAAAAAGTAAACTTGTTTGTATATGTCATTTAAAAGCAAATTCAAAGTTGTACAAAAAGCTTTCTTTGTAGGCATCAATACTAAGAAAGCGGAAAACAAACACCTGCATTGTGCATTTGCATTTTGATAAGTTTGCATGCTTGATTTAGGAACAGTGCATTAGAGTGTGCTGATTGCTCTTTGAGAAAAGATGGTGTCTTTCTTTTCCCTTAGTAGCTAGGATTTTCAAAGTTGAAAAGATATAAAGCTTGCTTATCATCTTTAGACTGCATTTAGGAATTTGTATCATACATCTCGTGGTGAACCTTGAAAGGCAAACTTCTAAAAAGATCAACTTAAAATAAACTGAATGAACTTAACAACGCTTTGCAACATAACGCACAACATAGAGGTCTAGGCTAGAGACGTGTTCCGGCGTCGTTAAGCCTAGTGACTGTCGATCTCGTGGAAGGTGGGTGATTCCTCCTGAGGGACGATAGCGCTAGTACGGATTGTGCTCCCACGTACCGTCGCGTATATATTGGGAGACCCCTATAGGCATATATCCTTTATCCTTAGGAAGCCGTGTCGGCCGCCCTACTGATCGCAATGCAGTGAACACAGCATTCACGAAGATCGACCGCCCGTACCCTAAAAAGTATTCTGCGGTTTTGCAAAAAGTTTGGCACACCCTCTGCCTAGAACTCCAGAGCAGTTTCTTTTGGCCTTTTTCAGACTCTATAACAGAAAAAGTCCATCCGAGCATTTGTCACTTCGGGCTCGTTAAAACATCGAAGGAGACTAGAGTCATCTTTAGCTTTTTCTCGACTCTTTAAAAGTGAAAAAGCAAGTTGTGTCTAAAGCGTCGTTAAAAATTTATTTTAAACGGAACAATCACCCTTTATTCCCGCGTTGATCTTTGGGTTGAAAAGATGGAGCACACCAACCAAGGAATTCCCCTTGGTGGAAATCCTAGTCCTTTCTCTTTTGGGGAGATGTTGGTGCGCCCCACATGGCCACGTTGTCACTTCCAGGACTGACGATTGGCCTACCAGTCTGGCTCTTTTCAACCAATGTCGTTCAGAACACCACCACTCCTGAACAGTCGAGTCAACAGTTAGACCAGACCAGAGTTTCCCACCAGCCTTCTACTTCATCTTCCTCTCCTCCTTCCTCTTCGCTTGACGGAACTGGTAAAGCAAAAAACCGAGTTCCTAAGGAGAAGAAGGAGAAGAAGAAGAAAGAAAAGAAGAAGAAGGAGCCAAAGGCGACTGGGGGCAAACAAGTGTCGTCTGACAAAAATCCACACACAGCACTGGCAAGGCCTAAATCGCCATGCGTCATATGCAAGGGAGACCACTTCCACAGAGATTGTCCCTGTATCCCTCAGATACTAAGGGACTGGTCTCCCCGTTTGCACAATTCGGTAGCGTCGACCTCTGATAGCCATGTTGACTGCTCACCGTCAACTAGTGGAAGTGAAGCCATAGGACAAAGAGGGAACGCTAGATTTCCCTGCAAACTGTGTGAAGGCGATCACGCCATCCACCGTTGTCCCTTCTTAGATGAGGCAAAAAGAGTTCTGGAAGATCGCCCGATTTTACGAGCGCAACGTCCTCCTGGATATCAAAGACTCCTGCCAAGTCCTTCGCTAGTTGAGAACCCGGCTGACCCGCCCAGATGGTCAGCCGAAGCACCTGCCATTGAAGATGAACCATCTGAATCCACACCTGACGAAAGTCTAAAGGTTGAAACGGCAGTTGACCCGGTTTTGCCTTCAGAGGCTCTATCTTCGAATGACACCATCACAGAGGAGAATAAAGACGACACCGTCCAAATTCTCTTCATCAGCACTGACTCTGATGATCAAGGGGGCAATGCCACTATTCCTTTATCGCAGGAAGGAAGTTCGTCAGAGCGATATCCGGCCATCTATTCGGTCCCACCACCAAGCAACCTGGTTGTGTCCTTTGACTGGAACCAACTAGGCAGACCCCACTTGCCAGCTAGCATAACATTCAGAATTATTGTCCAAATATACAGAATGGTAATGGCTGGCACAGTTATTGATGAAGGGGCATCTGTGAGTATCGTTTCCTCTATTGCTTGGAAAGCGCTTGGTTCGCCAGTGCTTTTGCCTGAAATGAGAAATCTATCAGGCTTTGATAAAGGAACCAGTCGACCTTTAGGGATCCTCCCCAATGTGCCCATAACATTGAAAGGGAAGACCGTTCAAATGAACGTGATGGTCGTTCAAGAACCCTTGGATTATAACCTACTCCTTGGACGAGACTATATATATTGCATGGGAGCCATCGTCTCATCACTCTTTAGAGTAATGTGTTTTCCGCATGAAGGAAGAATGGTCAAGCTCGTGGACCAACTTTCATTCCCCGGATCACGCATCGCAAATAGTCATGAACCATCCCTAAATGGTCTATTCACGCAAGAAGTGTCTCAACCCACGGTCCGTCCTCCTGATGAGCGCGAGTAATCTGGGAGGATATGACTGGAACCCAGGGGGCATGCGTCTTGGTCTGCTTCGGCAGAGAACTTTGGGTATAGGGTAGGTTTCCGCGGGAGAATATGACTAGTCCGTACCCCGTCCGTAGAGGAAGAGGGGTTGTTCTAGAATAAGATTCTTTTGTCAAAGTTATGTGAGTGAGATAAACTATTTTTCACTCACCTTTGTCTATTTCGGTAGATATTGCCGAGGAAGTGTTTTTTTTAAACTACTAACGAGACAATCTTTGGGTAACATGAAAGAGGTAAGCCTCTCTCGTTAAAACAAATGTTATGACGGAAAAGAAGTAGAGGTAACTTTGAAATCGTACTTTATGCCTGGGGGCATGCAAACCTTTTGGAATGCAAGCAAGGGGTGGCTATTTATTTTTTAATTTTTTAGGTCCTCCCTTTAAACCTGTAGGTCTAACCCTTTAAACTCGTAGGATTAGTCGTTTCCGAACTTGCATAAAGAAAGGATGCAGAGCAAAGCTTAGTGAGATGAAGCTCCTTAAAAAATAGAATCTTGATGAGACACTCTTATCACATGACTGGTATAAACGAGCAGTTTTAGCATAAAGTTCATGCTCGTTAAAAAATAAACGCAAGATCCGAGCAGTTTTAGCGCATAGTTCATGTTCGTTAAAAAATAAACATAAGTCCGAGCAGTTTTTACGCGGAATTCATGCTCGTTAAAAAATAAACATAAGCACCACCCGGTAAATAACCACTGTGAATGTTAACCTTATCAGCCATTAAAGCCTTGGTCGTGTTTGCACCATCACCTCCACTTTTCATTTGGCCGATCGTTCACCTCCATATGATTGTTTACCCATTTTGAGGAACAGCTGCGAAGAGTGATTTCACCTAGCCATCCTTGTGACACTGCCGTGATTGGAAAATTCCAACCTGTACCTGGAATCAGCTGCTAACCCTGTTTATCACTCGTTCCTCAAAAGACGAGTCTTCTTTAAGCTCTTTTCAACTGACTCGTAAAATATGAAAAGATTGCCGAGTTTTGGCCTTCCAGCTCGTTAAAGTGACCGGAAGTGCTATCCCTCCTCTAGATTTTAATCTTTTTGGACCTGAGGGATTATTGCACAAAAAGATCGAGCGCTTGTTTTGTTTGGCTCGTTAAAACGATCGAAAACTCATCCCTTCTGTATTGTTTTATACTTTTTCAGACTTAAGGGATTAGATGACGAAAAAGGAATTTTGGAGTTAACTTTACGTACCTTTTCAGACTCTCTAAAAATGAAAAGGGACCGAGTTGTCTTTGTCGTTAGACTCGTTAAAATCACTAAATAGCGACAAACTTGTCTTTAGACGAGAACGAGTTTCACTATCGCTAGGCTCGTTAAAACATAGCGATGGGCTTGCCCGAAGGGCAGGTTATAGAACAAGCATATGTTATCCTCCTCAAGCTTGACAAAAATAAAGAGGTACTGGTCAGCAATGATTGGGGAAAAATTGGTAGAAACTAAAGAAAACTTTGATGGTAGCAAGTCGCTCTTGAACATGACACTTTTCCTCCGTACCACAATCGGGTTGGGTTGTTTCATTCACCGGTCACATCACCATGGTCTCGCCATACCATCCATAATTGGGTAATGCTACCAATCCATCGCATCAGTGTCGCCATATGTTCAAGAGAAGTCGTTCAGAAAAGAGTCAACCGGGTCCCATCCACTACCATACATTATCCTTCATCCATTCATGACCGCCACCCTGAATCATACGTCACAGATCGTTTTCACCTCCATCAAAATCATTAGCTCCGTTCCGTGTCACTGATGTGGGATTCATTAAGGCCCTCCTTTGACAGATCGCTTCTTGTCGACATCAGCTCATTATCCAAGAAGTTGATCTAGGAACAACCCCTTCATTACTTTGAAGCTTGCATGCCTCAATGGCAAGTTTCTCACTTCCGGCGACAGGTATACATCAATGACCTTCGACCAGAAGATTTTGCGTGGTGTTCGACGCCAAGTCCTTTATTCACACCACGTGAATTGTACTGCAGTACCTTGAGGGTCATTATCATTATCGGTGATTCCTCTCGCGCTTGTTAACGGTTTACATCATTGACCGGTAATCAAGCGATGTCTTTCCATGTTCGACTTCAGAACAATTCTCACATGGATCGACTTGTACTTAGAGTGAAGATTGAACGAGTTTGAAGACCCCGGATCTAGTTTCATCCATCCGGGCTGCGATATATATTCAAGAAAGATAAAGACATTTGACATGTACATCATTGCAGCAGACGATCATCCTACTCAAAGGATGATAATTTCATCAAAATTATCAGTCTACCATCAGACGATTGTCTGTTCTATGTACAGAAAATGAATTTATAAAGCTGAGCATAGGAATGCCCGCCTCAGCCAGATCATGAAAGCAGTATGAAAAATAATGTATTGTATTGTATCTTATTACAGGTCTCCTCCCAGCAAATGGATGAACTTCGGACCCTCCTGGATAAAGCATTTCACCCGATAAACGGCCTCATACTTTAGGGGGCAACTGTTATAGACATTTTTGTGCCTTACAGCATTGAGCATGAAATGTCCATAATCTAAGGGATCCAAAGTCCCTAAACATGTTGTTCCTACCCCTAGAGGAACAATGCTAACAAACCACAGCAATTCACAGAAGTTCTCCACCTGAAACTACTCAAAAACAAGTCAATTCAGGATCATGTCAACTGCTCCACTGACCATCTGCGCTGAATGTCAATGGCTACACTGGCTACCTGCGCTGAATGTCAACTCCAACACTGGCTACCTGCGCTAAGCGAGATTGGACATGTGGCAGGCTCATTCCTCAAGGTGTCAAAACCCAGGAAGCTTCCAAAATGACACATGCCTCAAGGAATTCGACTGGTGATGAGTAAGAGGTTCCAAATCTCCAAGTGGAAGCAAAAACCTCCAAGTGGAATCAAGAACTGACAGAGGGAGAGGACACTAGTCAGATCTCAAGCTGACTCATCCTCTCTCCAAACATCTATATGTGGATCTCTCCTCCATGAGATCCAGAGGCTGGAATTTTGTTATTGCAAAGAATTGCTGTTGGTTTGAGACTGGAATCATTGGGTGCTTAATGCTTTGAAGGGAGGTGAAGATAGGAATTCCATTCTGCTGGGAAGGAGATGCTGGATTGGAGCCCTCTGGGTTGTATCTCTTCCTGAACCTTGTTATTTATCAATAAAGCTATCTTGGTTTTCTCCTATATACTGATGTATCTTTGATGTATGATTGCATTAGTGTATTTGATTTATTTCTAATCCTGAATCATTTATGAATATGAATATCTGCCTTTGTGTTGTGTTCTTCTCTTGTCTCAAGTAGTTGTTCTCTTGTCGCAAGTAGTTGTTCTCTTGTGATCTCACAGGAATCAAGTAGCTGTTCTCTTGGACGAGCGAGGAGGCAAGTAGCTGTGAACACCCGAAGGAGAAGAGGATCTAGATCGAGGGACAAACGGAAGACACCAGTAAGTCCATTGATCTCTCTTCTTTCCCATTTCATAAAGGAAGAAACCAGAATAGCTGTCTCTGTTTGTTGCTAAGGCACTGTCACACCTTAGGTGGATAGGATCGTCCTGCATAGGCATTTTTCCCCACAACAATCGGGAATAAGGAATTCATCTTTTCGAGGGGGGTGAGCAGTTTACGGTTTTGCTCATGGGGGGTCTAAAATGTTGTGGAGCTTCCACGTAGGGGCGAACACAGTTTAGAATATTGCCCATTTCGGACCCCCCCCCCCCCCCCCCCCGCGGCAGTAAAGATCGAATGGCGAAGGGGGGCCAAAATTGCATGAGGGCCATCGGATGAGAAGCGATATGCGGAGATGAAGAGTGATATGGCGGAGAATTAACATGATTTGACGGGATGGATTGGTGGGGTCAGGAATCGACATTTAATATAACATCGATAAATATGAAATATAAGGGGGGTATGAACTTAGGTAAATGAAAGTGAAGGGAATGAATTGGCGGAGGGGTGATATGGGATTAATACTTAGGATTTGTTAATATCCAAAGTAAGCATATGAAACTTAGAATACCCATCACTTTTCTCTCAATTTCTTATGCACATGAAAACACAATGGATGTTTGATTATGGTGCATTTAGACTAGCAGCCTGTGCATTTTTCAAAAACATAAAATGAAGCCTTCCTTTTCTTTTGCTTCCCTAACATTTTATTTTCCTTTGCCTTCTTTATTTAGGGAAGCTAACACCTAACATTTTATTGATATGGATGCCTATAAAACATCAAAATTTTCCTAACATTTTAAATTTTCATTCTTTTGCCTCCATATCCTATCTTAACATTTTCAAAATTATTTGACTAATATGCTAACTTATCAAAACTAGATAATGTTACAACAACAGGTACAATTATCAAAGGAATTATCAAAAAAGAAGGTTTGCATGATCACAAGACATTTCAAGGTGACTTTGATAATAGTATGTATGTATTTAGGCCCAATGTCGAATGTTATAAATGCCACAATCATCACCACATAGCTTGTGATTGTAGATACAAGATGGATTCTTCCATGAATGACAACCCCAACATTGAATGCTACAAATGCCATAATTATGGGCACATAGATTGTGACTATAGGTATAAGATGGAATCAACCATGAATGAAAAACTTAACAGCAAGTACGAGAAATCTTGGAGAAGAAGACAAGTACAGGAAGATCGAGTAGATAAGAAAGTCTCAGCAATCATTCTTTCAGGTTTTGTGAAGGCAAAAAGTTATGATGAATAAATAGTTACATTGGACGATGACAAGGCTGGGGATGAACCAATCAAAGATCTAGGTGATACACTATTTTGAAGAATTCAACATTATGATTCCCTGAATATTTAAAAGCGGGAGTCTAAGAAGCAGCAGTTGCACGATCGATCATTGACATGTTAATGGTGATTAGACATGAAGAAGTGTCATTAGCAGTTTTATTGGAATAATAGTTTTGGCAGGAAAAGTTGATTCATATTGACATGTAGAGTTGGCAATGGGAATCTGCATGAATCATAGCATGGCAGGGGAAGGTAGGTTATTTATTGCAGCAAATATTGATCAAGGAACTTCGAAGTAGATGAGGTATATTGAAGGAATATAGAAGAAGGATTCTCATTATGGGGAGCACAAGAAAATTATAGGTCCACAGGAATCAGGCAAGTTGTCATGATAATTCACCCTTTGCCATTAATGTCAAAGGGAGAGAGAAATCACGAGAAGGAAATCGATGCATCAAGTCAGGGGATTTGTACTTATAAAAGGAGTACATGTGTTTCCATCAATGACAAGGGGGGAGATTGTTGAATGGTTTTGTCATTGATGTAAACCCTAGGGTTTGAATTTGACTAAAAACTTGTCATTGATGTCAAACAGTTAATGAATGCTCTTATATTTGTCTGGATTACATCAAGTTGGAACCTCCATTATTGGATGGTTAGAAAAACCTAAGTTCTAGGCTTGAGTTCCCTGGACTAAGGACATACCCCGAACTTGTTGGAGATTTTTGAGGTAGAAAATCATTGAGTTTAACTTAGATATCCTTGGCATTAGATTCCCCTTATAAAGATGTTTCCAGTAGTATGTGTGTTATGAGGGCAAATCTCTCTTGTGGATAAGAGTGATCTCCCTAGGTTAAGAACCCTAGTAACAAACACACAGTAATTGCTACCTTTCTCTAAGCTCTAATCGTTTGAAATCAATAGAATGAAAGAGGTCTCTTACCAGTTTAGTGAACTAAGTGATGAAGTCCCTCAAAGCTTTCTATTACGTGCTCTTTGATGCTCCAAATGTCCTCTCCTCACTCCCAACATCTTCTCTGCAATGTTCTGAAATAAATCTACAAAGACAGAGACAAGAAAGATATCAAAGCATACAGGATATAATCAAAGAGATAATGAACTAATTAACCAATTATACAATGAAAACTGATCAATTATGAAACCAAAATTCATGTAGGTGATCAAGGAATCCTACAAATTAAATCAATAGAGATTTAACTGAGAAAGAACAATTTCTTATATTCATAAAACTGGAGAAAATACTTACAACCATGTAGCCTTGATGTAGCAAGCCCTTTCTGCAATCTCCAACCCTCTCTCTTGCAAGACAAGCCTTCCAACCTAATCTCAACAATACAAACTTACTTCCAACTATCCTCTCTCAAAACCCGAGCCTATAATGGCTTTATAGGCCAAGGATGAGAAGTTATGGATCCATTCTCCAAGAGATGAGATCCACTATTAGTGGGATAGAGGTACCACAAAGGAAGGGGAGTTACTCCATGATGGGAGGGATCAGCGTTGAATAGGCACTCAATCGAAGCTTGTTGGTTGGGATAGATTCTACCAACAATGCTTCTAGACTTTAATTTTTATTTTTATGTACTTCAAGTCATGTTCATAGGTCATAGTTGAAGACAGTGTGTACTTCTGTGCAGGTAATAATGTTCTTCCCTGTGCATGTGTAGGAAGTAACTAGGAAACTGCGAACATAGCCAAAATCAGGGTTTTGTACCATAGGATATAGAAATTCCACCTTCTTTGGGATGATTTAGTTTCAAACTCTGCAGTGTAATGCTCTAGAACACGTGTCGATAACGATAGATCCAAATCAATGGTCATTTGCCTAATGCAAAAAAATGACGTGTAACAGATTTCCCCCTAAAGCACAAAGTCAAAAGAAATATTTTGTTGACTGAAGTGCTTTATCATGTGAAGGTTTGGATTAGAGACTACAGTCAGAGACTTAAAAAAATCAAACAAATGTTACAATGAAATATATAATATCATCACTAAGGTAGGAATTCCCATACTCAGAACATAAATTTCTCAAAGTACAGTACGGAAATACATCTGAAGATCCATGTCAAAAGATGACATAGTATGGACGCAGCCATCAATGGATCTATGTTTACAATCATGAATATTTAATAACTCCACACATCCTGGATGGATGAAACTAGATTCAAGGTCTTGATCTCCATCTCTCGATTCATAGTACGAATCTAGCCATGCGAGTGAATGTCTCGAAGTTGAACATGGTAGAAACCACTTGATTACTAGTCAATAATGTGAACCATTAATAAGTGTGAGAGAAACCACCAATAACGACAATGGCTCTCAAGGTACTTCCAGTATAATCTATGAAGTGTGAATAGATGATTTTATGTCAAACACTCATAGAATCATTCGATCGAAGTATAATGGTGAGAACCTATTGTCGAAGGCAAGAAACCTACCATTAAGGCATGCAGACCTCAAGGCACTGAAGGTTTCTAGATCAACTTCCTAAATAATGAGTTGAAGTCAATAGGAACGATCAGATGCAGGAGAGCCTACGACACGAAACTTGTGTCGAGTTTTGAAGAATAGCATTTTAGAGTAATTCAGGACTGACTCAGGGATGGTCGATGCAACTGAAGGCGAAGACTGGTAAAGTAATTTTAACTAAGGTTGAACTTCTCTTGAACATATCAGAGACACGACATGATGACTTGGCAGCATTTGACTCGAAAAATAAAACCCAACCCAACTGAAGACTTTCAATGAGGTATGGTTCAATGAGTAAAAAAATGGATTTCCCAAAATGGACATGAAAATGACAGAGTATCATGTTCAAGAGCGACATAATACCTTTTACAAATGTAAAAAAAAAAAAAATTCTCATTTTCCGCCACATTTACCGGCAAGTACCTCTTTATTTTTTACAAGATTGAGGAGGATAATGTGGAAATTCCTACACTCAAGGAACCCCTATTGCAGCAAAAACTGAATTTACTTCACCTACTTGATTTTAATATACATTATCAAGTTGTTTTCTGAAAATATTGAAGTAAATTAATTTTGCAGCGTACACCAATTTAAATTTGATTACATGAAACAAAAAACTAAGCAAAGAAGAAGATACATAGGACACCATTGTTTTTGGACAAAATAGTCCCCGAAAAAACCCAATGCAAGGAAACTGGTGCAGCAGCTCTAAGGTTTTTATTTATTAAGTAGTAGTTTTGAATACAATGTTGGATTCCCTCCCAGCAATCTAGTTACAGAGAAAAATATAATGGCCGAAAACTGAGTGAGATTACTTCACTTCACCCAGCAGTTTCTAGTTGATCTGGCAGTAGAACTGGAAAACCCCCGGCTATCTCTGTGATGGCCCTATGTAGGCCCTGTGTCAGCCTTACAGGCTCTGCGCCAGCTTTGCGTAGTCTCTTCTACCTCCTGGAACTTCTACATCAATATCTCTCGGTTGTTCTGGAAGTTCTGAATTTCTGCGTGAGGGAAGCCTCACTTATTTGCTGGCCCTTTTGTCTCTGCATCAAGCCTACGTGGGCCAAGGCTGGCCCAGCGTTAGTCCCTCTAGGTGTTGCGCTACCTCCACTGGTGGCTCTCGGCCTCTCTACATAATCTTCCTGAACTATCCCTGCCCCTCTATTGTAGAATGATCACTTAGTTCAAATTTCTCAGCTTCCAAGCCCTAGAAATTTCGAACTCTAAATCATTTCATTCTCTCGGTGTGTTCCTGAATGAACCCAAGCCTCCTTATTTTACTTTTCTCATTAAGACTTCAACGACTCATATTAGGTATCTAATCAAAGACTAAGATTAAAAACTTGACTTGATCGACTTTCTAGAACATTCTCACCCATATTTTGATTAATATCCATTAATACTTTAATATTCCTAAGTTTAGACTTAGGAACCCCATTAAAAATATTAATTACTTTAATAAAATACAATCTTAGGGGAATTTCACCAAATGGTTTCTGAGTTATTTAGAACTCATGTGCCTTAGCCTCTCCACCAATTTTAATGGCTAAAGCACATCTGATGTTGCCAAAATCTAACACTCCCTCTTAGTGAGGAATGTACTGTAGCAACAATGTCCAACTACATGATGCTCTGTCTCTAAAGCATCTCCTTTCTGCATTGTTGTTGCCATCAACACTGTGTTATTGCTGCTATTGTACTACTTCCCATCATACTTCCACTGCCACTGCTGGATCTGTACTACAGCTCCCTCTTAAATGTTGCATTTGCTATGCTGCTAGCACTGCCACTACTAACACTACATTCGTACTGCAACTCAATTGCTGAGAGAAGCAACTAAAAAACACCCAAAATTACTGAACTAACTGTGTTCAACATAATACCATGTGAATGTTGGAGTTTGACTACTACTAGTCTCTGACCCTCTGAATCTTCTGCGTTAGTGTTGACTTCTGCATTGTGTCATCTGCACTGCTACCAACCTTTCTTTGGGCTTATCAGTCTTTGGTCTCAGGCTACTGCATCTATCTCTCCAAACAACCCACTGCATTATCTAGCAATAAGTCTATCTCTCTACTGTTGAATCTCGAGATCTTGTAGCAAGGTATTGATCCAAGAGGTGGGTTCCTCAAGGATCCTGCCCACATGTAATCCTCCCGACTATAGTTCTGTATCGCCCCATTTCCTTCCTGGAGATGCGTGGGCAATCATGACAAACTCATCTTCGTCAATTTTTGCTGGAGTAGCCTTAGGATCATGTTTCTCATCCGTATCATTTTGCTTCAAAGGACACTGGGATGCAAAGTGGCCCATCTCACCACATCTAGAACATTTCACCTTTGAAATGTCCTTCTTTCGCTTCTACTTCTGTTGTCCCTTTGATGCTAGAGTTGTGTTATCCTCCTCCTTGGTCTTTGTGCCACTCCCACTGCTTCCATTGAGGTTGACCTTAACCAAATCCCTCCTTAATTCTTCTTGTTGAAGGGTCGCCCACATCTCCTCCGATGACGGTATTCTTTTCCTACCCAATATACTTTGGACGAAGACTTTCCATTATTCTGAGACTCCATTTAGGGTTGTCCTTACCATCACGGTAGACTTAGGAGTAGACCCCACTACATCAAGTTGGTCTCTAGTGTCCTGAAGACGTTGAAGATAGGAGTTAACCCCTTCTCCCTTGTGCATTAATGTATGTTGCAACTTTGTTCTAAGTACATCTTTCATTGTTCGGGAGAACCTTCATACAGTGAAGACAAAGCTTCCCAAATTTCTCGGGTTGTATCTTTTCCCTGCAACTGTGAGACCACATGATCTCGAACTCCATCGAGTATATACCTCTTCATATTTTCCTGCTTGGCCTTGTACTTCTTCTTCTTATCATTGTCTGCGGGAACAACCACAGCACTCTTGATGTAAGCTTCGAGATCTTACTCCTCCAAAACATCTAAGATTTTGGTCTTCCGTATGACATAGTTGGAAGCTCCTTACAACCTGTCCTGATCTCTGAGCCCATGTGATGCCATCTCACCCAAACTGTCGAATCGACTCCTCTAGCCACTTCACATCACTAGTTTGTTTCCTGGCAAGTGAAAAATCAAACTTTTGGCGAGAAAAAGACATAAAAATAAAACTTGTTCAGTTCTTTTATCATAAAATTTTAATGAGCCTGAAGAAAGTAAAGCTCTGTGTTTTTCAATTTTTAAGGAGTTAGAAGAAAAACATAAGCAAACTCCATTATGTTCTTTTTCGTAAATTTAGTCCCTAAAACCCAAAAAAGAATAAAATAATGCAGGAGAGAACTCCATTGACCATGATTGGTCAACATATACCTTGTTCGTAAATAGTCTAGTTCAGTCTGTAAAAGGGGTAAACATATATTGAAAGGACGGTTGTTCATTTACTTTTACGAGTTCTAACAATCAATTACTCGGCGGTATTTTCATTTTTAAGGATTCTGAAAAGGGCGTAAAGAGAACTTCATGATTTCACTTTTTCACAAGTTTTAATGAGCTTGAAAAAGTGATAAGCAGTACTCAGTACCAAAATGATATGTTTCTGTAATTATCCAGTAACCTGCATACTTAAACTCAAAATAATTATCTTTGTTCAACAATAAATTGAAAACATTTATAAAATCAGACTTAAAAAAGTTTAATAGGTGTAAAATAATATTTAATTAGCCCTAAAAACTTATAAAATCCCCAAAGAAGTAAAAAAAATTCACCATTTGCATTTTTACCATTTTGAGAGAGATAGAAGTCATTTTTTACCAGAAACTTCCAAAGTTGATTTCGGGCAAACGGTTGGATGAAATCGCGAGCCGCTTTTACCAGTTGACTATTCTATCCGAGCTCTCTGTTTTCATGTCAATTTTTCATCTTTTCACCACAGATTTTGGATTTTTGGGAAGGGTTTTGCAACAAAAAAATTGCCCACGATGTGCGCAGGTACCCTTCATCAGGCCTACGCACACCGATATAATTTTTAATGTGATGTGCATAGTTTCAAGGAAAGAAATTGCGCACATGCACACTATTCATTGAACTCAACTATGCACAACATCAAGGGAAAATAAAAACAAATGAAAAACGCCCCATTTTTTCGCTAAATCTGTCTATGATTGTTTCTAATGATTTTTAATGTTTAATTGCAGGCTTTTGATCCATAAACATGGAATGGAGAGAGTGTGAGCATGAGGAACAAGATATACTTGATTTCAATGACCCAACAACCATACAAACCCTGATAAATCATGGATTATACAAGTTTTTCACCATTCTGGGCATGAGGGCCCAACTAGACTTGCTTGAATGGATGGTAGGCAAGTGGAATATTCAGGAAGAGTGTTTTATAATCGGGGACCACAGACTAGTCATCGATGCAGATGACATCTATTTCCTAAGTGGACTTCCATGTTGTGGTGAGGAAATTAACTTGTTTGGCCAAAGGCACAGTGGCGAGACTAATGCTACCTATTTCATCCAACGTTGCACTGATGGGGTTGCTCTCAAAGATGGCCGAATTGGTATCAAGACCATACGTGAGATTCCTTTGAAAGCCACCGGGTTTACTGTTGCACGGTTGTGTAGTAGTGAATCATTACATTTTCTTAATAAGGCTCAGATGCAGACTTTTGTGGACTACTTCAATGGTACCATATTTAGCTAGTGCAAGGTTGTAGTTGCCAACTTGAAAGGGCAACTAACCAGGGTCAGAACGGGAAAACTCAAAAACTTTGGGTATGGTGCCTTCATGATTTCGTTTTCTCTAGAGCGGATTCCTCTTTTGGCTCCAAAGGTATTTGTAGTGAGAGGAGGGCCTCGTGACCCTCGCATGTTGAAATGGGGTACACTTATGGCATGCCATGGAGGTGGTGAAGGACCAACTATTAGGTTTACTGTTGACTTCTTTGAGTGGTTGGAAAGCCATATCATCATGATCAAGAACTTCCCATATGCAAGGATGGACTACATAGGATATCTGGACATGCCACTGCCTCCTGGGATGCAGTGGGGTGCTATAGGTAAAATATGGCTCTAGGGATACAATTTGGATTACGCAGATATGACCGACATGATGAGAAGCCAATTTCCCCCATAGTAAAGAACATGGACATGGCAGAGACACTGACAGAGATAGAGCACAACCTTGAGAGCTTGACTCTGGATATTCCAGATGCCACCATAGATGATCTACCTCTCCACTACCAAGGGCATACTATAGGAGTTCTTGGTCCTATTAGTCGTTTTCTACGACGAGTAGCACATGCTATTGTATACTATCATTATCACCATCATGCGTAGTGACTAGCTTGAGGGATACATTTTTTTTTATGATGTATTGGCATGTTTGGAAAATAAAGGCCACGGGGCCTCATGTCATTGGATAGAAATTTTTGTAAAAGCCACACTTATTTATACACTTTTATCTAACGAAAAAACCTAATACTTCTATTTATTATTATCTTGTACAATACGTGAATGAATATTGCATTGATTTCTTTACAAATGTTTTAGCCAATTTAACACATAATTAGCTAACGCGTCTGTTAACGTGTTTAAATTTTTCATGTTCCAAGACATGAACCTGCAAAAACATCCTTAACATGGAAGTACTTCTAACTAAATAAACACCATTCAAATGTAATACCACAATTTGTGAATCTAACCTAGCGATCAATCGACGAATTCCAAATGCAATGGCATCATATAATAGTTCAATCATTGCGCTATATTCTGCAATATTGTTCATTTGCTTGACCAAGGCATATCCCATGAATAGAAACTAACTCATTTGTGGGAAAATAGATGACCCAAGCTGCGGAAGACAAATTTTGAGTACTACGACTGGTGCCATCAGTGAAGCCAATGTAAGTGTCAGGCCAGGCAGTAACTCTCCAAAGGCAGAAAAAACTGATTCGTATTTTATTCCATAGGTAACCCATTGTTATATACAATAGGGAGAGATTGTTCAATTCATCTCCCGATGACTGTTCACCTTCCCAATTTATTTATTTACATAAAATTCCCAATCATGAAGATTAGGTGTCAACATTCCCCCCCTTAATCTGAAGGGATGTTGGTGAGTCCAAGCATCATTCTGAATCATTCAAGCTTTTCCCTTCCAAGTGCTTTGGTGAAGATGTCTGCAATTTGTTCATTTGTGGAACAATGACGGAGATGGATTGTTTTGGCCTCAACATGATGTCGAATCAGATGATATTTAGTATTGATATGCTTTGTTCGATCATGGAACTTTGGGTTCTTGGCCAACTTTATTGCAGAGGTGTTATCAATCATGAGTGGAGTTGATTGTACTTGTTTTACCTGCAAATCTTCAAGAATTTTCCTGAGCCACACAATTTCTTTCGTTGCTTCAGCTGCTGCCACGTATTCTGCTTCTGTTGTGGAATCTACTAGAATTGATTGTTTGCGTGATCTCCAGGAGACAGCTCCTGATCCAAGACTCATAGCATATCCTGAAGTAGATACCCCAGTTTCTTTGTCTCCATCGAAGTCTGAATCAGAGTATCCAATCAAGCTGAAGTCGTCCACCTGTGTATACTTGATTCCAAGGTCTTGAGTTCCCTTCAAGTACCTTAGAACTCTTTTTGCAGCAGACCAATGTCCCTCACAAGGCTTTTGCATGAACCTGGAGAGGATTCCAACAGTAAATGAAATGTCTGGTCTGGTAGTAGTGAGGTAGATGAGACTTCCTACAAGCTGTCTATACTTTGTTGCATCCTCAAATTCCTTTCCTTCAATAGATGTGAGCTTTAAGTTTTGTTCCATTGGAGTAGAAAGAGGATTGCACTCTGTCATGCCAAATTTGTTTAACAAATATCCAATGTATTTCTTTTGAGAAAGAAATATGGCTTTTGGATGTTGGGTTACTTCAATGCCAAGATAGTAATGAACATAGCCCAAATCAGTCATTTCAAAACTTTTCCCCAATTCCTTCTTTATGGATGCAATGTAGCTTTCATTGTTCCCTGTCATTAAAAGATCATCTACATATACCACAAGATACACAACTGTTTTGCCAACTTTCTTGACAAATAAAGTTGCATCATCAAGATCAAAATGATTGAAGTTGAGTTTCAAAAGATGCTCAGTTAGTTTTTCATACCAGGCTCGCGGTGCTTGTTTGAGGCCATACAAGGACTTCACAAGTTTGCATACTTTATGTTCATGTCCTTTCACAGCAAATCCTTCAGGCTGGGACATAAAAACATTCTCTTTTAGATCTCCATTCAAGAATGCAGTTTTTACATCCATTTGATGGACTTTCCAACCGTTCTGAGCTGCTAGTGCAAAGAGTGTCCGGATGGTGGCCCATTTTGCTGTGGAGGAAAAAGTTTCCTCATAATTGACCCCTTCCTTCTGTGCAAAACCTTTTTCCACAAGCCTAGTTTTGTGCTTGTCAAGTGAGCCATCAGCTTTTTACTTGTTCTTGTAGACCCACTTGCAGCCAATTGGTTTGGTTCCAAATGGAGGATCAACCAGCTTCCAAGTGCCATTCTTTATGAGAGCATCATACTCCTTTTGCATCGCTTCTTTCCATTCATCATGAGAAGCAGCTTCTTTGAAGGAAGTTGGTTCAAAATCTGTAGACAAGTTCAATTCACAATCATAAGTAACATCCATATCAACAGGTGAATTAGAGTCATCTACATCACCTCCATTTTGTCGGTTTGAATTTTTGGTTCCTGTTTTTCCAATTTCATCAGGATGAACACTTTCAAGTGTCTTTGTCAGCCACTTTGGGGGACCTTTCTGAGATGGTCCAGGCTGCTCTGTTGATTGAATTGGGACTGAATCAAGATTGAGTCTCCCAATTCTATCAATTACATCACTTAAAGCATCATTCGTTGTTGGAGTTTCATGCAGGGGAGATTGTTCTTCAGAAGAAGATTCCACATGTTGATCTAGTATAGGAATCCCCCCTTCAAGATGTGGAATCTGATTATCAAATTCTTGAAATGATTTCATTTTTGCGAATCTATCCAAGCGATCAAGTTGCCGCTCAACAACATTGTTAGATTTGGATGATTCAAGAAAAATTACATCTCTAGATACAACAAACTTTTTATTTACTTCATCATAGAGACGGTATGCTTTGGAGGTGTTTGAATACCCCAGGAAGATACACTTACGACTTCTAGCACCAAGTTTGTTTCTATGTACCTTTGGTATCAAAGCATAACAGGTGGAACTAAAGACCCTGAGATGTTTTACCGAAGGAACATGTCCATACCACAATTCATAAGGAGTCTTGTTTCTTATAGTATTAGATGGACATCTATTCTTTATATATGCAGCACATAGAACAGCATCAGCCCAAAACATTATCTTTACATTTTTGAAGAAAAGCATGGATCGTACCATATTCAAGATTGTTCTATTCATTCTTTCAGCTACACCATTCTGTTGGGGATTATAAGGCACAGTTGTTTGATGTTTGATCCCATGTTGGCGAAGATAGTTTTCAAATTCATTTGATGTATACTCTTTTCCATTATCAGTGTGAATAGACCCAATATGAGATTGTGCATCATTTTCAATCCATTTATGAAAATTCTTGAATGTTTGAAAGGCATCAGATTTGTTCTTCAATAAATAAACCCAACACATTCTGGTGTAATCATCAATAAATGTCATGATATATTTATTTCCATTTGCAGAAGGAACAGGCATTGGACCACATAAATCTGAATGAATGAGTTCAAGCTTCCTATGTTCTCTTGAATGTGAATCATGAAAAAACTGTTTGCTATGCTTTCCTAGAATGCAAGCATCACATTGCTTATGTTTCCTAGGAATTGTAGGCAAACCAACAACACCATTTTTCTTCAATAAGCGGAGACTGTCATAGTTTAAATGTCCAAATCCAGCATGCCATAATAAACTTGATGGAAGTGTACCTTCTTCATGATGAGAAATATATGAGAAATGTTGTGCATGAGCAGAGTTTCCTTGTAGTTTGAGAAGCCTTTCTTCTTCTATTCCCCTCATGACAAGTGAGTGGTCAGATGCTTTTCTTACCTCAAGCTTGCCATCAAACATATGAATGAAGTGACCTTGCTGACAGATATGAACCAAGGACAGCAAGTTTCTTTTGAGCTGTGGGAGATATAGAACATGATCCAGAAGAAAGTCTGGAAGACTAGGCAGTTTAAGCCTGATTGTGCCAAGCCCTGATGGCTTGATTTTTGACTGATCTGCAAAGTATACTGCTCCATCAACATTGTCAGTGAAATCTTCAAAAAAATCTTTTCTATGAGTCATGTGACAGGTTGCTCCTGAATCAAGCAACCAATCATTTTTCGAAGAAGCAAGTGAAGCATTAAACAAATCTTCATTTACTCCAATGTTACATTGTGCCTCAATATAGTGAGCAGATTCAGGTGCTTTACCTTTGTCTGTATCATCAGTTTTACCTTTCTGTTGGTTTCTTTTCTGCTCAATTTTGTCCCATGGTAGCTTGCATGTAGAAGCATCATGTGATCCATTTCGTTTGCAGTGAATACAATGCAGATCTGCCTTTTCTCCTTGAGAATGTCTGCCCCCCCTGCCTATGAAGTATCTTCCTCTTCCTCTTCGTCCACCTCTTCCTCTTGTAGAATCTTGAGCACGATGTTTTTCTTTATGAGCAAGGCACACAGTCTCTTCAGAAGATTCAGGGACTGTCTTCTTTCCAAAGGCTTTCTCTCTTTCAACAAACTTTTTCACAAGAGAGTCAAAGGTTATATCTTTAAGATTTCCATTTGCTTGTAAAGACTGAAGATAATTGGAGTAAGTAGGATAGAGTGCCTTGAGAAAAGCAATAAAAGGGATATCTAGCTCAACCTTAGTGGATTTGATATCATGCATTATAGATTTTACTTCAGATGCAAGAGCAAGAGGATCATTATTTTTCAGTTCAAGAGTGAAGAGTTCAATCATGAGCTGAACAACTTCAAGTGTAGAATGTGAGCCATAGAGTTCTTTCAGCTTTTGTAAAGCTTCAAAGGCAGTTGAATATGATGAAATATGGCGACTTACTTCTTCATTTACAGATGTTGCGATTAATGCATAGGCTTTGCTGTTCTTGTTTTCCCAAATGACGAGCTCTTTGTCTGATGTAGGCTGCACTGGGTCATTGTCTGCTTCTCCGACACACACTTCTTTCCACAACTCATTGAAGATGAGGGTGTGTTTTATCATCCAGGACCATTCAGGATAGTTCTCCTTGCTAGTGAGAACTATTCCTACCATAGAGATGATTGAATGCATTCTGTAAAAATTACTTCCGCTGATAAAAAAAAACTTCTGCTGATAAAAAACTTCTGCTGATAAAAAAAACTTCTGCTGATAAAAAAAACTTCTGCTGATGTACAGTGAAATTGTACTCAGATATATTAAAAAACAGAGGTATTATTTTGTCGTGGTATATGGGAAGGTGTATAATAGTCTTCAAACCAAGCCCCGGGAAGGCCAAAAAATATTCTCAAAAGGGTTTCTTTTCAGGCCTCAGGAAGGCCAAAATTTGTGCCTCGGGGAGGCCGAATTGTGCTACAGATAGGCCGAAGGAAATTACTAGCCTCAAATTGCCTTCACACATAGCTTCTCAAAACAATCCTGTCAACGAAACACCATACAGAGAAATACTCACGAACTAGCTGGTCTCAACGTATATGGGCAATTTGGTGAACCGATTTATATGGAGGCCAACACATGTATCAAAAGTGGCGTATTTAAAAAAAAAAAACAAGCATTATATAAAAAAATGCAGCAGTGTATTGACATTGAAACGGTGGAGGTGTATTAAAAAACAGGCATTATATGAGAAACGCAGCAGTGTATTTGCCAAAGCAACACGACCACGATTTACAACGCTTGCTCAACAGAATAGTAATAAGGAAGCACGGGATTCGGCGCCTCCTGTAATGAATTCTTTTACTTTCGGATCAGGGGTCACTTCCCAGCTGGTTTTGGAGAAGGCATAAAATGTGGTATGCGGATTATGAACCGGGATTCCGATTGAGGCCAACAGAATGGTATGCGGATTATGAACCGGGATTCCGATTGAGGCCAACAGAATGATATGAGCCAACAGTGGTATAAGAATTTGCACCATGAGCCAACAATTGACTGTGCATTTGTTGCGTAGTGGTTGCAACGTTCAATGTAAAAAAAAACTGGAACTGTATGGGCCTCTGAAATATCTTCTGGGCAAAAAAAATGCTGTGAGGAAACGAACCTCTGACCTGACAGAAGAAACGGAACAAACGCCTGAACGGAGTAAAATAATGTAATAACTGAGATATACCAAACAGCGCCTCCAGCTTCAATGCATCAACATTCAATCCTTCATAATATTTCATGCAGATATGGAGGCCAGCAGCGTGGAGAGAGCAGCGTATGGAGGTAGCAGCATAGAGAGAGAAACGTATGGAGGCCAGTAGCGTGTGGACTATGTCAGAGGAGTCATGGGAGGTTACAAAAATTGGCAGAAAATGCAGGACAAACTGACAAATTTCTGAGGAAATGACAAAAGGGAGTTACAATGGCAGATAGAAGCCAAAAATGGTGCTGGCTATGATACCATTTCAAGCCAGGCAGTAACTCTCCAAAGGCAGAAAAAACTGATTCGTATTTTATTCCATAGGTAACCCATTGTTATATACAATAGGGAGTGATTGTTCAGTTTATCTCCCGATGACTGTTCACCTTCCCAATTTATTTATTTACATAAAATTCCCAATCATGAAGATTAGGTGTCAACAGTAAGTCTAGGGGAATGTCGACATCTGCAAATCAGGTGTATGTTATGAATATAATTCATAAAAAATAAAATAAATACAAATAATGTAAATAATAAAAATCAAAATAGTGATTATGTCAAATAGTCATTAATTTAAGTGAAAAGGCATGTATAAAAGACATGCCCAATCGTGAAAGGACACCTACCTAGTATATATGTGGGTCCTCATTGTAAAATTCAACATCACTTGTATATTTTTATATATTAATAAATTATTATTACAAATACCTTTTGGGTATTTTTACATTAAAGTCAACAAGCTATAAGTTTTGTTGCTTCAATGGTATTGGAGCCATGCCACACAATATAACCATGCGAGTCCTTAAATGTTGTTCACCGCACAATATGCCATTACATTTATGTCCTAAATTCATTGAGCAATTTAGTAAAATTCAAGAAAAACTTCAACAATGGGAAAAATCATATGCAGAAGTTAAAGCATGTCTAAAGAAAATCAATAATAAGGAAGATGATAGTGATGGTGAAGAAATGAAACAAGGTGAAGCAAGAGAAAAGAAAAAGACCAAGATGATGATTCCGATGAGACTGATATAGATCAAGATGAGGATCTAGATAAAGACAATGAGGAACATTTTGAAAAAGACATTGACAATGATGAAGAGAAAAATGTGGAAAAAGAAAAAGAAGAAGATATTTTTGAAAAAGAAAAAGTGGATTATGGGGAGGAGGAGGGTACGAAGAAAATCCCAGCCAGCAGCAATGATCATGAATAAGTTTGCTTCATCTCCCCACTAAGGTCGAACAAGAAGGACGACAACAGTTACCCCATCAACATCATATCGAGCTCGAGCAAGAAGAAGGGCCAAAAAGGTAAGTGAATATCATCCCTGAAAGTCAAACATGTTTATGGTCTCAAGGAAACCATGCAGCCAATCCCTATTACTACTAACCCCCACTTGACAGATATGTCTAAGCACGAAGGGGTTTTTAAGAAATTGGGTTTATGGGAATTTGCCAATTTGGACATTGATTCAGACCTTAGGTCAGATGAATTAGCCAAGCTGGTAATGACATATGACCAAAGTGCTCATTGTAGTTTTGTTAAGGTCTTCAGGATTAAGGTTTCTAGACCTGATTTGGCCAAGGCCCTAATAATACCTTACAAAAAGGAGAAAAACTCCCTTGAAATACTGGACTCCAAGGTCACTCCTGGATACCCAATTGAGAATTGTAGTGATGAGGCTATTAGGTGTGTTCTATTTTTTATATCTCGCAGGGTTTGTCCCTATGGTGACCCATGTTTGACCACAGAGGAAATGGTGGATCTTGTTGAATCTTCTTTGAAAGATGAGGCAAATATTGATTGGGCTACTCTGATTTGGTCCCGGGTTGAAAAAGAGCTCTTGTAGGGAAAAGCCTTGGAAAATTTCTATTATGCCTCTCATTTTCAGTAGTTGATTAAGTTCCAGCGGCCAAAGCTATTTGACAATGAGTTGGTGGGGTTGGGTTGTGAAGAGGAAGATTATGTTGTGAAGACAAAATCTCTTAAGGATTTGGTTAGCGTCAATGTCGACAACAATACAGATATACAAGAGGGCGGAGTGATTGATGATTAGAATCAAGGTGAGGATTCACAACAAAATCCTAAAAACGTGGAAAATGTTAGTAAGTAGATAGATCAGGCAGGATTACAGCAAGAGGCAAAATATAGTGAAGAAAGTGAAAGCTCTAGGGATGAAATGGAGAAGGAAAGGGATGATATTTTTAACAGCAACGCTCCATCTTGCAGTGTAAATGGTATCGAAATAGGTTCGAACTATCCACCAAACTATCCTGCGGACCATCGAAGCTCGCTCTGCAGAACACGACTTTGAATTTTTGCACCACTAATCCACTGATATCTCTTCAGATCTAACGTGACTAGCGTACAAAATTTTGACATCCATAAACTCAGTTACTGTCTTGTGGTGTTTTACATTCTATCATAGATGAATTACTGTTATCGGGAAATCTAGTGTCTATGCAGAGCTGCTAGTCCCACTAAGACGGGTAGCTATCTTAGAAACAAACAGATTAAAGTTACTTTCGTTTTCCTTTATGAGAAGTAGATAGGAGAGGATCAAAGAATACCAACCTCTATCTTTCACTTGGTTCTTTTCTTGTTCCTTCTCCTCACTAACAGGTCTTTGCCGCTTCTCCCTTAACCGCTCAGCTTCAAAGAGTACCTATAAAGTCAAAGCAGCATAATACCTTCAAAGTGCAGAGATCTACAATCATAAGCAATATAGGACTAGATATATATTGACCACACAAATGCATATACTATTAGACATACAAGAATGTGGAGGAAAACTTGAATAGCTTTATTGATATAAAGATTAGAAGAGAGGATTACAACCCATTGATCTGACCCAGCGTCATCCTCTCATCATGAAAGCCCTTCTTCACCTCATGCAAAGCTTAGATCACCCAACACTATGATGTTCCACCAGGAAACCAACAGCACTTCCTTACAAGACACAAAATTCCAGCCTCTGGATCTATGGGATGAGGGATCCATATATAGATGATTGCAGGGAGTTGAGTCAACTTCTGGGATTTTGATTAGTGCCTTCTCTCTGATAGTTCTTGATTCCACTTGGATATCGATGATCTCTTACTCATCCCTGGGCGAATTCAGAGAGGCAAGTGTCATAGGAGAATTTTCTGGAAGATTCCATGATCATCCACCTCACAAACTGTCTCTGCCATTTGTCCATTCTCGCCCATCACACCCTACAAAAGGGCTTTCCAGTATGCATCGCACCTTTTACACTGGGCAGGTGAGATGCATCGTACCCTTAGCACTGAGCAACCTGTATGGTCCAGTTTTGACCAGTTCTGAGCAGTTTCCTGTGGAGAACTTCTGGGAGATGATGTAATCAGCTGACCTTGTTCCTTTAGGGCATGAAACAACACTTTTAGGGACTCAGAAGCCCTTGGTTTATGGACATATATGATTGTGGTTGCAATGCCCAAAAATGTCTATAACAATTACGAATGATCACCCATTGTAATGTGTTCAGGCCTATAATACCACTCAACTTTGATAGACTTCATGTCTCTATTTATTCCTATAAATTCTGCAGCATAAGCTGTTTACCACAGATGTGAAAAAAATATCTACAATATCACCCACAGAAATCCTATTTTTACTCCCATTGTTGGCATTATGATAAGGTGTTGTCCTTGATGGCAACTCACATAGATGAGAGTTCACAGTGCAACAGGTTAACAACAAAGGATTACAGATCAGGCTCCAAAGATTGAAGAAAGAGAGGTATATGTTGGTTCACTTTATCAAAGTAATGTATACACATAGGAAAATAGATCAAAAAAAGTGTATACGTACACACGCACTTTCACTGAAGGAAAAGTGTGTATGGGATGGAAAATCAAGGTTTTGGTCCAAGGTATTGGTCCAAAGTATTTGGTTCGTGGTATTGACCCAAGGTATTGGTCCAACGTATTTGGTCCGTGGTATTGACCCTAGGTATTTGGTCCAAGGTATTGGTCCTAAGTGGTTTTGGTCCAAGGTATTGACAAAGGGCCTAAAGCTATATAAAGAGGAGAAGATCATAAGGCCAGGAGTGCAAGCAATAAGATTCTAAGGAATACTTCTATCTAAAGTATATTTTATGTTGCAGGGTTATGTTTGGGACTAGATCTGAAATATTCATGTGCACCTTGAGTTCAATATTGGATCAGGATCATGAGACCTGAAATGACTTATTCTTGAATGATCTGATATTGGTTGAGACTAGATCTGATGTTTTGCACCTGTTTTATTCGTTATCTATCATGATCTGGGTTTGTCTAAAGTATGGAACTGCAGCAAAGTTCTGAGTCAATATTTACAGATCTGTACGCAAGTTCGTCTCATCCAAAGAGCGTATACACGCAGGTTCTGTTCTTTCAAGTAGCGTATACAAAAGAAAAGCTTCTTTTTCAAATCTGACTGATCTATCTGATCAAATTATGTTGTTTTACTACTGTCTATCAATGAAGTCTTCTTAGATCTGAATGTAAAACTGAATGCATAAGGAAGCTGGCATTTGATTGATTGATTGTATAAGTGAGAAGAAGTGATCTATGGCCTTGCCTGAGTAAAGCTCTGTATGTTGACAGTAGATATTCAGTATATTGCTAGTTGGTACAGACTTGATTCAAAAGTTTATGTTTGCAGTAATTTTGAAGGTATACGTAGGTTTGATTAACGGAAGTAGCGTATACACACAGTTTAGGTTCAGCCAAGTAGCGTATACACTCTAATGCATGATTTTTGAGGTTACAGCTGGTTCTGAATGATGATGTAGGGTTCTGGGTTCAGCACAGTGTTCTGGTGTCAGTGATCTAATTGTTTAGATTAACTTAATGTTGGTTGATGCAATTTAAGTTTAAAAAGTTTTTGATGGATCCGGTATGAAAATTGGATGAAACGTGGCCTTCAGATTGTGGTATTGTGATCCAGGAGTATCCAATCTAAAAATTCATGAAACGTGGTCCCTGGAAGAAGAAAGAAGGTTGTAGATTTCTGTAGGTTGACGCCTACGTACTAGTAAACATATTTGCTAGTACAAGAGCTAGGGGGTTGCAGCTCCCTTCTAGTAGAAGCTAGACCTAATGAGAGAAGGTTGTAGCCTTCTGCAGGTGGGTGCCTGCATACTGGTTTGAATCTACACCAGTACAAGATTGTAAACAGATTTTCTTATTATTAAAAGAAGACAGAGATGACAACAACAGGTGGTTTTCACCCACATTGGGTTTCCACCTTAAATCTTGGTGTTCATGTGTGTTTCTTATGTGTGATGCTTTATTCTGGTTTTACTACACTGTCTAATAAGTTACTTATGTACTGGTTTAAGATCAACACATGATAAATTTTCTGAATCACAAGTTCTTTGGATATACACTGGTTTCTTTAATCACAGATGCATGTACACACTAGTTCACTTCACTGAAGTAGCATATATAAATTTGTTTGGGAAATAAAACTATTGATCTGATAATACTGATTCACCCCCCTATCAGTATTATTTCCAACAATTGGAATCGAAGCAGGTCCTTCAGAAGAAGCTTGATCGCTTGAAGGGAGATCCATCAAGATCAATAATCACAAAAGCATGGGATCCATCAGACCGCCAATCTTTGATGGAAGCAACTTTGTTTATTGGAAAATAAGAACCACAGCCTATCTACAATCTCTTGGAACAGATGTTTGAGAAATTGTGGAAGGAGGATATACATTTCCAACAGCAATTCCTACAGACATGGCAAGTAAAAAGCTAATGAAACCAATGCCAAAGCTGTCAATACTTTATTGGGAAGTTTGTCACAATCAGAGTTTGTCAAAGTCATGCAGCTCAAATCAGCCAAAGAGATATGGGACAAAATCATTCAGAGCTACGAAGGATACTTTTAGGTAAAACGTGCCAAGCTTCAAACTCTCAGAATTTAGTATGAAACTCTTAAGATGCATAGTGATGAGAATATAGCTAGTTACTTCTTATGTATAGATGAGGTTGTTAATTTTATGAAGAATATGGGTGAAGAAATAAAGGAAGTTACCTTAGTTGAAAAATTTTTGAGATTCTTATCTGCTAAATTTGAATTTAAAGTGTCTAACATAGAAGAAAAATAGGATCTGCAGAATATCACTATGACACAGCTTCACGGAATCCTAACTGCTTTTGAGATGAGAAAAGGAGGTCCATCAGATATGAGAGAATCTGCATTTAAAGCTTCAGCAAAAGGAAAAGAAAAGGAAGAACAAAATGAATCAGGACACATTTTAGAAGAAGAAGATGAGGTAAATTTTGTCAAGAAGCTTCAACGGGGTTCTAGAAGGTTCAGAGGTAAGCTACCTTTCAAATGCTTTGCTTGTGGCAGAGTCAGTCATTATGCTGCCAATGTCGTCATAAAGATAAATATGAAAAAGGAGAGGAATATGCAAAAAGGAATAGGAAACAAGTTGTGAATAGGAGTTACTATACTCATGAAGATAGCAATGGTTTATCTAATAGTGATGAAGATGAAACTGGACAAGATTATAGGCTTCTCATGGCTTATGATAGCAATGATTTTCGGGATAGTTTAGAAGAGGATAGTGATGGTTTATCTAATAGTGATGATTATAGACTTCTCATGGCTTATGACAATGATGATTTTTGGGATGCTTTAGAAGAGGAAAACTTTCATGAAGAAATCTCTAAACTCAAAATTTGTGTAGAAGAAAAGAATATGATCATAGATACCTTGACATACCAACTTGTTGAAAAAGAAAGACACAATGAAAAACTAGAATGTGAAATTGTGGGTCTAAGAAAAGATCTTGAGAAAATAAAATCTCTCAATCTTAGATTTGCTAAAGGATCAGAGACTTTAAATGAAATTATCAAAGTTCAGCGTTCTCCTCTAATAAAGACAGGTCTTGGATATACTGAAGAAGCATCTCAATCTCAGAAGCCGTCAACCTCCACCAAAAGCTATCTTGATGTAGTAAATACCAGTGAACAGTATGACAATCGTCAGCAAAGGCATAAAGCTAATCACCAGGTAAATCATACTCAATTTTCTCCAAGGATGAATATTAATAGAAGCCACAACCAATCTTAGGAAAATCATACTCAATTTGCTCCAAAGATGAATATCAATATAAACTACAATCAACAGGTAAATAGATTCGATAGTCGCAGAAACTTCTTTAATGGGCAATGTTTTTCATGTCATAATTTTGGGCATAAAGCTGCTTAATGTGTTGCTTACAAAACCATCATGTTTAGAGAAGCACGAAATCAAAAGAATATAACAGGGATCAAGAGAAGTTCCTATAATAACTTTTCTCCTCTTGAAAATGAAATAGAATGCTCAATCTGTAACAACTTTGGTCATGAAGAATCTGAATGCATGAGAAAATTTCGGCAAACACCTCAAAAGGAGCAAACACCATTAAATCCCAAGATATAGAGAAGAATCTAAAATAGAAATATTTGGTATAGCCTTGTATGCATAAGGACAAGAAAATCAGTGATACATCGACAGTGGATGCTCCAAACACATGACAGGTGACAAAGAGAAACTTCACTCATATAATGCCTTAGAAAAGGAAAAGAATGTCTCATTTGGAAATGACACTCCAACTGTCATAAAAGGTAAAGGTTTTGTTTTCTTGAAAGAAAAGGTTAAAGCTGGAAATGTTATGTATGTAGATGGTTTAAAGTATAACCTGTTGAGTGTCAGAAAAATGTGTGATCAAGGAAATGAAGTGGTGTTTCGATCAAACGAATGTGTTGTTCGTGAGCTTGATATTGTAGAAATTTTGAATAATTTAACACATATTCAATGGAGATTATCCTGATCATGTACTATTGCGGAAAACATACACAATACATAAGCTCCTCTACGTTGATCAACAATATAGCAGCATCAATAACAATAAAACATCAAGAGCATTCACACATTAACACAATATGTATCCAGGGGAAAGCATCTCGCTAAAAACCCCAACTATCTGTATATTAATGATTGAGTCATGTAACATTACACAGCATAATACTTCTCACAAGTATCTCCACCTCTGTTACACACAATACAGCTCAGATCTGATCTCCAAATCTCTTCCACTACTTGCCTGCCTCCACTGCTCAATACCTGCTCAAGAACTGATGAGAATGGCTCACCAAACTCGTTTTTCACCTGCAAAATAGTCACTCACACTTTGTTGGACGTGAGCACAAGCTATAATGTGGGAAAATACGTGAGCAAACTCATTGGCATACTCAATCCCTTGATTGTGCAAGATCTGGTGCACAACTATAGTCACAACTGATAGCAATCTGATTCTCTACCACCTGTCCCTGTTGAACTGAACATGCACTGACATGCAACTGAGTTAACTGATGTATTCATTAGTTGTATTATGAGTTAATAACTTGTGAATTAATTAATAACTAATTCACCCAACTCATCTCTAGTCTATTTGCCAGTTAGACTAAATACAACCAGTTTAACAAAGCTAAACTGAACACAACTCCATCAACTCCACAATCAACTCCACCAAACTCAACTGATTGAGTTCTAACTGAAGTCATGCATGCAACAACTCAAATGACTCATAAGAAAAGCGTATTTCCTTCTGACAGCTGCATGTGCCACCTCTGTAGCTCAAACTGAAGTGCTCCAAGAGAATAAGATTAAGTTTATAGTCCAAATATTATTGTGAGATAATAATATTTGACTTTTCTATTTTTGACAGCCAGTCTAAAAATAGACTTTGATCACTCACACTGTGATCACTCACACTTTCATCAAAAATAGAAGTCCATCTATTTTTCCCAACTTGATCAATCATCCATAAACAGCAACCTGCAATCCATAGACATGATCCATATGTCTAAAAATAGACATAGTCTAAAAATAGACTTGCACCAAAAATAGCCTGCGGGCCCACTTAGTGAAGGCGACTCTTTTCACTAAGCTCCATCATCTTGTTGCAATCTCAACAGATATAGGAGAGACCGTGATCAAAGGTACAAGAAATCCAAACAACTTATACATACTCAAAGGAGGACAACAACAGTGCTATCTAAGCAAAAATGATGAAAACTGGCTGTGGCATAGAAGATTGGGACATCTAAGCTTTTCTCAAATAAGAAAAGCATGTAGACTCAAGGTTGTTCATGATCTTCCAGATATCAGCATCCCAAAAAATACAATATGAAAACCATGTCAAATCAGTAAGAAAACCAGAGTTCACTTCATGGAAAAAGAAGGGTCAGCTAGTAAGCCTCTTGAACTTGTCCATACTGATTTATGTGGACCAACAAGGAAAAAGTCACCTCATGGAGAAGAATACTTTATTTTGTTCATTGATGATTTTTCCAAAATGTGTTGGATAGGTCTTCTAAAGCATAAAGATGAAGCATTTGAAAAGTTCCAAGCCTTCAAAGCTTTGGTTGAAAATGAATCAGATCGAAAAATCAAATGCCTCAGATCTAATCGAGGAGGGGAATTTATATCGGATGAATTCTTTGACTTTTGTGAACAACATGGAATAAAAAGGCAATTCTCCACCGCAAGAACTCCTCAGCAAAATGGTGTGGTAGAAAGGATGAACAGAACAGTTCAACAAATGGCTCGAGCTATGCTAGATGAATCTGGAACTCCTGCAACCTTCTAGGGTGAAGCTGCATTCGTTGCCGTGACTATTCTCAACAAAGAAAATGTTCGGGTAAATAGCACTCAAACTCCACATGAACTTTGGTATGGTAAGACTCCTACTATAAAATACTTTAAAGTTTTTGGAAGAAAATGTTTTATCAAAAGGACTGATGAAAAACTTGGTAAGTTTGAACCCAGAGCAGATGAAGGTATTCTTCTTGGTTATTCTTCCAAAAGTAAAGGATATAAATGTTATAATAAAAGACTTGGGAAAATTGTTGAAAGCATTGATGTTGTAGTGAATGAAGCATGCAGAAATCCAAAACGGATAAAATCAACAAAAAATTATGACAATGAGGAAGATGGGGATTACTTTCCCACATCAAATCAAAATTATATTGAATAAGAAACCAATGAATCACTAGAAGAAGATATAATGGTAGAAGAAAAGACTCCATCTAGGTATGTTGAGAAAAATCATCCAGAAACTCAAATTTTAGGGGAAAAAGAGGTAGGTGTACAGACAAGAAGAACTATTATAGGGACCTCAAGTTATCTAGCACTACTATCCTCCACCAAACCTCAAAATGTAAATGAAGCATGCAAAGATGAATGTTGGGTCAAGGCCATGGATGAAGAACTTGAGAAAATTGAAAACAATGATACTTGGGAATTAGTTCCTATACCTCATGAAAAAAATATTATAGGAACTAAATGGATATTCAAGAACAAGCTGAATGAAAATGGAGAAGTCGTTAGAAACAAGGCCAAACTTGTTTGTAAAGGGTATGCTCAACAAGAAGGTATAGATTTTGAAGAAACTTTTGCACCTATTTCCAGTCTTGAAGCCATAAGGATGTTTCTTGCTCTTTCCAACTTTCAAAAAGTCAAAGTATACCAAATGGATGTAAAATCAGCCTTCCTTAATGGAGATTTAGAAGAAGTTTATATTGAACATCCAGAAGGATTCATTCTTGGAAATGATGCAAAACTTGTATACAGACTCAAAAAGGCTCTCTATGGTCTAAAACAGGCTCCAAGGGCCTGGTATTACTGCCTTGACAAATATCTACACCAATAAGGTTTTACAAAAGGTTTTACAGATAGCAATCTATATACAAAGATTGAAACTGATAAATTACTAATTATTATTGTTTATGTTGATGATATCATTTTTGGTAGCAATGAAGAATCCATGAGTCAGAATTTTGCTTCAGTAATGCAGCAAGAATTTGAAATTTCCTTGCTTGGTGAACTTTCCTATTTTCTTGGTCTACAATTTCAACAAACTAAAGATGGTATTTGTCTTTCACAAACCAAATATCTCAAACAGATCTTGAAAATGTATGGAATGGAAGAATCTAAACATGTATGTACCCCAATGGTAACAGGATGCAGTCTCAGCTTAAATGATTAATCAGCAGCAGTACATCAACCAACTTACAGATCCATGATTAGCAGACTTCTTTATCTGTCAGGTACCCAACATGACATCATGCATGCAGTAGGAATAGTTGGAATATTCCAAGCAAATCCAAAGGAATCACACCTTCAGGTAGTCAAAATAATTTTCAAATATCTTCAAGGAACTCAGGACTTTGGACTATGGTATCCTAGAGATGTAGATATTACTCTTCATGCATATACAGATGCAGATTGTGCAGGAAGTGTTGATGATAGAAAAAGCACCAGTGGTGGTGCATTCTATATGGGTTCTGGGTTAGTGTCATCGATGACTGCATTTTTGAACATCTTCTCGCAGTGTAAGAACTCCAGGATTTTCTCATCGTCTTTGAACACCTGCCAGTTTGAGATGTTATCAAGCACGGATGGTCTGAAAATCAATTCAATATAACATTTATTCTTCCTTAATCTAAAATCAAGAAAAAGTTTTGCAGCCATACCAGTGATCAGATAAGCATCGTGGTTTTGTCCTCGAGGTATGTATGTGATATTAAAAGAATCAAAATTGTCAATTAAGTTCCATACCTCATGTTGGTACCTTACCAGGTGTGGCAAATTGTAGTGTATCTTCTTCCTTACTTGGTCCACAATTATCTGCAAGTCACCAAAAACTTTAAGATTTTTTACCTTCATATTAATGGCCTTTTTCAGGCCCTGCAGCAAGCCTTCATATTCTTCTGTGTTGTTGGTGCACATGAACTCCAACGGTTGGCCATCAGATGTTGGTTCCCTTGTGGATCAACGAGAATGCTCCCAGCACCTGCACCTTCAAGGTAGTTAGAGCCATCAAAATAGAGTGTCCAAAATATAGAGTCTAGTGTTACATCAATTGAGTTGCTTCCTACCAAAGTAGTTATATCATCTACTATATGACATGGTGGTTCATCAGTTGGATTATAGCGGAGAGCTTCCAACTGTGTGTTTATTTCAGTTTCTTCAATTGTTTCTGCATGGAATTCTCCAAAACAGGTTTCTGTGGCACAAACATTGAAACTATAATTCCCAAGGATAGAGTTGGTAAACATTATAGGTTCATTGGGACCATTTAGCTCCGTCACCACATACTTCATGTATCTTTCACGATCAACTCTCAGCATATCACCTTTTCCCTTCTGAGGCAGCAAGAGATGGGACCAATCAATTGAGAAGTATCCATTCAGTTTTGCTGACCAGTCCCTACTAAGTAGCATTCCATAAGCCTCGAGTATGTCGACTACAACTATATCAATGACTTGTGTGTATTGTGGTTTAGTAGTCATCCGAATCAATACATCTTTCAATTCCCCAATTACTTTCACATTTGTCATGTCTAATTGCATGATTTGAGTTCTAATTTTCTCAGGTATTGCATGAATTCTTTTAACAACAGCGTAAGGCATCATAGTGGACGAGGCACCTAAGTCTACCAAGCAATTGTGTACATTCATGTTGAAGATTTCAAATGTGATAAGGAAAGGGGGAGTCATGGATTTTGATTTCCTTCCTATCATGGCTGCACTGACATCTTGGGAGTTTCGATTCATTTTTGATAGGGTGGCTTCCATGGCTGCTGGCTTTTGGGTTGTACTGGGAGTATTAACAGGTCTGGTGACCAACTTCTGGGTTTGGCTACTCAAAATGGTGGGAGGTTTGCAATTCCGTTCATTCATAGCTTTTAAGAGCAGATCTCTCTGCTGCGTTAGTTTTAGCAAATCAAAGTATGTGATATTAGCCCTAGATTTCTTAAGATCATCCACAATATTGTAATCAATGTTATAAATAAGATAGGGCAGAGTGAACATACTGGACTTTCCATTCCTAGGTGGGGGTTTACCATTTTGAGTCGCCTTCATTGCAGTCAGAGATGCATTATCTTCCTGTGGATAGTTCACAACTGGAGTACTCTTAGACTCAGCACTAGGCCTACCCTTCACTACAGGAACTTTGGGAGCGGATGGCTTCAAAGGGCGAACATCTTTCTTTGTCTGGTCTACAGGCTTCATCACACCCGCAAGTGGCCCTTTACTTCGTGTATGGATTTCATTAGTGTGGATTTCTGCCATATTGTCTCCTTGGTCATCATCGTTCTCATGTGTATAGAAATCCCATAGTACATTGATTTGAGATTCTTCTTCCAAGGGCTCTTCTACTTGGTATTCTTCCTCATCTTCTTGTTCTGGCTCTAGCCCCACTATAGTTTCTTCTTGGTTAAGGAACAATCCGATAAGAGCAACTCTTCCGTATTTAAATTCCCTTCATTGGGTGGAGCAAGCAGTGCAAGTGGACAATGACCAGCTTCTGTCTTTTTGCGGTAGAACGATTTAAAATGTTTTCTGTTGTTATAATATCCTCCCTTCCCACTTGTACTCTCTCCAGAATTCATTTTCATATCAATGACTGTGTTTGTCAACTTGTTAATGATCTGATGCAAACCTTCCACATCTGTGGTGTCCCTTTCTTTGTCCTCAACCACTTTGTTATCACTCCCATTATTCTTCTTGGATGACTGAGAGGCTTTCTTTGCTTCGGTTGGATGATGACATGTTGTGAGACTGATCATCTCATTCTCGACTTTTACCACTTCATCGATAGCACCTTGTAAGGTTTGTGTGTTACTCCTCTTGACCCACATCGTAGTAGGGACAGGAAGCAGTGTTGTAGAATACCATCAGCACCTCCTCAGTAGGTCTAGTGTTATCTGGGATTCTGTTAAACATGGTGTTGAACCAGATGTTAAAATCCTTGACCTTTTATTTGGTTTCCATTTTCAAATGGGATAATTCTAGAACTAAGGCTGCAGGTGTTTTGTCATCGCCATACTTGTCTAAAAAGTCCTGTTGAAAGGCATCCCACGAGGTGATTGATCCTGTTCTCAAGCTAAAGTACCATGTGGAAGTTGCACCAATCAGGGTAAAAGGGAATAGGTGACATACTATATCTTCATCAACTACCCCCAGCATGCGCACGGCCAGGAAGAAAGAATGAATATGGTTATCAACGGTGTCTCCCCGCTCCGGGTCGAATTTAGGCAGTACTCTTTCTGCATTCTTAGGTAAGGGACGATGCTGCCCAGGTACCACTATGGCGTCCTAAGCGAGCCAGGGAGGAAGTACTCTGGGAGGAGGTGGGAGTTGGTTCCCACTAGGTTGCGGAATATTAGCCATATCGCGGATAGGGATGTTCTGGTTGAAGGTTTTTTCAAGGTTTCCTTTATTAAGACTTCCCAAATCGGGCTAGGGATTACCTTCAGAGAGTGGATCTTCAGGAATTTTTTCCCAGGGAGTGTCAATACTTTGCAAGGATTCAAGCACAATATCTTCAAGAGACGGGGTTGTTTCCAGGAAAACTAGTGTCCATTCAGAGCTACTAGTCCCACTAAGACTGGTAGCTATCTTAGAAACAAACAATTCAAAGTAACTTGTGTTTTCCTTTATGAGAGATAGATGAGAGAGAAGCAGAGAGTACCAACCTCAGTCTTTCGCTTGGCTCCTTGCTTGTTTCCTCTCTCCTTTGATAGAACTTCGCCACTTCTTTCTCACTTGTCCAACTTCAAAGAACACCTATAGAGTCAAAGTAGCAAAATACCATCAAAGCATAGAGATCTATAACCATAAACAATGTAGAATCAAATGTACATTAGCCATACAAATGCATACACAAATACAAGATTCAGAAATATACAAGTATATGGAGGAAAACTCAAATAGCTTTATTGATAGAAGTAGTAGAAGAGAGGATTACAACCCAGTTTTCTGATCCAACATCATCCTCCCAGCATGAAAGCCCTCTTCACCTCATGAAAAACTAGATCACCCAACAATACAATGTCTCAAAGAGAAACCAACAGCACTTCCTTACAAATTACAAAATTCCAGCCTTTGGATCTCTAGGATGAGGGATCCATATATAGATATTTGCAGGGGGGTGAGTCAGCTTCTGGGATTTTCATTAGTGTCATTTCACTGATAGTTATTGGTTGCACTTGGAGATTTCATGATCTCTTACTCATCCCTGGGTGAATTCAAAGAGGCAAGTGTCATATGAGCAGTTTCTAGAAGATTCTCTGAGTTTCCACATAGCAAACTGCCTCTGCCATTTGTTAGCTCTTGCTCATCGCACTCTACAGAAGGGCTTTTCGGTATGCATCGCACCCTTTGTGTGTAGCAGGTGAGATGCATCATACCTTTAGCATGGAGCAGTCTATATGGTCCAGTTTTGACCAGTTATGAGTAGTTTTTTAGGGAGAAATTCTGGGAAATGATGTAATCAGTTGACCTTGATCCTTTAGGGTATGAAACAACACTTTTAGGGGTTTCAGAGCCCTTGGTTTATCGACATATGTGATTGGGGTTGCAGTGCCCAAATATGTCTTTAACAGTTGCCCCCTAAAGCATGAGGTCGTAAATCTTCTGATGTCAGGTGAAATGCTTTATCATGAGGATCCAAGGTTTTTCGAACTGGAAGGTGACCTATAATAAGATACAATACAATACATTATCTTCATAATATTTTCATGATCTAGCTGAGGCGGGCATTCCCATGCTCAGCTTTATAAATTCATTTTCATGTACATAGGATAGACAATCGTCTATGTGGCAAACTAATGATTCCGGTAGAGCGATCATCCTTTGGCTTGGATGATTATCTACGCAGCTATGGTGTACATTTGATGTCTTTATTTTCCTTAATATATTACAGCCCGGATGGATGAAACTAGATCCAGGGTCTTCAAACTCGTTCAATCTTCGCTCGAAGTACAAGTCAATCCATGTGAAAAGATGTTCTGATGTCGAACATGGAAAGACATCACCTGATTACCAACCAATGATGTAAGTTGTTAACAGGTGCGAGAGGAATCACCGATAATGATAATGACCCTCAAGGTATTGCAGTACAATTCACATGGTGTGAATACATGAGTCGATGTCGAACACCACGCAAAATTTTCGATCAAAGGCCATTGATGTAAACCTGTCGTCGGAAGTGAGAAACTTGCCATTAAGGCATGCAAGCTTCAAAGTACTGAAAGGGTTGTTCCTAAGTCAACTTCTTGGATAATGAGCTGATGTCGACAAGAAGTGACCCGTCATAGGAGGGCCTTAATGAATCCCACATCTACGACATGGAACGGAGCAAATGATTTTGTGGAGGTGAAAACGATCTGATGATACAAGGTTCAGGGTGGCGGTCATGAAAGAATGGAGCGTGAAGGTATTGCAGCGGATGAGATGTTAGCTGGGTTGGTGAATTCTCTGAGCGACTTCTCTTGAACATATCAGTGACACTGGAATGGATTGGTAGCATTAACCCCAAAATGGATGGTACAGAGTACTAATGGTAATATGACCGGTGAATGGAATAACCCAACCCGACTCAATCATGGTGATGGATTGAAAGTGTCATGTTCAAGAGAAACCTGCAACCAATGAAGTTCTTCAAGTTTTCTTCCCTTTTTCCCCAGTCATTGCTGACCAGTACCTCTTTATTTTTGTCAAGCTTGAGGAGGATAGCATATGCTTGTTCTATAATTTGCCCTTTGGGAAAACTTGTCGTTATGTTTTACCGAGCCTAGCGACAGTGAAACTCACTCTTGTCCGTATGGACAAGTTTGTCACTATTGTTTTAACGAGTTTAACGACAAAGATAACTCGGTCCTTTTCAATTTTAGAGAGTCTGGAAAGAGACAGAAAGGAAACTCCAGTAGCCCTTTTTCGTAGTATAATCCCTTAAGTCTGAAAAAGTATAAAATAATACGAAAGGGATGACTTTTCCGATCACTTTAGCGAGCCAAAAAAGACAAGCACTCGATCTTTTTGTGTAATGATCCCTCAGGTCCAAAAAGATTAAAATGTAGAGGAGGGATGGCACTTCCAATCACTTTAACGAGCTGGAGAGGCCAATTGCTTGATAATCTTTTCATATTTTACAAGTCTAAAAAGAGCTTAAAGGAGACTCGTTTTTGAGGAACGAGTGATGTTTTCAGATAGCAACTGGTTCCAGGTAAGGTTTGGAACTTTTCAATCACGGAAGTGTAAAGAAGGTGGCTAATAGAATCACTCGTCACAGCTGTTCCTCAAAAGGGTAAACAATCAAGTGGAGGCGTATGATCGGCCAAAAAGGTGGAGGTGATGGTAAGAACACGACCAAGGCTCAAAAGCTGATAGCAATGTGATCACAAAGGTTATTTACTGAAGGTGGGTTCATTTTTTAATAAGCTTGAACTCTGGGGGAACATATGCTCATTGCTAGGTTTATTTTTTAACGAGCTTGAACTTCGCGTAAACCTGCTCATTCCTGTCGTATAATAAGGATGTCTCTCATTAGTAGGTTCATTTTTTAGGGAGCTTGCCCCATGCGAAAAGTTGCTCCGGAGCCTTCTGTATGCAAGCTAGGAATGACTAACTACTATCCTAGGGGTTAAAGAACTACTAAGGTTAGGTAGGATAGCTTCTCGGTGGGAAACATCTCCTTTACTTTGCCAGTGCCATTGGCCCTTGCAAAGGTGAATGGTTGACCAGACCAATCACCTAACTTAAGTAGTTGAAGTTAGTAAAAACTACGGGGTTAGAGTTACGTTGGTCACTTTTCAATTGCGTACAAAAGGTTTGCATGCCCCCAGGTATAAAGAGAAGTAGAGTTTCCAGGTTACCATATGGAAGTTCTTGCATTAAAGCAAGGTTGTTTCGTCCACATAGTAGCCAAAACACTTCCTTGGCTTTGTCCATCGAAATAAACAAAGGTGAATTGTGGGAGCTCCCAATCACATAACCTTCGACGAGGAAATATTTCTCCAAACTGATCCCATTTTCCTAAACAGACGGGTGTGTCAGACTAGTCATATATCCTACGAGGAAACCTACCGCATATCTGGGTTTTTCCTGCTGAAGCAAACCAGGGCGCATGCCCCTAGGTTTAGTTACATTCACCGAATCACTCGCGATCATCAGGTGGACGAACTAGAGGTTGATGAGACATTCCTTGTGAAGTAAGACCATTTAGGGATGGCATTTGACTAGTAGCTATGTTTGAACCAGGGAATGAAAGCTGGTCAACAAGCTGGACCATTCTGCCTTCATACGAGAAACACATCACCTGAAAGAGTGAGGAAACAATAACTCCCATGCTGTAAATGTAGTCATGTCCAAGGAGTAGATTGTAATCTAAAGGCCCTTGGACTACCATCACGTTCAGATGAACGGTTTTCCTTCTCAAAGTTATAGGCAAATTTGGAAGGATCCCTAACGGTCCACTGGTTCCTTTATTGAAGCCTGATAGATTTCGAATCTCAGGCAGAAGCGGTGGCGAACCAAGCGCTTTCCAAGCAGTCGAGGAAAGGATACTCATATAAGCCCCTTCATCTATGATAGTATCATCCATGAGCATTTTGTAAGCTTGTACTATGATTTGGAATGGTACATTAGATGGTAGGCGGGGTCTCGCTAGTAGATTCCAATCAAAGGAAACGACTAGATTGCTTGTGGGAGGGACCAAATAAACAGCCGGATGAATCTTTGGAACTGAGGAACTTCCCTCCTGTGGTAGAGGAACGGGTAGATTGCCCCCCTGTTCATCAGATTCTATGTTAACAAAAAGAATTTGAACGGTGTCGTCCTCATTCTCTTTGGAGACTATATCATCTGAAGGTGGACCTTCTAAAGACAAAACTGGGTCGACTACCGTCTCGACCTGTTGACTTTGGTCCGGTGTGGACTCAGAGGGTTTAGCTTCAATGATAGGCATTTCAACCAACAACAGAGGTGTGCCAGTCGGATTTTCAACTAGCTATGGACTTGGCAAGAGTTTCTTGTATCCAGGAGGAAGTTGTTGCAGTGAAGCAAGACGCTTATCCAAGACTCTGTTGGCTTCGTCCAAGAAAGGGCAATGGTGGAGGGCATGATCGCCTTCACACAACCTACAAGGAAACTTAGATCTTCCTTTTTTCCCATTGACTTCATTTTCACTAGTTGACAGTGTACTCTCAACATGATCGACAGAGGTTGAAGACACCAGATTGTGCAAGCGGGGAGACTAGTCTCTCAAGATCCGCGAGATGTAAGGACAATCTCGATGATAGTGGTCTCCTTTGCAAATGACACATGGAGATTTGGGTTTGGATGGTGCAGTGTGTGGATTTTCGCCAGACGATGCATGGTTGCCCCCTTTTGCTGTTGGCTTCTTCTTCTTCTTCTCCTTCCCTTTCTTCTTCTTCTCAGTTACTTGGTTTTTAGTGTTACTAGTTTCACCAAGCGAAGAAGAAGAAGGAGAGGGAGAAACAAACGAAGTGGAAGGTGGGGGAGCAACTTCAGTATCATCTGGTTGCTGATTTGATTGCTAAGGAATTACGGTGTTTTGAATGACAGAGGTCGAGAATAGCCATACTGGCAGGCCAATTGTGAGTCCTGGAAGGGACAATGTAGCCATGTGTGGAGCACCAACATCTCCCCAAGAGGAGAAAGGACTAGGATTCCCCCCAAGGGGAAATCCTTGATTGGTAGACTCCATTTTCTCAATATCAGATCAACGTACGAACAGGGATGTTATTCCATTTAAAATAAATTTTATGACGCTTTGACACAACTTGCTTTTTCAATTTTTAAGAGTCGAGAAAAAGCTAAAGATGACTCTAGTCGCCTTCGATTTTTAATGAGCCTGAAGTGACAAGTGCTCAGATGGACCTTTTCTTTTAAGGAGTCTAAAAAGGAACGAAAGTGACTACTCTGGAAATCTAGACAGAGGGATTACCAAACCAATCGCAAAACTGCAATATACACCTCGGTGGTAAATTATAGAGAAATTACCGAGGACTTTACGTATGGCAGTCAATCTTCCCAAATGCTGTGTTCAGTGCATTGCGATCGATAGGGCGGCAGACACGGCTTCCTAAGGATAAAGGATATCAGCCTATTGTGGTCTCCCAATATATACTCAACGGTACGTGGGAGTACAATTCCATACTGGCACTTGTTGTATCAAAGAGGAGGAATCACCCAACCTACGATGAAAACAATAGTTACCAGGTTTTACAACGCCAGAATACGTCTCTAGCCTAGACTTCTAGATGTTGTGCGTTAGGTTCCAAAGCGTTTTTATGTTCATTGAGGTTTATTTTATAGTTGATCTTTCTTAAGAAGTTTTCCTTTTAAGGTTCACCATGTGATGTAGATGTACAACTCTTAAATATGCAATCTAAAATGATAAACAGTCGTTTATTTTCTTTTAGCAATGAAAATCCTAGCTACTAAGGAAAGAAAAATATGATTCTTTCAACATAGAGCAGAGAGCACACACTAAATGCACTTTTCCTAAATCAATTTCCGCATGCAGACTAAATGCAAATGCACATGCATGTATTTGTTTTTCATTTCCCTTAAGGTGAGAATGACAAAAAGAAAACTAAGTACAAATTTAAACTACTTTTCTTCAAAGCGACAGTTTAACAATTTCTTTTCAAAAAACGAAAGGAAGACTAAGACGACACTTTCTCTTTTGAATGGAAAATTGTTTTCGACACTTCAAAGAATTGATAATTCAAATCAAATACAATGGCAAAAGTGTAATCGACTATCTAAAAGAGGAAGACTTTACGACACTCTTTTTCTTGACTGAAAACGACAGTTGCAACACTTTCGAATCAAAAGATGACAGTTCGATTAAGCTACTATTTGCAAAGGAGGACTGTAAATGATGAAAAATACATAAAAAAACATTCACAATTCCTTATCAATGGAGGCTGAATAATGTGAAGGAAGAAGGTTTCAACAGTGATATACTGATCATAGACAGCAAAACTACTAAATAGAGTTGAAAACAATGAAGAAAAAACCAAAATCTGGAGGTAGAAATAGTCTCATTCAATCATCGCACCTGTCCTTAAGGAAAACAAGGATGCATCTCACCTGCAACACACGGGAGGTGCGATGCATCCAGACTGCCAATGAGAGACAGTGCGATGGTCCAGGGATGAGACTGAGCTTGGTTTTCACCCACAGTTTGCAGCTAAGTTCAGGGATTTAGGCTGAGCTTATGATAGATAGTAAACACAAAGTATAGGGCTGATCTAATGAGGTTACTGAGCTACCACCAGGGCACTTAGGATGTTTGCAAGTCAGATGTTCAATTCATAAACCAACCCGGAGATTGACTGAAGCAGCATTGATCTACTTTGCAGTTGCATAGCAAAAGTAGTTCGAAGGCTAACTGGCTTAACTTCAGGCTCCGTCTGTAGTTTATAAAGCAAACAAAAGTAACAAATAAACAAACTATTCGTACCCCAGTGGAGTCGCCATTCTGTTTCCGAGAAAACTAGTGTCCATTCAGAGCTACTAGTCCCACTAAGACTGGTAGCTATCTTAGAAACAAACAATTCAAAGTAACTTGTGTTTTCCTTTATGAGAGATAGATGGGAGAGAAGCAGAGAGTACCAACCTCAGTCTTTCGCTTGGCTCCTTGCTTGTTTCCTCTCTCCTTTGATAGAGCTTCGCCACTCCTTTCTCACTTTTCCCACTTCAATGAACACCTGTAGAGTCAAAGCAGCAAAACACCATCAAAGCATAGAGATCTATAACCATAAACAATGTAGAATAAGATGTACATTAACCATACAAATGCATACACAAATACAAGATTCAGAAATATACAAGTATATGGAGGAAAACTCAAATAGCTTTATTGATAGAAGTAGTAGAAGAGAGGATTACAACCCAGTTGTTTAATCCAGCATCATCCTCCCAGCATGAAAGCCCTCTTCACCTCATGAAAAGCTAGATCACCCAACAATACAATGTCTCAAAGAGAAACCAACGGCACTTCCTTACAAAATACAAAATTCCAGCCTCTAGATCTCTAGGATGAGGGATCCATATATAGATATTTGTAGGGGGGTGAGTTAGCTTCTGGGATTTTCATTAGTGTCCTTTCACTAATAGTTCTTGGTTCCACTTGGAGATTTCATGATCTCTTACTCATCCCTGGGCGAATTCAGAGAGGCAAGTGTCATATGAGCAGTTTCTAGAAGATTCTCTGAGTTTCCACCTAGCAAACTGCCTCTGCCATTTGTCTGCTCTCACTCATCGCACCCTACAAAAGGGCTTTTCAATATGCATCGCACCCTTTGTATGTAGCAGGTGAGATGCATCGCACCCTTAGCATGGAGCAGTCTGTATGGTCCAATTTTGACCAGTTCTGAGCAGTTTTTTAGGGAGAACTTCTAGGAAATGATGTAATCAGTTGACCTTGATCCTTTAGGGTATGAAACAACACTTTTAGGGGTTTGAGAGCCCTTGGTTTATCGACATATGTGATTGGGATTGCAGTGCCCAAATATGTCTATAATAGGGGCTGCAGATGTCTCTTCGTTTATGGAACAGATCCTTGGCTTTCTTTTAGTTGTCGTAGGTAAAGAGTGAAAGATGGGGAGTAGAGAGAAGGAAAGAGTGTAAGCCTGAGTAAGAATTCTGATAGGTTGTTCCTAAGTGATAGGATACTCCCACAGTGTCTCTTCTTCGAAATGAGGTTTTTCCGAATGAGAGGAAGGGTATTTTCGACCTTCACGATCCATGCATTAATCTTTTCGAGTCCATGCACGAAATTTATAGATGAAATCATAAAAAGCTGTGGACGACAGTTCAAGCCCTCCTTCTAGTGCCAATTTGTTGACATGGCGAATTTTCGCTATACCAACAAGGGGAACTAACTCAATCACAGACCCCAACTAAGCCTGCTTTCGTTTGGAATGGCTAGTTTCAACGAGTTTTAAGGGACCCCGTAAACTGTTAAATGCGTTGAAAGATTGCTTCTAGGAAGAAGACTTCAATTAAATCAACAAAATAAAACAGCTAACCTCTATGTATTGAATCCTATCTATACTTCTTCTAACTACTCTAGTCTATGTCCTAGCTATCCTAATTTATCCTGTAGGAGCATGAAAAAAGAGAGGTTAAACATCATATATGAATTCCAAGTCTAAATGAATCAATTACTGGTTCACATAAGAACAAGGCTGCATCAATTCTTAATTGCAATCCAATCATTCATACATGAATACACATTTATTTTTATAGAAGTAAAGCTTGCAACTGATGTCTAACATAGTTTCAAATTAGGTACTGCCTATGAATTAACTATGATGAAGAATTACATTCAAACAACCAAGGCTAATTATAAGTTGTATTGTTATCAATATGCACAAAAACAAAACACATTTGTATTTATGCCAGCAACAACACCCTATCTCAAAACACATAAAAGAAAAGGATCTTAAATTTGAAACAAAAGGCTCCTCATTGAACCAAATAGTCTCCTTTATTCATAATAAATCAAAGTTATTTTTCTCCAAACAAAAAGCCCCTCTCTCCTATCTGGAGGTAATATTTATGCCTCAAGCCCCCTGACCTTTCATCTTCCCCTGTTCTTTTCAATATACCGATCAAAATACGCAGATGTAGAGCCATCGGTGTCACTGCTGACACGTAGAAGGAATTTCCTGTCACTGGAGCACTTCATTTCCTGGGGAAATGAATAGATGTTGATTAGAAGAGGATGACTGTGTGTCATCTCTTCATGATGAAACCTAGGGCGATTTCACCTTTGGAATACACAGGCAACACCTAGAAACATGACCACCAATGCCTGAAGCCAAATCTTTAAATAACGTATCCGCATAGATAACTCTTCGTATTTGCTCATGCATCTTTTATCTGGAGTCATACTTATAACTTATGCATCCATTCTTCGACCTCGCTTGCCTTCTCTCAGTCCTCGCCTGCAGAGATAACCAACATCAGTCATACTTATACAAATATGATAAAAATGCTTTAAAAAAACACAAATCTTGCCTTCATGTCAATTTATAACATCAAAAGGGACAAGCATGAAAGAATCGCCCCCTGGTTTTTTAACCCATGCATTGATCAAGTCCCGCAAGAGAAAATCTGATTTACACTGAAAATCATTGCATAACACTGAACCGGATCCGAAATCTGGACTTGAAAGATTATAGATGGGAACCTATACCCTATCAGGTCCACCATATGGGATTTTCCATTAAAAATCATGACCACAATGTTTTATCGAATACACAGGAATATACGTGAAAATCCGCAGTCATGTTGTACAGCAAGACTTCAAATATTATGTATCTAGGCATATTATTATCGCCGGGTCCGGTCATCACCCCTTCGCTAACTGCATAACCCCCGGGCTCTGCCAATTTCGATAAGCGATCAGGGAAGGCAGACCCAAAATATATATATACTACCCTTAATAGTCATGGCGGGTCCACAATGTATGTCTTCCCTTTAAAAAGCCCCGACCTCAATAATCTTCGAAAAACACAGGAATATGGGGGAAAACTCACGCCCGGCCATTAGGCCAGACTTGAAATATTATATGCCCGGATCTATAATCATCGGTGGGTCCGAGTGATAGCGATGTGCTTTATATGTAGGCCCCGGACCCTACCGATTGCGATAACCGATGGGGTTTCGAACCCGAAACATATATATTGTGTTTAATAAAGCCATCGGATCCGGTAAATAGTGGCACACCTTATATATATAAGCCCCAAACCCCGTCGATAGCGATGTGCAATATGGCTCCGGACCCGAAATATATATATTTGGGTTGATAATACCGTCAGGTCCGAAAGAGAGCAATGCGCAGTGTTGATTGCAATAGGCCAAAAAGGGGTGATTTATGCATATTTGTGAAGCGTTTCCATTGTAAAGGGTTATAATGGGAATGAGGTGTGATAGAAGGTTTTTGAGGGTTGGAAAGGTCCCGATGAAGGAAATGAATGGGGGATTAGGAAGGGCTAGAGATGAATCGTGCAACAAGGATTTATTAAGGGGGCCCTAACCATTAGGCATTGAAGATTTGACTTGGAAACGAGTTGCAGTCTCTGGGATAAAACAGATCATTTGGAGAGGTGAAAGATCAACTTTTTTAGGGGACCCATTCAAAAATTGCTATCAAGGTAGGTTTTAATAGGGTGGTGGTTGTGGCCACAACAGATCAACACATGATAAATTGTCTAAATCACAAGTTCTATGGATATACATTGGTTTCTTTAATCACAATTGTGTGTACACGCTAGTTCACTTCACTAAAGTAGCGTAAATAAATCTGTTTGGGAAATAAAATTATTGATTTGATAATATTGATTCACCCCCCTCTCAGTATTATTTCCAACACCCATTGACATTCTTTTGCGGTAAATTCTCTATCGATGGGGTGTGACGAGGGGTGTGTCATTTCGGTCAGTGGATATCATTTAAGGTCAGTGGATGTGTCAGCAATTGTATTATAATATCAAAAAATTATAATTACCCTCATTATTACAAATACCTTTTGTGTATTTTTACACTAAAGTCAACAAGCTATAAGTTTTGTTGCTTCAGTGGAGCACAAGATAAGCAGGAGAAGTAGCAAAAAATCACAAAACCGCTAAGTTATTATATGAAAAGTTATGGTACAATAATATCCAAATGTTTCACCATACAATCTAAGCATAGTATTTCTTTATGTAAAGACCATTTATGGGCTTTCCCAAAGGAATTCCATCATAATCGACTAGTTCATAGGCCCCTTTTTCTAGTGCATGTTTTACAATATAAGGGCCATGCCACATAGGCTCGAATTTTCCAACACCTAACTTATTATGCTCTTGATCATAGACCAAGACTAAATTACATTCTGCATACGAACAAGGTTTGACATTCTGATCATATTGTCCTTTAACTCGTTTCTTTTGGGCCTCGCTAGATAATGCAACATCACGACGAGTCTCATCGAGACGTGCTAAGTATAGAAAGTGTTCCTCTTCAACATAAGTGGTTGGTAATAATTCAATTTCCATTTTCAAAGATGATATCTCGCATTTAATCGGTAGAAATTCTTCCATGTCGTAGACAAGCTAGAAAATAGTAAAACCAATTGAAGTTTTTGTTGTATTGTTGTATGCCCACAAGGTTGAATGTAGCATTAGATGAAATTCTCGTTTATGAGTTCTGATAATATATTTAATCATGGTGTTTAATACCTTGTTAATGGATTCCACTTGGTCATTTTCTTGTGGGTAATATGGGGTAGAATTATCATGATGCAGGCCTAGCTTGGTGGTAATATCAGTCATCATATAATTTCGAAAATGGCTACCATGGTCCGTGAAAATAGATTGTGGTACTCTGAACTGAGCAATTACATGATTGAACACGAAAATGGATGTTGTTTCACCGTCATCTTTGTATGTAGGCATCACCTCCACCCATTTTGTAAAATAATCTACCACAAGGATAATATACCCATGCCCCCTGGCCAAGTGATTGGACGAAGAGGAGTTGCATATGCATGCATTTTGTGATCATAGATTTGAGAATTATGGCATTTCTCGATTGCAATTATATAGTCTTTGAACATAGAAGGCAAAAAATACCCTGCGTGAAGGATTTTTTGAGTAGTGAAAAACCCTGACATATGACCACTACAAGTTCCAGAATGGAAGTCATTCAATTCCTTTTCATCTTCTGCATGAGTTAAACATCGTCTAAAAATAGAATCGGCACCACAAAGATAAAGCGTGTCACCAACAATATTGTGTTGTTGTGATTGGTACTAGATTCGGCGACAATCAGTTCGACTCAGTTCTGGCCAAAATGTCTAGGTTTGGAGATAAATGATGATATCTCCATACCAGGGGTCTAAAGTACTAATTAGAAAGAGAGATTCATCTTGAAGAGAATCTTCTACCACGTTTTCATTCTCAGTACGGGTAAAGTCACACAATAACTCAACAAATACTAATGATTTCTTAGATTTGGATTTGATGAATTCCAAATCGAATTCCTATAGGATGACTATCCATTTGGAATACTTTCTCCCCATAAATTGTCTAGTAAGAATGTAAATCATGGGGTTGCAATCTAAAATTACAATAATTTAACGCAATAAAATATAGTGACAAAAACGTTGGATGGCTTGAATAGCTACCAAGGCCAATTTCTCCACATGTGCATATTTTTTTTACGTTTTGGTCAAATTATGACTTAACTAATATATCACATGCTCTTTGTTCGACTCATGTTCCTGAACTAGGACCATACCAATGGTGGCATCGGATGTTGCTAAGTATAAAATGTAATCTCGGTGATAATTGCAAGGATGCAATAGTGGTGTATGGGTCAACGCATATTTAAGTGCATCAAATGATTTTTGAGCCACTTCATCCCAGATAAATGGAATGCCCTTCTTCAAAAGTCGAGTAAAACCCTTTCTCAACTCGTCATAGTTCTGTATAAATCGACATAGAAAGTTTTCTTTCCCTTGTAAACATTGGAGTTGGCGTAGATTGGAAGGAGGATGTAATTCAAGATCATCTCAACTTCAATGGATCAAATTTATTCCTTTGAAACAAAAAAAAACCCTAGCAATCGACCAGATTGCACACAAAAAACACACTTATGTGGATTCAAGAAAATATTATAATAGCGGCATCTGATAAAAATTTCTCTCAAATGCATTAGATGGTCTTCCTGTTTCAGTGAATGAGCTGGCAAGTCATCCAAATACGGTTACACAATATGCTTGATATCGTGAAATGCATAAGATCTAGCCCATTGAAAACCTGCATTCTTTAAACCGAATGGGAGTTTTCGATAGGCAAAAGTCCCCCATGGGAAAATGAATGCGGTTTTATGTTGATCAGCTGGGAGTATGTTGATTTGAATACACCCAAAAAATTCGTCCATAAATCAAAAAATTTCATTTCCAGCACATTCATCAATGATTTGATCGATATAGGGAATATGATAATTGTCTTTTAGACAAGCCTTATTGATGTCCCTATAGTCGACACATACTCTAATGGTTCCATGTTTCTTGTTAGCAGGCACAATATTGGATACCCAATCAATTAAGGGAACTAGGTAGATGAAACATGCTTACTGCAATTTCTCGACCTCAGCTTTTATTGCAGCATATTTTCTGGGATGCACAAAACATAATCATTATCTGATAGGCTTGGCATCCGAGTAAGTCTTGATTTCATGTATTACAATGCTTGGATCAATTCCTAGAATTTTCTCATATGACCTGGCAAAAATGTCGTGAAATTCTTGAAATAGGGCCTTATATGTTTGAATTTATTTGATTGAGCATGAGGCACCTATGTGAATATTTTCAACAATCCTTGTTTTAACTGAGATGTCAATGGAAATGGTCGCAGATATATTCCCCAAATTCCTTTCAGATTCAGATTGAAATATTGAAATGGGTGATTCTGGACTATTTACTATCTCAGGTGAAAACATATTCGAAAAATCATTCTCGATTTTTTCAAGGCTAGGTAGAAACGATGAATGATGATGGTGATCGTTCCATGGCATTTCGTCTGAATTCATAATTCCATGATACTTTCGTCAGCCAGAAATGTATGATCGAAAGGATCAAAGAATGAAACCGATTCTAACCAAGGCAAAGGAGAATAATCTTCATTGATCGTATCCACTCGATCAATATATGTAGATGTTGTGTCAGAAAGAAATTGTACTACCTGATAAGCCAATTCAAAAGGACTCAAAGGCATCTCACTACCATAGGAGGATAACTCAGACTCTAAAGGAACTATCCATGGATCAGTAGATTTCATAGTGCGCTATGTAATCATGTTTACCTTGGTGAAATTAGAAGGAAAATTCGATGGAGGCATCGCAAAGGTTCCCATCAATCATGAGTCTTTGAGTAAACCAACACAAATATCTTCATAAGGAGAATTCATTTTTCCGACAAAAGGTATGCTACCTGCAGAGTTAGGGTCTAAAGTGTAGTAAGACAACTAGTCTACTTTGACAATTTTTCCTTTATGAGGAAATTGTATCATTCGAAACAGTGATGAGGCCACTGCTGACATAGCATAGCTCAAACTTCAACCAAGAAAAAGGTTGTAATCTAGCTCAGAATCCATAACCTCAACTTCCATTGTGATTATTTTCCCCTCTAGCGTTATAGGAAAATCGTTCAAGATCCCATATGGATGAAAACCTCTTCCATCAAAGGCTTTTAGAGTCGTAGGAGATTGATTAATGGTCGGAGAACCTAAATCTTTCCAACAAAAAATCGACATAATGCACGTAGAAGCTCCTTCATCAACAACTGTACGAAATACTCATCTAGTTTTAACAAAAAGTGGAATTTGAATTTCCAGTTGATGAGGGAGCATCAGAATATGACTCTTAAGATAAAATATAATTAAGTTATAATATTGCCAATCAATAGCTCCTATAGTTGATAATAAAATATCTCACTGTGTCGAGCATGTTCGCAATACTTCCAGAGCTGACATTGCAGAAGGAGACATAGTCAGGTCTTCAACAATGTTGTATTTGTGCAGCTCTAGCATGCGGATTGAAAGTTGATTTCTGAAATACACCTTTAGAAGGCAGTCAAATCATCATATCAAGATTTGGCTTCTCGATATGTAAGGGTTCAAAAGGATAAGGAGGAATTTAATTGGAAGGTTGGCCAGATGAACTAGCTTCATTTCCATTTTTGACTAGACGCTTAGAACCATAACCTTTGGATCTTGTAGCTACCAAAACTTCTTGTGAAGATGTCATCAGGATATCTTGTGATGTGGAAGAGCAAGATGTATTATGAGAAACCATTTTATTTTCTTCAAAAGGAAATGGATCCTTCAAAATAGCAGGGGTTGGAGAACGTTTAATGAATTTAGAAACCTCTACCTGATGTGGGCATTCCTTCGTATAGTGATCCTCATTGCAAATAAGGCAAGGATAGCGAGGTTTTCATTTTTCATCAGTAGGCTCAGTTTTAGCAGGTTTATCCTTTGGAGCAACATTTTATTTTGATTTACCTTTAACCTTCTTCTTATTTCCAGTTGATTTCGTCTTGCCAGTAGATGATTCTACAGCGTTGATCTCATAAAAAGTGTCTGGAGGAAGGCTTTCAGATGGTGTATATTGTATGGCCAAAGTCTAAATATTTTTAGAATTTTTTGTTTTTCCATTAGACTATTGGCTAACATAACCTATAATGCCATCAGTGGCATTAGATCTTGATCCTGTAGGATATGTAATAATGGGTTCACCCATAGGGCGTGGTAAATTCAGGATTTTTTCATACAAAGTGCCAGATTGAGTGTAGACCAAGTCTAAATATTAGGAATGAGCAATTACTCGCTCTTCCGTGATGACATCTCCCTTGGAAACATCTTCCATGATAACGAGAAGAAGAGACTTTGTAAACCATTCAGCTGAAATTTGATCTGGAATGAAAACTTTGACTAAGAAACGTCTACGTCTCCATTCATGGATATGATCGGAAATGTGAGTCAACTTTTATTGTTTTAAAGAAGTCAATAGTTCGGTACCAGTGTCATAATGGATTGGTAGCTAAAAATGGGTTAAAAATGTTGTTGTCAAGGAGTTAAAGTTATGGAAAGACGCACGAGGTAGCTCAATGTACCATTTAGCTGCTGATCTGGTTAAGTTTGTTGGAAAATATGTAGACAGATGGAACTGTCGATTAAATAATTCGATGCACACCAAATATGATATGTCATATCATGATTGGATGGATCCTCTCCTGATTGCCCTTCGAATTTAGGTATGTCACTTGATAACTTAGTAGGAATCACCAGTCAAAAAGGATATGAATAAATAGGATCATTAATTAACCGGGATAAATCTGGTAGATTTAGTGTTGCAATAAAAGGTAATTGTCAGCTAAGATCTTGCGGTAAAGTTTGATAACCTTGAGGGTTAAGACTAACCCCCGGAGGCAGATATCTAGTATATCTTGGAATGGCCTGAGCAGTTGGAATTGGAATTCCACCATGTTAACCAGGGTGAACCATACCAGGTTCAGGTTCAATAGGGACTTGATAAGTGTGATTGAGGTACGGTATCCTATGGAAATGTTAAGGTTGACCCATTTGACCTAATTAATATTTCCCCTACACTAGTTGTGCTTACAAAGGTTTACCTTGAACAAATTGACTTTGAACATGTTTACTTTGAATAAATTGACCTTGAAAAGGTGGGTTTTGGTAAGTTTTTCCTTGACAAGGCGAACTTTGAAAAACTTTTCCTTGAAAAGGTGGAACCTGGTAGGCTTGACCTTGAAAATGTGGGCTTTGGAAAGCTTCACCTTGAAAAGGTGTTTTCCCTATTCTAATAATAGGTTGTTCGATAGGAATTTATGGTATAGACTAGATCGTAGGAATAGTTTGATAAAGAGAAACCTACAGGATTTCCTGAGTAGTCTGAGGAATAGATATTTGAGGGGTTACTCGAACAATCATTTGAGGAGAACTTGGAACCGGCTATGAAACAGTTGTTTGAACAGGGGTCTGTGGAAAACTCTGAATAGGTCATTGAATCGGTTGTTGAATAGGTGTTTGAGGAATTCCTTAAATAAGTTGTTGGGAAATTATTTGAGGAATTCCCTAAATAGGCTATTGGATAGGTACAACAATACTTGGAACAGGTATCTAAGGTATAGCTTGTCCAGTAGGCTGAACAGGTTGATATAGTGATACTTGTGGAGCACATGGTCCATACTAATGATTAAAGGCACGATTCTAAATTGTGTTCATGTCAAGGTAAGGAGTACCAATTAAAGGTTTATTTACAGCAGGTTTACCAATGTCGGGCTAAGGTATATGACTATAGGTTTCGATAAAAGAATGAACTCCAACAATAGGTTGTCCTCCAAGTGGAGGATAAGGTGGTTTCCCCCCAAACTGGTAATAAACACTAGTCGGGGTTACTTGAGGGTTACTTGAATTACTAGACACCATGTGAATATGTTGATCTGATGTTGTAAATGCTTCAAGCATGGAATTCATGCTCTGATCAATAGATGTAGATAAACCAGATGACCAAGTAGAAGGTTGAGGAGAAGAAGCAGCTCCTGAAAAAGTTCCAGTAAGTGACTAGAACCGAGGAGGAACTAATGGACCACCATACAATAGCGATTTCAAGGAGATGGTAAACATAGATGAATCAATAGGTTCACTCACAATAGGAATTTATGACATAGTTACTTGTGGTGAATAAAAAGGAATGTGTGGCGGTGACAAATTCTGACATAAAAAACTCAAAGTTGTAAAATACCAAGGGTCAAGTTGGAAAGGAGATAAAGGAACTCTTGGGTCAAAAGTTTCAGTACAATAAATGGAGAATGAGGTGTCTATGTTTCTTCGGTAATGTCTTCAATACTAATTAACCCAGGAGGTAATTCATTTGTTACTATCAACATGCTTCGAGGTGAAGGTGGCTCAAGCGTAGGAGCTATAACAGCCGAAGGTGATTCAAGTTGTGAAAGTTTAGATCCAATATGTTCTACGTCTGGTTCAACAATTTCAGTGTATGAAACATCACTAGTGCCAGATTCTTTGTGAACTACTTCAGAAATCTCTAGACCAGAGTGAACTGAACTTGATTATACTTCCTGTATTGGATTCAATTCAGTTTCTATTGTCTCAAACTATAAAATTGTTGATGTTTCAGGTTCATCTAATGCTTTTGATCCTATTGAATTTGACCTTTCTCTTTTTATTTCTTCCAACTGACTTGGTGAATATTCCAGAGGTTGACCTCACATTCTACATGATTGTCTTGGTGATTCAGTGAGAATTAAAAAATTTCACAAAATTTAAAAAAATTCATAATCCAATCCTAAGGTCTCTAAAAAAGTAAAAACAAACAATTAACACACACTAAAAAAACTAAGGATTCAAACCATGCAAACAAGCTTTTCACAGTGAAATCACTAGTTGGTAATGAAATCTAACGTCACAGAAATTAAAGTGAAAAGTGGTTGTAGATATGAGCGAGTAGAACCAGTTACCTAAAAACCTGCTTAATAAAATGATATGGTGCAAGTAACTTCACTTATGCCATCTCGAGTGAATATTACCCTCCAAAAATTCCAAGTGAGTCTAGTTAATGTTTGTTCCAGGTACAACATGACCTTCCCTCTGTCATCACCTCAAGTAATAGCCATAGGATTATGGTCACTAAGGTTACCAACTACAACAATTCTACCTGGGGGGGCAGTCGTAAATCAGACATACACACAAGGGCAGAGTAACAAAGCTCAATCCCCTTGAAAGCTCCTCAACATGGTTAATTGAAGGTTTACTTTCAAGTGTCCCCAAGTACCTTTCCACACCATTGTAATATGTGTAAATCACTCTACCATAGCCAATGAAGTGGGTACGATCACTTCACCATGTCTGATAAACTCTTGTTCTTAACTCCTTTGTAAGGGGAGCTTCCGAGAGAAAAACTAAAATAACTAGATTTATCTCCCTATCACAATATTCTAGTGTTTATCTGCAGTTTTGGAAAGTTTACTGACTTTCCTATTCCAAAGCCCTACACTTAATCTATTGTAGGTGGTAAATATCCCTAAGAATAAAACTTTCTAGATTGATTTTAATGGTTGTTGTTACGCAAAGATAATGGATGTGAAACTTGATGAAATTATGACTTGACGCAATCCTAATGAAATCAAAAATGATGATACGATATTTTTGTTTCAATGAAAATCTATCTACGGTAGGGAAAGAGTTTTTCACTTTTTCAACTGAAACATAAACAAAAGCTCAAAATCCCATTACAATATTTTCCCTAAAATGCAACTATCCAATTTCAAATCACCTTAATATTGAAAACAATTTCGAATCTTCACTTTTGCCTATAATACAAGTAAACCAAAAAAAATCTCTCTTTTCATACAAGCACTCAAAAATTCGAATAATGCAACAAGAAAGCAATGATGACTAAAGACGAACTTTTCCCTAATTGGATGCTACAACTTTTCTTGTAGTCACTAATTCGGTTCATAAACACTTCCAACAAATAGACGAAAAATGATTTTTCATTGCAAAATTAGCCTACGAAGTATTTTCACAAACTAAACCTAATCTTGTAAATCATTCACTTTGACATTGAAAATCAACTTTTGCAAAAGAGTAATCTAGACTAAAAACTTGATTTAATTGACAGAAGAAAGATAGACAGTCAACTCAATAGGAACAACAAATCTTTCTCTTGATAGGTCAACCATTCATAAGGAAAGTCTCAACCCTAATTTGCAAAATAAGACTAATCACAAGAAAAAGACCAAAATAACATTCAATCAAACTGACAAATATCTACAAAAGGTTCTAACAAGTGTAAAACGGCAGGAAAAAACAAAAAATTGGGATTTGAAGATGGAACAAGTGAGTTTTTCAAAATTTCAAGGCATGTGAGTAGGCTCTGGAGTTAACCAGTGTGCATGTTATATGTTGCTAAAGGTTAAGTGTGCAGATATGCGCGCTGTGCCTAAAGTAAAAGTGTGCACAGCGGGGAAATTCAAGAAAAAATAAAAATAAACCAAATCCAGCCCAAAATCCAAATCTTTAAACTTCCTAAACACTTAAGTAATGCTTGTGCAACATGTTGAAAATATCAAACAAGGAAAAAGACATAGATTGAAATGCTTCCATAGTGGAGTCGCCAATTTGTTATGAGGACAAATCCCTCTTGTGGACAAGAGATATCTCCCTAGGTTTCTAAGAACCCTAGTAACAAACATACAATAATTGTTACCTTTCTCTAAGTTATGATCGTTTGAAAGCAACAGAATGAAAGAGGCCTTTTACCAGTTTAGCAAACTAATTGATGAAGTCCCTCAAAGCTTTCAATTACACACTCTTTGATGCTCCAAATGTCCTCTCGTCACTCCCAACAGCTTCTCCACAATGTTCTGAAAGAGATATGCAAAGACAGAGACAAATAAGAGATCAAAGCATACAAATATAATCAAAGAGATAATGAACTAATTAACCAATTATACAATGCAAATTTATCAATTATGCAACCAAAAAACATGTAGGTGATCAAGGAATCCTACAAATTAAATCAATAGAGATTTAACTAAGAAAGAATAATTGCTTATATTCATAAAACTGGAGAAAATCCTTGCAACCATGTAGCCTTGATGTAGCAATCCCTTTCTGCAATCTCCAACCCTCTCCCTTGGAAGACAAGCCTTCCAACCTAATATCAACAACATAAACCTATTTCCAGTAGTCCTCTTTCAAACCCCAGACCTGTAATGGCTTTATAGGCCAAGCATGAGAAGTTATGGATCCATTCTCCAAGGGATGAGATCCATAATTAGTGGGATAGGGGTACCACAAAGGAAGGGGAGTTACTCGATGATAGGAGGGATCATCACTGAATAGGCGCTCATTCGAAGCTTGTTAGTTGGGATAGATGCTACCAACAATCCTTCTAGACTTTACTTTTTATTTTTACATACTTCAAGTCATGTTCGCAGGTCATAATGGAAGACAGTGTGTACTTATGCGCAAATAATAATGGTCTTACATGCATATGTGCAAGAAGTAATTAGGAAACTGTGAACATAGCCAAAATCAGGGTTTTGTACCATAAGATCTAGAAATTTCACCGTCTTTGGGATGATTTAATTTCAAAATCTGCAGTGTAATTCTCTATAAAACATGTGTGGATAGCGAGATCCAAATCGATGTTCATTTTCCTAATACGATAAAATGATGTCTAACAATGTGGAATTCCCTAAGAGGCATCCCAGTTTGATAGATATTCGTGTTTAAAGTTGATGGCCCTAACTATGGGGAAAATCCTCATACATCTCCTCCAGCTACCTCCAACATACATTTTCATAGTAAATGCACTCAAAAGCACAATTTTCATACACATTAATCACATTAAGCCATGAAGCATGACAAGCATCCTTTACTTTTCTGGTTAGATTAATCTTATTATTATTATTATTATTAATGCATGTGTGTGTACTTCTGATCAAACTGCTACCAAAAACATAAGAACAAGAACACAAGATCTTGGCTCTCTGCCAGGGCCAAAACCTCTCTTCTCTTGAGAGGAAAACCCTTTCGTAAGTTTCTCTTATTGAAGGTTATTATTGATCAATGCCAAACCCTAGACCCTTGACAAGAATATCCTCCAAGCAAAAGTCAAGTCCTTTCTCCTTTCTACACTTTGTTTTCCGGAACTTAGTATTTCTTCTTCTAGCACTTCGTCCTCTTTCTTCCAACTATTCATAGACCTTGTTTATGTGAGCTCTAGATGAGATGCTTCTCTTCTATACTTAGAGATATCCTTCACGTATGTAGACACCTTCCTTATTTCAACCAAATGAGATCCTTCTTGAGATGTAGGTGTAGACTAAACTGACTGTACATCAGCCCTAAATTCTCGCACGTGTGGCAGGTAACCTTGCAAATTAGGGTCATTTCACCTTCACTTGAGAGAGCCTTACCTTCGCTTGAGTAGGAGGCCTTATAGGCCTAACCTTCTAGCCAAACCAATGATGAACATGTGATTGTGACCTTACTACTGATATAACCGCATATTGTCCTTCCTTTTTCTCGCACATGTGACTGTATTTACCCTAGAAAACTTATAGGAGTGGATAGCCTCTATATATAGAGGTTTGTCCCTCCTTTAGGCCGACTTGAAGGCCGACTAGAAGACTACATGTTGACTTGTCATTTATAATTTGGATTGCTTCTTTGTAGGTGTTGTTGCATGGAGGAGATTTGTTGACTTTGCTTAGAGGTATTCTCTTGACTCTAATACATAAACATACATGGTGTAACATGCACCTAAGGTCTTCAACATTTTATTTTGACTCTTTGACTCACCTATAACACTTTAACATGTGCTAGACCTATTTTAATTAGTAAGAAACTCACTAACATATATTATAAGAATAATATTTCTTTTCTTGAATAAATACAAATATCAAAAGTACATTTATGAAGACCGAACCTAGTTACATTTCCTTCAACACTCCCTCTTAACTAGGGAGGTATTCATACAACATTACAAGGTGTTTGGCTATGTTCCATTCTTAAAGAATTCACATAAGAGAAACCGGATTGGCAATCCATTTGTTATTGCATCATAGTAACCAAAATTGTTTCCACAGCAAGGCCTTGACTGAAGCTCTATCTCTCAATAGATCATAGCACAATGTTGGCAAGACCAATGACTTATAGACACCTTAGTCATTGTCTCTCAAGGTACATACCCACTTGGGTGTTCACTGAGTATGACCTTCTAGGACTATTCTTGTCATGGGTTCCCATCCCTCAAAGAATACCAGTCCTCTTGCCTACTCTTGTCTTGGATTCCCTACACATCCTCAAAGAGTATCAGATGCCAGATGATTACCCAATCCTCCCATTCTTTCTTCCCAAGTGAAGACAATAATGTTGTGTCTATCTCTTCCTCTCAATTGACGAATACATGCTCAAGTATCCCCTGACATGGTACTTGTCCAAGTTCCTTTGTGATTGGGAACTTATTATAACTCCCTCTTATCTAGGGACTTGTCCATTCATCAGCAACTTCTTCATGGGTCCTCTAGTTGCTTGATCTCCTTCCTTTATTTGATGTCATGAAGTCTTTGTTCGAACTTCTTCTTGGTAGGGCACCATCCATCGATCACTTTCCTTCCTGGTTTTTCATGTCATTTCTTCCTTCATGGAAATTGGCCTTCTTGTCATATATCAGGTTCTCTTGTCATCTGGTTATTCCTTGTCATCTTGTCTATGCTTCAGACTACTCTTCACATGGATGCTTCTTTGTACTTGCATGTTCCCATGCTTTGATCTAGTAGCCCTTCATGACTTCATCGTGATATTGCTTCAACGTTAAATGGTTATTTTGTTGGATGGATTCTCCATCATGACATCTTCATAGAGTAGAATCAGTTATCTACAACTTTCATATCTCCAAGGCCTTCATAGGTGTCAAGGGTCCTTTGATCTTTTCCCTTCTTAGTCAAAGTTGTCTTGCCTTCTTCCGGGAGATGTCTTTCAATGGATCTTGTCAGATAGTGATTATTTATGATCATGGTGTTCTTCACATGCTTGATATCTTTCTTCATTTTCTTCTTCATGGATAGATTGATCAAGCACCTTCTGCTCCTTGTGAGAGCACTTCTTCATTACTTGCTTCTAGGACTAGTCAACATTTCTTTTTGCTTCTTATTCAACAATCTTAAACTCCTTATGTGAGTATTTCCTTTTTTATCTTTATTGTATTGTAGTACATGCCTTCGAGCATGTCATTGATGAAAGAGATTATTTCCTAGTTGATCATGTCATAGAACTATTCCCATGACAATAATACACAAATGATAACATGACTAAACTTTGATGCATACATACCTCATCTTGATTCTCCTTTGATCATCCTAGCTTCGTTTGGTTTTCCTTGGTGTGGCCCTTCATGCTTCATCTTAGCTTGCCTTCATATCATCCTTTTCTTTAATCCCATGAATGGGATTCCCAATGAGATATCTACTTTTGTTTATGAATATTCTTTTGAAGATTCCATCATATGACCTTGAAAACCCTTACCCTACAAATGTTTCTTCCCTTTTGATGATGTAGGTCTCCTAAGATTCTTAATCATGATCAATTTTCTTTCATTGTGGATGAGGTCGTATACTAGGTATGCTCCTTCTACATAAATATCTTGAGCTATATCTACTATGCTCCTATATTCTAGAAGATATTTCTAACCATGCATTTAGTTCTATTTATGAATTCTCTTTCTACATGAGTATTTAGAACTCTATGTACATCATGCTTCTAGATTCTAGAAGATATTTCTAGCCATGCAATTTTATTCTATTCCTACATGCTCCTATACTACTCAAAACTTTGAAAGAAGACTTTAAGTAAAGAGTTTGACTTAGTCATAGTAGAGATTTAGAGGATCTTCCTTCTTTTTCTTCTTTTCTTCTTCTTTCACCTCTTGAGTCATGTGAGATTCTTCCCTCTTTCTTTTGTTTTTGTTGTCCTTCTTTGCTTAGGACAATTCCTTTTGTAGTGTCCATATTCTTGGCATCCATAGCATTATATTTTGGACATATCTTTGTTACTTGTTCTTCGTGTACCAAATTTGCCAAATTTTCCCTTTCTCTTGGCCATGGTTGAAAATGCTTGCTCCTTTGATCCCACATCTTCCTTTGCTTTGAGTCTTGCTTCCTCTATCTTTCATAGAGACCAAATTTCACTTAGTGGGGTGGCTTCCTTCTTGGCATATATGCTTTATGTGAAGTTGCCCCAATCCTCAAGTATAGCATTGAGTACTACAGTTATCATTTCTCTGTTGGAAATGACCTCCACTAGCTCTTGAAGTTGATCTCTCATCTCAAAGACATTCATGAAGTAGGGATCTATTCCTTCCTTTGATATCTTCATCTTGTAAAATTAATTTTGTAGAGATATCACTTCCCCGGTTGTGCTTACCAAGAATAGATCTTCTAGTTTATCATAGATTTATTTTGATGTTTCAAGTTTGGAGACATAAGGAATGAGATTCTTTGATGGATTCTATTAGAATCCTTTGAGCTCTTGTCTCATCCTTATTATACTTGGCTAAGGCTTGAGATTGTTCCTTAGCAGGAATAGTGACATTCCCTTTGATGTGTTCTAGAAGTTCATTCTCCTTGAGAAGTAAATCAATCATCTTCTTCCATGCAAGAAAGTTATTGGTACCTACCAATTTGTTGTTTTCCTTGCAAAGAGACATTATGTATATTTAGAAGGGGACATATACTTACTTGATAGATTTTGAGATGTATTGGAATTTCTTTCTCCTTGAAGACTTAATGGCTTGCCTTCCTTAGATATTTATGTTCGTCAAGTTGATTTCTCCAAGTGAACTTGCTTGATGATGAGATTTTCTTGATGACTTGTGGCTTGATTTAGGTCCTTCTTTGATTTTCTCTTCTTGTAGGTGCCTTTATGTAAGGCTCTTCTTCTTGATTTGTAGTCTTCCTTGATGAATGATAGATGGTATACCTTATTTTCCTTAATGTGATTGAAACTTCTTGGCTTAATGCTTCAACTTTTGTAGATGTCCTTCCTTGATGAGTGTTCTTGAGATTCCATTTCCTTGATGTGTCACCTTAGTTCTGATTCCATATTGAAGAATCAAGGGCAATTAGGTGTAGTGTGATTCTTCTTTGACTTGATAACAATTTGTGGAATCTTTTTACTTTTATTGTTAGCTTAATATTCTTCTTATTATTATTAATGCATGTGTTTGTACTTCATCAAACTCCTACCAAAAACATAAGAACAAGAATACAAGATGTTGGCTCTCTGCTAGGGCCAAAACCTCTCTTCTCTTGAGAGGAAAACCCTTTAGTAAGTTTCGCTTGTTGAAGCTTATTATTGATCAATGCCAAACCCTAGACCCTTGACAAGAATATCCCCCAAGCACAAGTCAAGTCCTTTCTCCTACCTGCACTTTGTTTCCCAGCACTTAGTCATTCTTCTTCCGGCACTTCCTTCCTTGGCACTTCATCCTCCTTCTTCCAGTTGTACATAGACCTTGTTTATGTGAGCTCTAGATGAGATTCGTATCTTCTGTACTTAGAGATATCCTTCACTTATGTAGACACCTTCCTTCTTTCAACCAAATGAGATCCTGCTTGAGATGTAGGTGTAGAATGAAGTGCCTGTATAGCAGCCCTAGATTCTCGCATGTGTCGCAGGTAACCTTGCAAGTTAGGGTCCTTTCACCTTCACTTGAGAGAGCCTTACCTTCACTTGAGTAGGAGGCCTTATAGGCCTAACTTTCTAGGCCAACCAATGATGAAAATGTGATTGTTTCCTTACTACTGATATAACCGCAGAACGTCCTTCCTTTTTCTCACACGTGTGGTTTTATTTACCATATAAAAATAGTCCTTAACCCTTCGGTGTTGACTTCTCCTTCTTTGATACCCTCGGAGACTCTTCTTTCATCCTTCAACTACCCTTTTCTTGCCTCCTTACTTCGCAGATTTCATAGATGTGAATGTGTTGTCTTTATAGGAGTGGACAGCCTCTATATAGAGGTATGTCCCTCCTTTAGGCCGACTAGAAGACTGCAGGCCGACTTGTCATTTATAATTTGGATTGCTTCTTTGTAGGTGTCGTTGTATGGAGGAGACTTGTTGACTTTGCTTGGAGGTATTCTCTTGACTCTAATACATAAACATAAATGGTGTAACATGCCCTTAAGGTCTTCAACATTTTCATTTGACTCTTTGACTCACCTATATCACTTTAACATGTGCTAGACCTATTTTAATGATCAAGAAACTCATTGACATATATTATAAAATAATATTTCTTTTCTTGAATAAATACAAATATTAAAAGTACATTTATGAAGACCGAACCTAGTTACATTTCCTTCAACATTAAGCACATTATAGTCAAAAATATGTTAATAAATGTGAGAAAAGAGGAAATTATAGGCTGGAGGATGGAAAAACCAGGCTTTATGATGTACCCATTAGTGATTCCCATCATCACCCCCTTGATAAAGGTGTTTCTCACCCTTTGAGAAACTCATTCACTAATATGTAGCTCATGCATGGCCCTGGTGGCTTCTTTGACATCCCAATGCCCTTCAGATGGTGTGCCCTCTTGTGGATAAAAACTTGCATTTGCCTCTATTGTTTCCCACTCCTTATGTTCATTTTGTTGATCTCTTATTTCTTGTAGGAATAACAACAAGGGAGGACTAAGCTTTAGCCCTATCCAATTGATATTCAATATCTATACAATTATTTAATAGAGTGGGGTTCCTTCTAGGGCATTCCTCAAGCTCTCAAGGGAGTGATATTCCCTTATTTGTAGAATGTGTGGTAGAGCATGTCATCTCCTTTGGAAGACCTGCAAACTCTCAATCCCTAACAACCTAAAAATGTCTTCAAAATGGAGAATGGCTTTCTCTTCTTTTTCTAGGTAGCGAGGGTCTCATTGAGGGTCTACAGAGATGAGTCTATGGTTTCTCATGACAACCTCAGGACTTGTTAATTCGGCTCTGATATATAGAGGTGCATTTGCTTCTTTGGCCATAACCCTCTTCACTTCCTCAACCCTTGCTATCTCATGGAAAATCCAAGAGGCTAGGGCCATTAGTTGTGCATCTCCCAACCTTGAAATGGGCTATGAGAAGTTCATGTTTGTGAGGATCATATTGTACATATATAATTCAACTAATTTGGCCCTATCTTCAATGTTGACTTGTTGCCAAAAACCAATAAAATTTCGGTAGTCCTTAAATGGGAGAGAGTCATGTCGTGCCAAGATTTTGCTTTGAAATTGTAGTTATTTTTCTTTGAGGAGGATTTCATATGACTTGGATGGTTTTTTGCACTATATTTCCTCCATGGCCAAGCTTGCCATGGTGGCAAGTTGTGCTTCCTTCTCTTGTAGTTTCTCTTTTAACCTCCAATTTTCTAATTGCAACTACTCGCTCATGATTAACTCTTTTAGTCTTAAGTTAGCCATTTCTTCACCCATCTTCTTCATATTTTCTTCCATGATTACTACATCCTCAACTTTATTTTCCTTTGCAATCTACATCCACTAATAGGTTCATCTTCTCTCCTTTTCTAGCTCAAATAAGATGGGGACTACAAAATTTTCAGGTATGATTTGTCCCTCTTCATTAAAATTGTAATAGGACCCAAAATTAGGTTGTAGATTATGCTCTTGGAGTTCTTTTGTTCCTTCTCCCCCCTCTAGAAGTGTTTTTGTTCTTTCCTACACAGTGTCTTTGTTTCCTGTAGCAATTCTTCCCATTCCTGTAGCAGTCCTATTTCTTCCTGGAGTTGGGAAATTTCTGCTTGTAGTTGCTTGGCTCTAACTTTCCCAATGTTTGGCCTTATTTGGAACCTCTGAGGTTTATTTCCCTTGGCTTTGAAGGAGGTGAATTCCTCAATTTTCCCTTTTCCTCGTCCCAACTCTCCTTCTTGGTGGCTGACGGATTCTTCAATTATGATTGGGATTATTGAAGGTTGAGGCTTCCCTTGTTTAATCCTAGTGCTACTCCTTTTGAAATATAAGGGGCCTTGCTTTGGCTGCCTCCTTTTGATTTTTATTATTATGCTAATGGATACCAAGGTGGCAACAACCTATTATTCTATGTTCCCCTCTAAGTGGCTTACTTGTTGTTCTTGTTTTCTCTTCTTTTCAGGTCTAGAGGGTTCCCCAAGGGTCTCTTTAGCTGCCTCTAGTTTCCCTTCCTCTTCCTCCTTCTCTTCTCCAACTTATTATTTCTTCTCTTCAACCTCTTCTTCCTCTTCTTCAAATTATTCTTCTTGAGCAACACTATATTTGGTGTATCTTCATGTTCTAACAAAGTTTGGGCTTGAGTCTCAATGAAGGCCTCCCTCTCCATGTCCACAAAATTTGTCCATAGCACAGATTTTTTGAGATGAATCAAGGCATTCATAATAATGACCCTTATGAGCCCATGATGAGAAATTTACTATTTCTTTCCTTCTCTCACCCTCTAAATCATTTCTATCATAGAGTGAAGGAGAAAGTGGGGAATGTTGAGTCTAATTGGGATGGGAAGTTCTGTCTGGAACCTCAGCTCATAGAGTAGCCTAAATTGATAGGCATACACAACACTTAACCTTCCTTCACAATATATGTATTTTAGGATGTGATAAGCCACTTCATCCCATGGGTAAGGAAGGCTCTCCCTTCTAACTCCATTCTTATCTTCAACTAGCTTTTCTTCAGGGAGGAAGAAATTATTCTTAGTTGTAATGGCTTCTATCCTATCCTCCTTTCCCCACCTAACTCCTAGAGGTTTTTTTCTCACTTTGCTAATAATTCTTGCATTCAAATGGATGGAAATTCCTCTTATAATAGTGGTTGCACTATCTTCTCCCTGAGAGTGAAGGGCCATGGAAAATTCATGGGTTATTTCATCATCATATCCCTTTAGCTTCTCAAATAACCCCATCCATTGGTGGCTTATGAATATATCTCTAATAGGAGGATTTTGGTGGATTATTTTATATTCTATGGCCACCCTTCTGTTGAAACCCCCTCCCATGTTCTCTATTGTTGCTTCCTCAAGTTTTCTCGAAGAATTTTCTATCAATTATTGATTTTTGAGTAGCTCGGGTTTTCAAGACAAAGGCGAGAAGGGTGGTGTTCTTACTCTTACCAAAGGGAGGAAAATTACATGCCAAATTAAAATAAAATTAATCATGTTGATACCTTACTTCCCTAACATGGGAAAAGAATAAATTCAATTTTTAAGGGTTTGCTACAGGATGTTTGTAGAGGAAAAAATCAACCAAATTATATGACTTTTGTTGCATGGGAGGTGAGTAAAATGCGCTAATTACCCATCCCTAGGATACTCCTTCATAGTTGTGGGGGTTTGGATAAACATTCACACCGATTCGAACCCGTTTCCACCTCTCGGTTGATCCTGTAGCAATTGTTTGCAATCTTGTAGCAACAGTGTACAATCCTGCAGCAACTGCTTCTAATCCTGTAGCACTGGTTGTTCGACTCTGTAGCTTCTCTATAGCACCCTATGTCACCCCTCATCATATCTATATCAACTCTCAACGTCTTAGTGGGCCTCTCTTACTGTTTTGGGAATGAACTTCTCGGTACAAATGAGATTTGGGCTTTGTCTGTTTATTCCTCATGTGGTTGATCTTATGATTAACCAATTGTAGAATGAAAAGTGCTTGAAAATAGGTGTATGCTCGTGTTTGTTTTTAACAGATCATGTGCCTTAAATTCATTTGCTTAAACTGATATAAAATACATATAACAGTAAATAGAGCAGCAAGTAATCAAACACATAAGACAACAATATAATTAGGAGTTCACCCAAAACTCTTGGGATACGTCTCTGTGAGCTCTAGTCAACTCAACTAGGCTCTCTGGGATTATGGCATAAATTCTTTTACAAGCTCCACACTCAATCCATTGGTTTACAACTGAACCTATGGGTTTAGAATGCCATCTTATCTCATTGGTTGTCCTCACTCTGCAGACAGATCTAGGCTTCTCTGGACTTGACTACTTCAATCAATGCTCTGAGCGATCTTGATCTAGTTTGCACCAACTCCCTCAGAATTCTTTCACTATCTCTGGAATGTCTTCTTCTTTCTTCAGCACACTCGAGACACCAGCAATAGCTTGACCATTTCGATCTCATTGTTGTTCTGTAGCTTCACTACAGCATCATGGCTCTTAGAAGTCTGTTGTGAGCTCTTTGGCTCTGAGGCTCTGCCTCCAACCTCTGGTGGCTATGCCTCTGTCAAGCACTCTGGTTCTGCGGCTCTGGTGCTCTCGCTCTTAGCTCTGGCTCTAGCTCTCTCTCTAGCTCTCGGCTCTCTGCTGCTATCGACCCTCTGGTTTTGCACAGCTAATTTGAGCTCTAGCTTTGTGCAGCTGTGAGCTCCCTGAAGGGAGAACTCGCTTCTTCGCTGCTACATTTTTGGTGCACTCCCTCTGTCAATCGTGCTCTCTGGCTTTTATTAGGAATCCTCCAAAACTGCGACTTCCATCCATTCCTCTCTGTGTAATCATTCCTCTACCTATGCATTTCCTCTACTCCCTGTGGCTCTGCGTCTGGCCCTCTGGCTCTCTGGCTCTATGGCTCTATGCTTGGCCATCTGGCTCTCTAGCTCTATGGCTATATGCTTGGCCATCTAGCTCTATGGCTCTGTGCGTTAAAAATGCATCATTGTTACAAAATGCCCGCTTGTAGCGTGGCACAATGATCAGGGGCAGTTACAAAGGAATCAGGGCCTTCCTTCAGGTGAAAACCCAAAAATGGAACGAAATCCCAATACACAGAGATATACCGGAAATACACTATCGGGCACGAAATCTAGACTTCAACTGATATACAGTCACATCTATAATCCCTTTCGGGTCCGTGCTTCATCGCATATCACTATCGCATGGCGTAGGCCAAAAAAACCCAATACTCAGATAATACACAGAAAATCCAGATTTCAAAACTTATGAAATCGCGTCGATAAACTCTATTGGGTCCGCACCCTGATCACTAATCGCAATCATGTTGTGTCAATGGCCCTTTATATTTGTGCGATTCAGTCATCGATTGCCGATATCGGTGTATCGCTATCAGCCCCATCGCTATATCGGCATATCACAATGTCGATGTCGCAACGGCCCCAGGGGTCTTCCCTTTGACTATGCCGATCGTCGATCCGCTGATCACCGATATCGCTCATCGTAATCGCATTGTCGAAGGGGTCTAGGTTCTGCTCCTCTAATCGCCCGATCTCCGATCGCCGATATTGGTGATCACTTTAATCGCATATCACTCATCGTGAATCCTTCATGCCTTTGGATTAAGTCCGCCATTTGAGCCTTTCTGATGTGATTTCCTTTAAGAAGGCCTTAAGTCCATTTTTATAAGAAATGCCTCCTTTTCCAAAGGACAGAAGCAATCTTCTTTCTACGATAACTTCATCATCCGAAGTCCGTTTCAGCCCATTCAAGTTGCAATGCATGTAGAATGAAAATATCTCTGCAATGGGACTATTTCCAGGAGTAGCCCTAGACTTTCGTTTTCCTCTGTGAGGAACACTTTAGACTTAGAAGTCTATCCAAGATCCATTTTGGATCACACCTTCCCACTAAAGAAATTTTGGTCTCCAAAAGACTGACATACTGATCTAAACAGTAAATGAGAGTACCTCACCCTCTTCTTTCAGCCTCCATACACTTGCCTCTGCATAGTTCCTTTGAACCAAAGTCTCTGACCACTCTCCTTCCTGGATGTGTTGGTCCCCCTGGGGAGAACTGTTTTCCTCCTTGACTTCATGCAGAACTCCTACTGAGATGGTCACAGAAGGTAGTTTGAACTTCTCTGCCTTGATCATTGATCCAAGGTGGCTCAAATAAATGTGAAGTTACATCTGCTTCACAAAATTTTCATTTGTACCTGTTTGACAAGCTGTCAACAACAATTGTTAACAACAACAGAAATACAGACAACAACTGGATGGCATAAATTCCTACTTCAACAAAAGAAACATATTTTCACATCTTGTGAACACCTCCATGTCTTACATCTGCATACAAATGATGGACTAGATAACAAGCCAACAAAACATGCCTTTAAAACAAATGACCCTTCAAGTCAAGCATGTAGAAAAGATCTCAAGGATTATTTTCAAAAGATGAAACACTTCATCATCATCTCCATCTTGGAGTCCAAATCAACTTTTCTCAAGTCAATATTGCATTACATGCATGCCAAAGCAATCAACCCTTCAAGTTAATTACACATACATGTTCAAATACAAGGAAATCATTAGCATCCCTGTGTTCATGCACATCATTCTCATGCATGCATTTCATCCTTCAACTTTCACTTAAGCACATTGTACTTTCGAAGCTAAAATGAACATAATGTTGCAGCAACAAAGTGAGTCTCCTACTCAACTTTTCCATTCACCTTCTTGGTAAAATCTTGCAACTTGCATTCCATTAACAAAGAAATGCAAATAGATGCAAAAATACATGCAATCTTTAATTCGATAAGAACTCTAACCATTTCTTACCAATCCATTTCAAAGGTGATACCTTTGTCTACACATCAGCATCAACATGTGAATCATCTTGAAATACATCAATTATGGAATCTTTCTTTCCATTTATACCATTTTCTCTTTCCACCTTCTTCAAGTTTCATGGAAGCATTGTTGGATTTACAGTCCAACATTTTGCAGCAAGATGTCCTTGCTTATGGCAGTAAGTGCACTGCATGTGCATCCTCTTGACAGCATGATTTACCTTGTCCAATGGACCTTTGGCTTCTTGCTTCATTTCCTTCAAAATTTCCCTGTATGTGGCCATTCTCTTCCAACATCTAGAAACATTATGGTTATCCAAACCACAAAAGGAACATGCAATTATTTTCCCATACTTATGTGGAAATTTATCATGCTGAACATAATCAAAAGGAATATGTTTAGAACCAGATTTATACCTTTCTCTTTCACCTTTATTGCCTTCATGAGGAGGTGAATTGAATGAAGAAGTAGCTCCCTTTGGAACACCATCAACCTCTTCAAGGCTTTCAGAGTTTCCACAACTCTCTGGTTCAAGTGTATGCTTATGAACACTTGCATCTTGCAAATGATGTTTCAAGCTATTGCATTCTCCATGAATACAATCTTCACACTCTTGAGGTAGAAGCCCTCTTGTGCTTCAAGGATTGCTTTGAGGTCCTTTGGGATAAGAAGAATGCCTTCAGCCCTTCTTCCTTCTTGTCCTCTCCAGGACTTAGCTGTCAATAGCTTTCCCTTCACCTTCGCAAACTAAAACAATAGTCATTCTACAAACAAGCATACAATCAACCTTTGACTGTTTAAACACCTTTCAGACAAGCAATCTTTGCCTGTCAATCAAGCATTCTGATCTGATACCATTTGCTATGGTATAACCAGCTTTGATATCACCTTCCTGAAGGTGGGTTTAATCAATCTCAAGCTTTGATACCACTTGATCTGAAAATGGGGCACTAAAGGCTTCTTGTCAAGCTTACAAGAACCTCTCCCACTTCCAAAGCTTAAATATTTCCAAGATCTTATGATTAACCAATTGCGAAATGAAAAGTGCTTGAAAATAGGTGTATGCTTGTGTTTGTTTTTAACTGATCATGTGCCTTAAATTCATTTGGTTAAACTGATATAAAATATATATAACAGTAAATAGAGAAGCAAGTAAGAAAACACATAAGACAACAATATAATTAGGAGTTCACCCAAAACTCTTGGGCTACGTCTCCATGAGCTCTAGTCAACTCAACTAGGCTCTCTGGGATTCTGGAATAAATTCTTTTACAAGCTCCACACTCAACTCCATCGGTTTACAACTGAACCTATGGGTTTAGAACGCCATCTTATCCCGCTGGCTATCCTCACTCTATAGATAGATCTAAGCTTCTCTAGACTTGACTCCTTCAATCAACGCTCTAAGTGATCTTTCTCTAGCTTACACCAACTCCCTCAGAATTATTTCACTATCTCTGGAATGCCTTCTTCTATCTTTAGCACACTCTAGACACTATCAACAGCTTGACCATTTCGATCTCTTTGTTGTTCTGCAACTTCACTATAGCATCACGGCTCTTAGAACTCTATTGTGAGCTCTTTGGCTCTAAGGCTCTGCCTCCAACCTCTGGTGGCTATGCCTCTGTCAAGCACTCTGGCTCTGCGGCTCTGGTGCTCTCGCTCTTGGCTCTGGCTCTCTTGGCTCTGGCTCTCTCTCTGGCTCTCGGCTCTCTGCTGTTATCAACCCTCTAGTTCTATGCAGCTATCTTGAGCTCTGGCTCTGTGCAGCTGTGAGCTTCCTGAAGGGAGAACTCGCTTCTCCGCTACTACATTTTTGGTGCGCCCCCTTTGTCAATCGTGCTCTTTGGCTTTTGTGAGGAATCCTCCGATGTTTTGGCTTCCATTTGTTCCTCTCTGTGTAATCATTCCTCTGCCTCTGTGTTTCCTCTACTCCCTGTGGCTCTGCGTCTGGCCCTCTGGATCTCTAGCTCTCTGGCTCTGTGCTTGGCCATATGGCTCTGCGGCTCTGTGCATTACAAACACATCATTGTTACGAAATGCCCGCTTGTAGCTTGGCACAATGATCAAGGGCAGTTACAAAGGAATCGAGGCCTTCCTTCAGGTGAAAACCCAAAAATGGAACGAAATCCCAATACACATAGATATACCATAAATACAATATCAGGCGCAAAATCCGGACTTCATTTGATATATGATCACATCTATAATCCCTTTTGGGTCTGCGCTTCATCGCATATCACTATCGCATGGCGTAGGCAAAAAAAACCAAATACTCGGATAATACACAGAAAATCCGAAAATCCAAATTTCAAAACTTATGAAATCGCATCCATAAACTCTATCGGGTCCGCGCCCTAATCGCTAATCACAATCGTGTTGTGTCAACGGCCCTTTATATTTGTGCAATCCAATCACCAATCGCTGATATCGGTGTATCGCTATCGGCCCCATCGCTATATCGACATATCGCAATATCATTGTCGCAACGACCCCGGGGGTCTTCCCTTTGACTGTGCCGATCGCTGATATCGCTCATTGCAATCACATTGTCGCAGGGGTCTGGGTTCTGCTCCTCTGATCGCCCAATCACCGATCGTCGATATCGTTGATCGCTTTAATTGCATATCGCTCATCGCGAATCCTTCATGCCTTTAGCTTAAGTCTGCCCTTTGAGCCTTTCCGATGTGATTTCCTTTAAGAAGACCGTAAGTCCATTTTTATAAGAAATGCCTCCTTTTCCAAAGGACAAAAGAAATCTTCTTTCTGTGATAACTTCATCATCTGAAGTTCGTTTAAGCCCATTCAAGTTGCAGTAGATTTAGAATGAAAAGATCTATGCAATGGGACTATTTCCAAGAGCATCCCTAGACTTTCATTTTCCTCTGTGATGAACACTTTAGACTTAGAAGTCTATCCAAGATCCATTTTGGATCAGTGGTAGTGGGACTAATGCACTATGTGAGTTGGCCCCCACCTACTATTGAAGAATGTAACTAGGTTTGATCTTCATACTTGTATTTGAGTCATAATGAAATGTATTTGTCAAAATAAAGAAAAATGAATTATTATTAGTATTAGTATTACTTGTTAAAACATGGGTTTCATGCTTGGGTCATCATGTTTTAGGTCAAAGTCCCCATTTTGGACTTATATGTTTTGTCTTGATTCATTAGTGTCATTTTCCATGTTGGCATTATGACAAATGTGTTGTCCTTGATGGAAACCTACTTGATGAATATTTTCAACATGATGATTTTACAAGCTAGTACACATGTGACAAAGAGTTTGGACAAAGGCATAGCAGTCCAGAGACTGAAAAATGATAAAGGTGATGTTTTGAGAAATATATGGGGCTTTTTGAAGAAAAGTCATGTACACATGCAAGTATGGAGAAGAGAAATCGCATAAATTTTATGCACCATGGTATCCTAAATACCAGGGATATTTACAATGGTATTGGCCCATAGTAATGAGTGTCGCAACAGATATTTGATCCCATCCAGGAATACCATCAGCATTACTAAGGATTTGACATGTGGCATTGAATAAGGCCTAAGTTATATAAGGAGATGAATATCAAAGTGTTTGGTGTGAAATTAATGGGCCATTTATGAATTATTTGATCTAAAATAAGGTTGCACAAGGAATGTGATGTGGGATCAGATCTTGTAGATATGAAATGACTATATGATTTTCTTATGGGTTGATATGTGATAATAATGTTCTAATGTATGTTTGTTATTGGGTTTGCCGAGATTTGGGTTTGACTGAAGTTTTGTTGTGTAGCGAAGGAATGAGTCAATAATTACAGATTTGTACTCAAGTTTGTCTCAAAAAAAGTGTATACATATGTGGGTCTACATCTAGATAGACGTGTGTCGATTATGTAGGATGGAAAGATATGTATGCGAGTATGCTTTGTGAAAGGCGCATACACATGCAAAGTATTTTTCAAGGGTCTCGTACACATGCTAGGGTTTTTGAAGTATGTGAAGTTAATGATGTCTAATCATGCCTATTGTGATTTCTATTGTCTTTTGATGAGGTATTCTTCATAATAATTTGTATGTGATAGTTCTCGTGAAGTTGAATGGTTTGTGAAAGAAATATTAAACTATATTGATGTTGGTATGTAATGATCTATAAGTGTCTTAGAGATCTATGATGAAGGATATATTTGTCTATGATTGATTTTATTAGTGCAGTGTTTCAGTCTGAAGGATCGGTGTTTTTGAGATTTGCACGCATTTTATATTAAGGAAAATCATGTATACACGGGTATTATTCATAACAGTAGCATATACTTTTTGACATATTGTTGATCGGGGTTTGCAGTGGCATTGGCTGGTTTCAGTGATAGATAACAATGTATGGTTTGATGATTGACAGTGCATTCACATGATCTGTTATGGTTTGGTTTGATTGGTTGCAATGAGATTCAGTGATTGATTTGTTTTAGTTGATTTAGTGACTTGATGATGGTAGTGGGTCTAGTATGAAAATTTGATGAAATGTGGCCTACATGTTATAATGTTTTGATCATGAGGATCCAGTTTGAAACATTATGAAAAGTGATCCACAAGGAATTGAAGATAAAGGGGGTTGTAGCTCCCTTCCAGTAGGTGCTAGAGAAAGAGAGAAGGTTGTAGCCTTCTACAGGTGGGTGTCTATGTATAGGTATGAGTATGTGCCAGTACAAGGTTGTAAAGAATATTTTTTAAGAAGACAAAGACGACAGCAGCGGTGGTTTTTTCCCATGTTGGGTTTCCACCTAAAAATCCTGGTGTTCATATGCGTTGACTATGTGTGTTGATTTATTTTGTTCTTACTACACTTGTTTACTATTTAATTAATGCCTAATGAAGGACTGATACACTGGTTCAAGTTAAAATGATGAATAATTAATTGGAAAGATAGTTAACTGGATATATGTTGGTTGTCTACATAACAGTAGCGTACATACGTAGGTTTACTTCATTAAAGTCACGTACATAAATCTGAATAGAAAATGAGAAGGTCAAGTAAGTTTTAAAATATTGATTCACCCCCTCCCCCAGTATTTTTCCTAACAATTGGTATCAAAGCAGGTCCTTCAAAATAAGCTTTATCGCTTGAAGGAAGATTCATCAAGATGAGGAACCAAGAGGGAGAAACATCCATCTAGCCACCATTGTTTAATGGATCCAATCCGGTTTGTAGGAAGGTCAGAACAAGAGCTTACCTACAGTCACTTAGAGTTGATGTTTGGGGAATCATTGAAAGAGGCTACAAGTATCCATCTACCATTCCCATAGATGAAGCAGAAAAGAAAAAGTATGAGACCAATGCAAAATTTGTCAATGCTCTCTTAGGAAGCTTCGAAGAATCAGAATTTGTCAAAGTCATGCAGTTGAATATTGTAAAGGCTATATGGGATAAGATCATCCAAAGTTATGAATGTGACACTAAGGTAAAGAGTGCCAAACTTCAAACATTTAGAATTCAATATGAAACTCTTAGAATGCATAATGATGAAAGCATTGCAAGTTTCTTTCTTAGAGTAGATGAGATCATTAATTCAATGATAGATCTTGGTGACGAGTAAAATAATCATCTCTGGTTGAGAAAATATTAATATCTCTAACTCCAAAATTTGGTTCAAAAGTCTTTGTCATTGAAGAAATGTAGGATTTGAACAACCTTACTATTGAATCGCTTCATGGGATTCTAATAGCCTATGAAATGAGAAAAGGGGGTCCCTCGGATACCAGAGAAGTCGCATTCAAGGCTACTTCTAAAGAAAAAGAAAAGGAGGAACTCAATGAACCAGGTTATGTATCAGATGAGAAGAGGCAAACTTCATGAAGAAACTTTAGTAGGTACTAGAAGATTCATAGGTAAGCTTCCCTAGAAATGTTTTTCTTGTGGAATATTTGGTCATTATGTTACCAAATTTCCTTATAGAGAAAATCATGAGAAAGGGAGAATTCATCAAAAGCAACTTTTAGAGGAAAGATCAAAAACAAAATAATTTTCTACACTCACGAAGATAGTGATGGACTTTCAAATAATGAAGAAGGTGAGTTTGATCAAGAATATCAATTACTTGTGGCATTTGAAGATAAATGTATTGATGAGTCTGATGATGTTTTTATGGATTCCCTAGAAGAAAAGTATAATTTCATTGAAGAAATAATTCATCTTAAAATTTGTCTAGAAGAAGATAAATTAGCATAAGAAGCTCTAAAGAAACAAATCCTAGAAAAGGAGAAGCATAATTAAAAGTTAGAACTAGAAATAGTAATTCTAAGGAAGGAACTTGATAAAACAAAAGGTATCAATCTTAGTTTTTCTAAAGGATCTGAAACCTTAAATGAAATCATCAAAGTGCAATGCTCTCCTCTCATAAAAATAGGTCTTGGATACATTGGAGAAATATCAAAGACTATAAAGCCTTTTGAAACGGGTACAGGAAGCTATCTCAATGCAGTAAAAGAAAGCAGTCAACAAAACTCTAGCTATCAGCAAAAGAATAAAGGATCAAACACTCCTCATACAAATCTCCCTTACTACAATCAAAGGGAAAACTACACAAGAAGTTATTATACTTCCAGAAACTTCTACTTTAATGGTCAATGCTCCACTTGTCATAATTTTGTTCATAAGGATACTCAATGTGTTTCTTACAAAACTATCATGACTAGAGAAGAAAGAAAGAAAAAGAATGAGATTAGGGTAAAGAAATGCTCTTACAATAATTTCTCACCTCGTCAAGATGAAACTGAATGTTCCTTTTGCAATAACTTTGGGTATAAAGAATCTGAATGCAGGAGAAAAATGTGATCAACACCTCAGAATGAACACAAGGCAACAACATCTAAGGTATGGTAAAAGAAGACCACCGAATTTGAAAATTGTGGTCTAGCTCTATATGCAAGAGATCAAGAAAATGTGTGGTACATTGGTCATGGATGCTCAAAGCATATGACAGGTGATAAATGTTAGTGTGAAAATTCTTGGAAGGTGTACCAAAAATCCTCACTTAAGTCACTAGGTGACAAGTGACCCTAACAACATTCTGAGGTTGTTGTCATTCTAGATCTACAATACAAATGGAAAATATGCAGTAAAAGAAAACAAGATCTAAAACAAATAGCAGAATAATAATGTATCCAGAATAATAACCCAATTGGAAAGACAATTTTAAATGAATGAATCTTTATTGATAACACCTAGTGAAGTGTATCTACAAATTGGTCTATAAGTCCCCCTCCGTGGGATGGGTCCTTTGATATCCTTGATGCTTCAGAAATAGAATTCCCTCTCTCAATCGTGTGAAAAACCCAAAAAAAGTGAACTTAAATGAGAGCTCAAGAAAATGATGGTAATTTTGACGATGATAATGATCATGGTGAGGAATGAATGAAAAAACCTATTTATATAGAAAATCATGGAGTTAATCTCTAAAATGGAGAATAATAAAATATTATTAAACAAAATCAGATCTAACTACTTGGAATATTTTATTATATTTATTGAAGAGGGAAAAGGAATTTAAAATGGTTAAATTCTTTTATTTAGAAATAATTAACAAATAAAATGATTTATTAACTAGTTCGCGAGAAACAAGAAAGGTGTGAAATCAAAATAATTATTAAATAGTGATTTAATAATTATTCTAATAACATAAATAATGAAATTTAAATAAATAATTATTTATTTAAATATTCCTAAGGGATTTAGTCAAATGTGTCAAGGAATAATTATTAAATAATAATTTAATAATAATTCCTAGAGAAAATTAAATAAATAATGATTTATCTAATTATTTTTATGGGGTTTTTTAATTTAAATCAGAAAATAATTTAATAAAAGTGGTTTACTAAATTATTTTCCACAGTGAAAGTGATTTTACTATGGTAAAATTAAATCCACTTAGTGTATTTCAATCCACCTAGTTAGAAATGGCTAGGTGATCATTTTTTGGTGATAATAATAAAGATAAGTTTATGTCCTTTAATGAAATAAAGAAAGAAAAGAATGTAACCTTTGGAAATAATTCACCTGCTGCTATCAAAGGAAAAGGCACTATTTTGTTGAAAGAAAAAGTTAAAGCTGGAAATGTTTTGTTTGTTGATGGGTTAAAACATAACTTGTTGAGTGTTAATCAGATGTGTGACCAAGGGCATGAGTTTATTTTCAGATCAAAGAATTGTGTGGTTCAGAATCTCGATACAAGTAAGATCATAACAAATGGGACAAGAACTCCTGGTAATGTCTATGTCTTGGAAGGAGGTTTAGAACAATGTTATTTAAGCAAATCAGAAGAAAGTTGGCTATGGCATAAAAATTTGGGACATCTAAACTTCACTCAAAAGCATAAGTCATGCAAACTAGGAGTTTTCCATGATTTACCTAACATCTCTCTACCAGAAAGTACCATATGCAAATCATGTCAATTCGGTAAGCAAACTAGGCTTCAGTTCAATTCCAAAGAAGGTACCGCAAATAAGCCACTTGAAATTATTCATAATGATTTGTGTGGACCTATGAGGAAAAATTCACCTTAGGGAGAACAATATTTCATCTTATTCATTGATGACTTTACTAGAATGTGCTAGATTGGCTTATTAAAGCATAAAGATGAAGCATTTGATAAATTTAAAGTATTCAAAGCTTTAGTAGAGAATGAGTTAGATTTAAAAATCAAGTTTTTTAGAAATGACAGGGGAGGAGAATTCATATCAGATGAATTTTTTGACTTTTGTGAACAACATGGCATCAAGAGGCAAGTTTCTATAGCTAAAACTCCTCAACAAAATGAGGTGGCAGAAAGAATGAATAGAACAATTCAACAATTGGCACCGGCCATGCCTGACGATTCTGAGACACCTCATACTTTTTGGGGAGAAGAAAAGCATACAGTTGTGACTATTCTTAACAAATCCCATCTCCGTGTAAACAATGATAATACTCCTCATGAATTTTAGTTCAGTAAGCCTCCAACTGTCAAGCATTTTAGAGTCTTTGGAAGCAAATGTTACATAAAGAACAATGATCATAAACTTGGAAAGTTTGAAGCTAGAGGAGATGAAGGAATTATACTTGGATACTCCTCTAGAAGCAAAGGATATAAATGCTACAATAAAAGACTTCAAAATATTATTAAGTGTATTGATGGTGTGATCGATGAAGCATGCACGGGTACCAAAAGGGAAGCACCATCAGATGACGAATGTATTTCTACAACTAGCGATAGTGAAGCATAAGAAGAAGGAATTGACAATACATAAGAATCAAAATGGACTCCATCAAGGTATGTTCAGAAAAATCATCCAGAATCTCAAATTATAGGAGAAAAGGGAGCTGGAGTACAAACTAGAAGAAATTTTATTTGAACCCCTAGTTATCTATCCTTACTATCTACAATTGAACCGAAAAATGTAAATCAAGCAAGCAAGGATGAATGTTGGGTTAAGGCTATGGATGAAGATCTTGACCAAATAGAAAAGAATCATACATGGGAATTAGTACCAAGACCTCATGATAAAAATGTTATTGGGACAAAATGGGTATTCAAAAATAAACTGAATGGAAATGAAGTAATTAGAAACAAAAAAAGACTCGTATGCAAAGGTTATGCTCAACAAGAAGGAATAGACTTTGAAGAAACATTTTCTCCTATAGCTAGACTTCAATCCATAAGAATGTTTCTTGCCTTTTCAATCTTTCATAATTTCAAAGTCTATAAAATAGATGTTAAATCTGCATTTCTAAATGGGGATATAGAAGAAGTCTATATAGAACAACCTGAAGGGTTCATTCTAGGAAATGATAAAAATCTTGTTTGCAAACTCAAGAAGGCATTATATGGGCTAAAACAAGCTCCTCATGCATGGTAATATCATCTTAACAGGTATCTTGATCAACAAGGATTCACTAAGGGGTCTGCAGATAGAACCTATATACAAATATGGATGATGGTAAAATTTTAATAGTTTTTGTTTACATAGATGACATCATATTTGGCAGCAATGAAGATTCCATGAGTCAAATATTTACTTCTTTCATGTAGCAAGAATTTGAAATGTCCCTACTTGGTGAGCTAACATATTTTTTGGTCTACAAGTACAACAAGCAAAAAATGGTATCTTCCTCTCATAGAAAAGTACCTCAAGCAAATTTTGAAGAAATATGGAATGGAAGATTGCAATCTTGTATGCACACCAATGGAAACAGGATGTAATCTCAGTTCACATGATGATTCTCCCCTGGTCAACCAACCAGAATATAGATCTATGATCGGAAGTTTACTATCTTACAGGCACAAGACTAGATATCATGCATGCAATTGGAATTGTTGGACAGTTTTAAAAAAAATCCAAAAGAAACTCATCTTCACGCAGTCAAGAGAATATTTAAGTATCTGCAAAGTGTGGAGAAATCTAGGGCATTAGCATTAGGTGATTTATCTTGCATTAGTGACTACTTGTGAATGCTTTTTACTTCTTTAGATTAGAAACTTCTTCTTCTTAGTTTAGTAGTGTTCTTCTTCATCAAACAGTAACCAATGCATGAGCATAAATAGACAAGAGACACAGAATGTAGAGTATCAACCAGGGCCAAAACCTCTCACCCTTTGAGAGGAAAACCCACACAAATTCTTCTTATGTATATTCTAATTGATGAATACCAAGACAAAGACCCTTGACCTAGTAGCCTCTGCAGGACCAAGACACAAGTCCTCTTCTATCTTCTCATTTATTCTTTCTTGGTTCCTTCTACTTCAGACTTCCCACCATATGAGATCATTGTAGTCATGAGATGACATTCGAACCTCTTCTTCAACAGTAGCACTGAATCATAGTCACATCAAGACCTTCTTCATGAGTGGCATCGATATCTCCTTTACTGTGAGACATAATACTGAGGTCTTTGCTATGGTATAACACTGAGACATTGAGGATACATCACTGTAGTACCATCAAAAATTCTCTTGTTGTATTGAGACAGAGATTCACCTTTGACTGTGAGACAATACCAAATTTTTCTACTGCAATTTAGTACCTTGATCAGAGCTCCTTCACCGAGACATTTTATGCATTCCTATCTGAACTTGTTTCTATGCTTGACCTCTGAAAATCTCATATATGTCTTAACTTTCTTATTGTGCCAAAGATCTGAAATTATCTTTGTTTTTCCTATCTGAAAAACTCAGAGATATATGTGAAATTATTGTTAGAAAATTATATATTACGGAGCAATGGAACATGTTAGTCTCCTATACCAATAGGGTTTCATTTTTCATGATTGACAGTGGAAGTGCCAAAAATGTTCATCTTTGGTGATACAAAGGTTCCATCTTTTGTGAAAGAAGCAGACAGTTAAAAAATGTAAAGAGGGTATGCCTTAAAAGAATAATCAAAAGGCAAGAAAATGAATTGGTCAGAAAAAATAATTGAAATGAACCCCAAAGAAAGACCAGGAAAGTGGCCAACCAAAATGCCACTGCTATCTTGATGGGTGACCCAACAGTTCAAGCTAGGCCATGCCATGTTTTAAATTGCCTGTTCTAGACTAGAGAATGAATACCTGTTCAAACAGCTCAAGCTTGACAGATGATTAGCTGGATAGAGAAAGGGAGGAGCCCAATTGCTTAATCTGGGCCCTTGGAAGACATAAGGGTAGACTTAGATAGGAGGGCAGCAAAAAGAAAAGAGGATTATCAGGGTTTGCAAGGCTAAGTGCACCCATCAAAAAGAAGAAAAAATGTTAGGTCTATTAGCCAGGGTAGGCAGTTGGAGGTTGCAGAAACAAGGTCTAACCAGATGATATATGGAAAATCATACCTGATTTCACCAAAAAGAGAAAGGCAAGAACAATGATCTATATGGCAGAACTATCAAGGCATGTCTAACTTCCCTCATTCCCCTTCAAAGGATTTCTTACTAACATCCCCTTGAGGACTTTAGGATCTGCCTAAACAGTCCTCCCTGCACTTCTCCCTTGTGGAAGCCATTGCAAGCTGTGGCCTTCTTCTTCAAAAGGAAGCCACATTTCTTGTGTAAAGTCATCACTTCACACTTCATCCATCTCTGGTTTCCCACTTCACCCCACATACCCATATTAACTTCTAAACCTATTATATAGCTCCCTAAGAACATCCCCACCCCTATTTCTTACAAAAAACTATAGAAAGAACATCCCCACCCCTATTTCTTACAAAAACTATAGAAAATTCCCAAAAATATATTAAATATCCCACCCTTTTAGCATTATAGCTAAATAACATGTCATGGGAGACATTAGTCCATCTGGGACTATAGTCAACCCTTCCGAGTCTTTACCCAGGAATTAATCTAACCCCTGGTTAAATTAATAGCCTAAACCCAAACCACCATTCACCTAAAAACCCTTGCAAAATAATTACCCCCTCAAAGTTAAAACCCAATGTTTTTTGGTAAAAATGGTTAAAAAACCTTTTATTATGTATTGTGGCACCGTCGCATACATTAATTTGAAACCAAAAAACCCACCCGACCAAGGTTTGGGCCCGCGCCATTAAAATATTAATTTAATATTGGGCGGGTCCCGCTTCCAAACATGCACGCCACACAGCAGGCCCCGCCAGCCGTTGATCTCCCGCCGCGCTTGATCCAACGGTGGGCGGGTGATATGGGCCACAGATGTGCCGACCTTTAACGTCCGGGGGATGGGCGGTTTTGCCGCCGTACCCCCGCCACGTGTCGGCAGCCCGGGGTGTTCGGAGCCCTCCCCCCCGAAACCACCTTTCCCCAAAGGCGGTGCGGGGAAACCAGAAACCACCTCCCGCAAACCGGCCATGCCCATCACGTCAGCACCTTCGTCAATGTGACGTCATGCCCGGGCCCCCGCATTCCGCCACCGTGTCCCGCCAAGCTGTCATCCCAGTCAGCATCCACGTCACTCATCCGTACCGAAAGCACCAAAAGCGCGTATGCGCCAAATTTATGGTTAAAAAGGCCCAAATGACCGTTTCTTGTCATTTTCATAATACAAACACGGCTGCATTGTTCTGCTGGTCACCTCCAACGACCTCCAGATTTCAAATTCGCTGCTGCGGACGCTGCCACCCACCAATTCAACGGCATTCTCCATCTTCCCATTAATTCGACGACCCTCGGCGTTGGCTAATCCAGGTATTTCACCAAATCCAACCTGTTTGCCCGTGTTCTTCCCATTCTCTGCAAATTTTTCCACTGAAATTGCCAAAAAACTCCTAAATTAATGATGATTGTCCTATAAATGTTGGCCCAGAATCAATCTAGACCACCCCTTGTTTAAAATATCCCCACACCATACACAATTTCACTGTTGCACAGTCATTTTTGGGCTTAAATACGCACTATACTCTCTCACCTGCACGGCATTGTTCCCTTTTGCCGAGTTTTTGATTTAAGACCTCATTATACCAAGTTGCAATCCTTCTCTCCTCTGCAATTTCCCTCATTGTCTACAGATTCTGAGAATTCACCAGAGAAAAATAAAGTTCTAATCAAAATCTGCAAGTTGTTCTTTCAAAGGCAACTTTGGCTCCAGCTGCACTCATTCTGCCACCTCACTTCTAAGCCTCATAAGCTATCATATTCAGACTGTTATACTAAGAAACTTCACTCTATAGTCAACGCCTGAAAGTTCTCCAATGGCTACACCATCAGCTTTCAGTGTCACTCCTATGAATCCACCAAACAAGGAGCTTGAAGCCATGCCTCTTGCTGACAGAGATTACCTTATCCAAGATCTTGTGGGTGACAGAAACCACTTACAGACCTTCCGCCAATTGAGAGACAGCTATCTGAGCAACAATGACACATATGGTATATGGGAGTCCAATCTGCCTTACTATTTCCTCCCATCTGTTAATATTTTTCCAGAAATCATCCGCTTATGTGCTGAGAATTATGATCCAACTCAGAGAACTGTTAAGTCTCCATCTGGGAGCATACTTTTCCACATTAATCCTGACTCCATCAACCAAATGCTTAATTTTAAGCAGACTCAGCTGTTGTTCCCATTCTCCATGAACTATTTGTTGGATGCAGGCGCCAGACTCTCCAGTGCTGACATTGAAAAGGTCACCAAGACATTCATGAGGGCAGACCGCCAGCCTACAGGGCCACCTCCTTTCTTATATGTCCATTTCACTGATGTAGGCAAGCTCCTAGTTGATATGATCTCCTATGTGTTGGGCTTCAAACCAATGAGCACATTGATGAGACAGTGCTGGTATTATTAGCTGCTTATAGCCCAGGCCAGCCTCCTGCTTACAAATATAACTTTGCCAAGTTTATAGCCAATAAAATACATGACCAGCACTTGAAAGTAGATAGGGAGGGTGTCTTCAAATATTCATCATATATCTACCACTTATTCATGTATTATCAGTCTGAAGTCTTTCAATGCCCCATCAAGAAATTGGATTCTAGGGGAGAGAAGAGGTCTGTCATCTTCTGGTCATCAGTTTTCCACCAAGTTCAAGATTCACCATATTCTTACTGTGAGTTTGTTGACCAATTTGTTTACCCAGTCTCTTGCCTCTTGATGAGATCCCCTCCTCCCAGACTATCATTTGAGATCCAGAAAACTTTGCAGCTGTCCAAGAATTATAAAATAGGTGATTGGTACCTATATCAAAACCATACAGTCATCAGAATTTATGGCTGTGAGCTCTATCCTTATAGGCTCCCAAGGTATGTACCGATGAGATTGTTCGCCTTGGAATACTATAGGCAACTCATTAGTTCTGACCTCACCCACTTTCATAGTGCCAAAAAGAAAGCCCACCTCAAATTCAAAGACCATATGGGCCCCTTTATCATGAATAAGAAAGAAGGTTGGCAAGAGGCTGATCAAATTCTCAGAGATAAATATAAACTAAAGAGAAGCTTCTGGTGGGTCCCTTATGACCCCGAAGGCTTCATCAGTGCTAGAAGAGTCAAATACAGGCTGCTAGGGTATGATCACTGTAAATATCCACAAATTGAGCAGTATGCCAACCAAGATGAATGGTTGCAAGGCACATTAGTTGAGGAACTAACTCAAGAAGAAATAATCGAAAAAAATGTCAAGGATTTAGAAAAAACTCTTGACTTAGATTCTGTACAGCAGGTAACTTTCAAATAGCCACATCAAATTGGGGAAGGTACATCCACTGCTGCAACCACACCAGCCACCCAGGGGCCATCTACATCAGCAACAGCTACAGAAAAGGGCAAGGGGATAATGGGTGTAGAAAAAGAAATAGTCACAGAAAAGCCTGCCTCCTCAATTGGGCAGCAGCAAGAACAGACTCCTCCACCACAAACAGAGGCACCAACAGTGCCTGCCTTACAGACCCCTACACATGAGGAAAGAGGCAAGAAACGAGACCGAGAGGAGTCTACACCTGCTAGTGGGTCCACTCAGGAACCCAAAACCAAAAGGCAAAGGGTTGATTCTCCAGTCATAGAAGAAATCAGTGAAGAGATCCTTGAGAGCCCAAGGAAAGAAAAAGAAGATAGCCAACAAACAGCCACAAGCTCTTTTCAACAAGAGCAGGAAAGACAGCATGGCATGGAGGTGTCCTCCTCCACTCAGCAAAGCAAGAAGCCATCTAGTACCAAGGCCACCTTCAAAGAAATCAAGGCACAAAATGAGCTGCTAAGAGTGCAACTATATGACCAATTTCTCAAAGCAACACCGGCCAAACAAGAAAGGTTGATGGCAGCATATGATATCAAAGAGGAAAAGATAGTCCTCAGCCATTTTAAACCCAAAATACCGCAGCCTCACTCAGCTGCAGATTTTGTTAGAACAAAGTTAGAGGTCATGGCAAAAGACATTCACCCCATGGATCAGATAGAACTGCATAAGCAAACATGGGAAATGGTCTATGCCACATTGGTAGACAAGGCCACAATGGCCCATGAATTAAAAGAATCTCTGAAGAACACCAACACTCATCTTGACTTAGAGAGAATGTCCTCCACGGCCAAAGACAACAGAATCAAAACATTGGAGGACATTATTGTGGACTTAGGACATGATCCTAAGGATCCTAAGGGTGTGAGGGCCCTTATGAAGAAGAAAGATGATGACATTGCTGCATTGAAGAAGAGACTGAAATTGCTTCCTACTGAGCACCCTCAAACAGGAGAATTGCAGAAAGAAAAGGAAGCTGAGGATCAATTGGATCTATTGATGAAGCTGAACCAAAGAGTGATTGATCTGGAAGGGGAGCTAGAAAAAGCACTCCAAGACAAACAGGGAGAATCAACCTCCCAACCTCCTCAAACTGCCCCAACTACTGCAGCAACTACAGAGGCAACAGCGACCCCTTCAACGGCTACAACAACAACAGATGCGGCAGCAGCAACAACAACAGCTCCTGAGGCTAACATAAGCCTGGATGATTTGACCAAAGCTGTCAAAGAACTGGAACTGCAGGCTACAGAGATCAAACAAGCCAAAGAGAAATTGGCAGAGCTGGAAACTAAGTATGATAAATCCAAAATGACAGTAGCAGAGCAGACCAGAGAGATTAAGGCCCTAAAGGACAAAATAAAGGCCTTGGAGAAGGAACTAAAATTAGAGAATACTCTGGCAGAGATTAAAAAGATTTTGTGGACCCAAATTGACCACTCCATTACCAAACAGTGGAAGTCAATCAAAACAGTGCATGAGCAGATGGAATTAATAGGCCAAGCACAAGTTGAAAGCCAGAAGGCCAGGGAAGCACTAGGGAATAAGCCTGAGCAAGCCAACAGGATGATACATTTCCTCAATAATCACACCAAGGAGGAGTTGGCAGCCCTGAACATCAGCAACAGAACAGATGTTGTTCTAACAGTTAAAAAAGTGCTGACCCTCAGAAATTTTGTGCAGACTCTGGAAAGAAAATGTCAGGAAATGCAGGCTGAGGTAGATGACTACAAACTTAGAATGGGAGCATTGCAAGATAAAGGATTGCCCAGCCTATTGACCAGCACAGGAAGACTGCTCACCCATGAGCAATATGCCACTAGGATGACAAATTTTATTGAAAATCAGATCACAGCATCCACCAGTACTTCTGAAGAAACAGGACCTCCATCAGGGCAGAGCCTCTATAACAAGCTAGAAAATTTATTCTATATTGGGCATGAAATTAATCACTTGTTTGAGGTCCCACCAAATTTTTACAGGTATACAGAGGCAGATGAAACCTTGATAAAAATACGAAGACACCAACTGCCCAAGGAAGATTGGTGGCAGGCAATGCTGCAAATTTTGCCTCAATAATCTCGGTTTGGTCTATCCTAATCAGCTTCAGGTCAACCAAAGTCAAAAAGCAACATGGAGACAGCAGGCAGGGCGGGTAAAAGAAGTGACTCAGCATGATACTGCGACAGCAAGCCAAAGCAAAGGAAACGCGCAAATTTTGGGCAACACGGCTCCAGCCGACTCAATGGGTCACAAAGTCAAAACTTTCTGACAATTTTGGACAGCTAATGCACTAAGCAGTTATTACAGCATTTACTCTCTCAGCTGTAATTCTTCAGGAGTTGGCACAGAATTTATGAGCCATTAATTCATCAGCTAGATATTTTTGTATCTAAATTTTGTATATATACCTCCCCTTACAACGTATTTGGGGTTGGTGATTTTCTCTCTGAGACACTATATTGTATATTTTCAGATGATCTAATACAAAGGCTGGAAAAGTTCACTATCTCTTGACTGTTTGATGTCTCAATGATGCTCTGCGTGCTGTTACAGAATTCCTGTGGTGTCTAATGGAACAATAAGTTATCCTGAACTATGTTTTGTCTTTTTATGTCTACTTAATTCATATACATGTTTCACTAGCCTAGCAATAGAGAAAAAGAATGGTATAGGAAATGTTTGATTACACCCTGTGCTCAATCTCTGTTGTTAAATATGTTTTCTTCAGAATTAATCATAAACATGAATTCTTAGTTGCTCATGTTTGTATTCGTTCTATCAACATAAATGTTATTCAGGAATTCTTAAATGCTCCTAAGTAATGTTTCCACTATTCCCCATATCAGTTTACTGAAAGATCCTTAGTTGCCTTTCACTCCCTGATTTCATCCCATCATATTACAGATTCGAAAAATTGTTCCACAGACACCTATCTGGCTCTGTAGCATCACTGTTTCTTCAAAACAGACATTTCAAGCAATTAAACATCTCGAACTCCATGCCCAATGGCCTAGATCACCCTGCAAAAACATACCTGTTCTGACTGAAATCATCATTCCAACAAACTTCAAAACAAAACCTTGTGCATCATAACTAGTCTAAAACCTCACCAAAACAAAGATAAATCAGAAAGAGAGAGCCCTCTCTGGTTACAGGTAGGCTAGGACCTGTGACCAAAAGATTGGTTAGTGGTTACCTCGGCCGTATTCCCTTGGGAGTCAAAGGGAACAACCTGAGTGATAACAGAACACATAAAATATTGCAGAAATATAAACACAGAGAACGCACAAAACAAGAGAGACACAGATATACGTGGTTCACCCAGTTTGGGCTACGTCCACCCCAAACAGCCAGTCCTTCCTTTCTATTATCCAGCAAAATGAAGAGACACAACCTACAGCAAATCCGCTGTAATATCCTCTGTTTTCTCTCACAGTCTCACCTCTCTGTTTCTCGCTCACAGAATACACATCTATTTCACAGCCTCAAATACAATACCCTCATACAAAGAGAGGGGTTGCCTTCTAGGGCAAAAAACCCTAAACTAAACATAAGTTATACCATCAGATCATCCGCCTAATGAACGGCCCAGATTGACTAGAAATTACTATACTTTTACAAGGAAATTTTACATTTGTTTTTAGCTTCGGGGGCGCTGGCCCCTGGACCCCCCAGCCGGGGGGGATCGGCCCCCCGGACCCCCGCAGGGGGGACAAGTCCCCCCCGCACCCCCACCACCCCCCCCCCGTGTGGAGGGGTGTACAAACTTCCTAGGGTATACATCTGGCTGAAACAAAGACCTCTGAACAATCATGCTCCACACACAACAATCTCCCACTTGGAGAATGATTGTAGAAACTCCACCGCTACTTCATTTGCTGGACAATGACTCCTCTTTGGACCTGGCTGTTTCTCATCTTCATCGTCATCCTTGAGGACCAATTGAAACTAAGCATATTCTCAGTTTCTCCCTGGTTACAACTTTTGTTAGCATATCTGCAGGATTCTGGCTAGTGTGTATCTTTTCCAGCTTCAACTCTCCATCTTCCAACACTGATCGTATGAAATGGTACTTGAGCTGTATGTGTTTAGTCCTAGAATGAAATGCTGAGTTCTTTGCAAGATGAATGGCACTTTGACTATCACTGTATAACGTGCCCATATCATGCTCCTTACCCAATTCACCCATAAACCTTTGTAACCAAATCATTTCTTTACTAGCCTCTGTAGCAGCAACATACTCTGCTTCTGTTGTTGAAAGTGCAACAACACTTTGGATTTTTGAAACCCAACTGACAGCTGTTCCTCCAACAGTAAATACATATCCTGTAGTGCTCCTCCTGTTATCTTTGTCACCTGCCATATCTGCATCAACATATCCTTGTAGGGAGATGTTTGAACCACCAAAGCATAATGCTTTATTTGTGGTACCTTTCAAATATCTGAGAATCCATTTCGCTGCCATCCAATGTTCCTTTCCTGGATTGTTCATGTACCTGCTTACAACTCCCACTGCATGTGCAATATCAGGCCCTGTGTAGACCATTGCATACATTAAGCTTCCAACTGCTGATGCATATGGAACTTTAGACATATAATCCATGTCTTCTTGGGTCTTTGGGCACATTTCCTTGCTAAGTTTGAAATGGCTAGCAAAAGGTGTACTAACTGGTTTTGCATTGTGCATGTTAAATCTTTTCAACACCTTTTGTATGTACTCATTCTGAGACAATGTTAATTTACGATTTTTCCTGTCTCTAGTTATTCTCATACCAAGGATTTGTTTTGCAGCTCCCAAATCCTTCATTGCAAATGAATTTGCCAATTTTCTTTTGAGCACATTTATTTCCTGCATGTTAGATCCTGCAACAAGCATGTCATCTACATACAATAACAATATAATATAGCTGCCATCATTTTGCTTTTTCAAATAAACACAATGATCAGAGTGACATCTAGTATAACCTTGTTCAAACATAAACTTGTCAAATTTTAGATACCACTGCCTTGGAGCTTGTTTTAAGCCATACAAGCTCTTCTTCAACCTGCACACTAGTTTCTCCTTCCCTTTCACCTCATATCCTTGTGGCTGCTGCATATATATCTCTTCCTCCAAATCCCCATGGAGAAAGGTTGTCTTTACGTCTAACTGCTCAAGATGCAAATCTTCAGCTGCTACAAGACTTAAAATGGTTCTAATTGAAGTCATTTTAACAACAGGAGAAAATATTTCATCAAAATCAATACCTTTCTTCTGTGCAAACCCCTTCACCACAAGTCTAGCTTTATACCTCTGTTTTCCTCCATCTTCTTCCTTCAGCCTGTAAACCCATTTATTCTTCAATGTAGTTTTTCCTAAAGGCAACCTAACTAAATCCCAAGTCTGGTTATGCATTAAGGAGTCCATCTCTTCTTCCATGGCTACCTCCCACTTCTTCCTGCTTTCAACCTGCATTGCTTCTTCATAACATTCGGGTTCACCGAAATCAGTCAACAATAAATAATATAATGAAGGAGAGTATCGTTCAGGGGGTCTACTTATCCTGGTAGATCTTCTAACACCACTTTCAGGTGTTTGGGGTGCCTGTTGTTGTTGTGGTGGTTGTTGTTGTTGTGGTTGTTGATTATTATTATTTTCAGGCACCTTTCCTTTTTCAGTGATTTCATCAAGAACTGCGTATTCCTTGTTTTCCTTTTCCTGTTTCTTTTCCTGCAACCGATTCTTATACAAGACCTTTTCATTGAATATTACATCTCTGCTCCTAATGATTTTGTGATTTTCGTAATCATATAAGCGATAACCAAAATCATTAACACCATATCCAATAAAGGTACATTTCTTTGACTTTGCCTCAAGCTTTTTTCTATTTTCTTTATCAATATGGACAAAGGCCTCACAACCAAAAGGCTTTAAAAAGGAGTAGTTTACCTTTTTACCTGTCCATGCTTCCTCTGGAACACCACCATCCAAGGAACTTGAAGGCCCTCTGTTTATTAGATAAACAGCAATATCTACAGCATCTGCCCAAAACTGGAAAGGCAATCCTGCATGCAATCTCATGCACCTTGCACGCTCCATGATTGTTCTATTCATCCTTTCTGACACACCATTTTCTTGTGGTGTTCTTGGAACTGTCTTCTCTCTGCGAATTCCATGCTCTGAACAGTACCTATCAAACTCTTTGCTGCAATATTCACCTCCATTGTCTGATCTAAGACACTTCAATTTCTTTCCTGTCTCAATCTCAACCAAAGCTTTCCATTTCTTGAAAGTATCAAATACATCATATTTATTCTTAATACAATAAATCCAAGTTTTTCTAGTTGCATCATCAATAAAAGTAACATAATAACGAGAGCCACCAAGAGATGATACCTGAGCAGGTCCCCATACATCTGTATGCACAAGCTCTAATTTTTCATTCTTCTTTTCTTTCCCAACTCTGAGAAATCTGACTCTCTTCTGTTTTCCATAAATGCAATTCTCACAGAAGTCCAAATCAACATTCTTCTAACCTGGCAACAAATTCCTTGAGTGAAGAATCTTCATCCCCTTTTCACTCATGTGTCCGAGCCTATGATGCCATAATGCTGCATCTGCTCCTTTGGAAGTTAAAGCATTAACAGAGTTAGAAATACCATTGCATAAATACAATGTACCAACCTTTTCGCCTTTTGCTATTACCAGGGCTCCTTTGGTGACCTTCCAAGCTTTATCTGTGAAAGTTGTCACACAACCTTCACCGCCTAACTGCCCTGTTGAAATCAGATTTTTCTTTAGATCTGGAACATGCCTTACCTCCTTTAATAGCCATTGGTTTCCATTCTGTTGTTTTACAAGAATCTTACCCATTCCAACGATTTTACAGGGTTTATCATCACCAAGACGAACTTGTCCAAAATCTCCTTGAACATAGTCATGAAAGTATTTCTTATCAGGTGTGGCATGGAATGAAGCCCCTGAATCTACCACCCAGGAATCAGTAATATTTTCGAAAGAAAGAATCAAAGCATCTTGTAACACCTCACCAGTCACATTTGCTTCATGATTGTTTTCTTGTTGTGCATCTCCTTCTTTTCCCTTCCAAAATCTACAGTCTTTCTTTAGGTGTCCTTTCTTTCCACATTTCCAGCACACTATCCCCGATCTGGACTTGGATCTACCTTTCCTTGATTTACTGCGATATCCTAAGCTCTTTCCTCTTTCCATTTTTCTTCCTCTAGACTCTGCACTCAAAGCATTTCCCGATGTCTCACTGGAGCTTTTCCGTTGCATTTCCTCGCTAAGGATAGCACCGACAACATCATCAAACTTTAAAGTACTAGATCCAGAAACGGAGTTACTAATGGCCATTACCAAACCATTCCAACTTTCTGGTAATGAGCACAAGAATAACAGAGCTCTAACTTCATCATCAAAGTTTACCCCTACAGAACTTAACTGACTTGTAACTGTATTAAAATCATTTAAATGGTTTGCAACAGATCCACCTTCCGACATATTCATATTAAATAACCGTTTCATAAGAAATACCTTGTTTGAGGCCGAGGGTTTTTCATATAGTTTCGACAACGTCTGCATCAAACCCTCTGTCGTGGTTTCCTTCGAAATGTTGAAGGTGACTGACGCAGCAAGGCACAACCGTATTGTTCCGAGTGCCTTTCTATCGAGAAGGTTCCATTCTTCGTCTTTCATACCCGTCGGCATCTTTGTTTTTCCGCCCAATGGTAGGTATAGATCTTTCTGATACAGATAATCTTCCATTTGCATCTTCCACAGCGAGAAGTTTTGGTCGTTAAATTTCTTGACCCTAAACTTACCATCTTCCGCCATTGCTCCCACTCGAACTAGGAACCCTTCTTTCCTACGAGTTTATCAGCCAAATAGACCTTTGGCTCTGATACCAGTTGTTAGAAAATTATATATTACAAAGCAATGGAACACATAAAATATTGCAGAAATATAAACACAGAGAACGCACAAAACAAGAGAGACATAGATATACGTGGTTCACCCAGTTTGGGCTACGTCCACCCCAAACAGCCAGTCCTTCCTTTCTATTATCCAGCAAAATGAAGACACACAACCTACAGCAAATCCGCTGTAATATCCTTTGTTTTCTCTCACAGTCTCACCTCTCTGTTTCTCGCTCACAGAATACACATCTATTTCATAGCCTCAAATACAATACCCTCATACAAAGAGAGGGGTTGCCTTCTAGGGCAAAAAACCCTAAACTAAACATAAGTTATACCGTCAGATCATCCGCCTAATGAATGGCCCAGATTGACTAGAAATTACTATACTTTTACAAGGCAATTTTACATTTGTTTTTAGCTAGCGCCCCCGAGCCCCCGCCGGGGGACCGCTGGCCCCCGGACCCCCGCGGGGGGGACAAGTCCCCCCCGCACCCCCCCCCCCCTCCGCCCCCCGCGTGGAGGGGTGTATAAACTTCCTGGGGTATACATCCGGCTGAAACAAAGACCTATGAACAATCATGCTCCACACACAACAATCTCCCACTTGGAGAATGATTGTAGAAACTCCACCGCTGCTTCATTTGCTGGACAATGACTCCTCTTTGGACCTGGCTATTTCTCATCTTCATCGTCATCCTTGAGGACCAATTGAAACTGAGCATATTCTCAGTTTCTCCCTGGTTACAACTTTTGTTAGCATATCTGCAGGATTCTGGATAGTGTATATCTTTTCCAGCTTCAACTCTCCATCTTCCAACACTGATCGTATGAAATGGTACTTGAGTTGTATGTGTTTAGTCCTAGAATGAAATGTTGAGTTCTTTGCAAGATGAATGGCACTTTGACTATCACTGTATAACGTGCCCATATCATGCTCCTTACCCAATTCACCCATAAACCTTTGTAACCAAATCATTTCTTTACTAGCCTCTGTAGCAGCAACATACTCTGCTTCTGTTGTTGAAAGTGCAACAACACTTTGGATTTTTGAAACCCAACTGACAGTTGTTCCTCCAACAGTAAATACATATCCTGTAGTGCCTCCTGTTATCTTTGTCACCTGCCATATCTGCATCAAGATATCCTTGTAGGGAGATGTTTGAACCACCAAATCATAATGCTTTATTTGTGGTACCTTTCAAATATCTGAGAATCCATTTCACTTCCATCCAATGTTCCTTTCCTGGATTGTTCATGTACCTGCTTACAACTCCCACTACATGTGCAATATCAGGCCTTGTGCAGACCATTGCATACATTAAGCTTCCAACTGCTGATGCATATGGAACTTTAGACATATAATCCATGTCTTCTTGGGTCTTTAGACAAGTCCCCCCCGCGTGGAGGGGTGTACAAACTTCCTGGGGTATACATCCGGCTGAAACAAAGACCTCTGAACAATCATTCTCCACACACAACAATTGGTATCAGAGCTCCTTTGCTATGGTATAACACTGAGACATTGAGGATACATCATTGTAGTACCATCAAAAATTCTCTTGTTGTATTGGGACAGAGATTCACCTTTGACTGTGAGACAATACCAAATTTTTCTACTGCAATTTAGTACCTTGATCAGAGCTCCTTCACCGAGACATTTTATGCATTCCTATCTGAACTTGTTTCTATGCTTGACCTCTGAAAATCTCATATATGTCTTAACTTTCTTATTGTGCCAAAGATCTGAAATTATCTTTGTTTTTCCTATCTGAAAAACTCAGAGATATATGTGAAATTCTCTGGTTGTGGAATAGGCCTAGGTTGATATATATAGTAATTTGTCCATATATATAAGCTGACTTGTGCATGTGAACAGATGTGTCTCCTTAATTGAGTGAGTCGACATGATCCATTACTTCATCTATAGGCTGACATGAAGAGAGGGACTTTGTGCTTATTTTTGGAGGGCTTTATAGACTTCTATACATTTGACACATGCTCAAGAAGATCTCTTCATACATGACATTAATTCTTTTGACTTAAAAGACAAATCCTAAGGCTCTAAATGGGAGCCATCTAAATAAAATCTCTTTCTCATGAAACCCATGAAGCAAGGCATTACAAAAATAATTTTATTCTCTTATTTTCATCATTTACAAATATCATAATTACATGTCATTATGAATACTGAACCTAACTACATTTAACAACACTCCCTCTTAACTAGGGAGGTATTCATAATGGTACTTTGTTATTCTCAATCTAAATAATTTCTCATAAGAAGAATTGGATTGGTAACCCATCTGTCTAGCATCATATCAACCAGCATTATCACATAGCAAGGCCTTGACTAACATCTCTATCCACATGATCATAGCACAATGTTGGTGAGACCAATGATTCATAGACACCATAATCATTGTCTCTCAAGGTACATACTCCACTCACGTGTTCACAGAGTATGACCTACTTTGGACTATTCTTATCTTGGATAGTCAGTCCTCAAATAATATCGCTCCATGACTACTCTTATCTTGGATGCCCTATCTCATCCTCAAAGAGTATCGGATGCCAGATGATTACCCAATCCTCCATTAGTCTTCCTAGGTGAAGACCAGAATGATGTTTCTATCTCTCCCTATCATTTAGGGAGGACATATCAATTCCAATAATGAAATGTACTCATTCCTATGGAAGGAATGTACCGAATCTCCCTCTTAGCTTAGGAATTTCCAAGTTTCTTCCACGTAAGAAACTTGTTTCCAGAATCCCTCTTAATTAGAGACCTATGGCATCTCCTTAACCAGCTTCTTGAAGATCTCCTTCCTTCGATGTCATGAATTTCTTTGTCAAGGAGTCTTCATCTTTTTGGGGCTTCTTCATAGGGCACAGATCATCCATCACTTTCATTTAGTCATGTCATCATTCCTTTCATCTAAAAGTGATCCATCAGTCTACATCTAGTCTTGCTTCATGTCATGCTACGTTCTTCATGCCATATTTTTCAGAAGGATCTTACATCCTTCTATATGGTCCTCTTGGAATAAATTCACAGTTCTTCCCATGGTGGTCTTGCATAAGCCCATCTAGATATTTGTTCAAAAATAAGAAATGAACACTTAAATCAGACTTACATTTTTTATGGAATTTTATCATGACATCTTCCTATAGGTATTCACATCTTGCATATATGTTGACACATTTCCCAAAGATATCCGTTTTCAAGTGTCTCGATCCTTTTTAGACTTCCATCAAAGTCTTCATATATTTCCAAGAGATTTCTTATTCAAATCTTCTTGGTCTTTCGGATGTTGATTTCCTTTACCATGGTTACATATCTTATGATCTCTTCCTTCCTTTCTTCACACATTTCATTCCCAGGAGCTTCCATTCAAAGTTCCTCACTTGTAGTCAATCACCTCATACTTCACATGAGGACATATTATGTTGATTTCATCTAGTGTGACTCATGCATTCTGGCATTATTTCATAAGAAGAGATTTGTTTCCTTTGATTATGCTTCTCAAAATAGATCAGTGATCCAAGTTACTTGCAATCATACAACATGGATTTATAAAATCAAATACAAGCATACATACCTTATTTACCTTTAGGTCTCAAGGCTTCTTTCAACATCTTCCTTGATTGAAAAGATCTTCAACCCCTTGATCTGCTTCATCTCTTATGTCATCATACCATCGTCCCATGAATTCCACATGTTGGAGTTCCTGATGAAACACTTACTTTCTCTCTAGATCGGTGAACCCTCCAATGAGGATTCCATTACAAAATCTCGAGGATCTCGCATTTCCCTATCCAACAGATGTTACCCTTTGATGTATGAAGAGCCTTGTCCTGGATGACTTCTTTATTTCCTTTAGTTTCCAATGATGTTCTTAAGAGCTATATCCTCCATAGTTAACTATAAAACATCCTTCATGTTTCATATGGTGATGTCACGAGCTCTTACTTTTAATGATTTTCCTCTTCCTTGGACTTCATTCTTTCAGCTTTCTCCACTTCTTCGGTAAAATGGACTTCTTCTCTATCTTTCTTATTGTTTCCCTTCTTAATATGAGGACAATCTTTCCTGTAATGTTCATAGAATTGAATCTTAGCTATGTTCTCCTTTCCTTTCAAAAAATTGTGTGAATCCTTTCATTTGATCCTTCAACACTTTTTCCCTCGACCTCTCATCTCATATCTTGTATAGAAACCACGAGTTGTTGAATGGGATAGCTTTCTTATCCTCATAAACATTTGTTACCTTGTTCATTATTTAGTGTATTTAGAACAATTAGGATTATCTCTCCCAGATCTTGTAATTGAGATCTTATGAAGATAACCCTTGATACTTTGACACCTTCAGTTTGTGTAGATCAGATCTTAATGATGTGACCTTCTATATCGCATCTTCAAATAATAGTTCTACCAGCTTATCATATATATCTATTTGATGTCCCTGATACTATTATATGAGGGGACCTTTCATAAGGATCCATTTCCATGTATTCGGAGGAGACATTTTCAATGATATGTTCAATGACTTCACTTTCTTCAAGGACTATGTCTATCCTCCTTTTCCATGCAAGGAATTTTGATGATCCAACTAGCTTATAGATCTCCTTGCAAAATGAAGTCATTTTACAAAATTTGATTGTAGAATGAAAGAGACTTTCCTGACAAGTGAAGATGAAATCTTCAACTTGATCACTTTGATGGTGATTGAAGAAGATGTATTAGTGCTCCTTTGGGATGATCTTCTTCCAAATGAAAATCCCTTCTTTAATAAAGGATATTGTTCATATTATGATGTCAATGCCTTTAGATATAGCTTCCTTTGTTGATGGATATTGATGAGGATGTTTTGATGCTTCCTTGGATGATCTTATTCAAGGATAAGGAGGGATACTTGTTGCAATGATAGGGAGCTTGCCTTCTGGCTTTTGAAGATGATAATGCCTTCTCACCTTGAGTGTCTCTTTGATTAGATGCCCTTCCTTAACTGTCACCTTATCTCTAAAACCATGTTGAGAAATCTAGGGCATTAGCATTAGGTGATTTCTCTTGCATTAGTGACTGCTTGTGAATACTTTTTACTTCTTTAGATTAGAATATTCTTCTTCTTAGTTTATTAGTGTTCTTCTTCATCAAATAGTAACCAATGCATGAACATAAATAGACAAGAGACACAGAATGTAGGCTATCATCCAGGGCCAAAAGCTCTCAGTCTTTGAGAGGAAAACTTGCACAAATTCTTCTTATAGAGATTCTAAATGAAGAATACCAAGAAGAAGACCCTTGACCTAGTGGCCTCTCCAAGACCAAGACACAAGTCCTATCCTATCTTCTCATTTATTCTTTCTCAGTTCCTTCTACTTCATAATTCGCACCATATGAGATTATTGTAGTCATGAGATGACATTGATCTGAGATCATTGTAAAGATACGAACCTCTTCTTCAATAGTAGCACTGAATCATAGTCACACTGAGACCTTCTTCATGCGTGGCAATAATCTCCCCTTTGTTGTGAGACAGAGTACTAAGGTCTTTTTTGTGACATAACACCGAGACATTGAAGATACATCACTGTAGTATCACCGAAACTTCTCTTGTTGTACTGAGACAGAGATTCACCTTTGCCTATGAGACAATAATGAATTTTTCTACTAAAATTTAGTACCTTGATCTGAGCTCCTTCACTGAGACATTTTTTTCATTCCTATCCAAACTTGCTTCTGTGCTTGACCTCTAAAAATCTCATAAATTTATGAACTTCCTTACTGTGTCAAAGATCTGAAATTATCTTAGTTTTGCCTATCCGAAAAACTCAGAGATATATGTGAAATTCTCTGACTGTGGAATAGGTTGAGGTTGATATATATAGTAGTTTGTCCATATATATAAGCCGACTTGTGCATGTGAATATATGTGTCTCCTTAATTGAGTGAGCCGACATGAGCCATTACTTCATATTTAAGCCGACATGAAGAGAGGGACTTTGTGCTTGTTGTTGGAGGGCTTTATAGTATTCTATACATTTGACACATGCTCAAGAAGATCTCTTCATACATGACATTAATTTTTTTGACTTAAATGACAAATCGTAAGGCTCTCAATCGAAGCCATCTAAATAAAGTCTCTTGCTCATGAAACCCATGAAGAAAGGCATTACAAAAATAATTTATTCTCTTCTATTCATCATTTACAAAGATCAAAATTACATGTCATTATGAAGACTAAACCTAGTTACATTTTACAACACAAGGAACTCAATACTTTGGTTTATGGTATCCCAAAGATGTATATCTTACTCTTTATGCTTACACAGATGCAGATTGGGCAGGAAATGTTGATGATCGAAAAAGCACTAGTGGAGGAGAACTCTACATGGGACCCCGCTTAGTATCATGGTTTAGCAAAAAACAAAGCTCCATCGTTTTATCTACTGTAGAAGCAGAATATGTTGTCATTGCATCTTGTTGCACACAACTTCTATAGATGATGCAAACATTGCAAGATATTCAAATCAATTATTCTCCACCTATTCCCATTCTATGTGATACTACCAATGCCATAAGTATTTCTAAATATCCTATCATGCACTCAAAAACCAAGAATATTCCAATCAAATATCACTTTATGAGAGAACGGGTGCTTAAACAAAAGGTCAAACTGGAGTATGTCCCCTCAAAAGAACAACTTGCAAATATATTCACAAAGTTTCTTCTGCGTGATTCCTTTGAATATCTCAGACAGAAATTAGGAGTGGTCTCTACTTCATCGCTTTGTTAATCATTCTAACCAATCCTTCAAGTTCAAGGGGAGCTGAAACTGAAATTTATTGTATTTTATTTTCTGTACGCGGATTTCATGAAGAACAGTCACGTATATACCTGTATTTTGATCCATACAGTTGCGTATGTTTCCCTATGATGAAGTATCAGTAGAACTAACTCAAAAAGAAAAAATTATGATATGCTTTTGACAGTTTTTTTTGTTGGTTTTGATATTAGTTAGATACAGTTTGTTGATGCTCAGATACTTATGGTTTATGAGTTTCTCTAATATGAAATTGATGCTCTGATTAATGAAGTTTCTTTGCTAACCTGATTGATGAATAAGTTGATATAATCAAATATGACAGTGAACAGTTGGCACTAGTTCAGGGGGAGCATTTTTCCGTGCTCCTTATAGTACATTTTTTGCATTATGATTCCTTGATTATGCTACTGAAGAAACACATGTTTCTGAAGTTGTTGACTTACTTTTTGATGAGGTTCATGATGTTGTTGTTTGATGCTGAAGTACAGATCCTATATGGTATATAGTACTGAAGACTATCCTAGTCTTGCTACCTCACTATTGAGGTCTTTGGTCTTGGTTATAAATGCCATATATGTCATTTAATGTAAAGGTCATAGACCTATCATGTAATAATTGTAATATTTAGTCATGAATGGACTATTGGGGTCAATTCAATTATTTATGTCATCTCATGTTGGGTATTTCATGTCATGTTGAGTCAAATATGTAACCCCACTGCGTTGGGAGATTGGTCAATATGAGTTATTGGTGGATGGAAAGGTCATTTCTGGTTACTTCTGTGTATATCTTCAGAAAATTCAGCATGTGCTCAGGGGGAGCATGGTCCACATTTAGTGATCAGTATTCAGTAGATCAGATCTACAACACTTCATTCAGCATTGTTCAATCCTTTTCCCTTGATGTCAAAGGGGGAGAGTAGCTTGGTGTTTGAATAAATCCTGCTTGGAGAGCAGCTTGGTATCTTTACAGATATATACAGATGGTTGGCAACCAAACATCAAAGTGGTTTCCATCATGTCCAAAGGGGAATATTGTTGGCATTATGAGAAATGTGTTGTCCTTGATGGAAACCTACTTAATGAAGATTGTCAACATTATGATAACAGGATGATTTTATAAGCTAGTAAACAAGTGACAGAGAGTTTGGACAGAGGTATATCAGTCCACAGATAGAAGAACGATGAAGGTGAAGTTTTGAGAAATACACGCGAGTTCTATGAAGAAAATTACCATACACACGCGGGTATGGAGAAGAGAAAGCGCGTAGAGTTTCCGCACCATGATATCCTAAATACCAAGGATCTTTATCGTGGTATTGGCCCATAGTAATGAGCACAGCAATGGATATTTGATCCCATCCAGGAATACCATTGGTATTACCAAGTATTTGACCCATGGTATTGAATAAGGCATAAGTTATATAAGGATATGAAGATCAAAGTGTTTGGTGTGCAAGTAATGGGATATTGATGAATTGTTTGATCTGAAATAAGGTTGCACAAGGAATGTGATGTGGGATCAGATCTTGTAGATATGAAATGACTACATGATTTTCTTATGGGTTGATCTGTGATAATAATGTTCTAACGTATGTTTGTTATTGGGTTTACTGAGATTTCAGTTTGACTGAAGTTCTATTGTGTATCGAAGGAATGAGTCAATAATTACATATCTGTACGCAAGTCTGTCTCAGAAAAAGTGCGTACATACGCAGGTGTGCCTCTATACAATCACATGTCAATTCTGCAGGATGGACAGATATGTATGCAGGTATGCTTCGTGAAAGGCGCGTACACACGTGGAAGTATTTTGTAAGGGTCGCGTACATATGCTAGGGTTTCTTAAGTATGTGCAGTTAATGATGTCTGATCAATCTTATTGTGATTGTTGTTGTCTGTTGATGGGAGATTTTTCATAATAATTTGTATGTGATAGTTCTGGTGAATTTGAATCATTGGTGGAAGAAATATTGAGCTATATTTATGTTGGTATGTAAGGATCTGTAAGTAGCTCATAGATCTGTGATGAAGGGTATATATGTATGTGATTGATTTTAGCAGTGCAGTGTTTCAGTTTGAAGGATCACTATTTTGGAGATATGTACATAGGTTAGATTAAGGAATATCGTGTATACACGGATATTATTCATAACAGTAGCGTATACTTTTTGACATATTGTTGATCAAGGTTTGCAGTGGCAATAGTTGGTTTCAGTGATAGATAATAGTGTATGGCTTGATGATTAACAGTGCATTCACATGATTTATTCTAGTTTAGTTTGATTGGTTGCAATGAGATTCAGTGATTGATTTGTTTTAGTTGATTCAGTGATTTGATGATGGTAGTGGGTCCAGTATGAAAATTTGATGAAAGGTGGCCTACAGGTTGTAATGTTTTGATCAGGTGGATCCAGTTTGAAACATTCTGAAAAGTGATCCACAAGGAATTGAAGATAAGGGGGTTGTAGCTCCCTTCCAGTAGGTGTTGGAGAACGAGAGAAGGTTGTAGCCTTCTGCAGGTGGGTTCCTGCATACTGGTATGATTTTGTGCCAATACAAGATTGTAAAGAATATTTTTTAAGAAGAAAACAGAGACAATAACAGCGGTGGTATTTTTCCCACATTGGGTTTCCACCTAAAAATCTTGGTGTTCATATGTGTTGACTATGTGTGATGATTTATTTTGTTCTTACTGCACTTTTTTACTATTTAATTAATGCCTAATGAAGGACTAATACACTGGTTCAAGTTAAAATGATGAAGAATTAATTGGAAAAATAGTTAACTAGATATGTGTTGGTTGTTTGCATAACACTAGCGTACATATGTAGGTTTACTTCATTAAATTCGCGCACAAAAATTTGAATAGAAAATGAGAAGGTCAAGTAAGTCTTAAAATAATGATTCACCCTGCCCCCCTCAATATTTTTCCTGATAGTCCATTTAATGCGACCCATAATGGGTTTTTGAATCATTTAAAAAGAATTAATATTGAGTAAAATAAGTCGTTTGTCACCTCCACACCAAGTTTGCCCTTACCTGATCAAGTCGGCCTACATGAGGGTAATTCGACCTTCAGAAAAGGGTATATATACAAGCAATTGGATTCATTTGGAACACATTCTCTCACAAGTTTGATGTCCAAGAAGAGGAAGTAGAAAAAGTGTGAAATTGTAGAAGAACAAGGAGATTTGTTGGAGAACGAAAATCAAATTTTATGGGTTGTCTCTCTCTCACACATGTGGATTTATTGAGCTATTTACTAGATAAAAATTTTGTTGTTGGGAAGGTCAAAGTTCTAAAAAAATGTGGGTCGAAGTTTTATTGGGCTACTATTGCGTCGAAGTTATGCTGGATCGAAGTCTTGTTAATGTATCTAGGTCGAAGTTGTTGTTGGAAGGTTATCATCTGCAAAAGAAGGGAAGGGTTGACTTGGTGGTCGGAGGAGGTATGTGTCTAGGTCAAGGAGTCTTGGATCATCTTGTGAAATTATTAAGGAAGAGTTTTTGACTAGGTTTTCCCCTAGATAGGGTTTTTTCCCTGGTTGTCTGCCTACATTTGGTGTCTATGATCTTCTCATTATTGTTTTGGTAATTGCTTGATTAACTAAAGTAAAAGAAGAACATAAGAAAGTTAATAAGAACATAATAATATCACAAGTAATTATCAACATAAAGAAAATCTTTATGCCTTTCTGATTTTCTAACATGGTATTAGAGGTAAGGTGAAGAAGAAGGAAAAAGGAAGCTTGAAGATCTATTGAAAGGAGAATAAGGAGTTGCAAGAAGTTTGAATAAGGATCATATAAGAAGTCAAGACTATTATCTTCAAGAACCATGTCTAACTCAATGAAGGGAGAAAAAAAATTAGGAGGATCCAATTACAGGGCATGGAAAAAGTGGATAGATCACATCCTCGAGAAGAATAAAGTCTTGGATCTATTCAAAGGAAAAGTAAAGAAACCTACAAATAAGTCAAGTGATGCAGAAAAAGGAAAAGTTCATAGAAACAGAGATATTGGCCATGACACTAATGGTGGATGGAATAAAAGATAACCCCATCCCATATATATCCAACCTATATTTTTCTCAAGAGATGTATGAGGAATTATCCAAATTATTCACAATCAAGAATCTTGGTCAAATTAGAAATCTTAAGAATGAACTAAGATCTATAAAGATAATAAAGGAAGACATTGTGGCATCCTTCTTTGTAAGGATAGCTAAAACCATAGATTAACTTCAGGAAATAGATGAGATAGTACCAAAAAAGGATCTTGTAATCACTACACTTCTAGGACTACCAACATCTTGGAGTTCCTTTTCATCAGGTCTCAACATTTGGAAGGAAACTCCTACATTTGAACAATTATGGAATGCATGCAGTCAAGAAGAAGTCGTAATTTCTCTAGTAAGCAACAAAGAGAATGAAGAGAAAAAAGTTTCAAATGCATATTTCGCTCATCACAAGAAGAAAGAAACCTTCAAGAAGTCTGAAGGACCTAGAAGGAAGATAGACCTATCAAAGATTGAATGCTACAATTGTCACAAGATGGGTCACTATAGAAGCGATTTTCATGAGAATCCGATAAATAGAAAGAGAAATAGGGATCATGCAAATGCTTTCGAAGAAGGATCTCCAAAGAAGAACAAAATCTAAGAATTGGAAATAAAGGACTTTACTATTAAGTACCTCTACTCTATGTTTTTTTAATTGTTTTGTATTTTGATTTTTAGTACTTATAGATTTAACATGCTTTGGAAAAATATTGTTGAATTGTTTTTTTTAAGTTATAGGTATCCCTCGAGATTGGATTAAGAGGTATCCCTCACCATTTTTCCAAACATAAGTACCTTATTCCTTAAATTATCTTTCATATTTGGTTTTCCTTTTCTTATCAAGATGTGTTTATACTAGATGCTAATAACATTTCTTTTTATATTTTCCTTGTTTAGGAAAAGCTTGTTGATATGCTCAAAGACTATGGAGAAGATCTCACAAGACACAACTTTGGAATTTATGTCCTATAAGGTTTGTCTAGAAAACAACTCAAAGGTATGTTTTAGATCATAAGTTGTGTTCTCTTCATGATAAAGGTATATTCATTTAAATTTGCTTCACATTACTAACAAGTGTTATGTCTAGGACCTTTGAATCATAGAGATTCTTGTTTGGGTGATTAATCATTAGATTGAATCTACCCTCATTAAAAACATCATGTTTGTAAAACCCTAAAAGGTTCTCTGTAAAACCCAAACCTAAGGGTATGTTGATATGAAAACCTTATTCTACTTAGGGTTACTGATGAAATCTAGAAAATAATATTCTTTTGATGTTTGGGGTTTTGATAGTAATGTCATTATTATGGAAACCCTAGTCCTTTAGGATTGGATGGTAATGTGTTCATATACCTTGAGGTTTTGGTGAATTAGAGGTTTTGGGTAAAACCCTTATGTATCGAAAATAATCTCCTAGGAATGAAACCTTAGGTGTATGTTTGTCCGTATGATCAAAACCCTAGCCTAACCAATATCATTATATGTATGACTTTAAATGTATTGATATTCATGTCTTCGGTTTGTCCTATATATGTTTGTGCATGATTATCCTTGATATGTATATGTGCTAACCTATTTGATAAGTTCTAGGGTTTGTAACTAAGCCCTATTAGAAGTTTGATATTCTAAGATATGATGAGATGATATTATTTCAAATATAATGATAAAATCTGGAATTTACAACAAAAACTAGTAGAAATTGGTCATTTAGTTGAAACCTTAGATTGTGTTATGATTGGTTTTGATTAATGATATCTAAGGCTTAGTCATTTGTTGAAACCTTAGATTGTGTTATGATTGGTTTTGATTAATGATATCTAAGACTTAGTGTCTCAAAGGTGGAATCTAGGTTTTGCATTAAATATGAGTAGAAGTCTAACATCTAAAGTTAATTAAGTGTACTTATTTGAATTGTTTCTATGGTCTGCAATAGTACAATATGTAATATCTCTGGAACAAATATTGAGACCCTAGATATAATGAGACTAATATCTTGATTGAGTTACTGAGGTGATTTAGGGTTTGTAACAAAACCCGAGCAAGAAGTTGAAGTATAAAAGTATGTATGAACCTAACTAAGTTTAGGTATTTGATACTTCCATTATTATATGATTGTTATATAGTTAACTTCATGCTCTTGTATATGTATTTGGTTGTATTTTCTATCTAAGTTGTGCATGTACATAATATTCAAGATGCTGAAGATATGCGTAAGTAAAGTTGATTTGGTTGATATGTTGGAAATACTGGGGGTGGGGGGGGTTGTGTGTGAATCAGTATTTCTTTGCAATTGTTATTTTACTAGTTAAAACATTTATATTCAGAACACAAGATGAATAACAAGAATAAATGATTTTATTAATATAATCTTTGCAATAAAACAGATACAATATATATGTGGTTCCAATCTATTGCCGAGCACCAACTTGGACTTCTGTGAGGCTTCAACCTCCAGAGCACCAACTCTGTTTTGTCAAGGCACCTACCTTGGACTTAGGAGCACCAACTCCCAGGACACCAATCCTTCTAGTTTTGAGGCACCAACCTCAAGGGCTCCAACCCTCTGTTGTCAAGGCACCAACTCCAAGGACACCAATCCTTCCAACTTCTGAAGCACCAACCCCAAGGGCTCCGACCTAATCTTGTCAAGGCATGTTTGATAGTAATGTTCTGCTCCCAAAACTCTTCTTTACTGAATTCTATCTGTTTACAACTTCACTGTAGTCTCCATGCTACAGCATCAATGGCAACCAGTCCTCATATGAAGAAGATTTTACAACTCTTCATACTGTCCACACAAAGTCTACAAAAGTTATCTCATGATGATATCAATAGCCATCATGATCTTTGATAATGTCTCCACACAGCTTTAGTGAGTCTACTATTAGCTGCACTAAGCTCTGCACAAGAACCAACTCTCTGTTTCAAGCCTCTGTTCTCACTGTCACAGTAAATGCTTCAGGCGTGACTGCTTTTCATTGTTCTTCTTACTTCCCAGAAACAAAATCACATATGCTTCAATGCCAGTGCTGGCTACTGCTCCCTTCAAACGATGTCGGATAAAACTTTATTTATTATATCACAGAATTGTTCTTCAGAATGCATTATGTACTTGATTAATTCATCACAAATCTAAGTCTTTCATAGGGTAACACGACCAACTAATTTGCTTGTCCTTCGATTGCCTCCTGTCCGACTGAGCCTTCGTCTTCCTTTTATCCTGCTGGACCATCAGCTTCCTTCTTTCTTCCAGTTCGCCAACAACAACCACCTTTTTTTTCTCTATTATATAAGCCTGATATGCTCACCTTTGGCTTCCTCCTTGCTCGCTTGAGCTTCAGCTTCCTCAACGCTCGCTCGACCTTCTAGCTTCTCTCCTCCGGTCGCTTTAGCTTCCTCTACACTCACTTGATTCTTCAGCTTCCCGATCTATGGCTTCCTCTGTCTATTCAAGTGTTCCAATACTCACAGGACACATTAATTCAGAAGAGAGGCCGAATTACAATAGTGTTGCATATTAAAAAATATCATAGAGGCCCTTTTTAATATTCATACAATATACATTAATTGTTCACGAACATCACATTCCTTTAATCACAATCGCGGCTTCGGGAGGTCTTTTATAAGTCATGCCCATACTATTGTTGATGGCTGATTGCCTCTACTGGATGCGATATTATATTAAACTGCTTTTAATAAGTCCGTTGGGTTCACAGCCTTATCAAAATCGGTGGTTTGACATCCCTTAGAGACTAGCGATACATCACGGATGCAATATTACATTTAATCATGTTAAATGGTGCATTCGGGTCCACATTATTATCGCAATCAGCGCTTTCAATGTGGCAAGACTTTACAAGAGGCTTGTGATATGGCGGATGTGATATTTCAATAGGCAATTTACAATGGAGCCACAAGTCCACATGTATTATCGCAATCGGAGGTTTCGGGGGTTACAACCCTTCATAACTGCGATTAGCAATTAAATTGCAACGTCGATCTGGCGCTCAATCCGATAGTTGTCGCTTAGCCTGATCACCAACCAGTCGGCTCGATCTCCACCGTTGATCTCCTTCCATCAGATCAACAGTTGATGCCTTTTCTTGATCAATCAACTTGCATGACACTTTGTGACCATTGATTTGGATCTGCTTAATCTAACGATCCAAAACAATTTTGGGTGAGACACAAGCACAGAGAATACCCGCCCGATAAAGCGGTTTTTCTCTCTCCTCGACTCCTACATGTCGAACGGTTAATGGAATCGGGTGACTACCCTTCAATACAGCTTACATCTTTTTGTCTGCCCAAAATACCACTTATGGTTTTGAGAAACCACCTCTTCGCTAATTATCTTCCACACTCTTCCACCATGCGATGACCATTGATCTATGAGATCCAACGGATCCTGTGCACTCTCTGTCTGTTTCCTCCTTAACTTAATCTCGCTTGCTTTTGATGGACTCTGTGTTAAAACCACGATTTCTGCCACACTTCGTTTAACACACGACATTCATATATCGATTCATTCACTTAATATTGGATCGCCTTGATCCATTCAGTGGGAATACAAAGAAATACCCGGTTAACTGTTGAACGTGGATACACAGAGTAACGAGAGTCCACACCAGGCACGAGTCTTGCCCTCTCGGCTCAATTACAGCAATAAATTGACCTTTGTCTCAAACCCCTTCTAACACTCAACCTCTCACTTCTCACTCAAAACCTAATCATCTCAGCTCCCTTGACTTTCCGATCTTCTCTGGTCTGATATGGCTCCTTTGTTAACTCCTCTGATGCTCTGCAATACTCATGGCTTAGCTGGCTTGGCTTTCCTTTGGCTTCTCCTCATGGCTTCTTGCTTCTATTTCTTCACGGATCTGCTATGCTTCTCCTTGGCTTCATATCATCATTTAGCATCCTAAAATATTGCCATATTGACATACTCTTGTTGCTTCATGGATCTTCTCTACATGGCTTCACATCATTGTTTACTATCTAGAATATTGTCATATTGACATCAATGACAACCTAGATTAACAATCTCCCCCTTTGTTATTGATGGTAATATTCTTCTTCTCTCCCCCATTGACATCAATGGCAAAGGAGTGCACAAGGACTCCCCCTGTCGAATTGCTACTCTTCTTCATGAATAGTAGATCTTCATGGGTCTGTTACTGCCCCTGTCATAGTGCTCTGCTTTTTACTCAAGATAGAAGGATTGCTGCAACTAGCACATTATCCCCTCTTCATGTCTCAGAACTACTTTATCATGGCTTCAATAATGCTTAGAGATTCTTCACTCCAATGCTTCTGCAATAATGATCAAGAATCACAGGCTCCCCCTAACTGTATGCATCATCTCTTTTGGCAGAGTCTTCCCATCAAATGCTAAGATTGTCGAACGTCAGGTCAACAACATGTGTTGTTGGCTGGAGAGTTCAAGGGACTTTCGGATTGTATTCACTTCCTTCTTCATACTTGTGTAACTTTCTTCTTTTGCATGGTACTAGCTTTTGTAAGAGCCCAAGTTAAGTTACAATCACGTGCCATATGACCAATGTTATAACACTTGAAGCATTCTACATTGTTCATGAATAAGAATTCATGATTTCTTCCTGCAAAATTGTTCCTTGGAGATTGTTGGGGACCATAATATCTATCTTTATGATATGGTTGGGGACCATAACATCTATCTTTATGATACACTTTACAATCTTTTACTATGTGACCAAAGTTTGTACAAGAATAACAATAACCAAAAAATAAACTTTGGTACCTGGGAGATGGAGATTTCCTTGATGTACTTTTGAAGTCTTTCTGTCTTGAGATCCTTTGATGATAACCATTGCTTCTAGAATCCTTGATATTATCTACATTTCTTCGTGGATCAAGATTTCTTCCATTGTTGCATTGATTTTTCTCCTTGCCTTTGCTCGAATTGGGGCATCACCATTTCTTTCTAGCTTCTTCACATCCCTTTTGTTTGAAGCATTGTCATTCTTGTTTGAGGATTCACCTGCATACCCGAGACCTGATTTATCAAATGGACATCTTTGATGGTTGAGCATGTCATCCAAGGCTTGAGAGCTCTTTAAGGTTTTGTTCATCCCTTCAACCTTTTTCCTGAGGAAGACAATCTCTTCTTCCAATCTTTCACACTCATTATTCTTCTTAGCAAGTTATTTCTTAGTTTCTTCCTTGATATGAGCAGTTTCATTACTTATATTTTAAAGGAGATGATATCTGACTTCATTTTGAAGATTTCTTCATTTTCCTTTGCTAGACTGCTCTCCATTTCTTCCTTGATCCTTGTAGCGTTACATGTTTCGGCCTTGAGAAGTTTGATGTTAGATTTTTTTGAAGATTTCTTCATCCTTTGCTTTTAGTTGACATATCATGGTGTTCCTCTCCTTTTCTGCTTCATCAACTTGTTCTTCTATGATTTCCAATGTTTCCATTGTGTTCTCAGCTCCTTGTGCTAACTTTCTTACTTCTTGTAGTTGAGATTTGAGAGAGGAGACCTCTACCTTGTACTGACCATTCTCTTCTTCAAGTTTGTTCAAGCTATTGTGCCTTTGTTCAAGTTGACTTGACAAGGTATCTTCCCGTTTCTTTGCTTTATCCAATTGATTTGTCATGGATATGACTTCTTCATGTTGCTTTCTTTTGCTTTGATGAGATTCCTTCTTAAGCTTGGCAAGCTCTTCATCCCTTTCTTGTACTTGAAGCTTGACTAGGTCAACTTTCTTCCTTGTTTGGTCTTGGTCACCAACTAGTGCTTTCTTCTTAAGTTCCTTGTTTTCCTTTTTCAAATTGATAATCTCTTCCATGGCAGCGATAAGATGAGAGAGGAGATCTTCTACAAAATCTTTTTCATTCTCTTCATCTTCTAGACCTTCTTTAGTCTTGCAATCATCATTCTCATTTTCAGCTTCTGCGATGGGTTCTGGATTTCCTTTTTGATTTCCATGATCTTCTTGACTGATGGTCATGGTCAATGATCCTTTTGAGTGAAGGTCATGAAGTTTGTCCCATATAACCTTTGTTGACGAACATTTTCCTAAATTGTTCTTTATAGAATCAAGTAGCCCATTCAAGATTGCCTTCATTGCTTTTGCATTGTATTCCTTGGATTCTCCATCCATCATGCTATCAACAATCATGGATTTCCATATTTCAATGCCTTGAGTCTTTAAGAAATTCCTCATTCTTGCTTCCCATATATTAAAGTTTCCATTGAACTATGGAGCCTTCTCAAATTGATTGTCTTCTATTTTAGTGGTAGAGGGAGACACATCTTTAGGAGGATTGGAGACTTTCTTCCTTGGATTTGCCATTTGTGTTCTAAAGATCAACCTTCAAGCTATTAGGCTTTGAATGAAGGTACTAGCTCTGATACCAATTGTTGGAAATACTGAGAGGGGGGGTGAATCAGTATTTCTTTTCAATTGTTATTTTACCAGTTAAAACATTTATATTCAAAACACAAGATGAAAAACAATAATAAATGCTTTTATTAATATAATCTTTGCAATAAAATAGATACAATATATATATGTGGTTCCAATCTGTTTCCAAGCACCAACTTGGACTTTTGTGAGGCTCCAACCTCCAGAGCACCAACTCTATTTTGTCAAGGCACCAACCTTGGACTTAGGAGCACCAACTCCCAGGACACCAATCCTTCCAGTTTTGAGGCACCAACCTCAAGGGCTCCAACCCTCTGTTGTCAAGGCACCAACCTTGGATATAGGAGCACCAACTCCAAGGACACCAATCCTTCCAACTTCTGAGGCACCAACCCCAAGGGCTCCGACCCAATCTTGTCAAGGCATGTTTGATAGTAATGTTCTGCTCCCAAAACTCTTCTTTACTGAATTCTGTCTGTTTACAGCTTCACTGTAGTCTCCATGCTATAGCATCAATGGCAACCAGTCTTCATATGAAGAAGTCTTTACAACTCTTCATATTGTCCACACAGAGTCTACAAAAGTTATCTCATGATGATATCAATAGCCATCATGATATCTGATAATGTCTCCACACAGCTTTAGTGAGTCTACTATTAGCTGCACTAAGCTCTGCACAAGAACCAACTCTCTGTTTCAAGCCTATGTTCTCACTGTCACAGTAAATTCTTCAGGCGTGACTGCTTTTCACTGTTCTTCCTACATCCCATAAACAAAATCCATATGCTTCAATGCCAGTGCTGGCTACTGCTCCCTTCAAACGATGTCAGATAAAACTTTATTTATTATATCACAGAAGTGTTCTTCAGAATGCATTATGTACCTGATTAATTCATCACAGATCTAAGTCTTTCATAGGGTAACATGATCAATAGAGTTGCTCGTCCTTCGACTGCCTCCTGTCTGGCTGGACCTTCGTCTTCCTTCTATCCTATTAGACCGTCAGCTTCCTTCTTTCTTCCAGTTCTCCAACACCAACCACCTTTTTTTTCTCTGTTATATAAACCTGATACGCTGACCTTTGGCTTCCTCCTTGCTCGCTTGAGCTTTGGCTTCCTCAACGCTCGCTCTACCTTCTGGCTTCCCTCCTCCGGTCGCTTTAGCTTCCTCTGTGCTCGCTTGGTTCTTTGACTTCCCGATCTATGGCTTCCTTTGTCTATTCGAGTGTTCCAATACTCACAGGACACGTTAATTTGGAAGAGAGGTCGAATTACAATAGTGTTGCATATTAAAAAATATCATAGAGGCCCTTTTTGATATTCATACAAAATATATTAATTGTTCATGGACATCGCATTCCTTTAATCGTAATCATGGCTTCTGGAGGTCTTTTCTAATTCATGCCCATACCATAGCCGATGGCCAATTGCCTCTACCGGATGCGATATTATATTAAACTGCTTTTAATAAGTCCGTCGAGTCCACAACCTTATCGCAATCGGCGGTTTGGCATCCCTAAGAGACTAGCGATACAGCGGGGATGCGATATCACATTTAGTCATGTTAAATGGTGCATTCAGCTCCATGTTATTATCACAATTGGTGCTTTCAATGTGGCAAGGCTTTACAAGAGGCTTGTGATATGGCAGATGTGATATTTCAATAGGTGGTTTACAATGGAGCCGCGGGTCCACATGTATTATCACAATCGGAGGTTTCGGGGGTGACAGCCCTTCATAACTGCGATTAGCAATTAAATCGCGACCATCGATCTGGCGCTCGATCCGACAGTTGTCACTTAGCCTGATCACCAACCAGTCCGCTCGATCTCCACCATTGATCTCCTTCCATCAGATCAACGGCTGATGCCTTTTCCCGATCAATCAACATGCACGACACTTTGTGGCCGTTGATCTGGATTTGCTTGATCTGACGATCCAAAACAATTTCGGGTGAGACACAAGCACAAAGAATACCCGCCCAATAAAGTGGTTTTTCTCTCTCCTCGGCTGCTACGTTGTTGGGTTTTGTTATATTCTTTCCATGATTAGCCCACGTAGTTAACGCTCGCAGACCTCATGGTGCGGTATGAGTATGATTTTGATGTCTGGGCTAGAAGGTCTGGATGTTGAGATGGGTAGTATGGGCTCATAAGGCAGGTTGGAGTGTTGTGTAAGATGGTTGTTTCCTCTGCCTGCTGGAATGATGGCTGGAATGCAGGGTTAGAAGGGGGGCAGAGCCCCTCCTTCGTTGTGCCAATTGCGTAGCGAGGGGAGTCACAGGGGGTTTGAGGGGTGCAGTTATCCCCAGGTTTTGGACCCTATGTTAGGTTGGGCGGACCTACCTATGGTTTTGTGCATGATTTTCACACATGGTTTTGGATGCGATGGTTTTCGGTCCAAGGTTTTGGACGCGATGGTTTTCGGTCCATGGTATTGGATGCTTCGGCATGTATAAATATGTATTGTAACATTCAAAGGAAAATAATGAAAAATCAAGCTGGTAGTCTCGGTTTTGGGATCCAGGTAAAAATCTCTGTGTATATGTGTTTTATGTGTTATGCTCTCGCATTGTATATTTTATGTGTTTTAGAATTCATATGCAGATAATTTTTGTACGGGGTTAAAACCTACATTTGGTATCGGAGTTGTTTTGGCTTCAAGGGGATGCCTTTGTTGCTGAGGGGTTTCGCTCGGGCCTGTGGTAGACCCTGTTCAGTGGGAGATCTGCGAGATCGATTCTGGTGGTGAAGTTGATCTCCTTCCATCAGATCAACGGTTGATGCCTTTTCCTGATCAATCAACTTGCATGAAACTTTGTGGTCGTTGATCTAGATCCGCTTGATCTGATGATCCAAAACGATTTCGGGTGAGACACAAGCACGAAGAATACCCACCCGATAAAGTGGTTTTTCTCTCTCCTCGACTGCTACGTGTTGAACAGTTAATGGAATCAGGTGACTACCCTTCAATACAGCTTACAGCTTTTTGTCTGCCCGAAATACCACTTATGGTTTTGAGAAACCACCTCTTCGCTGATTATCTTCCGCGCTCTTCCACCATGCAATGACCGTTGATCTATGAAATCCAATGGATCATGTGCACTCTCCATATGTTTCCTCTTTAACTTAATCTCGCTTGCTTTTGATGGACTTTATGTTAAAACCACGATTTTTGCCACACTTCGTTTAACACACGACATTCATATATCGATTCATTCACTTAATATTGGATCGCCATCAATCCATTCAGTGGGAATACAAAGAAATACCCGGTTAACTGTTGAATGCGGATACACAGAGTAACGAGAGTCCACACCAGGCACAAGTGTTTCCCTCTCGGCTCAATTACAGCAATAAATTGACCTCTGTCTCAAACCCCCTCTAACACTCAACCTCTCGCTTCTCACTCAAAACCTAATCATCTCAGCTCCCTTGACTTTCCGCTCTTCTCTGGTCTGATATGGCTCCTCTGTTAACTCCTCTGATACTCTGCAATACTCATGGCTTCACTGGCTTGGCTTTCCTCTGGCTTCTCCTCATGGCTTTGCTCCTTGGCTTCTTGCTCCTGTTTCTTCACGGATTTTCTCTGCTTCTCCTTGGCTTCATATCATCATTTAGTATCCCAGAATATTTCCATATTGACATACTCCTATTGCTTCATGGATCTTCTCTACTTGGCTTCACATCATTGTTTACTGTCCAGAATATTGCCATATTGACATCAATGACAACCTAGATTAACATGATAAGCATGATGAAGGAAGTTATATGAATGGTTATGATCAAGATGACTCTGATAAAAAGGATAGAAGCCATGAAATATTCTCCGATATTATAGAAATAAGTTGATCTCCCTATTAAGTTAAGAGGGAGACGAAATAGAAGGAAGGATATATCCCAAGTTGAGAGGGAGGGCATATTATAGTCATGATGGATACCTCGAAGAAATTGGAGAACGCATGTTGAGGTGTTGATGAAAGAAGGAAAACGGGATTTGTTTGTAGAATATGTTATTGCATGAGAAGTAGGAAAGGAAGCTATATGATTTAGGAAAATTTTGTTAAGATTTGTTGGAAATCCTCTATCCTACTGTGATAAACTGTGAAGCAGCATTAGGATGTCTGAAGTCCCCAATGGTCTGTGTTTACTCATGAGTATTTGAAAGGTCATTACTGATTTGGATTGTGATTTTTCAGGTAAATCTCTTGAAGTTTTTGAAAATCATACTTAAGGTTATCGATCAAGAGAGATTTGGTGTGTTGAGGCATTATGTGTGTAAAATTCCTGGGAGGACATCTAGTCCATGGCACTATGAGTTCCTAAACTCTTCATGGTTCAAGTGTTTTGAGATATTCCATGTACTTGTATATGTATGTATGAATACCTCCCTAGTTAAGAGGGAGTGTTGAAGAATGTAGCTAGGTTTGGTCTTCATAATTATATTTCAGTCATAATTAAATGTATTTATCAAAAGAAATAAAAATAATTTTTAATTATTATTATGACTTGTTAAAGCATGGGTTTCATGGTTGGGTCATCATGTTTTAGGTCAAAATCCCCATTGAGGACTTCTAGGTTTTGTCTTGATTCATTAGAGTCATTGTCCATTTCATGAGACCCTTCTTGGGTTTTTGAATCATATAAAAAGAATTAATATTGAGTAAAATAAGTCATTTTTCACCTCCACACCAAGTTGGCCCTTACATGATCAAGTGATCCTACATGAAGGTAATTAAACCCTTAGAAAAGGGTATATATATAAGCAGTTTGATTCATTTGGAACACATTCTCTCACAAGTTCGATATCCAAGAAGAGGAAGCATAAAAAGTGTGAAGTTGCAGAACAACAAGGAGATTTGTTGGACAAGGAAAATCAAAGTTTTATGGGTTGTCTCTCTCTCACGCATGTGGATTTACTAGGTTATTTACTTGGTCGAAATTTTGTTGTTGGGAAGGTCGAAGTTTTGAATTATTCTGGGTCGAAGTTATTGTTGGGTAGAAGTTTTGTTGGGCTACTGTTGGGTTGAAGTTCTGTTGGGTCGAAGTCTTGTTGCCGCATCTAAGTCGAAGTTGTTGTTGGAACGTTATCATCTGCAAAAGAAGGGAAGGGTTGACTTGGTGGTCAGAGGTAGTCTGTGTCCAGGTCAAGGAGTCTTGGATCATCTTGTGAAATTATTAAGGAAGATTTGTTGACTGGGTTTTCCCCTAGATAGGGTTTTTTACCTGGATTTCCACCTACATCTGGTGTCTATGATCTTCATGTTATTGTTTTGGAAATTGCTTGATGAACTAAAGTAAAAGAAGAACATAAGAAAGTTAATAAGAACATAATAATATCACAAGTAATCATCAATATAAAAAAAATATTTATGCCTTTCTGATTTTCTAACACCTACCACCAACATATTCACCTTATAGACCCATTGGCCCCACTCCTCGTAATCATCACCCTCCTTTTTTGTCATTTTCCACATTGCATGGGTGAGGGAGTTAATAGCATTTTAAATTTTTGAGGGTGGCCAATATTGTTGGCCACCTACAGCCTATAAAAAACTCATTCCTCATACATATAAAACATTTTTGAACTACCATGCACTTAAACAAAGAGGTGAGGAGTGTCGTACCTATGCCTACCTAAAGGTCTCTGGTTGCTTCGACGCTTACATGTTGTTTCAAGATAGTGGTTGATCTGTTGGTATTTGGAGGTGTCATTTCCCATGCTATTTGCTTCATGCTCTTGCCCTGCTTTTGAAATAAACATTTTTGTAGATATTTTATGATAGGTGTCTGACTGAGAAAAGTTTGTTGATGCAGGTTCATTGAATAGTGGACTGATTTGTTGTTTTTGGAGATTAATAGTGACCCTGCAGTAGCTCCTCAAGATTTGTGTGGCTTACAACGATCACAAAGATGGCCCTTCAATGCTTAAGGATGGCTAAGTCTCCATTTTAGTGTTGTCAAGTGTTTCCAACAGTGGTTTTATAGGGTTTGTGCAGGGTACTACAGGATTGGATTCTTTCATGTAACGTCACACAGACCCTCCAAAATCACAATAACCTTCATGCAATGCACTCAAAAGCTCTGATAATTCATGGTGAGCTTATTGATATTGACTAGAAACTTTGGTGGTGGTGAAACGTGTGGAAGAAGGGGTGAAAATGGGTTCTTTTCATGGACAGAGATGAATTTTTAGATGGAGAAGTGGCTAAATTGCGTGGAGGATGGATGATGGTGGTGTGGTGGAATCAATTTTTCATTCCACCAAGGAAAAAAAAAAATTGAACCCTCTCTTTATGTCAATCATAATCTTGTAGCAATTTTGGTCAATCTTGTAGTAGTTCAGGACAATCTTGTAGCAGTTCAGGACAATCTTGTAGCACTTCAGGACTGAGGTAGAATTGAGTGAGGTAGGTTGCCTAATGATGGAGGAACTTGGGGAGATTAATGGAATGATGAAGGACATCTAGGTAGCTTGCTTGGGAGGTGGAGAAGTGGAGTGTGCAAATTGCTTCATTCGACTGTTTTTCGTTTGACTGTGACTGGAATCCCTACAAAAAACATTTTAGCTGAACTAATGTAAGGGTTCCCTTGTTTCTCCTTTTTTTTTGTTTTTTAATTTTTCCTTCTTTCTTTCTTTTTCTTACTTTTTCTCATTTTTTTGGTTTTTTTCTTTTTTGATACCTAGAGGCTGCCTAAAAAGAAGTTTTCAACCTACAAGTCTGCCCCAGGTGCATCAAAGGAGGTTTTCGCCTGGGGACCTTTTCATTTATTTTTTTCTCTTGGGATACCTCATGGAGTTTTTTAGCCCTAGAGTTGGCCTTATGTTCCTCATGGAGGTTTTCACCTAGGCTCTTTTATTTTTCCTTTTTTTCCCCTTTTTTATTTTTTATTTTTCCTCTTTCTTCTTTTTTGATCAAAGTTTGGATGAACTGGAGTTGTGAAGCCCTTAATTACATTCAACTCCTTTCTTATTGAGTTGGTAAAATCCTCCTTTGATGGAGGCTTCTTGTACAACTTTAATTGGTAACCATTAACAAGCAATGGAATTCCTTCCTCATCAATTGTTATTATTTGGACAGATCCATTCTCATAACATTTTTCTACCATATAAGGACCCAACCACCTTGTCATCAATTTTCCTTTGAAATCCTTGAACCTAGAATCATACAGCAGGGCCCAATCACCCTCTTGGAAGGCCCTTTCCCTAATGTTTTTATCATGACAAATCTTCCTTTGTAGTTGTACCACTTCAGTGCGCATGAGATCTTGCAATGTGAACTCATCCAAACCATTTTGTTGGAGTGGCCTTTCTTGCTAAGTTGCAGTGACGTCTAAATCCAGCTATGTTGTCAACTCAAGGTGTTGTATTCAAACTCAATGGACAACAGGGCCTTCTTTCCATAAACAAGCTCAAAGGGGGTGAATCCAGTGGTGGTTTTCCATGTGGTATTATAGGCCCAAGTAGCTTCTACAAGTCGAGTTTCCCAATCTCTTCTATTGTTGTTGAGAATTTTAGTGAAAATGTTCTCCAAGGCCCTGTTTGTGACCTCCACCTGCCCATTTTCTTGAGGATGATAGGCAAGGGGGTTTTAGTGTTTTATGTGATTTTGTTCCATGATTCCTTCAATAAGACTTGAGGTAATATGAGCTCCTTGATCGATGACCAACTCTCTTGGAAATCCAAACTTCTAGAAGATGTTTTCTCTTAAAAAATTGGCCACTTTTTGCTCGGTTGTTGCCTTTACAGTTTTTGCTTCAGCCCACTTGGTCAAGTAATTAGTGCACATAATGATATATCTCTTTTTTCCATATGGGGGATCAATTCTCCCAATGAAATCCATGCCCCATTTCTCAAATGGCTCTAGAGTCACTTGAGTTTGCAGGGGAATTTCATCCTTGGGTGTAGGCTTGCCCACCCTTTGGCACTCATTGCATCTAGCAGTGTACCTTTTGGCATCTTGTTGCAGAGTATGCCAATAGTAGCTAGATTGTAGAAATTTGAAGGTTTTCCTCTTAGCAATAAAATGGCCTCCATGGGGTCCATCATGGCATGTTGAGAGGATGTCAAAGACCTCCTCCCTCACACATATTCTCAAGATCTAATCTGGCCCAAATTTGAAGAGATTTCCCCTAATCCAGGTCAAAGGGGCATTTTTAATAATAATTGTTCTCTTCTCCTTGGAGGATAGGTTAGCAGGGAACCTCCTAGCAACCAAGTAGTTTGTTATATGAGCAAACCAAAGAGATAGCACTGAGATAGAAAAAATTTGTTCATCCAGAAGTTTATCATCTACCATCTCCTAGTTTCCTGCAAGCAATGTTAGTCTAGACAAAAAATATGCTACCACATTTTCTTTCCCTGGATTATCAACCAGGGTTAGATCAAATTGTTGCAACGATAACAACCATCTAATGATTCTAGAATTGACATCAGGGTTATTTACTAAGTATTTAATGGTTGCATAATCAGTATGGACAAAGACTTGGTACCCAGTGATATAATGTCTAACTTATTCAAAGAGTGCAGCACACCTAACAATTATTTTTTAGTAACTGTATAATTAAGTTTGGTCTTGGATAGGTCATTACTGATGAAATATATGGCATAGGGAAATTTGTCTTCCGCTTGTCCCAAAGCTGCTCCTATAGCTTTTTCTGATGCATATGTGTGGGATGTGGAAGCTCTTGACATCTATCTATCCAATAAAAGTTTGAATCTTTAGCCAACAATCCAAACATAGGTGAAACCAACTTGTTAAATTCCTTAATGAATCTTTTGTAATACCCATCTAACCCATGAAAACTTCTAACATCCCTTTTCTTTTGAGGGATAGGGACCCTTTTAATCATGGAAACCTTGTTAGGGTCAACTTCAATCCATTCCTTAGAAAGGAAGTGACCTAGGACAATCCTTGCATTCATCAAAAATTCACACTTTTCAGGACTCGGTGAAAGATTTATTTCAATGCATTTCTTTAAGACGTTACACAGATTGGAAAGAGCTTCCTAGAAATCATTTCCATAAGGGGTGAAATCATCCATGTAAATTTCAACAGTGGCATGCATGAGATCAGCAAAAATACTCAAGACCACCCTCTGGAATGTAGCAGGGGCATTGCACAAACCAAAAGGTAGGAATCTATATGAAAAAGTCCCCCATGGCATGTAAAGGTGGTCTTATGTTGGGCATGGCCCAACTTGGTCCAAGTTTTGGGTAAAAGACCCCATGAAAGAAGGAGCGGACGGCGCAGAGCTGGCAAAGATATATTCATTATGTGAACTTTTATGGCTTTGGGGATGGGACAAATCCATTATTTTGCAACGAGTATCGAGTAGTAGTCCTTGTTTTATGGATCCATGGTATGTGGACCATGGTTTTTGTATAGATGAATTGTCTATAATGATATGAAATGCTTTGTAAAGGAAAATAGTAGAATCTTAATCATAGAAGAATAAGTGAATCTTTATTTTCGCATATGTAGTCTGTAGTTTTTGAAAAGGCCCTGTAGTTGAGTGCGTGGATACCTTGAAGAGTCTGCAGTAGAGTGCGCAAACCACCTGCAGCTGAGTGCGCAGGTCAGGGAAGTGAATGTAATTGAAGATCTATTTAATAAAGAAGAAGATTTGGAGAAGTATTGTGTCTTTGTATATGTTATTTGTCTATTGTTATGTATCTGATTATGTCTAATTTTCACTTAATTATGCGTAGACCTGTAAGATATATTATTGTGTGTTAGAGTTTATGCGTTTCTTTAAACTAATTATCTGCGCGAAGTTCTTATGCATGCGAAGTTATAAGATTGATATAAAGTAGAACTAAATACACGATTCCACTTCACAGTTATCCCTTCGGTTGCGAAAACCTGGTTCTGCAACCTCCCATAACTGCTTCGGGTGAGACTACGACCTGCTTGCGGGTCGTTGTTGAAAGGGCCAGTAGTTGAGGGTTTTGTTGGTGCGCAGCACAATTTGAACCTTGGTCAAGCCCCCTCAAACCAACAAATGGTTTTGTTGTTGGGACCGGGATTTTCTTAAGGGATGTGTTTTGGCGTCCGTCGAAGAAAGAACTCCAGGAATGTGTTGAACAGAAAGAAAGAGAATTTGCAGAAAAAGAGAACAAAAACCCATGTTTATCAACTGAAGCTTGGTTGCAGAGATATATCTTCGAAGATCAATACAAGATTTTCTTTGGTTTGTTCCACATTGAATTGCTATAGTTGATATCCAAGTTAGTTGAGCATAAGAATTGTTTCAAAGGCGATGAACCTAAGGAGTGGAACCTTGATTTGATATGGCGGCTCAAGAGAATCGATAATAGTATCTCAAGGATTGTTGATTTCTCGATTGATAGCATTTTGGGAGGATTTATCACATCGACCAAATCGTGTCCTATAGTGAAGCTAAACAAATATTCTTCAAAGGACCATGAGTTAAATTCTTAAATTATCTAAAGCTCTGGATTAAGATGTTATTGTGTGAAAAAGGGATTCTACAGATGCAATCATATTAATGTTTGGGCAAAAGAAGAAATAAGTCAGAACCAGGAGCTACGCGATGTGGAAAACGATATAGAATAGATCCGAAGAATTTTATTGAGGTTGACTATAGCCCTCTATTGGGATCTGAAAATGAAGAAGAAAGAAGTAACTCTACGAACCCGTGATATTCCCCCACCCATCCTGAAGGCATGCAGAAATCAGGGGTTGAAAAGAATTAGGACGTCTTTAGGGTTCCCCATCCATCGATCCCCCTCACACCCCATCCCCCTCCCCATACTTCCCCTACACCTAGACCTCCACCCCCCTCTCCACCTAACCCCCCGAGAAGAAGAATGGATGATGACATTAAGCTACCTATCTTTAGAGGACTAGGAACAGAGGACTATGACCATTTTTGGTTCATAGCTGATGCAGTATGGATGGAAAGACAGATTAATAATGATGATGTAAAGAAGGTGCAGCTCATCACATCGTTGAGGGAGAGGGCGCTGACATGGTATATGAAATACTTCGCGAGTAAGCTGAATTCTATGTTTGATGAAATCAAGAAATCCCTGGTAGCAGAGTTCAAGAAGCCAAAATCAAAAGCATAGTGTATCACAGAGCTAAAAGAGATCAAGAAAGCACCAACTGAATCTGTGTGGGAATTGGATCAGCGGTTCAAGGTGTTGATGGGTCAAGTGAGCTTTGAGATACCCCTGCAACAGCATAAGGAATGGTTCATAGTCACGTTACTGCCACATATTAGGTTACCATTGACACAACAAAAGATCACGACACAAGCTGAAGCATTGGAGATTGCGATGAAGTTGGAAGCTTCGTCGGTTGGAGATACTCACGTAGGAGTATAGTAGATATAGAATCAGCTAGCTACATTGACCCTGGAGTTGCAGGATCTGAAGAAGGGTAAAGAGGTTAGACCAGAAAGATCAGAAGTGTGGTGTACGAAACATAAAGCAGAAGGTCATTATAAGGATCAATGCCCCATATTCAGAGATTATATTGCAAGTGGAGCGCCTAATCCAGTAAATCCGGGTCTGTGGTGTGATATTTGTAGGACGCGAGGTCAGCATCGCTCTGAAGGCTGCTATCTATTACATAAATATATATATAGACCCCAAAGCAGCTGTTTTGTAACTTTTGTAGATCAGTAGGTCATGATGAGAAAAAAGTCTGAACTTATGACTTAACGATGGAGCGCACTGCTGATAGTTATAGACTGCAAGCCAAAGGACACGCACATGAAGAGAAAGGTTAGCACGCTGGACAAGGAGGATTTCAAGGACGAGGACGAGGATGGGGAGGAGGAGTTAGTCGAGGATGAGGCGATATTATCTGCTATAACTATGGACAAGAAGGACACTTCATGAGAGACTATTAGAACCCAACGACAACCTACAATTACTGTAAGGCTTTTGATCATGTCACAGAATAATGTCCCATACTCATTGCGAAGATGCAGGAGAAAAGAAACTAGCTGCCTGCAGGAAATGTCCAAATGATGGTAGCTGAGCCAAGAGAAGATCAACCACACATCAACATTGTAACAAGAAGCGGAACTGTGACTGGGAATGATAAGACCGATGGAAAAAAGGAAGTTGAAGCAACATGGATAAGGAAAACTACCAAAAAGGCTCCTGCATTTGATGTCTTGAGGGAAAAGAAATCATTCATGGAGGCGAGGTGAAGATTTATGGATGATGGGGCCTCGACCTCTACTGCGCAACCAACTCAGAAGGATAACCGTGATATAGTACCAGTTGTGACATAAGAGGTTCTTATCCGTACAGTACATGTTTTCAGCTTCAAGTGGGCATAGAAATCGAGGCAAAGTGGGCATGGTTTTCAAGGAGTTTTGGGTTGAAGAGATAAGTTGTATTTTGTTGTTTTTTTTTGTCTACAAATGTATTTTTCTTGAACTTGAAATATAAATAAATTTGAAGAGCTCTGTAATAGGTTTTCCCCATATAAGATTGAAGGGGTTTCGCCTGGGTCTAAGTTGACCAAAAATATATGTATTTTTATGTGTTTCTGGTTTTTTTATGTCCATATTTATTTTCAGCATGTGTTGACAGTCCCATGTGTTTTAATCTGAGAATTTCATTTCCAAAATTCTATATGTTGAATGTATGTTTATGGGAAAGGGCATTTAACTGAATGGGAGTGATACAGTGAAATTAAAAGTGAGTTGGGATTGTAGGAAACTTTTTAGTCATCAAATTTCAAAATTCTTTCCCTAAAGGCCAAGCGAAGTAGTCCTTAAGGCCTCCTTGACTAAAATACAAGTTCCTTTCTAATCATTCTCCTAGACTCCATTCTCCCCAAGGGATTAAGGCACTGATCCACCAATACGTGATCATTCAAAGAACATTTTTCTCCACTTTTACCTCTCTCTTCTAGGTTTATCCAAGTTGGGTCACCTAGGGAATTACTTTCCCAACAAAATATCCCAAGAAAAAGTTCGAACTTCTAGCCTCTACTATGCTAATGTGTCCTCAAGGCCTCCTCCAATTTTGAAGCCATTCCGATGGTGGAGTTGTGAGATAACCCAAACCCTAGCTCTAAGATCAAAATTTGCCCTAGTATTCCCTAGGCTAGCACCTCATAAGATCAATTTGACACTTTTAATTGGAAATTCTTTCTATGATCCTTTCCCCTTCCTTGTCTGGGTTAAGAACATCATTGGTTGTTAGATTCTCTCTCCTTAACCTAGGTTGTCCACTTGGTCTCATGTTGTCCCATAGCTTTGCAAGGTCAATTATTCAAGAACCATTTAGGAAGTCAAGTTCAATAAGGATTTTAGGATTGGGAAACTCCTTCACAAGGCATATTCCTCTAACCTAACCCTCAAATCCTCACCTCCTTATCCTAGAAATCTGTGTACCTTGCTTGAAGAGAAAGTAAGCTCCATTCTTAACCCCCTTCTAGGAAAAGGATCATTAGGGTCACTTCATATCCATTTGTTGACTCATCCTTCACAAGTGACTTCCATATACTAGGTCTCCTCCCATTGGTGAAAGTCTATAAAGAGTAGGGAATCTTAGCTGAGGTGAAAATGAGCTAAGTCTCCAATTGTTTCCCTTGGCCTAACTATTGTCCCCTTTAGGTCCCCTGCTACTTTGAGTAGTAACAAGAAACTCTCACCCCAATTCATCTCATCAAGCAATAGGCGAGATACAACATACCAAGAAAGGATCACAACCATCCCATTATGCAATCAATGGGTGACATACCACTTTCTATACGTGGTAAGGATCACAATCATCTTATTGCTTGTTGATATTCCCAACAATGACCCTGAGAATTCATGTGGTAGAATGCTTGCATCATAATCATCGTGGGTGAGATACTCAACTTACCAAAGGTAAGGATCACACCCCCCAAGATCTCTCTCAACTTTTTGGCTAGACGGGGAGTGACAATCCCAACAAGCCCTGCTTATGGGTATGATGCCAACTGGGGTATACTCTGCATAGACCAAGATAGGGTAGCAACATCTTCCACCCTATGGGCAACAGATGGGGGTAATACCCTATGTCCATAGATCCCTCAACCCCAGGAGCCCTCCATCTCAATTCCACACCCTGGGAGCTCAGACAAGGGGGAAGAGATGGCTTAGTGTCCTCGACCATTCTTCTCTCTGTAGATCATAAACATATCAACGTGCTCATATCTGGTACCAAATTAAACAACTCATTGAAGAGTTCAATCATAATGTCTTAATAGCAGCAATTTCATGTTCATGCGGGACATCAAATCAAAATTTATATTAGAAAAAATATATACCACAAAAGGATACCTTATTCATCCTCCCTCTAACAGAAGCAGCAACCACAAGCCTAAGCTTGTCTCGAACAGCGGCACTATCTCAATATATGAAGATATCTCAGTCCCTTCTATATACGAGATTCTTTGCCAATCGGATCCCACTCTTTATTATCATAATGTATCACTATCACATCCAAAATTGGTTCAAAATAGCTCTCCAAAGAGTTTCTTCAACCTGCCTCACAGCTAGTCATGCTAGCAACAATGTACTCAGCCTCGGTGGTTCTTAAAGCTATGGAATTCTCATCAAAAATATCATGGTAGATCTCAAACTAAATCACCACTCAGATGTGCTCATATCATCAATAATGATCCCAAACAGCCTCAGTACATCCATGTAGTCATATATCATAGAAAGAATATCTCAAACCAAAAATTGATCATACCATGCAAATATCTTGAAGGGTGCTCAGCGACAACCCAATTTGTATGAAGTGACTTAATCATGAGTTGACTAAGGTTTTTTTCTACAAAACATATATCTAGATGGATGTTACAAGGAACATCAATGCTTCGATCAATTGTCGTTTCCCAAATCTAGTCCAGCAATATCTCTGCATAACTTCTTCAATTCCATCGAGGTGTTCAAGGATTTTCATTCCAACTTTCCAAAATTTATTTAATAGTCTCACAATATATTTCCCTTTTCAAACTTCATCATGCCAAGTTCTTCATTTCAAATTTTAGAGGCCATCTCCCTCTTCCTTTGGTCATCAAAGGCTCGTTACCTATCAAGAATAGATCGTCGACATATAAAACCAAAATCAAAGGCATACCTTGGACCACTTTGAAGTAGAGGTTTAGATTGGCACATCTTTCAAGCTTTACTAGGTAACTTTCAAAGCGGGCATACCAGGCTCAGGAATCTTGCTTCAAACCATACAATGATATTTGCAAACATTATACTGATCAAACCAATATACTCAGCCTCACACAAATTAATATTGTGCAATCAAATCAACTAAGTCAACTTATCAAGCCTTAAATGCCAAATCAAAACTAATATCAAAGCCATAAAATTTTCTACCAATATCACTGTGACAAACTCTTTGGACCAGGTGTTGGGTAGATCTCACATCCAAATACCAAGTTATAACCTTATCTATTTTCATAACAAATGTTATTTACCAAGCAATATCACGCCAAACTTTATCAAGCCATCCTCAAATATAAATCATTTATGTCACTATATGCAAATGCATACATTCATTGTGAGATCATTGCATAATGAATCACAATTTTTTACACTTCAACCAATGTGCCAATACCAATGTTAATCATTGAGAGTCACTATGTCCATACTTTCATGTCACATCACGGTGAATCACCATTGTCAAGTACCAAATCTGATCAAAACTCTAACTTGTTATCGTTGTGAATTAAATCTATCCATAAGCCAAACATATCTACGAACTCTCAAGCATCATGTCAAAGTTCCAATATTTCTCATGTATATTAAACAAATAAGCCAAATCTTGTCAAACCCTTGCAAATGTTATCAATTACTGACATATACTAACTTGAATGATCAAATCCATATAACATACTGAAATGCAAATTCCAGTGCCCTGCAAACACAAGTTTAGTCAACACATTCACATTCTCTATGGTAAGTCAAACATTGAAACTTCCCTGATCATAGGACTTTCTATTCTCTGCTCCATATCTATAGGAGTGTCATACTCCTGGTGCACTCCTAATCTCCTACATAAGGCTTCAGTTTGTGTCCTACAAGCACAATCGTACTCATAGGCCTTCTTCAGTGCGGTTGGGAGGCTTACAACTGCACCCTTAAGCCTTCTTTTGTGCAGTTGAGAGACTTACAACTGCACCCTTAAGCCTTCTTACATGTGGTTGGGAGGCTTACAACCGCACCCTTAAGACTTCTTCTATGTGGTTGGGGTTTAGACTAGGAGAACCCTTCTCTACTAAAATTAGAACCTGTAAAAACCTTTTTCCACAACATCAGATGTTTATTCATGTCTAGAATCCTTCCTCCAATAGTCAAGTGTCTTCTTTTCAAATAATAATAGGTGTTAAAATCTCATGAAAAGTTTCTCCCTCTAAATGGGAAGCCACTTCAGTCATCATCATTCAAAACATCAACTTGTCTATCATAATATTGTCATGCATCAGCAAAATTGTTAGATCATAAAATCAAACTATATCAGGTTCTAAAACATATATTCATCATGGTCATAACATGTTAGCATCAACTACTTTATCATCACATATGAATATGACATCAAAATTTCATTAAGGGTTAGTGTCATATAATTAGGGTAGCTGACAAGTGTATCATCATACTTCAAGGATCATAATCACTACATCACTTCTTTAAGTCGAGGCATCCATTCACATTTTCTAAACTTATCAAAACCTAACAAGAAGGTCTTGAGTATCAATCTTATTGTTACACTTTTATCATCAAGGTTATCATGTTTATCACAAGCATTAACAATAGTATCAAGTCACCATGTATCAAAAACAATGTATCTAGCTTGCTTCATAAAATCAAGAAATTCATGATGTCTAAAATGAAAGGTGCTTATCAAATATCAAGTGTACTAATATATCACATGTACTAGAGATCAAACTTACTTTCATATGCATGAGTCATTGATGAAGGTGATATTCTCATCATACCTTAGGGCTCGACTTGTCTTCCAATATTGCAGCTAAATCATAACATTGAGACAATACACTATACATACATTCTAGTATTCAGATACTTTTGCAACTTGTAGCTCTTTATTTGTCATGGGAAACTATAGCTCTTCTCTTCCTGCACTAGTTATATTTTCCTGCACCTTGGATGATCCTCAAGAAGGATCCACTTATCACATCTCATCAGGAGGTTAGAAGTATCCAAATACTCAAATATACATGCAGGAAGTATAATCAATGATCAAATCAATAAATCTAAACAAAAGTAAAGACATAAAGAAGTAACATAAATCGAAAAAGTACTTATCTTCAATGAGAGGTGATCATCTCCCTCTTGAACCAGCCTTCAAGAGTCATGATTGTCCATTGTCCATATAACATTGTTGCCTTCATTATATTTCAACCAACTTCATCAGCAACCAGGCCTAATTAAGACTATCCCATCTAGTGCTACATCAAACTATCACAAGTGCTAGAACATCTTCACATTGATCATGTTAGGGTTTTTATATTTTATATCTCAAATCTTTGTCATAATCCAGGGTTTCTTCCAAACCCTAACCTCATAATATCCATCAAACCCTAATAGTCAAATTGCCTAGGGTTTCCTTTAAACCCTAGTATTCTTTTAGGTCTCCACCATCTTTTCTTTCTTCCAACAAAGGTTCCTTCATAGGGGTGATATTAATGAATTTTCTTCAGCCAAACTCTGATCCCATGTTAAGTTTTCTTATGGCTATAGTGTTCTTTGCTTTAGATAATTGTATTTCTTCATTTACATATTAAATTCATCCCACATCATCATAGCATTATTTAGTTTTACCACATTATTCAGCAAAATATGCAATTATATAGAAAGAACAATATCATCATCAATTCAGCTAAACTTATAGGAACAATAGAAGAAAAGCATTCACACATAGAGACACCAAGATTAGTCGGAGACCATGGCAATACCCACTATGGGGAAAACCCTTTCAAATTCTTCTTCTTATTAGATTGTCATAAACTATTCAGCAAAGAGAGAGTACAATGATCCATATCTTCAACCACAAAACTATTTAGCAAAATAAACTAATTAGCATCCAAGAGATGAACCCAACAATGCTAATAATCAAAACCTTGATTCAGAAGTCTGCGGTCAACTGTGGTCAATTGAAAAATCAAACCCTAGTTTCCAACCACACGCAAAGTGTACGTGTGTGTGGTTGAAACCCTCCAACCGCACTCATGATCATACATGCTTGCGGTTGCAACCAAAAAATGCATATGTCATCCCTGCGGCTGGAAACCAAAACCCTAGATCTCACGTGCGAGCTTCGAACCCTGCAATTTCGAACCTGTATGAACCAATCTCTGCGAGCCACCTTAGACCAATGCAAACCAAATCAAAGAAAGAAGAATGATCATCATGATTTCCAAATGAGTGTCACTTGACTTGTATTTATAGCCATTTGAGGGTGTCCAATTTCTCTTTTGGGTCGACCTGTCCTTTTGTGCACATGTGGGATTCAATTCAAAAATACACTTTCCCTTGTCCAAATCAAGTGCTTCAAAAGTCAAAATTGGTCCTCTTGAAAAGAAGAATCTAGTCCCATGATTGAAATTTTTCACTGAGCTGCCAAATTAACAATTTATTTTTGTTACACCAAAGTTCTAGCATGAACTCCTCATTATTCAACCCACATCATTAGAGAAGCCCTAGGGATTGAAAGACATACTAACAATTTTAATCTTGAATATGCCATAAAGTGAGCCATTCTTGGTAACCCATATTCCACTAGCATTATCCTTAATATTATGTGTGAACCTTTTGAATATTTTCAACGCATTTTTCCCATTTATTTTATCACTATATAAATCTCTTTATTTTTAATATTTATTCCTATATAAAAATATAATTGGTTAAATTCTCTAATTTCAACACAATATAATTTCCCTTCATTTTGTCAATTCAGTTTAGCTTGAGTGGTTGTGAGAAAAGTTGTTTCCCTCCCCAACCATCTTCAAATCCCACTGTTGTGACATATTTTCTTTTGGGAAGCCAATCATTGATGAATTATATATGATCTACTCGTGAGTTGTTACCCTAGTTGTGTGCCCATCAAAATATATGGTTTACCCTAAGTACTATACTTAAAATGAAGAGAAATGCCCAAAAAAAATCTTCAAAAATATATTACTAAGAAAAACAATAATAATAATAATAAATTTTTTTCTTATTACTAAATGTTATCCCATTAAATATGAGAAAGAAATAACTTACCTAATTCATTCCACTATTTTCTTTCTTTAACCTTATCTTCTTTAAAAATTACTAACCTTCTTAAAATAAATTTATTAAACCCCATAATATATTATCTACCATAACCTTTTCTAAAATCTAATATATATTTTATATTAAAAATATTTTTTAATTTTAGTATTTTATTAATCTTAATTTTTTTCTTTCTTTCTTCCTCTTAATCCTCTCACTTTTATTAATAAAACCCATTTATAGTTTATTATTCTCTAGTTCTCTCCTTTGACATACATAGTTTCATATCATGTTTCCGTGTTTCCTCCATTCGAAAAATTGATTCCCTTTCCTCTCTTCTCAATTTTCCCTTTTTAATATTAAAAATTTCCTTTATCATGTGTCTCACTTTATTTTATATATTAAATATTTTTTCTCTTCCTTTATTTGAAAGATTACTCTAGAGAAAGATAATATTTAAAATGAAGGGAGACCCAAAAAAAAACTAATTAAGATATAAAACAAGGTCGGGAAAAAGAGACGCTAAGAGAATTGAAAAAATATTAATAAAGCTTGCCTTAGATTTTATTAATAATATAATCCTTTAAGTCTCTCTATTTTACACTATGGCATCTTTCTCTCATATATATAATCTTCTATTGGAAGAGGAGGAATGCAAAGCTGATAGCATCTAAAGCTTACTTTAGCTCCACTTTTTCCCATCATCTCTACGTTTCATGGTAGCCATGCCAATGCAAATTATTTATGTTTACATTTAATTTCTTCATTGTTGAACTTTGAATCATTGTTGAACTTTAAAATTTTCACACTGTCCTACTTGCACACTTGGAGATTTCAAGCAAAATGTGGCTAGTTTTGTCTCTTAAGGTGGGGGGTTTATGTATTTTAGCTTATGTTTAGCTTTGGGCTTCGGTGTTGGCAGTAGGCTTCACATTTATGTGCATTTTTGGATCTTTTAGTTTCACATCAACTCAAGGATTGGATGGTGTGGGTGGCTTGCTAATGGTTGTTTATTCAATGCTCTGATTTGGTTATGGTTTTGTTCCCAACTCTCTCCTTTCATAGCACCTACTTAATGATGGAAAGTTCTCTTGACTCAATAAAACTAAAGCTACTAGATTAGTTGGCGGAGAAAACCTTAGTGGCCCTTAGTTCTTAAACTATTTTCTTCAAAGGTTTTGCAAGGTCTCCTAGGGTTTCAACCCCTTTAAATTTGTGAGTTGTTGGACTCTTTATCAGTTTTGACCACGACCATGCTAGTTTGGAACCTTTTATGAATGTGAATAACATTTGCTAGTGTTGGTGGCAATCATTTTCTTTTGGTGACTGCACACTCTATGTGGGCCATGGGATTGTGTTTATCAATGGTTTGTTTGGTGTCAATTGAAGGAAAAATGCTCGACCCTCTAAAATCTTTTTTGTGATACTTGAATCGTTTTAGTTGGTTGTGTTTTTGGTCCTCGTCTTTGTTGAAGATTGGGGCATCTATGGGATGAATTTCCCATGAGAAACCCAATTACCCCAAAATAATCTCATCTTGCCTCAAATTAAGAATTCAAATTCGTTAAAGGAAAGTATTAATATTGATGTGTTCTTGGTACTCCTCTCTGATGTGACAACCTTATTTGGGCAAGCAATCTTTAAGGCATGTGGTGAAATATATTTAATATTATTAAGAGCAAATTAAAGTGGGTTTTCTTCAAGTTGGATTCACTTAATAAAGAGTCATGTTGGCACATAAGAGACCCCTTACATGTTGAAAATTGGCAGCCATGGGATGAATTTCCTTTAATAAAAATTCATTTTTTCCCTTTCTAAAGTGAGTTTCTAAAAATAGAAAGTCATGTCTATCTTTACAACCATGACTTTATAAAAATAGTAAATCACCTTCCATCAATCCATAATCATATATATATAATGGAAAATCACTTAACTTGTCCTTAATCAATCTTAATTGTTTGATTTTTAACTTAATCATCAATATTATTATTATTACTATTATCTTATTTATTATATTATTATTATTACTATTATCTTATTTATTATATTATTATTAAAATTAATTCAAGTCTCTCAATCATGAAACTCAATCATGTCATATGTAACTCCCCTCAATTAATGCATATGCTACTCTCTCTTCCTCTTAATGGATTCATCTCTCTCTCTCTCTCTCTCTCTCTCTCTCTCTCTCTCTCTTACACACTTTAATGACTCATCATAAAAAGATTCCTCTTACACCTCTTTAATGCAAAAGTTACACTTGTCTCCTAAATGCATAAGTTACACTCATCTCCTAATGGCATGAGTTACACTCCTATTTTGGCATATGTAACTCCTAAAGGCATAGGAGTTACTCCCTCATGAATTTGACCTCCTTGTTCTTCCTATATATTTGCACCTCTCATCCTCATTTGATACACTTGTGCTTGAGAAAAGATAATTTGAACTTGGGAAGGAAAGAGTTGGAGAGTCTAGAGGAAGATTGATAGAGAGAGAGAGAGAGAGAGAGTCTTGAAGGGAAAGAGTATATTTTGGAGAGCCAAAGTGATTTAGTGTTTACATTAGCAACTGTGATCAAATATCTTATTCAAATTTGGGTGAACTACTTCATTCTCTCATTGTACTTTGTATCTCTACTGAACAATTGATTTCTAATAGCAGAAGAATCAGGTTGGGTTTTCCCTAGTCATTTTCCTAACTTCTCTATCTCATTGAGTTCTTGGATATCTTCCATTTTTCATATGGTTTATATGGTTTATGTTCTATCTACAATTACTTAACTTATTTTGCAACGTAAAAAAGTTCTGAATTTAAGTGATTGTAACAGCGTAGAACGTCAGAATTTCAACCTTACCTCCTCCAACGAGTTGCATAAATAGAGATCCTTTGAAGTTCATTCACATATCATCCAAGAGAAAAAATCTAAGGTAGCTGCAAGCTTTGATCACCCTAGCCAAGTTGGAGAAAGAGTAATATATTGGTATTTTTTTGTGACTGATTCATGTTGTGTTAGGGAGAGAGAACGTTGAATGGAGGAGCAGCTTTCTAAGTACTTTTTGTGCTTTGTTTTGGGCCAAATATCTTTGTGAACAGGGGCCGAAGTTTCTATGTATTGCAAGTAGGGTCGAACCCCCTATAATCCCTTGTTTGGAGGGTTGTTAGGCCTATCTTGGAAGGCTGAATTGTGACAGATTGTTGGATGGGTTTGGCCTCTTTCATGGGTAGTGTTCTAAGCTTGTTTTGGTGTCTTATTCTCTGTCATTAGCTATGTGTACTTCAGTGGGACATAAGTTGTTTGTGGAAGGGCCAAGAGGCCTAACTCTGTGTTAATCTTAGGCTATATTACCTCAGTACCCTAGCATTGAAGGTTAAGGTGGAAAGCGCAGGTGTTTTTGGTGTCTTGAGGTTCGGATTAGGGTTGACTAGAAACCATAACCAAGGCCGAAGAATTTCAAGTATATATGCTCACGACCAAAGTATGGGAAGGCAAAAAAAATCCTACAAGTTGAGGTATGTTGTCATTCTTTGTTTAAGGTTTCTCATGATGGAATAAGATCATAGTTTGGCAATATAAAGAATTGTTAGGAGTTGTTTATTGTGCCCTCAAGTATAGACTAAAGGTTGTTAGTAAGAGGATGGTTTGGGCACTAGAACTTGGACCTCAAGATTGCAAGGATAATGGTTAAAGGATTTTTGCTTTTGCCCTAGTTCTTTAAGTTATAGAGAAATCAACATTTGTGATGTGTGGCAGTGATTTTATGCCTATAAAGTATGGTTGTGATTTTCTATCTCTATTTCATGGATATCCTTATGACTAAAATATATGTTAATCTCTCTATGGTCGTGTTGTGTTGCAGTGTCCTTATGTCAGAGATGTATGACAATGTTATTAAGACAGTGATGTTATGATAGTGACACTTGTATGGCAGTGACTTTATGACAGTGACATACGATTTATGACAGTGTAATGCATGGCAGTGACTCTATGATAGTGACATGTTTTATGACAGTGTGATGCATGGTAGTGACACTACGACAGTGATATATGGTTTATGAAAACATGATGTATGGCAGTGTTATTCGTGTTCTTCTTGAAGACAAAGATCAATGCTACTTTCAGAGATCTGGAGGCAACGTGAATGTCTCCTTGATTGTCTTGACAGTTGTCATCTCATGAGGATCTAGTATGATTTAGGATTGGCCCTAGGTGGCCTAATGTGTTTGATGATGCAAGACTTCTGTCTCATGATATTTGTACATTGTATCTCAGTTGAACATTTAATGAATATCTAAGAAGAAGAATTTGGTTGGGTTTTCCCCCTTGTGGGGTTTTTCCGTGGGCTATGACCTAAATCCTAGTATCTCTATTGTGTATGTTTTTCTTCTATTGTTCCTTACTATTTGATGCAGGAGCAATCAGCTCAACAATATCATTGTATTTTAGTAAGGCATAGGGGGTCTTGTGTTTCCAAGGAAGTTGGTTTCCTAAGTGTGAATTAATGTAATTATTTAGGCTTTTGAGTGATTTTAATGAGAATAGGATTTAATTGAATATTGTGAGACATATTTGTAAATATTCTCGAATGTAGGAGAATATGAGAGATTTAGGATAGTTGAGAGATTGAGGGATTTGAGAATTAATTGTAAAACTCAAATTAGGAGTTAGTTCATGATTTTGGGAATTGAAGAAGATCCTTAGAGATGAGGAAGAGATTTCAGAATTATGTTGAGCAGTTTATGGTTCTAAAACAGGGATTGGTTTTAGAATCCCTTTGTATAAATGTAAGCCTAAAAGGCAAAATCAAGGGAGATAAGTTGGATAGGTTAGTTGGTTAGAGCATGACGGTAAGCCTACGGACAGATTGTAATAGAGGCCACTGATATTAGAAGATTAGGCCAAAGATAAAGAGACTATGTAAATGGTTGTATATATATACAGAGATTAACTCCAAAACTGTGTAAGTGTGTGTTTTGAGTATTGGATGATGAATTATGAGTGGGTTAGAGTATTCTGTATAACATATGTATGCAAGCAGAGTTTGGTGAAACATAGAGGAGAAGAATGGGGTAGCAGAACGTAAAGGACCCTTGAAACCATTTGAAGGATCAACGTAATACTCTGGAATGACAGTGATCAAAGGAGCATGAGCTCAGGAGGGAGTCGCACAGCGGAACAGTGGAAGGACGAAGAACCACTGAAGTAATCGGAAACCACAGTCGAACAAAAGAAATGGCATACACTCCAAGTGAAAAGGGGAACGAGGAAGTAAAGTTCGATACACATTAACTGTTGGATTTAATAGATCAACGGACAGGGTTAAGTCACAGAGAACAGGATAAGTGAAATCGCATTGCAACATATCTCAAGAGTGAGTAAAGCGGACTTATGTGATGGATGATTGCAATATGCGGGATCATTGTGAACCGTTGGATCGTATTCCCTGATCAACGGTGGAGGAGCTTTAATGAATCTCGCATCGCAATGTTTCGTTGGTGAGTGATTTAACCTCAGCCACAAGCGATTGCGATATACGATTGCGATGTCCGATGTGATCAGAGGTTTGATCGCATCGCAAGTATTCCATGGTGATGTATCGGGCCTTAACCAGTGCAAAGATGCGATGTGAGCGGACCCGATAAGGTATGGATGTAGTTAATTTGATTTGAAGTCCGGTTGTAGTTAATCGTATATCGGATGCGGTGAAAAGTTATATGTTCGTGAGATTCATGAATTGCGATAGCGATGATGGAGTAAATCAATGGTCAGGTAACAAATATATAAAGTCATGGTATGGTGGAAGAGTTATCGCATCCCGCATAATGGAAAGTCCCAATGCCAAGTTCTTAAGTCTTTGAAACTTGCAATTGCGATTGTGATAAGGTGTGCCTCAAGAAACGTGTAAAGGCTTAGGAAAGACAGAAAAGATAAGTCGACGCATGTTTTATGTGATTTCTATTATGAAAGGTTTATAATAGGAATAGTGCGATAGAAGGTTTTTATGTGAGTCTGTGAATAAACAAAGAATAAGAGTGGGTTGGTTATATATATGCGGGCTTAAGGTATAGAAGGTTTAGTAGGGTAATAATTCCCGATGAATCGCTATGAATGAAGGGCAGACTATGTTTAAATAATAAATCATTCTACAAAGATTTATTAAGGGGGCCTTGAACCATTAAGAATTGATGATTTGACTCAGCAAAGAGTTAAAATTCCTGGGGCAAACCAGATATGTGCATTTGACATGCACTATGTGGGTATATGCGGGTTTTCCTGCATCAAAATGGTATCAGAGCATAATTATAGTTGAAACATTTGGTATTAAGGCAGTACAAAGAAATTATGTGTGAACATTTCTTTGAAAGAATTTAAAACAGAGTTATATTCTGAAGGTGCGTATACAGGCGAATGGTGATGTGTAAGCAAACAAGGGAGATCAAATTCTAATCTGACAAATAGTAAGCATACAGAGGTAAGGTATAGCAGAATATTGGGAGAACTTGCAAATGCAAGAAACAGAGAACAATCCATTCAAAGTATAGAAGATGGTGGAACAAGATCACGCAGAGATCTTGAAGGTGAGGTGATATGTTTGTTTTAATTTGATTTGAAGATTGGAGAATGTGTGGTTTTTATATTGACACACAGGTGACAGCATAAAGAGGTGAGAAGGTTGTAGCAATCTAGAGGGAGGAGTGCTCGAATTGGTTCTAGAGGGAAGAACCAGAGAGATGCTAAAAGACTAAGCTCAAAGGAGAGAAGCTTAGTGAGGAATAGACAACAAGAAGAAGACTTGTTACTGAAGAAATATTGTTGCAGATCACAAAGGCAATTCCACAAAAGGATGTGAGTAGAATTGCTAAGTAATGAAGGAAGCTAGTAAGACCTTCTAAGTGAAAAAAGAGGTGGTTAGAACCAAGTATTTCATGGTGATTGAAATACAAGAGGACAATTGTGTTCTTGAGAGGTGCAGATGAGTTTAAGCCTAGAAGGAGCAGAGAAGAGTGCTCAAAGGAGGTTCCAGAGATAGAGAACCATAGATCTTGCCAAAAGGTTAAGTACAGAGGAAAGCTTGGTGAGGTAAGTGGCCGCGGGGAGGACTTGTTGTAGAGACTTTAAAGCAGCTCGTAGTGAGTGAGTGAGGAACTTATAGCGATGGAGGAGAAGATGACCACTGATAGTCATAGTAGAGGTTCTGAGGAAGACCACAGCAGAAGAAAGATGAAGAAGGAGGATGCCAAGGAAAATGGCAAGAGGATGAGTCAAGAGGTAATTGACAAAGAAATTGTTGAGATTAAAGAACACCTCAATGTATTGATGATGATGCTAGAGGAAAACCAAAGACAAGGTTGGGTTTTAAAGAAGAAACCAGTGAAGTGGCATAAGTTACAGAGAAGGCTACAGCAGAGGCAAGTAAGGTGGCTGATGGAAAAACTCAGAGAAGCTGAGTTGGAAATGAAAGTGTCTATTTGTGAACTAGAGCAGGGTGAATTTCTAGGTGAAGATGAAGACTTGAAGACTGAAACTTCAAGCGAGACCAAAGAGTCACATGATTTTAAATCTGAAAATTTGTGTATGTTTGCAGGTGAACCATGTGAAGGACGACAATTTGTTGATATTGACATAAAGAAGGAAGAAGATAGGCAGAATCTAAATTTTGTTCTAAAAGAAGAAGTAGAGAAGGGTATCAAGCAATCAAGTAAAGGACTTGATGAGATTGAGGAGAAGACCATTGAAGTATTTCTAAGTTATGTAAAGGACTTGGAACAGCGGGATGAATTGGTGATTGAATCATCAAAGGAGGTCATGAGGTCTTGTGGTTTTACAACTGACAAGGTGTGCGTGAATGCAAGTATTGCGGAAGATAAACCATTTTACGGAACTGTCTTGAATGAAGCTGAAAGTTGCCAAGCAAAGTATGATGATGATTGTATTTCAAATGAGGATCAAGTTGAGTTATTATAGCAGAAGGAGTTCATAAATTCCATGCTTAGTGGAAGAAATATCTTCAGTAAGGATGAGGCAGTTGTGACTTATGATAAGAAATTTGCTATTGAAAAGAATAACGAGGAATTGATTTTCTTAAATGATCATAGGGATAGTGATGAGCAGACACCTAAAACTATTACAGAGGTGGAGGATCAGGATTTTATTCTAATCAAGAAGGAAGAGATAGTGTCAACAAGAAGTTGTACTTGTGATAAAGAAGAAGATAGTGAGGATTGTATAGAACTTTTAGGCGAAATTTCAAGTGAGATGGCAAATTTGTGGCATGAATTAAGTCTTTTGGAGAAAAGGCTAGAAGACCAAAAAGTAAGTGTTCAAATTGTAAAGTCAGAACTGGATGAGAATGAACAAGTTCATTATAGTGGACAGGGACAGAAAGACATCATTGAAACAGATAGCGTGGAGGAGAGACTAACTAATGGTCTCGGGAATTCTGCTGAGAATTCAAAACGGCATATTGATGTGCTAACAGAGAAGGAAGAATTAGAGTAACAAGCTGAATTGTTTCCAAAGGTAGAAAAGGCGCAAAAGCCTTATGATTTTTATTTTAACAATTGTTTTATGAGTGCAGGTTTAGTTGCAGATGCTAGAGGAAATTTTGGCACAAGTGAGCAGCCAAATAAAAATGAAAGAAGGGGATTCTGTGGAAGTATTAAATCCATGGAACAGAGATGTTCAATTGCTGAAGAAAATGCTAGAAAGTCAGGATTTAATACAGAAAGAAATACCCGTGAAAGAGGGTAAGGATGAAAGGGAGGCAATCAGAGTAAGTGAAAAACAAGCAAGAATAAGCGAAGAAAAAGTAAGCGTAGAAGTAAGAGTAAGTGATGACATTCGAAGAGTAGAACAGCAGTTTGAAGAGTTAGTGGATAGCAGCAACAACCTGAAACAAAAAGAAAGAGGAAAAAGTAAGTGGCGGAGTATGGACCAGCCCAAGGATGTGCTGGAAATGGAGATTGAGGAATTATGGTAGTTGATGATGAAACAGTTCGTATGGAGGAGATTGATAGTAGCTAAAAGGATGATCAATCAGAGTATGAACCTGATTGACAAGGAGAGGAAGATGGAACAAAAGACAGCATACATACAACAGCAGCAAAGGTGCAAGGCATTTGGGCGGCTACAAACTAAAGTTTGGGACCTTGGAGGTTTTCTATTAACTTGTGAACAAACATGATCTGGAGATCATAAATATTTTCTACTTTGGGAGTCTAATGCAGGAGCAATGAGCTCAATAATATCATTGTATTTTAGTAAGGCATAGGGGGTCTTGTGTTTACAAGGGAGTTGGTTTCCTAAATGTGAATTAATGTAATTATTTAGGCTTTTGAGCGATTTTAATGAGAGTAGGATTTAATTGAATATTGTGAGACATATTTGTAAATATTCTCGAATGTAGGAGAATATGAGAGATTTAGGATAGTTGAGAGATTGAGGGATTTGAGAATTAATTATAAAATTCAGATTAGGAGTTAGTTCATGATTATGGGGATTGAAGAGGATCCTTAGAGATGAGGAAGAGATTTCAGAATTCTGTTGAGTAGTTTATGGATCTAAAACAGGGATTGGTTTTAGAATCCCTTTGTATAAATGTAAGCCTAAAAGGCAAAATCAATGGAGATAAGTTGGATAGGTTAGCTAGTTAGAGTGTGACGGTAAGCCTACGAGCAGATTGTAATAGAGGCCACTGATATTAGAAGATCGGACCAAAGATAAAGAGACTGTGTAAATGGTTGTATATATATACAGAGATTAATTCCAAAACTATGTAAGTGTGTGTTTCGAGTATTGGATGATGAATTATGAGTGAGTTAGAGTATTATGTATAACATATGTATGCAGGTGGAGTTCGGAAAAACACAGAGGAGAAGAATGGGATAGCAGATCGTAATGGACCCTTGAAACCATTCGAAGGATCAACGTAATACTCCAGAATGACAGTGATCAAAGGAGCATCTGAAACTAAGTTCAGGAGGGAGTCGCGCAGCGGAACAGTGGAAGGACGAAGAACCACTGAAGTAATCGGAAACCACAGTCGAACAGAAGAAATGGCGTACACTCCGAGTGAAAAGGGGAACGAGGAAGTAAAGTTCGATACACAGTAACCGTTGGATTTAATAGATCAACGGACAGGATTAAGTCGCAGAGAACGGGATAAGTGAAATCGCACTGCAACATATCTCAAGAGTGAGTAAAGCGGCCTTAAGCGATGGATGATTGCAATATGCGGGATCATTGTGAACCGTTGGATCGTATTCCCTGATCAACAGTGGAAGAGCTTTAATGAATCTCGCATCGCAATGTTTCGTTGGTGAGTGATTTAACCTCGGCCACAAGCAATTGCGATATGTAACTGCGATGTCTAATGCGCTCGAAGGTTTGATCGCATCGCAAGTATTCCATGGTGATGTATCGGGCCTTAACCAATGAGACATGCAATATGCGAAGGTGCGATGTGAGCAGACCCGATAAGGTATGCATGCAGTGAATTTGATTTGAAGTCCGATTGTAGTTAATCATATATCGGATGCGGTGAAATGTTATATGTTCGTGAGATTCGTGAATTGTGATAGCGATGATGGAGTAAATCAATGGTCGGGTAACAAATATATAAAGTCGTGGTATGGTGGAATAGTTATCGCATCCCGCAGAATGGAAAGTTCCAATGCCAGGTTCTTAAGTCTTTAAACCCTGTGATTGCGATTGCGATAAGGTATGCCTCGAGAAACGTGTAAAGGCTGAGGAATAGTGCGATAGAAGGTTTTTATGTTTAAGTCCATGAATAAACAAAGAATAAGAGTGGGTTGGTTATATATATGCGGGCTTAAGGTATAGAAGGTTTAGGTGGGTAGTAAGTCCCGATGAATGGATATGAATGAAGGGCAGACTGTGTTTAGATAATAAATCGTTCTACAGAGATTTATTAAGGGGGCCTTGAACCATTAAGAATTGATGATTTGACTCGGCAGAGAGTTAAAATTCCTGGGGCAAACCAGATATGTGCATTTGACATGCATATTGTGGGTATACGCGGGTTTTCCTGTGTCAAAGTGGTATCAGAGCAGAATTATAATTGAAACATTTGGTATTAAGGCAGTACAAAGAAATTTTGTGCGAACATTTCTTTGAAAGAATTTAGAACAGAGTTATATTCTGAAGGTGTGTATACAGGCGAATGGTGATGTGTAAGCAGGCAAGGGAGATCAGATTCTAATCTGACAAACAGTAAGCATACAGAGGTAAGGTATAGCAGAATATTGGGAGAACTTGCAAATGCAAGAAACAGAAGACAATGCATTCAAAGTATAGAAGATGGTGGAACAAGATCACGCAGAGATCTTGAAGGTGAGGTGATATGTTTGTTTTAATTTGATTTGAAGATTGGAGAATGTGTGGTTTTTATATTGACACACAAGTGACAGCGTAAGGAGGTGAGAAGGTTGCAGCAATCTAGAACGAGGAGTGCTCGAATTGGTTCTAGAGGGAAGAACCAGAGAGATGCTAAAAGACTGAGCTCAAAGGAGAGAAGCTTAGTGAGGCATAAATAGCAAGAAAGAAAACTTGTTACTGCAAAGATATTGTCGCAGATCACAAAGGCAATTCCACAAAAGGATGTGGGTAGAATTGCTAAGTAATGAAGGACGTTGGTAAGACTTTCTAAGTGAAAGAAGAGGTGGTTAGAACCAAGTATTTCATGGTGATTGAAATACAAGAGGACAGTTGTGTTCTTGAGAGCTGCAGATGAGTTGAAGCCTAGAAGGAGTAGAGAAGAGTGCTCAAAGGAGGTCCCAAAGATAGAGAACCATAGAGCTTGCCAAAAGCCAAGTACAGAGAAAAGCTTGGTGAGGTAAGTGGCAGCAGGGAGGACTTGTTGTTGTAGAGGCTTTAATGCAACTCGTAGTGAGTGAGTGAGGAACTCATAGCGATGGAGGAGAAGATGACTACTGATAGCCATAGCAGAGGTTCTGAGAAAGACCACAGTAGAAGAAAGATGAAGAAGGAGGATGCCAAGGAAAATGGAAAGAAGATGAGTCAAGAGGGAATTGACAAAGAGATTGCTGAGATGAAAGAACACCTCAATGTATTGATGATGATGCTAGAGGAAAACCAGAGACAAGGTTGGGTTTTAAAGAAGAAGCCAGTGAAGTGGCATAAGTTACAGAGAAGGCTACAGCAGAGGAAAGTAAGGTGGTTGATGGAAAAACTCAGAGAAGCTGAGTTGAAAATAAAGTGTCTATTTGTGAACCAGAGCAGGGTGAAGATGAAGAACTTTGAGCGATACCAAAGAGTCACATGATTTTAAATCTGACAATTTGTGTATGTTTGCAGGTGAACCATGTGAAGAACGACGATTTGCTGATATTGACATAAAGAAGGAAGAAGATAGGCAGAATCTAAATTTTAGAGGCAAGTAAGGTGGTTGATGGAAAAACTCAGAGAAGCTGAGTTGGAAATGAAAGTATCTATTTGTGAACCAGAGTAGGGTGAATTTCAGGGTGAAGATGAAGACTTGAAGACTGAAACTTCGAGCGATACCAAAGAGTCACATGATTTTAAATCTGACAATTTGTGTATGTTTGCAGGTGAACCATGTGAAGGACGACAATTTGCTGATACTGACATAAAGAAGGAAGAAGATAGGCAGAATCTAAATTTTGTTCTAAAAGAAGTAGAGAAGGATATCAAGCAATCAAGTAAAGGACTTGATGAGATTGAGGAGAAGACCATTGAAGTATTTCTAAGTTATGTAAAGGACTTGGAACAGCAGGAGGAATTGGTGATTGAATCATCAAATGAGGTCATGAGGTCTTGTGGTTTTACAACTGACAAGGTGTGCGTGAATGCAAGTATTGCAGAAGATAAACCATTTTATGGAACTGTCTTGAATGAAGCTGAAAGTTGCCAAGCAAAGTATGATGATGACTGTATTTCGAATGAGGATCAAGTTGAGTTATTACAGTAGAAGGAGTTCATAAATTTCGTGCTTAGTGGAAGAAATATCTTCAATAAGGATGAGGCAGTTGTGACTTATGATAATAAATTTGCTATTGAAAAGAATAACGAGGAATTGATTTTCTTAAATGATCATAGGGATAGTGATGAGCAGACACCTAAAACTATTACAGAGATGGAGGATCAGTTTTTTATTCTAATCAAGAAGGAAGAGGTAGTGTCAACAAGAAGTTGTACTTGTGATAAAGAAGAAGATAGTGAGGATTGTACAGAACTTTTAGGCGAAATTTCAAGTGAGATGGCAAATTTGTGGCATGAATTAAGTCTTTTGGAGAAAAGGCTAGAAGACCAAAAAGTAAGTGTTCAGATTGTAAAGTCAGAACTGGATGAGAATGAAGGAGCTCACTATAGTGGACAGGGACAGAAAGACATCATTGAAACAGATGGCGTGGAGGAGAGACTAACTGATGGTCTCGAGAATTTTGCTGAGAATTCAAAAGAGCATACTGATGTGCTGACAGAGGAGGAAGAATTAGAGCAGCAAGCTTAAATGTTGCCAAAGGTAGAAAAGGCACAGTAGCCTTATGATTTTAATTTTAACAATTGTTTTATGAGTGCAGGTTTAGTTACAGATGCTGGAGAAAATTTGGCACAGGTGAGCAGCAAAATAAAAATTAAAGAAGAGGATTCTGTGGAAGTATTAAATCCATGGAACATAGATGTTCAATCGCTGAAGAAAATGCTGGAAAGTCGGGATTTAATACAGAAAGAAATAACCGTGAAAGAGGATAAGGATGAAAGGGAGGCAATCAGAATAAGCGAAGAAAAAGTAAGCGTAGAAGTAAGAGTAAGTGATGACATTCGAAGAGTAGAACAACAGTTTGAAGAGTTAGAGGACAACAGCAACAACCTAAAACAAAAACAAAGAGGAAAAAGTAAGTGGCAGAGTATGGACCAACCCAAGGATGTGCTAGAAATGGATATTGAGGAATTATGGCAGTTGATGATGGAACAATTCGTATGGGGGAGATTGATAGTAGCTGGAAAGATGATCAATCAGAGTATGAATCTGATTGACAAGGAGAGGAAGACAGAACAAAAGACAATAGACATACAGCAACAGCAAAGGTGCAAGGCATTTGGGCGGCTACAAACTAAAGTTTGGAGACCTAGAGGTTTTCTATTAACTTATGAACACACATGATTTGGAAATCATGAATATTTTCTACTTTGGGAGTCTGATGCGGGAGCAATCAGCTCAACAATATTATTGTATTTTAATAAGGCATAGGGGGTCTTGTGTTTCCAAGGGAGTTGGTTTCCTAAGTGTGAATTAATGTAATTATTTAGGCTTTTGAGTGATTTTAATGAGAATAAGATTTAATTGAATATTGTGAGACATATTTGTAAATATTCTCGAATGTAGGAGAATATGAGAGATTTAAGATAGTTGAGAGATTGAGGGATTTGAGAATTAATTATAAAACTCAGCTTAGGAATTAGTTCATGATTTTGGGGATTGAAGAGGATCCTTAAAGATGAGGAAGAGATTTTAGGATTCAGTTGAGTAGTTTATGGATCTAAAACAGGGATTGGTTTTAGAATCTCTTTGTGTAGATGTAAGCCTAAAAGGCAAAATCAAGGGAGATAAGTTGGATAGGTTAGCTGGTTAGAGTGTGACGGTAAACCTACGGGCAGATTGTAATAGAGGTCGCTGATATTAGAATATCGGGCCAAAGATAAAGAGACTATGTAAATGGTTGTATATATATACAGAGATTAATTCCAAAACTATGTAAGTGTGTGTTTCGAGTATTGGATGATGAATTATGAGTGAGTTAGAGTATTATGTATAACATATGTATGCAGGTGGAGTTCGGCGAAACAAAGAGGAGAAGAATGGGACAGCAGATCGTAATGGACCCTTGAAACCATTCGAAGGATCAATGTAATACTCTGGAATGATAGTGATCAAAGGAGCATGCGGAACTAAGCTTAGGTGGGATTCGCGCAGCAAAACAGTGGAAGGACGAAGAACCACTGAAGTATTCTGAAACCACAGTCGAAACAGAAGAAATGGCGTACACTCCAAGTGAAAAGGGGAATGAGGAAGTAAAGTTTGATACACAATAACCGTTGGATTTAACAGATCAACGGACAGGATTAAGTCACAGAGAACGGGATAAGTGAAATCGCATCGCAACATATCTCAAGAGTGAGTAAAGCGGCCTTAAGCGATGGATGATTGTGATATGTGGGATCATTGTGAACCGTTGGATCATATTCCCTGATCAACGGTGGAGGAGCTTTAATGAATCTTACATTGCAATGTTTCGTTGGTGAGTGATTTAACCTCGGCCACAAGCGATTGCGATGTCCGATGCGATCGAAGGTTTGATCGCATCGCAAGTATTCCATGGTGATGTATCGAGCCTTAACCAATGCGACATGCGATATGCGAAAGTGCGATGTGAGCGGACCCGATAAGGTATGGATACAGTTAATTTGATTTGAAGTCCGGTTGTAGTTAATCGTATATCGGATGCGGTGAAGAGTTATATGTTCGTGAGATTCGTGAATTGCGATAGGGATGATGGAATAAATCAATGGTCAGGTAACAAATATATAAAGTCGTGGTATGGTGGAAGAGTTATCGCATCCCACAGAATGGAAAGTTCCAATGCCAAGTTCTTAAGTCTTTGAAACCTGCGATTGCGATTGCGATAAGGTATGCCTCGAGAAACGTGTAAAGGCTGAGGAAAGATGGAAAAGGTAACTCTGCACATGTCTTATGTGATTTCTATTATAAAAGGTTTATACTAGGAATAGTGCGATAGAAGGTTTTTATGTTTGAGTCCGTGAATAAACAAAGAATAAGAGTGGGTTGGTTATATATATGCGTGCTTAAGGTATATAAGGTTTAGGAGGATAATAAATCCCGATGCATGGATATGAATGAAGGGCAGACTGTGTTTAAATAATAAATCATTCTATAGAGATTTATTAAGGGGGCCTTGAACCGTTAAGAATTGATGATTTGACTCGGCAGAGAGTTAAAATTCTTGGGGCAAACCAGATATGTGCATTTGACATGCACATTGTGGGTATACGCGGGTTTTCCTGCGTCACTATTCCACTGCATTGTTGATGTTATTGTTCTTTTTACATAACTATTAATGGTGATAAGATGCTATGGGGTGAATGTAATGTGTAAATTGTTGAAAAAGTTTAAAAACGCAATTATCTACAACAGAGAACAATCTAGCCCTAAAAATTAACAATCTTCACACTTTGCACCTCAATGCTTTATGTTGTCTTGGTTGAACTACTTGCAACTATATTTTCAGTTTAGCATCCTCAATATGTTGCTAACAAATTTCACCATTTCTACTTTAAGTGAAAGAAATTACTTTTCTTTTCTTGAAAATCTTACCAATCATATTCCATTTATTAACCATAGTAGATAATCCCCCTCTCCCTTTATCCTTTTTTAGAAAGGCTTAGTATAATTTATCAATATTTTACCAAATTCTTCCTATTCTTAATATCATTCAGATGAATCTCTTTTCTAGGTTATAATGGCTACTTTTCTTCAATACTTTATCAAGTCCCTCTATTCTTAATATTATTCTGATGGATTTCTTTTCTAAATTATAATGGCTACTTTTCTTCAATAGTTATTTAACCTCAATGATAATTACTAGTCTCTATTATTCTAAGCTAATAATTGATTCCCAACTAATGGGTAGTGTGTCCACTCAAAATATTGGAAATGTTTCAAAACTAACAGTGAAGATCTTGAATTTTCCATAATTTTATGATACTTGTAATAGTTGATTTGGCCCTAGTCCTTTTTTATCAAGTTAAATGAGCCTCCCCATGCCACCTTTCGAAATATTATTTAAGCTTCAAATTTTCGAATGCACCAATCTCGCTATTGTTGTAAGTCTTTATGGTTTGAATTGAGTAGCAAGAATGCCAAGAACAATTGGTATTTATGCTTCACTATTAAGAATGGGAAAGGTTGGTGTGGTTACATATTTGAATGGTTGTGATTTACTTGTCACAACAAAACCTAATACAAAGGATATATTCAACCAGGTTTGTGTAAGTGCTTTCACTAATGACTCTAATTGCAAGACAAGATGAACAAGGAATAATAGGAAAAATGTTATGAAAGTGAGAACACAATCAAATGAAGAATGCATATCATACAAAATGAATATGTACCAAAAACAAGAATGGCAAGGGAGAAAAGGGACAACAAACAAAGATTAGGGGTGGATGGATGATGAAGTGACACTTAAATATGCTATCAAAAAATCCATGAAGCAAAAAGAAATGAGCACTTTTGCTGCATCCTTTTTATGTGCATGAAAGCATAAGCAATTGTAGAGGAATAGCATTAAATTGGCACTACAGTTTTGGTTTTAGTGATTAAACTTCTTTGTACTCTAGTTTTCATTATTTATTCCAAATTTAACTTTGCACCAAAGCTAGAGATATTTAGGTCACAGAAGTACAAATCATAATTCTTTGGTTTTGTAACAAAAGAAATCTCATTTGAAAAAGCAGAGTGAGAAGGTAAGAGGGAAGGAGAGATCTTCAGGAAAGGGCATGTGCTCAACAGTCTTGCTTGATTCATTGTCAATATGGTAATGGACACTTTGCTTTAAGTTGATAAGGTTTCTAATAGCTTTTCTATATTAGTTTATACAAAGAAATTTTTATTTTATTTTTTTTTTGGTGGGATTTTGTTGCCTCCAAGTTCATGTTCCAACATGCCCACTAGCAGCAGCCAAGAGTGGGATCCAGAGCCAAAACCCCACCCCTTCTTCTAACAATTTTAATTATGGGCCATCGCCTTCATCGGGTAAGGTGGGGGAAAAATGCTTTAGGGCATCGAGGCATGCACCCACAACAATTCTAAGAACGGACGCTTCCAATTTTCGTTCCATAGTACAAGAATTCACAGGTATCCCTTGGATTTCCAAGGTAATTGCCACTCATGACAGTAAGGGCTCTTTTTTTGTTTTAAGATCTGGTTTTTTTGGCCCACTATTAATTTTGTATTGGGCTGCAAGCCCAAATATTGGCTCAGACAATATGGGCGACTCACAAAATGTGGCAGATCTACAAGATAAAACCCTATACCCTAATCGATATGGATTTGGTGAAGGGTTCAAAGGTTTGAACCAGGGGAAAAGAATTACAATCTTTATCAGGGTTTGAGTTCGAAGTATGTGATGGATATCAAGCAGCAGATAGAGAAACGATTAAGATATTATGTAGATACATAGTGTCTCCTTCATGAAGTAGCTACAAGATAAATTTTAGCTGCATGGTTGTAGCATCTCAAGGAATTCCACCAATGGCTTGAATCTAAGGCTGTGAGGGGGTGCTTCAGGAGCCAAAAACTCAGGAGGCTTTGTTCCCTACAAAGATGCGTGCATGGCAAAGGCTATAATCCATTGGATTTGAAACAATACAATCTTGGACCTTACATTGTTGAATAGCAGCAACAAGCGCCAACCATGGAGGTAAATCTAACAAAGGTAAATCAGAATTTTTATGTCCTTCAATCCAGGGCAGTTATTTGCAGATTCAATGGTTTCTAGCCCAAATCCGATGCTTTGCATCAATGGGTTTTTACAACCTGGACCAAAAATTGTGACATATACCTTCAGTCAAGAAGGGAGAAAAGGGACAACAAACAAAGATTAGGGGTGGATGGATGATGAAGTGACACTTAAATATGCTATCAAAAAATCCATGAAGCAAAAAGAAATGAGCACTTTTGCTGCATCCTTTTTATGTGCATGAAAGCATAAGCAATTGTAGAGGAATAGCATTAAATTGGCACTACAGTTTTGGTTTTAGTGATTAAACTTCTTTGTACTCTAGTTTTCATTATTTATTCCAAATTTAACTTTGCACCAAAGCTAGAGATATTTAGGTCACAGAAGTACAAATCATAATTCTTTGGTTTTGTAACAAAAGAAATCTCATTTGGAAAAGCAGAGTGAGAAGGTAAGAGGGAAGGAGAGATTAGAGGAAAGGGCATGTGCTCAACAGTCTTGCTTGGTTCATTGTCAATATGGTAATGGACACTTTGCTTTAAGTTGATAAGGTTTCTAATAGCTTTTCTATATTAGTTTATACAAAGAAATTTTTATTTTATTTTTTTTTCGGTGGGATTTTGTTGCCTCCAAGTTCATGTTCCAACATGCCCACTAGCAGCAGCCAAGAGTGGGATCCAGAGCCAAAACCCCACCCCTCCTAACAATTTTAATTATGGGCCACGCCTTCATCAGGTAAGGTGGGGGAAAAATGCTTTAGGGCATCGAGGCATGCACCCACAACAATTCTAAGAACGGACGCTTCCAATTTTCGTTCCATAGTACAAGAATTCACAGGGATCCCTTGGATTTCCAAGGTAATTGCCACTCATGACAGTAAGGGCTCTTTTTTTGTTTTAAGATCTGGTTTTTTTGGCCCACTTTCTACTGTTGCTATAGATCAAGCCAGTTTTGGCCCACTATTAATTTTGTATTGGGCTGCAAGCCCAAATCTTGGCTCAGACAATATGGGCGACTCACAAAATGTGGCAGATCTACAAGATAAAACCCTATACCCTAATCGATATGGATTTGGTGAAGGGTTCAAAGGTTTGAACCAGGGGAAAAGAATTACAATCTTTATCAGGGTTTGAGTTCTAAGTATGTGATGGATATCAAGCAGCAGATAGAGAAATGATTAAGATATTATGTAGATACATAGTGTCTCCTTCATGAAGTAGCTACAAGATAAATTTCAGCTGCATGGTTGTAGCATCTCAAGGAATTCCACCAATGGCTTGAATCTAAGGCTGTGAGGGGGTGCTTCAGGAGCCAAAAACTCAGGAGGCTTTGTTCCCTACAAAGATGCGTGCATGGCAAAGGCTATAATCCATTGGATTTGAAACAATACAATCTTGGACCTTACATTGTTGAATAGCAGCAACAAGCGCCAACCATGGAGGTAAATCTAACAAAGGTAAATCAGAATTTTTATGTCCTTCAATCCAGGGCAGTTATTTGCAGATTCAATGGTTTCTAGCCCAAATCCGATGCTTTGCATCAATGGGTTTTTACAACCTGGACCAAAAATTGTGACATATACCTTCAGTCAAAAGGTTTCTTTACTGTTTAGTTCGATCCTCAGGAAAATGTGGAGAGAGCATTGAAAGAAGGGCCATGGTTTTGGGGACATGCAGGGCTCTTCATTACTCCTTGGTTCCCAAATTGTATTGTCATAACAATGGTGGTCTCCACAACACTAGTATGGGTGAGGCTTCCAAATCTTCCCATTCCTTTTTGGCACCACAAGATTCTAGAGGAAATTGGGAACACCCTAGGGCCATTAAAAGATGGACCTTGAAAGAACAAATACCAAAAGAAAAAACAAATTACCTTTGCCAAAATCTGTGTAGAAATAGATCTAAGTAAAAGTCTACCTAATAGCATTCAGTGGAAGCATAAAAACTTCCAATGGACCCACCTTCTGTATTATGAAAATTGACATTCAGAAGCCAATCATGTTACCAAACATGAGACTAGCAGAACACATGCCCACAGGCAAAAAAGAAACCAAAAAAGAAAAAGGGACGGGGTCACAAAACAAAAGGATGGCAGCCTTCTTATCCCTACCTCATGGAGGAAGAAGAAATCACAAAGAACCCTCCAAACCAAGAATAAGGGAATGCTCCAATCCAGAATGGCAATGCAACCCATGAGGAGAATAGTACATAATCAGAAGAGATCAATAAACCAGAACAACAGAAATATGTGGCACAAAGAGAATGGGACAATAGGCACAAAGAGATTTCATGATTCTGAAAGTTCAAACTCAAACAAAGAACCCCCGTCGAAGATAACCCGAAGTGATTTGGCAATGGTTCCAGTTGACCCCAACTCGGGGATGGTAGAAGGTCCAGAAAAAGAAAGGCAAGAAAGAGAAGTGATTACTACCACACTTAAATTTGCAAGTTTTTATTATTTTTTCAGTTTTTTCTTATGCACATAAGTCGAGAGATTGCTCTGACTAAATGCAATTTTGATCATTTCATAAAACTGAATAAAAGTACATGTTTTTCCCTATGGAACAAAAAAAAAAGACATTTTTTTGGTATAGTAGTGCATTGAAAGAGTGTTCTAACATCAATGGATACATAAAAGGATCCAAACTAGAAATAATGAATCATGGACTTGGTTGAGTAATACAGTAGGTAAGAGTTGAATAGGATACACTCCATTTACTTGAATTTTGTATTATTTTGTATTTGGCAAAATCTCCACATGTGCACACTTATTGTATATATTTTAATGAAATTGCCTTCTATGTTCGGAACACTAAGTTAAGACAATTTTCACCGTTTAAGGATGCACCATATGTCATGTGGCCAAGTGGCTCTTATATTTTGGAATGGTACACCACATTTGGAGAAGAGAGTGATTACTTAGTGGTCTACCTTAGATTAGTGTCAAACTAAAATTATTTGCATTAGTTAGCAGAACCATCAACAAATAATTATGCACCTTTTAGCAACAATATAATTCCCAAGGAACTTGACAACAAAGAAATATAGGATGAAAACGAAGGGGGTGAAGGAAGCCACGATATAATTGCATCTCCATAATATTACATTATAGAATGGTGGCAAAAGAAATCTTTAGAGCTGAGACATTTCTCCAATCATAAAACTTTGGATATTAGAGTGCAGAGGATGTGGGGGTGACAGTCACATTACTCCCAACTGCAGAGGATGTGGGGGTGACAATCACATTACTCCCAACTGCAGAGGATGTGACTCGTGAACAATTAATTAAACAAAGCCAAAAAGGGTATACAGCAAAAACTTGGCATAAATCTTTGACAAAATTTTTAACACTAATGAGTAGAGATTTTCTTTTCTTTTCTTTTTCAGAAGAAAAAAACTACAACTTTTTATTAGATAAAAAGATGTTACATAGTCATGCTTGTAGCATATATGCCAAAATAACTCTGAAATACATTGCACATGCCCACAAGCATACAATCCAAAGTGACAGCCATAGTTGAAGACATTACAATAAACAACCAATATGCCAAAAATCCTCACCATAGAAGTTGCTGAAACAAAATAGGGCACTCAAGCCCACCACGAAAAAACCCAACATGGAACATACTCATACGTCCAAAATGTGCCACGAAAATCAAAAGGGGTTTGAAAAAACCCCAAGAAGGTAAAAACCCACTATATATAATACCTGAGGACAGACCGCCCAAGTACCCTGAGTTGCATAGAAACCCATCATGCCCAGAAACAAAGTTGCATAGAAACAAGGGAAAAAATCCCCATAGGAACCCTAGTTGTAGGGGAGAGGCCTAAGAAACCCCTGAAGTGTGTAGCAACGACTAGCACATGCAAGGAGAAACCTCTGCATGTAGCACCCGCCAAAGAAAAGCAAACAGTACCGCTGCTCCTTAGTGAAGGACCACAACCACAGCGACCTTCGCCTTCCCACTTTCTTTTATTAGGCGACCATTTTTTCCTGCCACAGAAATAGTCCACTAACATTGCTTCCACCTGGTCTACAATTGTGTTTCTTCTAGAACTCTGTTGTCTCGTAGCTCGACATGATGAGGTGAGATCTTCCAATTGGTTGCAAAGGGTGTCTATTTCATCATTTTTTCGGTTGATCTAGTCCTGAAACCTCTGCATTCTTTCACACTATTCTAAAATTGTTTGGGAAATCTTAAGAAAGCGTTGGAAAAGGGAATGACAATCGATGCGCTAATTGATAGGAGGGTGGAGGCAGAGGGGGCATGAATTTAAGGCTCCCTCACCTCCTTCTCTGCTATTGGAATTGTCCATTGCACCCCATAAACCTGGAAACCACCAATTCCAACCTCTGTCACCAACAAAACCCATCTCCAATTCCCAAGTATTGCTTACCGATTGAAGTGAGAGATTGTCACAGATAAGCACAGAGAATATCCAAAGTGAGGCTATAGTTTGTTGCAATGTATAAGGAAAGAGGAAATTTACCAAATTTTTACCCAGTTGTTGCCCACAAGACACATGCAAACCAGTGACCAAATGAGGCGAAGGTTTCTGATGTGGCTTGTTACCCAAGCTTGCGCAATCCCAGACGATTGCTACCGAATTATCCCAAAGCCTTCACTCAGAAGGATGGAGATTCCTTTTCCGATCGAGAGACCAAAAGCAGAACCCAACTTCAGTATGTAATCTCAAGGAATGAATTGCATTCCATGCCAAGACGAAACGCAGTGCCAACCTCTCTTCAAAAATTTGCAAGCTCAAGGGGTTCTCCAACGCAGGGAGGAGACAGTTGAATTTTCGCAGTGATCCAATAGCCATCATACTCCTTAAAATTTGAGAACCATGCTAAAGCCATTACGCATTGCCATGAATGAGAGGAACGAGCTTTGTACCTCCCACGCAGAAGCCATTTTTTCCTCTAGTGTGGTCAATAAAATTCTCAAGTCTAGTGGCTCGGATCCACTTTGCTCATAGGGTGAGACTTTAAACCAGATCCCTGCGTGCATATTCACCTTCAGCGAGGGACAGGTGGGCGCGTGGCCAACATGTTGGCTGCTTGCCACCTCCCAAGAATTACTTCGATCATACTTATTGAATGAATCACACATAAAGAATTGAAAGAAAGTCACATTTAATCCAAAGATTTGGACAATCAAATCTATGCTTCCACCTTGGCTCTAGTGTTATTTTGGATTGAATGCACAATGGAGCTTGTCATCCCCATGGATAAAATCAGGTTATGGTTTTCCATCCCCTTTTTCCCATTAATCTTTGTTTGCCCCTTCATCAAACTACATGCTTGGTTGGCTTGCTTATCCGTTTCAGTGTTCTGGATCTTTAGGATATGATAGAAACTTTTATGCCAAAAAGAATCCAAGATGCTCTTGATTCTTTGGAGGAGATTTAGTTTATTAGCCTTAGGATTTGATCCATTCTACAGGAATTGAATTGTTATGGGAGAGTCCACAACAATTGTGATCCTGGAGATTCCTCTTTCCTTAGCTAATGCCTAGCATGAGCCCGTACATCTCTGCCATGTTATTGGTTTCTTTACCAAGACCCCAAACGAACTTAATTTCTTGATGCTCATCGGGGTCCTAAAGGATGCCTCCCCCTCCTGCCGCCCCATAAATCTTTGACAAATTAAAACTTGAAAAAATACTAAAATTAATAGATAAATGTCTCAAACTTTGTCAAAATAAATCAAATTCATCAAATAACTTGGACAAACTCGGAAAGTCCATTATAGTTTGACAATGCTTGACCAAGTTTGGGCCAAAGCAGTGGACTCGAGTAGTTTTGGAAACACCAAGTACCTAGTCAACTCAATCACTATGCTACAACTCTAGTCAAGGTTGTTTAAGGTGAATAATTAGGGTGGACACTCAAAATACATGGCCTCTCTTTCAACATGTAAAGTCATGTAAATGTTGTCTTTCATTGCGTAAAACCAAGTCCCTGCCTCTCTTTCAAGGCATAAAAATATAATCTTGTATTTACTACAATACTCTTTTTCATCGCTAAAAAAACACTTACAAGACTCTATCTAGTTATCAAATAATGCCCTTGGATTTACCGATGCACATTGATATTTCTGAGTATCATGCCTTAATCTACTTTGTTCAAGAAGAATATAAGGAGAAGTCAATCTTAGTCTTGCAACTCGCTCACGCATTCCCTAATGTCTTGCTCTGTTCCAATAATAAACTTGATTTATCCTTCCAAGATTCGAGAATGAAAGAAAGCAATAAGTATGCCAATCACAAATATGCCGACTTTAAAACAGTGTTGCGAAAATCGCGATTTTTTCAGCATGGCGATTTAATCGTCCAATTTAATCAGCAATTTTTTCATTTTGAAAAAATCGTAAAAATCATGAAAAAATCGCGCAAGATATTTTCCAAAATGAAAAAAACCCGATAAAAATCATAAAAATCGCGATAAAATCCTAAAATCGCCAAAAAATCAAAAAAATCATGGACGCTTTAGATACTTAAAAATTTGAAAAAAAAATGATTTTTTTATATTTTTTTAATGTTGCCGATGTTTTGCCAATTTTTACGATGTTTCCCCTTGCCGATTTAATCCCGATCATGATGTTCGCAATTTTTATCTGGTCAATTTCCATCCCATAATCTATCATTAAAAAGAAAGAAAACCTCCTAAAACAACGAAATATTGAATAAAAAGTGGAAACGTCCGTCCTTGCTTCTATTTGCCTTCTGGTTTGAACAAGGGAGGGATTAAGCATTTTTGCCATTCCTAGTTACATTAAATGAATTGCAAAACTATCTCGATTTGTCACTAATCAGTATCAAATTCCTAAAGCAACCTTGACTTCATTCAGCAGGCATCAAAATCCTTTTCATCCTTCATGAAAAGTATACAGTATTGCTCAGCATTAAAGGCAACTCAACCATGAAGACATGTGCCAAAGCGCATATGATTATTCTACAATCAACCTTGTTTGTGGCTATCGAGTTGTTCCAAAAGGTTACAAAGCACAATTGATAAATTATACCTGCCGATATAACCTTACATATTTTCTGTTTGTACAGGATTACTACCAAGATATGTTACCACGTTGGTATCTGCAATCAATGGCATGAATCAATTTCAAATCTAAGTTTCCGGGTTGCATCAATAGCAAGATAACACGTTATGTTACAACAGTGTAACCTCAGAAGACCCAAAGACTCTCAAATACCATCCTTCAAAACAAATAAGTATTGCCATAATTTCTAGTCTGACCATCATCCAAACCTTCCTTCAATGGAGGCCAAAATGATTAGCATAAACTAACACAATCTAGAATATAAAAAGTTCCAGAAATGAAAAATGACGTGTCCACATTCATATTTGTCTGTTGTGTATAATGCAGATTTCTTCTTACTGCAGCAATACCACTACAAGGTCTTCGATTTTAATGACTTAGAACCAATGACAGCAATTCCATATCAATATCATTTCTACCTCACAAAATACTATTGGGATGAAAGTTGGAAGTATTGTTTTGTTCCAGAAGTTCCTGTAACCGAGGAACTCAACAATTATCAACAGCCAACACATCTGATGATGAGACAATGAACGTAAAGACCCTGAAAACTACTTTCATTCCTTTCAATAATAAGGCCTATACCGCATAGACCGCCTGAATCTAGGCATTTTCCTGCCAAACGAAGACATGAAATAAGCTCTGTGAAGAAATTAATCATTTAAATAAAGTCTATCACTATGCCAGATGCAATAATATGCACATTCATTTCATGGCAAAACACTCAATCTGAAGAGTCATACCCATAACCATAAGGAGAGTAAAAATAAGGTGGAATATATGGTCTTCGTGGCCGAAATCCAACGTAGGGATTGAACCGTCGTCCACGATACTGCTTCATTCCTGGGATGTTTGTCCTTTTGGCGGTAACCTGCATCCAAGGCACATCTTAATTAATCAAAATTACATAAACCAAAGCTTAGTAACTGGAGTTTGCTTTGCAGACACCGATACAAATCTGTGCATGAATGAAGGCACAAGAGCAACAATTTTGGAAGCTGGTTTATTCTTGTACAGGTGGAGATTATATATTCGCTAGCAAGTTGTTTTTATTAAAGAAATTGTTGGTTGAAAAAAAGGAAAAAGTCTAATGGCGAAAAAGCAGGGGAGAGCACAGAAGAGCAAAGTCTGGTTTTAGGGTTTCAGTATGGCGGGAGAGACTCATTCCCCTTTTAGACCACCCCTATCATGAGGCCCTAGAGGGATTTCCATCTTTGACCTCATCAGAAGAGCTTGTGCAACACCTGATGGATGAGGCAAAGAAGGAATGAAACCTAAACAACCTCACAGGGGCTGTCTGGATCGAGATTCTTCCAAACATGTGATTGAGATTAAAAACTTAAAGAGATAGTAGAAGACCTTTTCAGGCTCAAATACAGGAGTCTTATCTGTTGTTTCAAAAGGGTGTGCCTGTCAGAGAAGACAATAAGGAACTGCACTCCAATAACTGGCATCTGAAATGCTGCTATGATCAATCCCCTCCATGAAGGGGTCTTTTGTCGTAATGTTTCTTCTAATGAGGAAAATATGCCATTTTTGGAGGGGTGTGGTTTCCAATTCGTGCAAGTCTATATGAAATACTGAGATACTGGGCTTGACCCGAAGGCTGAGAGCAGAAATTCCATCAAATTCCTCAGTTTGGGTAAGACTGCCATTCTTACACCTCTGGAATTTTGGAATGATTTTGGACTAAAATCTATAGGAGATGGCCTGGGATCATATTTCAGCATCATAAAATTAACAAAGAGATGAAACTGACCCACAATGCCAGGATGTGTTAACTTCCAAGCAAGCCACTTCCATACAAGTCACCCTAAAAATGGCACATGGATGGTATACCAAGATTAAGAAAACAGACCCTTTCGGTACAGATATTGCATTGAATATGGACATTTAGAGGCGAGGTCTGCGCAAAAACCTCAATCTGGGAGTTGGACACAAGATCAACAGCCTAAATCTGGAAAGCCACCCAGAAGTGAAAAAGAAACCCCCTGCTGAGTTCAAAAAGTTCTTGACCGCCCACACTCGTGCTAGAGTGTGCAGAAAACCTTCGTAGAAGTGATTTTATGATGTATGGGCTAAATGATGGAGCTTTGTACCCATAGACCCATGGTATAGGCCCATGGTATTACACCCTTTGGAAAAGTACAAGTACAAGGGTGAGTGATTCATTCTTGTGGCTTAGCAAGAGGACCAAGAGAGTTGGCAGGTGGCCAGCTGGGTGATATACACAAACCACCACAAACAAGGAAGGTTGCAAGGCCTATGCAAGGGTTTAGTGCCTATTGGAAAGGGTTGGGTCAACATGCTGCAATAAGAAGCAACAGACCGAGGCCTGTGCAAGGGTCGAGAAGTCTTGTTTTGGTCAGCCTGCAGTAGAAGGAAGCAGGTCGGGGCTTTGAAAGGTCTACAAGACCTGGCTGAGGGAAGATATTTGTTGGTCATGAGTTGTTAAAAGTTACAGCTACCCACAGGAAGGTAATAAGTGCACACCGAGGGGCCTATGTGAGAGTCGTGGGCTATAGGAGGTGGTCACAACAAGACATACCTGTAAAGAGGGAAGATCGAGGTGGACCGTGTTGAGTATGTTGTCATTGATGTTAAAGAGGTTGCAAGTGTAGTCAGGTGCAGGATGTAGAGTGAGTGTAGATATCATCATTGATGTCAAGGTTAGTTGGAGTGATGATATGCACGAGATGATGCAGTTATGAAACCCTAGCTCTATGGTTTGGTTTCCCTAGACGATGATCATAACCCACATTTGTTGGAGTTTTTGAAGCAGTACATTAGTGAGTTTACCTCAGAGACCCTCGCCATTACATTCGACTCGTCATGTTATTTTCGTTGTGGAGCATACAAACTAAGAAATGATAAAAATATATATTTTTTATTAATTACTTGAATGATGATGTTTACAATGAGGGTTCCTGGCTTATATACCGCCATGGGCACCCTTTTGGGAAAGGGCATGATCTATGATCGTGCCCTTTCGTCTAATCAACCTAAAATTACACTAAATAATTTTTACATAACATTGTCTCCCTCTTGAAAAGATGCTTTGTCCTCAAAGCATACGTAACGACTGGTGTTTTTGGTGAAATGCTTTTGTCTCCCAAGAGGCTTCTTCCGGTAGATTCTTCCACTTGATAAGGTATTCTTTAATTACTCGTGAACGTAACTTCTTCTCCCCAGTGGTGATGATTCCCTCCAGTTCTAGTAGCGAACAAAGTTCGTATGCTCAAAGGAATGCTCTGATACCAATGTAACGAACAAAGTTCGTATACGCTCTGATACCAATGTAACGAACAAGGTTCCTTATAGCAAGTTAAACACTCCAAAAGACTTGGAATATATAGTTCTCCATTAAAGACACAAGAATATATATATCAAAATGTATGAATGAGCTTGCCTTCATCATCTAACATTGGCAGGGTAGTTTGTGTTGATTAGCGTTTGCCCAATGCCTTTTTAAGACAAGATACATGAAAAACGTTGTGAACTCAACTATTTTCAGGAAAGCTTAAGCTATATGCTACTTGATTGATCTTTTTGTTGATTTGGACTTAGGATTTTAAAAGTAACCCTTTTAATTTTTTATTAATCCTTCAAAACCTAATAATAAATCCTTGATAATCTTTTTTCTTAGCAGAACCAATTTTTTTAATTAATTAATTTTATTATATAAATAATTAACTATTTATATAATTAATATATAAAAATAAAATAAAAAACTTTAATAATATAATATCTATGACTTATATAATTTTATGTAATTATATTTATATAATTTTATGTATATAATTTAACACAAATGACGATCAGAATTAGAATCGATGGTCAATGAAAAAACGGCAGAATAGCTCAACTAATGCTCGAACAAGTGTGTCAGATCAACAAAACTAATATGCAGTCACGACAAAAGATTGGGCGGCGTAACAGTTGATGGTGGATGGGTTGAACAGTGAGGGCAAGACGTGAGGAACGGATCGCTGAGCAGTGTAGAAAATGAAAACGTGGTTGATTATTGTGTGACAAGGAGACAGTGTGGGACCACAATCGACACAGGGGTGTTGATGCAGAGAAATTCAACATTAAACAGCAAATGTATATATTTTATTAAATAACTTAGATGAGGTTACAATGGTGTGAGGCCATGGGCTTAAATATAGCCTCGAGTGCCTCTTGGTGAATGGGCATGATCAAAGATCATGCCCTTTGCCTAATTTTACTAATCATTACAAAAATAACTATTTTTACATAACATTGTCTTCCTCCTGAAAGATGCTTTGTCCTCAAAGCATAGGTAACGACGAATGTTGTTAATGAAATGCTTCAGACTCCCAAGAAGCTTCTTGCTCTGGTAAGTCCTTCCACTTGATCAGGGATTCCTTGATTACTCGAGATCGCAACTTCTTTTCCCTGATGGAGATGATACCTTCTGGTTCTAGAATGACCCTCCCTTTGTCATCTAAAGTCAGAAGTGTTGTTTGTGTTGATTGATGTTCACCAAGTGCCCTTTCAAGGCAAGATACATGGAAAACATTGTGAACATGACTTTTATCGAGAAGGCCTAAACTGTATGCTATTTGGTTGATCTTCTTGTTGATCTGGTAGGGTCCATAAAACCTTGGTGCCAATTTGTTTTTTCCCTTTTTTTTAAGGACAACTACTTGTAAGGCTAGAGTTTAACAAATACCCACTCTCCAACTTCAAATTCTCTCTCGGTTATATTTCGGTCAGCTTGCTGCTTCATATGATTCGTTGCATTATTTAGATTTTCTTTTAGAGTTTGGACGACTTTTTGGGTTTCTTCTAACTGGTTTTTACAGCTGGAAGCTTCGTCTTGATGATAGCAAAGTCCTTCCATTTCTGAAGTTCGTAATCGTATAGAGCTTAAAATGGAGTCATTTATGCTGACGTGCGGTAAGTGGAATTGTACCACCACTCAACGAGACGTAACCACTGAACCCACCTATTTTGTTTGTTTGTGGCATAACAACGTAAGTAGGCTTCTAAACATTTATTGTCAACCTTTGTTTGGCCATCTGTTTGAGGATGGTAAGTTGAACTCATGTTGAGGTAGGTTCCTATATGTGGAATGAACAAAGTTCATTCTTCCGGTTAAATACTCCAAAAGACTTGGAATATGTAGATCTCCATTGAGATACAAGATTATATATTAAATGTATGAATAAGAATGATGTTACAATTGAGAGTGGGGGTCCTGTATATATAACCAAGTAAGCACCCTTTCACGAGCAGTGATGTCTCCTTAGAAATGCCTCTTTGTTTAACTAATTATTAATTAACTAATCATTATTACAATTTTATATATATATATATATATATATATATATATATATTATTCGTAATATTGCCTTCCTCCTCAAAAAAAGCTTTGTCCTCAAATCTTGTTGATGCAAAAGGCTTGATCTCTTTTTCGGTTTCGAATGTCTTCTCGTCTTGACACTATCATCTTCGTTGATACAAGTTGATATGATCTTCTAAGTGACAAACAAAATTGTCACACTGAGAAGGGATCAGACCATCCTAGATTAATATTTTGTGGAATATTCTGATTATTGGAATTTTGTAACGAATTGTCATCATAGGACTAGATTGAGGTTACATCAATATTCTTTGGAACATCAGTTTATTGTTTCTATTTTGAATGGCACTGATACATAACTTGGTTGAGTTGTCTACTCTCATGATTCAGATGTCGATAGGGAACTTTTTTTGTTTGACTTTCCCTTATTAGATGTGTGGAAATTTTTAGATTTTCTTTTGGTACTATAGTTGTTGAGTTACGTACACAATCTTCATTTGGAATTTTCATCATCTGGATTGTAACATGTGAGAGTGTTTTTCCTTCAACTGATTGATCCTCTTCTTGAGTTCTGCTATTGACTGGTTCGGTATTTGTTTCTTTATCTTCAACTGGGGATGTTACAACTGGCGACTTCGATGCTTCCTCTTGAATACAATGTTCTAACTTGTCTTTTAACGACTTCTTGTCCTTCTTAAGCTTTTTAATTTGTGTTAGTAATTTTTCGCTATGATCCTTAAGTCGCAAGACTTCTTCATTTCTATCAGCAGTGATTTTTTCAATTTCATTTTGTATATTTTGTAACACTTTTTTACCTTCTTGAAAAATTACTTCTGAAGTATCTTGGATGTCTTCTGGTGTTACTAAATTTGGCTTCACAGTGACATCTTGTAGTGTTATTTTTTTCTTTTTGTAAGAAAATGTCAAAAATTTCCTTTTCGTATTCAGGATGAAGGAACCAAGGGTTTTTATTCAGGGTGAACCTAAAATAATGTCACCTTGATCGCTCCAAAGGGTTTGAACTAGGAATTGTGATACGAATGTATAATCTCCAACGTTTAATTGTAAATTGGTTATGTCATATATTTTGCTGTTAAAATAGTCAAATTTTTCAATTATATTTGACTCGGGAATCACTAATTGGTTTACAATTTTAGGTTTTATATAATTTTTATTTTTGGCTAGCGAGATAGCAATAGTAACATCTTTTCCCACAATAGACCCTTTAATTCTAAATAGCACTCAGGCATAGTTATATTTAGTTTCTGGAAATCTTCCTTCTTTCGATTCCAAATTAGATTCCATTTTTTTTAATCAGTAATAAACCTTCAAACTTATTATTCCTTAAAACCTTAGTATTGAATCCTTAACAATTTCCCCTTTATCTTTCTTTAGTCAAATGCATAAACTTTATAACCCCTGGGGATGTTACAACTGGCGACTTCGATGCTTCCTCTTGAATACAATGTTCTAACTTGTCTTTTAACGACTTCTTGTCCTTCTTAAGCTTTTTAATTTGTGTTAGTAATTTTTCGCTATGATCCTTAAGTCGCAAGACTTCTTCCTTTCTATCAGCAGTGATTTTTTCAATTTCATTTTGTATATTTTGTAACACTTTTTTACCTTCTTGAAAAATTACTTCTGAAGTATCTTGGATGTCTTCTGGTGTTACTAAATTTGGCTTCACAGTGACATCTTGTAGTGTTATTTTTTTCTTTTTGTAAGAAAATGTCAAAAATTTCCTTTTCGCATTCAGGATGAAGGAACCAAGGGTTTCTATTCAGGGTGAACCTAAAATAATGTCACCTTGATCGCTCCATAGGGTTTGAACTGAGAATTGTGATACGAATGTATAATCTCCAACGTTTAATTGTAAATTGGTTATGTCATATATTTTGTTGTTAAAATAGTCAAATTTTTCAATTATATTTGACTCGGGAATCACTAATTGGTTTGCGATTTTAGGTTTTATATAATTTTTATTTTCGGCTAGCGAGATAGCAATAGTAACATCTTTTCCCGCAATAGACCCTTTAATTCTAAATAGCACTGAGGCATAGTTATATTTAGTTTCTGGAAATCTTCCTTCCTTCGATTCCGAATTAGATTCCATTTTTTTTAATCAGTAATAAACCTTCAAACTTATTATTCCTTAAAACCTTAGTATTGAATCCTTAACAATTTCCCCTTTATCTTTCTTTAGTCAAATGTATAAACTTTATAACCCCTTATATATTATTTTCCTTGTATAACCTTTTATATCTCTTATAAAAATATCCTTCTTGATATATATATATATATATTTCCCGGAAAAATTAATATAGCTCCACTATTTAAATAAACTGCTCCTTATATTTATTATAATGCTTATAAAAAGTATTCTTCCTTTGTTATAACTTGTTATCCTTATGTCTCTTTATAGTTCTAGATTTAACATTTTATATACTGTAATATGTGGATCTTTAAGTAACCTTCTATAATAATACCCGCCTAGTACTTATATATATTTTCAATAATTTTATGACTTGAACTTTTCTTTAAAATACCCCTTTATAATATAAAACTTCTCTTTATATGTCTTTTGTTTATAATCTTTTCTTTTTCTTTTTGAAAAGTTACAACCCTAGTGAAATGTGGGCATTCATCTCTTTGGGGTATAATATAAAATATATGTCCACTTATGTTCCTTTGACTCGGTTAATTTTCTCCACGTAAAAGTAAAACTTACCATTCACATAAAGAGATTTTGTATGCCTTTATATGTCCACTTATGTTCCTTTGACTCTGTTAATTTTCTCCACGTAAAAGTAAAACTTACCATTCACATAAAGAGATTTTGTATTCCTTTTGTTCTTCTTTAACCTTGAAAATACCATGGGTTGCTAATACCACGAGCTTGTAAACCACTTAATGAAGAATCAAGATAATATTATCTACTCTTCCTCTTCTTACGTATAGTTTTAAAGATATTTGGAAAGATTCTCTTTTGACTTTATCATGCATTTTTTATCAATAATGTAGAACCTTTTTTATATATATGAATGCTCTCCTTCAAAATTTACATCAGACTATATTTTTTTTTCTATTATTTATTTTTTTAACTTTATATTTCAAATTTTGATTTTTTTTTTGTTCTTTATTTTTTTTGTGCTCTTTTTTTTTATCAAATGGCCAAAGGCCTAAATGGCGATATGGAGAAACCCCAAATTCTAGTAGCGAAACGTTTCAATGACAACGATGTTGACGAATTTCGATGGCCAAGGACCTCGGTCAAACTAGCGCTGTGTAGCCCCTGAGTGGCCAAAGGATCGAACAATTCTGATACCAAATGGAACGAACAAAGTTCTTTCTTCATGTTAAATACTCCAGAATACTTGGAATATGGAGATCTCCATTGAAATACAAGATTATATTTAAATGTATGAATAAGAATGATGTTACAATTGAGAGTGACGGTCCTGTATATATAGCCAGGTAAGCACCCTTTCACGAGCAGTCATGTCTCCTTAGACATGCCTCTTTGTTTAACTAATTAATAATTAACTAATCATTATTACAATTATTTATATTTATATATATTTTATTCGTAACAATATGTTTGAAGAATTCCTTCCAAAAATTACCCTTAAATTTGGCATCGCTATCGCTCACAATGACCTTGGGAAATCCATGTAATTTGTAAACATTTTTGCAAAATATCTAGGCGATTTGTTTTGCTGAGTCTGATTTCCTCACTGCAATAAAGTGAGCATAATTGATGAGTTTGTCAACTACTACAAGAATTTTATCCTTACCATCAGGCACAGGTAAACCTTCAATAAAGTCCAGTGATATTTCCTCCCATTTCTGTTTCGGGATGTTTAGAGGATGAAGTAGTCCAGGTGTCATAATATTTTCATTTTTATTCCTCTGGCATTTATCACATTCGGCTACATATTTTGGAATGTCATTATTCATTCCCTTCCAAAAGAATGATTGGCGTGCGTTATAGTAGGTTTTAAAGAATCCTACATGCCCGACTAACAGTGAATCATGCGACTCTTTAAGAACCTTCACTTTAAATTTGGAATCCGCATTTAGATAAATTCTTCCCTTGTACCATAGAATATTGTTCTTCCATTCAAATTTTGAATTCTGAGGAAGATTATTGATTATAGCACTTGTTTCTATATTTTTTGCATATTCACTTCTAATCTCATTAAGCTATTCGAGCACAACCGCTGAAACTACAAGTAATGATGGTTCATTGTCTTTCCTCGACAGAGCATCAACTACTACATTATCTTTCCCTTTCTTATGTAATATATCCATGTCAAAGGTAGCGATTTTTTCTATCCATTTTTGTTGTTCTGTAGATAGCGTTTTCCGCTCGAGGAGATGGCGAAGACTATTATGATTTATTTGTATTAAGAACTTACTTCCCAAGAGGTATTGTCTCTATTTGGCTAATGCGTGCATAATAGCAAGCATTTCCTTGTTGTATGTAGACTTGAGACGTTCTTTCTTATTGAGCTTCCTGCATTCAAACGCGATTGGGTGAACATCCTACATTAGTACTGCTCCTATGCCAAATCCTGAAGCATCACATTCAATTACAAATGGTTTTGAGAAGTCTGGAGTTGCTAATACAGGGGCATTAGACATAACTTTTTTCCAGTCTTTAAAACACTTTTATGCTTCATCATTCCATCGAAATGAGTTCTTCTTTAGAAGGTTCGATAGGGGTATGCTTCATCATTCCATCGAAATGAGTTGTTCTTTAGAAGGTTTGATAGGGGTGCGGTTATATGGGCGTAGTTTTTAATAAATCTCCGATAATACCCAATCAACCCTAAGAATCCTCTTAACTTGGAGATATTAACTAGTTTGGGCCATTCCATTATAGCCTTGATCTTATTAGGATCTACTTTTACTCCTTCCTTGGATATTATATGTCTGAGATATTCTACTTCTTCCTTCCCAAAAGTGCATTTGGACTTCTTGGCATAGAACTGATGCTCTTCCAACACAGTAAGAACTTTCTCCAAGTGTTGTAGGTGCTCCCTCCCTGTAAATTAAAATGTCATCAAAGAACATTAACACAAACTTCCTTAGATATGGATAACTTTCTCCAAATGTTGTAGGTGCTCCCTCCAAGTTTTACTGTAAATTAAAATGTCATCAAAGAACATTAAACAAACTTCCTTAGATATGGACAAAATAGCTCGTTCATAGTAGCTTGGAACATTGTCGGTGCATTGGTTAAACCGAAAGGCATTACTTTAAACTCGTAATGACCTTCATGTGTTCGGAACGCAATTTTTGCTACGTCTTCCAATCTTATTCCGATTTGGTAATATCTTGACCTTAGGTCCAATTTTGAGAAGTATTTAGTGCCATGTAGCTCATCCAACATTTCATCGATAAAAAGAATTGGAAACTTGTTTTTAATTGTTATTTTGTTTAGTCCTCGATAATCAACGCATAATCTGAACGATCCATCTTTCTTTCGAACTAATACAACTGGAGCAGCATACAGACTTTTACTTTTTGTGATGATGCCACACTTTAAAAGATCTTGGACTAGTCTCTCAATTTCAGTTTTTTGATGATGTGGATATCGATATGGTTTGATGTTGATGGGATTTGATCCTACTTTGACTTCTATTGTATGCTCGATTTCTCTTTTAGGAGGCATCTTCATTAGAAGGTCTTGGAATACTTTTTCGTGCTTTTGAATTAGCTCTTGGACTTCTGGTGCTTCTTTGTTGACCAGATTCGAAGTTAACATTTCTAATTAACGATACTGTACTACATAAGTTGTCACTCCCTTCCGAATCATTTTCATCATCTGGGATGATGATACAATTTGGTTCTCAGGTGGCTAGAACCCATATAACTTGTATTTCTACCCTTCCCATTTAAATTTTATAAATTGCTTTTGATGGTTGGTAGAGTAAGTACCGAGGGTTTGTAGCCATTGGATACCTAAGACTGCATCCACTCCTCCTAATGGTACAGTGTAGAACGGAGATTCTAAATTGAAGTCTTGAATCTGCAACTTGACTTTATGGCATTTCCCTACCTTTTCAATTTTCTTACCGTCAACTACCATAACCTTCATGTTGGGCATCGGAAATGTGAAAATGTTGAGTCTCTTCGCCATGGTTGAGTCCAAAAAATTGTGGGTGCTACCGGTATCGATCAGAACCATTACATTGTTTTTCTTGATATGTCCTTTTAATTTTTATGTCTGGGGTTGTACCTATCATGGCCGATAATGATACTTGCAAAATGTTCTCGTCATCTAATTCTGGAGAATTTCGGGGAGTCTTCAATTTCTTCTACATATGATTCATCATTGTCTGAATCATTAGTTGCTTCACATTTATACAGGTTATTCTTCTCTTTTCCTTTAACACACCTATGTTTAGGGTCCCATTTTTCACCACAACGTTTGCACTTGGCCTCTTTCATTCTTTGCATTTCCACAGTATTTTCTCATTCACGAGGATGTGGTGGAACATATTTTGCGTTATGTGTTTGCGGCTTGGGAAAATCTTCATCTCAAATATACCCTTTCAACCTTCGGCCACTGCATTTTTTCGTGTTTCTTTTTAGCGGCTTTTGCCTTCTGTCTAGCTATCTCTATAGAAGTGATGTCATGAAGCTCAAGCTCAGCCTAATATAGGGTTTAAGTCCCATGATGTATGACTAAATCAGACGAGTTTCTGATAATCCAAGTACTTGTGTGGCCAAAGTTTCCCATTCTAGAGTGTATTCGTCCACATCTCCTTTTTATTGCAATCTGGTCAGCGCTGAAAAAACTCTTCTTCCTTGACACCTTGGAACCTTTTAAAGAACGCATTATTGAATTTTCTCCCACTGATAGCAAGTGTCATCTTTTTCCACCACATATACCAATTATATGCTTTGCCTTCCATTTTCATAAAAGCATCCCTGATCTTTTCGTCATCATTGTCAATATTGTAAATCTCAAAATATTCTTCTGCTTTATTGAACCAAGTACCGTCAAATTTGGATAGCTCAAGTTTTGCTCTTCGTTGATATGTAGCTATCGACGGGGCGAAGAAAGGGTGTTGATTTGAAAATGACATATTGGTGTATGGATTCCAGAGCTGCCTATTTTGAACATTCATGTTACTATTTTCTTGATTAAGCGTGGAAGATGTCTTTGGGGATTCGGGTTTTTCGTGTGAATTTGATGACTTTGACGAATCCGGAGAATTGAGATGTTGAGTGGCCTCATTATTCTGGGGTATTTGATCGGGCGTAATCTTCATATTGTTACAAATACAGGTCAACATCACCATCGCTTGATCCACCTTAACTGAAAGGTCTGCCTGATCCTTTTTAAATTCATTCTTGTTCTACTCGAGCTGACTCTCTATTCTCTTTGTTGTGTCTTGGAGCGCTTCGATTTTTTTGCCATGTCCGGTCACCTTAGCCTCAAGATCTATCATTTTTTTACTAAAGTCGGCCATTGTCATAGATGACAACATCGAACGAGTCTGCGGTGGTGTATATTTATCCATCTTTAACTCTTTTTCTTAACTTGATCCCAAAAATTTTAAATTTTTTTTAATTTATATTAAATCAATTATATAATTATAAAATTGTACAATATAATTATATAGTTGCTAACTATATAGTAATTTTTAATTGTCAACTATATGAATAGTGTAATAAGTGAAGGAAAAAGGTAAGCGATGGTCAGGGAAAAGGAAATCGGTGCGACTGTTCACAGAGATTGGACAATTGATGGCGGAGCTCATGGAAAGGTGTTGGGGTTGTGTCGGTTCGACGTTGTGGCAGCTCGACGGTTGTTCGGGAAAGGGCGTGACGGCAGGAACAGATAGCAGGAACGAAGACTCTGGACCGAAATAACGAATGGACAAGTTGCGATGGTCAATGGTGACGGTTGGGGAAACAAGGCGAAGGCGTGGAACAACAGCACAGTATGAGGGGCGATGGAAAGAACAGTCGGTGACAGGAGGATAGAAGACGGTGGTAGTTAAGAAGAATGAAGCGGTGGGAGATAGTGAACAAAGGTAGCGACCCGAAAATCCTGAACCGTGCAGTAGGGAGTCGGGGAGAGATTGGATCCGATACCAAATGATGCAGAGAAACTCAGCATTAAACAGCAAATGTATATATTTTATTAAATAACTTGGGTGACATTACAATGGTGTGAGGCCCTAGACTTAAATATAGCCTCGGGTGTTCTTGGTGAATGGGCATGATCATTGCCTAATTTTACTAATCATTACAGAAATAATTAATTTTTACATAACAAGTGTTGAACAAATTGTAGTGCAGTGGAACTGGCGTGTAGTGTCTCTGCAATTAGTTGTGGCAACTCAGCAAGAGTGGTGGTTTATCAGCGGCCACGGAGTTTGTTGGGTTGGCGGCTAGTGCTATGGCGAATGAGTGGTTGTGTGGCGTTGCATGTAGTGGAAGAGCAGTCGTTCGGCGCCGTTGGTGGTTCAATGGTGGTTTTTACTTGCGGTTGCATAGCAGTGTGGGGTCAAGGTACGTTGTGGTCGGCTATGCTTGTCTGCAGTGGGCTAGTCAGGAGAGACTTGTGGTGTGCAGAAGTCAGCAACAAACCTGGCAACTCCTGCTTTTTATTTTTATATATTTTGTTTTGGTTTAATTATATTTTATTTTTATTTTTTTTAATAATTTCTTTTATAATGTTTATTTTTACTATTTTTTTTCAAATATATATATTTTTAATACTTTTTTAACTTTTATGAAGTCTTTTTTTCCTCTATTTTGTTTTAAGAGTGTTTTTTTATATTTTGATTTTTTTTAAATCTATTTTTTTATTTTTCTTTGGCCAAGGGCCTGATGGTGAAATGGAGAATCTCCATGTAGCGAAACATTTCAATCACAACGGCAACAAAGTTGATGAATTTTGATGGTCAAAGACCTAGATCGGAGAACAAGGCTCCTGTGCAACAATTGAGCAGCCAGAGGATCGAACAGCTCTGATACCAATGTAACGAACAAAGTTCGTATGCTCAGAGGAATGCTATAATACTAGATGGAGAATACAAACTCAGAAATGATAAAAATATATATATTTTATTAATTACTTGAATGATGATGGTGTGGCATGATGGCTTATGAAAGCCCTAAACAAGTGTTGATATGGCAGCATTCAATTAGCTTGACAAATGAGGCATGATGATGTGGAAGAGTTAGTTAAATGACGGTGTGGCATTACATTATTAAATGATAATGTGGCAATTTATTAGGTGTCAAATCATGAAGCCACGAGGATCAAATAAAAAAGGGAGGAGGATTTCTTTTAAATATTATATGGCCAAAGTATTTCAATAAGGGCATCAAAATTTAAATTCAAATCAATGTTAAAGTTGAGCTTCATTTAATTGGGACTTTCGGCTCCATTTTAAAAATCAAATTTGAAATTCCAAAATTCATTTTTTCCTCCAAAGTCTTTGATGTCGGCTGCCCTTATTGCTCCTTCAAAAACCTATATAATGGCACTCGCTTCTCTTTCAAAGTTTCAAACATGTGATTCAAGTACAAATCTGGTGAAGCTTTTGCAGCTTAGTAGATTTCTGTTAATTTTATCTTAACATGTTCTTTGCTTAGGTTAGTTACTTCATGATATCGTTAGCCCATTAACAAATCATTACATTAACCATCATCATATGAGAGTAACTAATGAAAGAACATTAATTGAACAGCAGAAGCAAGCCAAGACAAGTGAACACAAAGATATGGCTCAAGCCAGGGAAAAACCCCAAGATGGGGAAAACCCTTGATTGAATCTTCTTATTATTAATATAAAATGTTCAGCAGAGAAAGAGAGTACAATGACTTGCTGATTTGAGCCTTCTTGGGGGGGTGACATAGTGCAGAGGTACCTTGATCTGATTAGGGTTTCTTTTTGTTCTCCTGTCTCACCTAATAGCTTCAATATACATCATTTCAACTACAGTTCAACAGAGAAACAATACACAGCCCTTCGCTGATCCTGAGAGATGATCTAGATATGAATCAGGCCGCTCATCCCTGAGGTCAACCTGTAGAGATAGCCCAAAAGAGATTTTGTCTGAGATGACAGTCTTGGTTAGGGCTTTACAACAGCCCCAAACATTACTGAAGACTCCTGCGATGTGTTCCAAGACTGGCCCCAAAAACTTCTTAGTATCTCCCCTTGACTGTGGCTTAGCCAAACTAAGGTGCTACCCTTCTCGGCCTCCTCAAATAAGGGTTCAACACCTACTGTCACTGACAGCAGCGTTTATATACCCTAGATTAGGGCATCTCTAGTACATGATCAGTCCTAGATATGTGCCCTTATGTCTGCAATGTGCATATCATATCGCTTCAGATCTGAGTAGAAGAGGAAAGGCCAAGTCACTAGATTGGTAAGCTATCTCTGCAAAAAATGCCACAGACCTTGAGATGGAGTACGCAGGTATTTGTGGGATAGCAGATCCAAAAGAGTACTTATCCTGAGCAGAAATATGAGGCAGAAGCAGGAGGGTTAGAACTGTCAAGAAGAGGAGCAGCTCTGAAAAAAGCCTAGATTTGTGCAATTTGAGGAGTCAAATTGCAGAGCAAAGAGCAGAATTTATGCAGCCCTAGATCAGTTAAGTTTGACTGTGTACGGGTAGTTCAAAGGCCTTATGGTCAGTGACAAGAAATCTGATGTCACAGTAATGAAGGCAGAATTAAGAAGCCCTAGTTGAGGGCAGATCTTTGTGCCCTAGTTGTCTGGTTTGGAGTTGACAAAACAGAGATAAGTGGGCTAGTTGGAGCAGCATAAGAACAGATTGATGGAGAACTTTAGTAATCTGCTTCAAGCCTCAAGTGCAGACTCTTATGAAGGATAATAAGGGCTGCCAGTGAGCAGAGTGTTTGTAGGCCTTAATGACTGGGACCTTTGAAGGAAGAAAGGAACAGTGAGTAGGTCAGTCTAGAAGCCCTAGTTTACTGTGTTGCAAGGGTATATTCAGTGAGAAGAAGGGCAGCCTCCAAGCCTCAAGTCTGACCATTATTGGAGTAGCAAGAACTGCAGAAGTGGGAAGACCAAGAGCTGTTCACAAACAGGGTTGTGAACAGCTACTTGAAATCCCTATGTGTTGCAGACCTTGAAGGACTAAGGAGCAGCTAGAGAGCAGAAGTATTTGGAGCCAAGTTCAGTGACCTAAAGGAGCAGAGTTAACTGATAGAGGCAGATTAAGGAGCTGCAGATGGGAAGGCAAGCGGACCCGCCAGATGTTTTCAGGGCATGTGGACTGAAAGGGCTGAGCATGGCCACCATCAGTAAGTAGGTCAAGTGTTGTCTTGTTCAAGGTAGATTGGTAGTCTAAGTGACTGACACCAAGCCCTAGTTGTATTCTTGTATCAGGTTGATTTTATGAAGGCCATGATCCCTGGTACGGGTGCCCTAGACTGTTGTATTATGGTCTATAATATAACAAAGAAGGGTTTAAAAAACAAAAATTGTCATGTGCACTAGTTGATTCACTGATGTGTGTAGATTCCACTGTGAAAAGTAGGATTGTTGTCGCATTTGAGTGAGTTTGTGTCAGAGATTGTAAGACCAAACCCAGATTCTCGAGTGCCGTGGAAATCCAACATCACAAATGCAAATGATGATGGAAGGCAACATTGACACCCTCAAGAGTTCAAAAAGAAACCAAGTCCATGATTGCAACCAAGGAAAATGAGGAATGACCAGTCAATTCCAGATAGTAATGGCAAAGACCACTAATTGGAAGAGCATTGAGGAAACTTTTGGCATAGGAGTCATTCCAGTTGAGAAATTCAACCAAGTAATCTCTTCATTCAAAGAAGATAAAGACCTCATCTACTGATCGGGTCTATCTTTTATGTGGGTGTGAGACCTATATCTTAAACACAAGACCTTAGACTTCAAGTAAATTGCAAAAATTGTGTTGACACCAGTTTGGGTCTACTTTCCCCACTTCCCACTGGTTTTCTAGGACAAATCCACAATGAAATAAATAGGGGGAAAATTGGGTAAGTTTAACAAAGTTTAGAGACAAAAGGAACTCAATAGTCCTACGCCTATATTTGTATGCAAGTTCGTTCCCTTGGACAAAGGACTCCCAGATACCATCTTACTTAAGTACGGGAAGAAGGACCTTTCATGAACCATTCAAATGCAATTTGTGCCATGAATATGGGCACTTTGTCAAAGACTAATAAAAACCCCAAGCTCTCCAATTAGAGCAAGCCAAAATGCACAAAGGCATATCAATTGCGTGATCAAAATCAATTCAAGAGAATGACCCATGAGAAAAATATTTCAATTTCACAAAAGCATCCAAATCCCAAAAAAAACCTCACATCCAACAGTTGCTTTCAAGCTCTAGTAACTCTGGAGTTTCCACGAAAAGAAAGTAAGAAGTTTCTGAGCCACAACTTAGAAAAAGAAGCTCCCCACCCCTCCAAGCATACGCTCAAGTGAGGAAATCACTTCAAATAAAGGGGTTGAATCTCAACCAACAAACGTTCCCAACAATGCAGAAATCATGAACTCCAAGAACACAGCAAAAAAAACAAAGCACACACCAGCTATCCTGAAAGAGGAAAAATGAATTCCAACCCTCACCAAGGGAAGGGGAAAAATGTACAAGTAGACCCCTAGGTAGCAGTCGAAGAAGATTCAACATTGGAAAGGCAATAAAATAGATTTGTCATCCACACCCCCACCCCGCCAGCAAGGAAACCTCTTGTGACCTCACCTCCACTCACTTGGGGAAGGAAATCCAACTGAAAGCAAGGGAAAAGGAGGATGCAAGAGATATAGCCCCGGGAATCCAGCAATTGTTCTTTAGATATAAAGGATTTGTGAGAGAATCCCCAAATATCTGTCCTCAAGTGACTAGACATGTATTGCCTATGTACATCAATGTGCTCTCATTTCATCTGTATTTATTTATGTAAACCACAACTTGAAAGAATCTCTGGAAGTAAAAGACTAAGCACTTGTCAACAATGCCCCTGCCCTAACAGTGCCAGAGGATTTCCTCAAATAGAAAATTCTAGCATAACGTTATGTACCTCCTCTGTACAGATAAAGCCACAGATTTTGACTCAATACAATAAAGCCCTTTCAATTTAAAAAGACAGACTTCCTAGATTGAGATCTACCCTTGCTAATACAAGCAATATGACCATTGTCCTTAATTGTGATATTCACCACTGCCTCATTACTTTTTTAGTAGCAAAATATGAATGTGTCCATGCCCACACATACAGCTCCAACAAATACATGACACATTCACAAACTAAGGATTCCTGCCTTGAAACCCGAAACAATTTAAACAACCATGAGTGAAAGTACTGATAGCTGCACCAGATCTATAAGCAACAGGAAAACAAGAAAAAACAAAATAATGATATTTATACTATTTGGAGAAGATATATAAAGGCAGAAACGTAAGACAGATCTGTATCTCACCTTTAATTGGCGACCATGAAGTTCAGACTCATTGAGAAGAATAGCATTTTGAACAGCCTCAGGCTCCAAAAACTCAACATAAGCATACCTGGATTGTTAATATATAAGCACTACTCTCCTAATGGCCAAAATCTATTAAATAAAAAAGTTGTGGCTAAACATTTACAAGTACTGGAAAATAAGGAACATATACCCTTTCGGCTGACCAAACTTGTCTGTCAAAATTGTAACCCGATTAACAGTCCCACATGATTGAAAATGCTGCTGGACTTCTTCTGGAGTGCATGAGTAATCAACCTGAAATAGGTGGAAAGATTTAAGGAATTTTACATCAACTGGAGTATAAAATACTCAATCAAAAAGGATACCAATAAAATCTCAAGATGCTCCAATTCAGCAAGCAACCAAACATAAAATGTAACTTTAAAATGCCATGTCACTATATTAGTATATTGCATTTCTCTCATTTTGTATCATAAAGGATTTTGTAGGAAGAATATGCATTCTTCCAGTTTGTATTACATCTCTAATGCATTAGATGTTTACATATATTATATTTGAATTTTAAACCACCCTTCAACTATAACAAGTGTAAATTGAATCAATGGCCAATGCAATCGAAACTTGTGTTATATGCATTTGTATTTGGACCATCCATTCATCTATAACAAGTTCAAATCAAAGCAATAATATTTCACTCCAAATACAATTAATGCATATGACATAGTAAGGCATGCCCCATGTTATATCAATTTGTATCAGAGGCAAACCACATTCAACTATTCATCTTTGAATGCTATTGCAGCATAGCTACAATATAATTTCCTAGTATTCCGCAAGTATCTATTATAGACTTCATAATTTGAAGAGAATCTTAAAACACCTCTTTGGTTCATAACTGAGAGAAGATGCATATGCAAATAATAACAAAGATTTCTCACCCGTATACTAAGTTGTTCCTGTTTGATAAGCCTCCACCTTTGAATAACTGGCTGTTCCTAAACACAGTTGCTTACATACTTTTTTCTCTGATCATCAACTTAGAGGTGCATTTTAGATAGCCAAAACGTTCCAAGCAATATCATGCAGATTTTTATCTGCTTTGATCTGCTTTTATCTTCACCTTTTTCATGCATTTTAGAAAGCCAACTTGTGCCATCAGGCAGCTTTCTATCTGCTTTTACCTTCACCTTTTTTGTACTTGTACATCCACTCCCTTCCATCAATTTTATTTCACTCTATATTTTCATTCAGCACTATTTCCTTTTTCTTTTTTCTTTGTTTTCTTTTTTCTTTTTTTTTCTTTTTTTCATTATTTTCTCTTTTCTTCTACTTTTCTCAAAATCTTTCATTTAATGTTGCAACCTCATTTGTCCTATTTCCCTCTCATTTCCCTACATGAGCATTTAACCTACTATCCTCTGCTCTGGGCAGTGATGCACATCATTGCCATGACTGAAGCAAATATTCCTGCCAACACTGTCAGACAAATGTCACAAGTAGGGTCCTAGTATGAGAAAAAATAAGAGCGAAAGCAATTTAGATGCTCTTTAACATTACAGCAAAAAAACAATCAATAGGTCTAGAACAGTTTGAAAAGTTGACTTTTTAATCATTTCAACTCAAATACACTAATAAATTTCAAACTACAACTACTTGCATACTATATATATTTTACATAAAATGTCTACAAGGACATCAATATACATCAGGAAGAGCAGATTTGTCATTCTTAAAGGAGGGTATAAGTTATAACTCCCCTTTGCTAATCTTGGACGCCCCTTCTCGTGAAGTGTGCCATTCTTTTCAAATTGAGACATATGCCTTTATGCCATTAATAAATTTATTGGCCACATATAATTCAATCCAGTTTTATCAGACTTGGCCAGATCAGACCAGTTTTGAGGCAAAATCAGTCCTACTCTGCTGACTAGACCACATCTGCGTCAGATAATGTGTCAGTTCTGTGGGTGCAGCGAAGATTTGGAAAATACCAAAAACAAATCCCTCATAAAAACAGATAGCCTCACCTGCCAAAATCCTAATTCTTCCTTACAAATAAACCCCACCCCCCTACCCACCTTTCTTACCTCAACCAATTTTTCATCGGACTGTCTGGAATCTGGACTCTTTGAAACTGAAGAACACCTTGCCTGGCAACCTGTTGCTGTAGATGATTTCGTACTGCTTTGGCAGATTTGGAGCTGATTCCAGAGGGGAATCAATTAGATTATATTTTGATGAGATTTACACTATAGAGGCCATTTGGAACCTCGATGTTTATGTACGATGACCCAGGATATCAATTAGTTTTCAAAACTTTAATTTTGTGTATCTCCATGTGATTTTCCCTATTTGTGCCATTGCATGCACACTATAAATCTGCAAACTTACATATCCTATTTCTAAATGTTTGTATTTTGAATTTTCATTTATGGGCATCAATATTATTTCCCCGTAAATTTTGAATATTTTATGCCTTTTCTTTCTAATTTCACCAAGTCAATTCCAAGTTGAAGACCTCACCAAGTCTGATCCAAATCCAAGTCGGATAACTTCATTCATTCTATGATGTGCCAAGGACATGTAAAGTCTTTACCCATCCCCAAAGGACAAGGAATGTTCCCTTTTTCTTAGGGACATCCCTAGGGACATGCACAAGGTCTCCACATCCCCAATACTGTTGCAAAAAAAACAGGGGCCTTTCAGGGGCATAGAAGACACCCAAACACCCCGCAAACATACCTAGAGATGTATAACCATCCCTCGCCAAAAATGGCATGTCTAAGACCTGGTTTGGTGGAAAAGATTAAAAGAAAGCAAAAACTAACCCTCGACCAACTTTTCCCCTCTTATGAACTCACTAACCATGATCTATCTAGATTTAGCCACTAAGGTCTAGGTATATTTCTTCTTTATAATGGACACCGTTCCCTAATGATCAAAAATATAAGCACATCACAAAGTTTGCAGGTAGCCCTGTAAATGTTTTTATCATTGGACATGTTTATAAGGTATTTGCACTTACGTTTCTTTGTTTCATATCCTGTGTCTAATATTTTTCATTGTCATAGGCTTTTCCATATTTAATTCCTAACAAATGTTTGATTCTTTTCTATATTTTTTGTCATCGCCATCTCCATCTCTCCATTCCATGGAAATTGGGAAATACCTTCCAGTGGTCCCAGGAACACCACCGCTGTGCCTCTATCTGTGATTTCCGCAAAAGTAGAAGCGACATAGAATTTAATCAAAGGTCAGCACCTTGACACTGACTATCCATGCTAATGCCGACTTTGTGTATCTAAAAAGGGTATGTACAATAATGCATGCCAACCAATCAACAAAATTTCAAGCCCTAAAACAGTTGAGAATAGTTCTCATGTTCCAACACCAACAACAAAAAAAACCTGGCCCGGGTCATTCTAAACCATTCAATCAATGACTTTGTAAATCTCAAAACAATTTCAATCACATGCCGTAAAATAATTATTCCAAAATCAACATCTCAACAACCCTAATCGACTTGCTCCTAGATTCCTTCCTCTGACCTTAATTGACAGAAAATTTTAATATTTTGAGTATAATGCCATGCTTAACCATAATCAATATACTAGTACGACACATTATTTGCAATTACTCTTTAGCACTTTCACAAACAGAAATTCAAAATCACCAGTAACCTTGACAGGAGTGCAAATTAACCATTTTTCAGTTGCCTTGACAAGAGTGCAACTGAAAATAGTTCAACACCAACAACAACAAAAACAACAACAAAAAACAAAAAACCTGGCCCAGGTCATTCTAAACCATTCAATCAATGACTTTGTAAATCCAAACAATTTCAATCACATGCCGTAGAATAATTATTCCAAAATCAACATCTCAACAACCCTAATCTACTTGCTCCTAGATTCCTTCCTCTGACCTTAATTGAAATTTTTTGAGTATAATGCCATACTTAACCATAATCAATATACTAGTACAACACATTATTTGCAATTACTCTTTAGCACTTTCACAAACAGAAATTCAAAATCAGCAGTAACCTTAACAGGAGTGCAAATTAACCATTTTTCAGTTGCCTTGACAAGAGTGCAACTGAAAATAGTTCAACACCAACAACAACAAAAAAAAACAAAAAACCTGGCCCGGGTCATTCTAAACCATTTAATCAATGACTTTGTAAATCCAAACAATTTCAATTACATGCCGTAAAATAATTATTCCAAAATCAACATCTCAATAACCCTAATCTACTTGCTCCTAGATTCCTTCCTCTGACCTTAATTGACAGAAAATTTTAATTTTTTGAGTATAATGCCATGCTTAACCATAATCAATATACTAGTACGACACATTATTTGCAATTACTCTTTAGCACTTTCACAAACAGAAATTCAAAATCACCAGTAACCTTCACAGGAGTGCAAATTAACCATTTTTCAGTTGCCTTGACAATAGTGCAAATTAACCTTTTTCAGCTTACCAAGGCATCTTCTTAAGCCTCGTAAGAATAAATCATATGCTGGTAATTAAACAATTATCTTATGACAAGATTGATATAGAAATTAAAGTACACCATTCATTTCATGGTTTCTTCGCTGGAAGTTAAAATTTCTGATTCTGATTACAAATTCCCCTTACATGGAGTTATGGAATGTAGATGTAAAGTGTCGCTCAATGGTGTGGCGGATTCTACAGCAATGGAATACTTAACAAATAGTCATTGAGTTCATAGCAGGCTAGTGCAAGTTGCCACTGAAGACAGATAGAATGTTGATGGCTGAGTAGTCTATGTTTCCATGTATAGCAACAATCAGTCATTTTGCCTCCAATGAAGATATGAATGGCTCTTTCCTCGATACTCTTTTCCTAATGACTATTTGTATGAAAGGGGGCATGAGGAGGTTTTTCAGAGCAGCAACTGGGCAAAAACCTTAGGAGCAGCAGACTATGAACTGAATAATGATAGTTTAAGTTGCAGAAACCCTAGCAGCCACCACCAGACCCACATGAGAGATGAAGGGCAGAACGGATCGCGACTATCAGATTAAAATGTCAAAATATCAACATACATAAGCACCACAGGAATTATACAACGGTTGCCACCAGAGTATCTGGAGCTTATTGAATCGAGTGGTGGCAGATGAAAAAATAAGAGAAGGGTATTATGGAAGAGAGATCCAGCCATGGGTGACTGGATTCTGCAGAATCACCTTGGCAAGATGAACATTTCAAGACATAGACTCAGTTCATAAGAAAAATGTGGAATATGGTGAAAGACTCTTCATTAAACCCTAGTTTTCGATTAAAGTCATGATCAGGGCTCATGGATGAGCAAATAGTTTTAAAACTCCGACTCCGACTCCGACTCGGCCGAGAATTGACTCCGACTCCGACTCCGAAACGATAATGACTCGGCCGACTCGATTTCAATGACTCGGTCGTTGTAAAAAATACATTAAATATTTATTTTTTTTATAAAAAAAAAAAACATAATTTTAAAGATTTTCATTCATGTTTCCAAACACACAGCATTATAATATAGATGGAAGACAACATATGATCAAAGTAGGCTCATGAACCAATCCATTATATCAAAATGGTACCCAATGGCAATACATAGTCAACTGTCATACATGATCAAAGACTCAAAACAAAAAACACATAACCAAGGAGGCTAGAAATGGCCTCTACAACAAAAGTAAACTGTGACCAGACTCCAGTACTAGTACTACAGCTACTGCCAGAGGAGCCAAGATCATGTCGATCAATCTCTGGATCATCATCAGAGTCAGACAGGGGGCCCCATGGCTCCTCATCATCATCATCATCTCCAACTGCAGCTGTAGAAGTGGTACCACTAGCAGGCTGTGCAACTGCAGCAGATGCAAGCTGAGATAGAGTAGATATGCGGCTGCGCTTCTGTCGTGGCTGAGCAGAGGAAGCACCTACAACTGGAGTCCTTGCTGGCTGTGAGACTGAGGCTGGTGGATTGGGATCTGCATTCAACTGAACAGCATGTTCAAGTTCAACTGATGTCTCGATATCTAAATCTAAATCAAGATCCTCATCAGGATCAAACTCTGCTGGACGACTCTCCACTACCCAATCTGATGTTGGATCAATGTCTTCCAACACAATGGGATCTGAATCAGGTCTTTTGTTCAGCAAATGGTTTCGTCTGAGCCGGAGGTTGTATTGGACATAAACTAGATCATTTAACCGTTTTTGATCCAAACGGTTTCTCTTCTTTGTGTTACTTGGGAGCAGGAGCGAAAACGGGAGCGGGAGTGACATTTTCAGAAGCTCCTGGTTTGGGAGCGAATCCCAGAGGAGTTCGACAACCAATGTCACTAACATCAAGGTACATAGAGGGATTGGTGCTCTTGATTAAATACGAGTTCCATACCCTAATACATGACAAAATTCAATGGAAACATTGCAATCCTCCAATCCTGAAATCCTGAAAAACTGATAAGTCTGCTGGATTTTGAATGAAATCTAAAATTCTACTTTCTCCATATGAAATCCAATGAGGCTGAAACCACTCTCAAACATCCTGAGTCATTTCATGGTAATGTTAAAAATTTAAGTAAAAGGATGAAAATGAAGATTAAGGAGAATGTCACTTTTACTTTAAGAATTTAACATTACCATGAAATTTGAATAGCATATCAATAGTAGAGAGCATTTGAGTGTGTTAAATAGGGTTTGAGAGGGGGAAATGGACCCCAAATAACATTTAGCTAATTCATAAAACACCTTGAAGTCCAAACCAATCAGCAAACCCCTTAAAATTTCATTAAAATAATGTTAAATCGTTGTTTTAGTGGGTTACGAGCCGTTGTTTGTGACTCGGACGAGTCAGTACGGGAAACGGCCGAGTTGGCCGAGTCATTCATTGACTCGGCCGAGCCGTTTTTTGTACCGAGTCACTCCGGAGGGCAATGGAACAGACCAACTCGGCCGTTTCCATTTCGAAACGGCCGTTTTTTAAAACTATGGATGAGCAAGAGCTGGACTATTCCGACCATCCATTCAAAGGGCACCGGATCTGGACCATGCCAATGAAATCATTCAGGAAAATCAACTCTAAACCCCCTACCATCAAGCAACATGAAGACAAACTGCTAGAGGAAGAAACCCTAGCCAGCAACATGAAGACAAACTGCTAGAGGAAGGAACCCTAGCTGTCATGGGATCCATGATCCATGATCTTCCCAACCTCAAGCCAACCTCGTGATCTTCCCAACATTGCATAGAGAACCACTTAGAGGACCCCATGAATGACTTTGTCTTGTAGATGATCATATGGGGAATTATACCATTCTATCTCACTCAGCCCCTGGGCCTATTGAAGAAGATGACCAGATTTGGACCATGCACTTCAATGGGGCCCAGACTCGGCTAAGAAATGGAGTTAGCATCACATTTATCTCACCTCGAGGAGAGACTTTGACCTTTTCCTGCAGATTGGAGTATGAAGCACCAATAACATTGCTGAATATGAGGCTTTACTCATGGGGATTAACTTAGCTAAAAGCATGGAAATCAAGGTGTTGGATGTATTTGGTGTCTGAATTAATCATCCTTCAAGTTAATAGTGTTTATTCGACCAAGGATGATTGGTTAAAACTTCATACTCATAGGGAGGCCATAATTAATTTGATTAATAATTTTGAGGCCTTCTCTATCAAGTCCCAAGAAACCAGAATGACTTAGTTGATGCACTAGTTGTTCACGCCTCACCCTTCCAATCACTAGAAATTGTTACCTGTGGGCAAATCCACAGTGATGTCCCTTAAAGGCCATCAATCCCAGATAATCTTGAATAATGCCAGGTCTTTGAGGATGATAAACAAATTGAGAAATTCTTAACCAGTGAGGGTGAATTCAAAGAAAGGAAAATTGATTGCTACGGCTTGGACAGAGTATTTGAAGTTGTTGACTGGGGTAATAAGGATAAGATTCCAAAAGGTTTAGTCTCCTTTGAACAACTTTTTGATAGGCATAACATGTATAAACAAAAGGTAGAATCCCCCAAACCTAAGGAATATGAAGAAGTCAGTGTTGGATTAGAGAGTGGTCTGAAGATTGTAAAAATTGGAAAGGGTAGATCAAAAGCAGTAAGGCAAGAAATCAAGGCATTAATAAGAGAATACAAGGATATATTTCCTTGGCCATATAAAAACAATTTAGGGCATAAATAAGGCTGATGGGACCAAGGCATCTATATTCTCTGATATGGCAGCAAAGTGGGTGCATTATTTTAGCACTCTCTTCAATGAAGAAGCTAGAGTAACTATTGATGCTATTCTCAAGATGGCTAACTTCTTTCTATTACTGCTCAAACTATACATTAAAGTGATGAAATATCCAACCCACGCCATACTATCTGAATGGAACTTCGATAAGTCACCCACTGTCACCTTAGCAACTTGCCTCTTTAGGCCAACTCTCCTCTAGCTTCGAGGGGAGCTCCTTGAAGATCACTAGGGCTTAAAAATATGGAGCAAGGTGAAATCACAAGTAACCCCAGTAACTGAATTGGTTTTTAAACAAAAAAAGTGAAATAATGGTGAGAGAGGGACGTGAATACTAGCACCAATATTCAAGAGCAGTGGAGTCAAGGGAATGTTAGGATGGGAGGATACCAAGAAGTATGGCCCTCCTTAGGTCAATTGACTGGCATAAGGGATCGGGGAGGAGAGCCTAGTATCTGGAGGTGGGTAGTTTCCCGGTCAATCAGGGTAAACTACAAGGTCAGGAACCCATTATAGAGAATTCCTTCATGGGAGTTTCAAGAAAAGATAAGATAACATAAATGTATTAATGTCCAATAGATGACCACAAAAGTAGCTCAATGGGACTGTGTTAGGTACAATGATGTCAATACAAAGAGTGCTAAGGTGGCTCCTATATAAGACAAAAAATCAGGAAGTGAAAGAGCATTCTAATCTAAAACCCTAGCAAACCACTCCAAAGAATGAAGAGGTAGTTCACAAGAAGGATGTACAAGATGAGTGGCTCATTGTCCTATGGTACCAGTTGTAAAAGGCAATCCTAGATCACTATAGCTCTCTCTCCTAATATCTATGGCCAAATGGAGAAAACTCAACATAGATCTTTGTCTAGAAGAATAATGAGGCAAGGAGCTCGAGTGAATATTGTGTGGTTGTCCATAAGGAAGGGCCCATAGCTAAGGTCTAGAAGATCTGGATTGGCAATGCATCTGTTGAGATGAATTATGATTTGGGAGTGGCTCTAGAATCTCACCAAATCAGGAATAGAGCCCTGTGTACTCACTAATCTAGAATCATCTATCTTTATCCACTGCTTGGTGCTCGGATTCAAGAGCACTATAAAAAAGGAAGTAATCTGCCTAATAGAAGTTAATCTCTAGAGTGGATGTGGTTGAAGAATGGAAGCACAGAGATGAAGAGCCTCTTGCATATATAAGGCCAAGGATCTCTCTTTGAGGTACCTAAAGAATCAGCCAAGTGTGTGTAATTTGTGGAAAGACAGTTGAACCGTCCTCACATCTTATAATAAATTAAGAAATGGAAGACAAAGTGTTCCTCGGTCTCTACCTCATGGAGATGGCACAATTGGTAAATCCTATCTAGCAACTAATTTGGTGATTAGTATTGATTTGTAATCCATGAGACCCAACTCTAGACTAGCCCAAGGTGTTGAAAATGCAGCAAGAAAATCTTAGTTTGACTTTGTCTTGGTCAAACTAGAGAAAATTCGAATTTCTATTTTAGCAGAAATCTTGGAGGTAGTTAACTGAGGTGACATGGCACTTGTCACTCAGTTAACTTAGTTAATTCAAGTTGGGGAAGCTTGAGTTCAATTCAGTATGATTGATTGCTAATTTGTAGCAATCTATTTCAGTTAATTTGAGTTATTGTCAATTAAACTAGTTCTAACTGTCAGAAGAACTAGTGGAGGTCAAGTTGTGGAAGTGGAACTTCAACCACACTCAATGATCAACCAGTTAACTGATCAATCAGCCCAAAATAATTGTTGCATGCAGAGAATTCGAGTTACCCAGTTGAGATGGAGATTCCAAGGCAGTGTACTATCAGTTGTAGCATATTCCCATGTGTACAAGTGGTGCATGTAGTCAGAGGAAGGACCTAGAGGAATTGCGCAATTCAATAGTGGGAATTTCCTAAATAATAGGGGCTAATTTCTCAAGGAACAGCGCAAGGAAATAGGAGCTTGGAGGGCTTGAAAATTGGCTAAGTGTTGGCCAGAGTCAGTCAGTCAGGCAGAGGGATAGACTATACACTTGCAGGTTGTGCTCAGGCTTGAGCAAGCATATGTATTTCATCTCTATTCTCTTATTAATGCAATACAGATAGGAAGGGGTTTTGAACAGTTTCTTTCCCATAGATAAATCTTTGTGCATGTGTGATGTTTCCTTTTTGCATGTCTATGATTTGTGTTCTAGATGGTGAATTAACTTCCGCAGATCAATAGAGTAGCTTCGAGTCTTGTGATTTAGTAAATTTCATGAGCAGTTTCGAATCTACACATTAATTTCTACACAAGGGTATCCAAAGAGCATGCATCTAATGGTGAGATGTATAAGGAGGTCAAATAATAAGTGCATCTCTCATAAACATGAAGTACTCAACATAGAAGGCCGAATTTGGAGGCTCACTCGAGGCTGGAGTGCATGGCATAAATTGAAACGAGGCCATGTGAAGAGTAATCACAAGTAGGTGTATGTACAAGTGATCTCAATCTCCTCTCCCTTGAAAAAGAAAGTGTGATCAAAGAGTGTCTTCCACAATCAGTTGAAGATCATGACCTTGGCTTTTCATAGGTTGACTATCAACTATTGATGGCATCAGAAGAGAGCCAGGGCATCCAATTGTCTCTATAACCCCTCAAAGATGAGGCTAGAAGGATCACATCGTCGACGAAAGTAAGTATAGATATCAAGACATGGTGGAGAGGGCATCCATCTCCCTCCTGGATGTGTTCGTGCAAAAAGGGCACTCGATCATCAAATCCCAAACAATGTGGGGGATAGGGGACAACCTTGTTTGACACCAATAATACTACTAATAAAATCTAATAATCATGTTGTATGGAGATGACCAAGAACTAACTTGTAAAGGCACATGACAGTTGTCAACAAGGTATCAGATATACCAATATCTTTGAGTCTCTAGAACAAAGCCTCACTAGGAACAAAGTCAAAAGCTTTCCAAAAGCCCACAAAGTAGCAATAAAATTTCAAAGAGCAATGTTGCGCCTTCTCAATAATGACACAGAATGCAAGTATGTGGTCAATGGTCTAGTATTTAGGCCGGAGTCCAACCTATCCTTTGGCTCTAAGTTGCCTCCTCTCAAGCTCCCCTAAAAGCATCAGGTGGAGGGGTATAGCATAAACTTTAGAGAATATGTGGCCCACCATGATAATCCTGTAGCTGTTGGGATCCATACTAGAGCCCGATTTGTGAATCAGGTGAATAATGTGATGTGACCACAATACTCAAAAACCCGTGCAAACTACATGGTTGAACAAGTTAGCGAGGTGGCTATCCATAACATGAAGACCTTGCTTGAAAATCTCTACTTGGAATCCTTTCTTGTCCACTACTTTACTTGTATTCATCATCCAAACAACCTCTCGAATATCTCGATATGAGAATAAATGGCAAGAAGGTGGTGGTGGTGGTGGTGGTGGTGTGGAGGGGTGGGGGGGAGTAGGGTGTAAACCTAGATGGTGGGTTGTCGAGGAATATCATATAGGGAGAAAGTATGGGTAAACATGGATCAAGGGTCAGGAGGGGAAGGAGAGTGGTGAGGGAAGGTCTGCCAAAAGTTTTTTGGGGAGCAGGTAAAGAGAGACCTCAATTCACACTTCCATTGGGAGATAAAGAGGCATTTCTTATGTCAAAGCAGATGGCGGTAGGAAGCTTTGAGATAAGCACAGGACAAGTGAGTATGAGAAAAAGCATGATGAAGTTGGCTATGGTGGAGTTTGCAATCATTGTCATACCACTTGTTCGTAGGACAAGATCTAGTTTTCATGAGGGGGTGGATTTGGTGTGATGGGTATAAAATTGAAGAGCAACTTCCCAAATGGCGAAAGAAAGACAAGTGTATTGGGCATCGATAGAAGCGAGGCATGCAAAAGTGGACTCAGGTAGAAGCCTTTGTCAGATATGGGAAGTAAAGATGTTGAGATCACCCTCATCAAAGAAAAGGTTGGTTCGGGGTGGGCCAAGGGGGATGAGGTTCAAGGCGATGTGTTAGCTTGAAGGAAGAGAGATAAAAGAGTGTGGTCGGCTAGAGTGATGGGGGTCACTAAAAGGTGGCAAATACAAGGGAGAAGAGTGTGAGTGATAGGACATAATCGACAATGATTGCTCTTCAGCCATGGCGTCGACAAGTGAAAAAGTGAGACTCGAGAAAGCAGGGAAGGCCATTAAGAATCAATAACTCATCTGATCTACCCAGTTGCAATAGGTGCTTGTCATAACCTATAAGAGGTCGTGATACATCAACTAACGTCCACTAGAGTTCCACTATTTCAGGATGTCTCTTGGATACAAAACATATCCTCTAACCGATCATGGAGAGGAATTTGAGAAGCACAGGAACAAGCATTAAAGTCACTCAATAAGATGACAACTCCTATTGTCGTATACTGAATATACTAGCATATAGGTTTGTGCAAGGGACTCCATCTGAGTCATTGTGGACTCCATCTGAGTCATTGTGAACAACAAACTAAGATGGCATGGGGGAAAGTAACAAACTACCACATAAATGTCTCTAGGGAGACAAGGAAATCCACTGAGTTGAATCCGCATGAACCTAGCAAACTCATTTGAATCCACAAAAGAAACCCCATCTCAAAAGGAGTCTCGAACCACGCAGCAACTCCTCCTAAGCCTCTAACACCACCTAACGATCTGGTCTCCTGTCAGTAAGTTGAAAACCAATGGTAGTCTGCTATGTTTGAGAGCTACCAAATGGGGCTATCGTGGGTTTTAGTGATAAAAGGAAGATTGGATGTACCAAGAGCATCAAGTAACATGCTCAGAATGACCCATTTCCATTCTAACAACCCACTGAAATCCTCAAGCCTTGTCGCTTCCCTAGCAAGACCATCATTTTGAAACTCCAAGACAAGAATATCCAAAGGAGGGGAGTCTCGAATGATAGCCCTAAGGTTACAAATCGCTGACCATTTCCCTGCTTATCATGTTGTTGCAACCAATTCTTTGCAATGTTTCAATTTTGCTACTTGAGATCGGGTAGATCTTCATCCAAGCGACTAGACAAGGCTAGCGTGGGTTTCAGTGATAAAAGGAAGATTGGATGTACCAAGAGCATCAAGTAATATGCCCAAATGATATGTTTCCACCTCAACAACCCATTGAAATCCACGAACCCTATCGCTTCCTTAGCGAGACCATCATTTTGAAACTTCGGGTCGGGAATATCTAGTGGAGGGGAGTCATGAATGACAGCCTTGAGGTTATGAATGACTGACCATTTCCCTGTTTGGCATGTTGTTGTAACCAATTCTTTGCAGTGTTTCAATTTTGCTACTTGGGATTAGGTAAATCTCAATCTAAGAATTGTCAGAAAATGTAACTAAGTTCGATCTTCATAGTTGCTATTGTACTTATGTTATTGTATATTTTATGTAAAAGATCAAAAAGAAGAAAAAGAAATATTATTTTTCAAGAATGGGTTTCATGCTCAAATCAACTGGTCATCTAGGTCAAGCATGTTCTTCATGCTTCTAAGGTTTATTGAGTCAAAAGAATATTTCTCGTAAGTCAAAATATTGTATTGGAGTCAAGTCTCGTTTGGACTTTGAAAAGAAAGTGGAAAAAGAAATTTACTTGAGTCAAAAATATAAATTTTGTACCCACAAGACCAAGTCGGCCCTACCTCATCAAGTCAGACTTGGAAGGGGCAATTCGACCTCCTGGATGTGTATAAATAGAGGACAATTTGACATCATTTGGAGACAAGCAAGCAAGTTCAATTTTTGTGCCAAAAAAAGCTAAGTACAAGCAAAGAAGAGCAAGAAGACAAGAGAGAGAGAGAGAGCAAAGATCAAGGAAGAAGGAAAATCAAAGTTTTTACCCTAAAATCTACCCTAATTCTTTCACACGTGCAAGTTTCTGGAGCTACTGTAGGGGTCGAAGTTGCAGATCTATTGCAAGTCTGAATTTATGTTGTTGGGGGCCGAAATTCTGTTGCTGGCGCAGATTTGGAAGGTTTTGACTTGAGTTGACTTTGACTTGTTGGAAGAGCTTGGAAGGAGCGTTGACTTGGGTATTGTTGGAGGTTTTGGCCATGTTGTTTGGGTCTTGGATTTCTCATTTGATATGATTCTATAAGAAGATAAGAATTTTATGGGTTTTCCCCTTGGAGGGGTTTTGCCCTGGATTGGAGCCTACATCTTGTGTCCATTGTCTATTTGTGATCTTCATAGTTTATGGTTTTTGTAATTGTTTGATGAACAAAACATAATAAAAGTAATAAGAAGCCAATATAACTTCACAAGCAATTATCAAGCAAAGAGAAATCATCCTAATTGATGCCCCTATCGATTTCTCAACAAGAATATCATTTTTGGGAAGGAAAAATGTCCATGCTTGGGCCATACCACCTAAAGTCGATTCTCAGCTAATCTAGACCAAATGAACATAGTGAAATTAGTGCCGAACCAAGCCATCTAGAGGGTAATATCTAGGAGCTCGAGGTTATCTCGGAAGAATGAGGTGCCAACCTATAAGGGATCTGGTAAAGAAAGGGGTAAGGGAAGCCCCCTGGTCTTTAAATTTAATTCTCTAGCTTGTTAGTTTTTGTAGCATCGGATGTGTTCTAGCCTTGAATTTTGTGGAGAGCCTAGAATGCATGAGATCTCCAAAACCCAAAAATCGTTTCTAGAAATTCTGCCTAGAAATGACTTAGTTAGATTATTAGTCAATTTTTAAATATTTCCTAAGTCTAAACTTAGGGAATATGGTTAATTAATCAGTATTAATTAAGTCAAGGTGAGAATCATCTAGAAACTCACACGAATCAATCCATAGATGATCCTAGCTATCGATTATGTTTTAATCTTGGTTGTTGGTGCTCCAACAAAGGATTATAAGAGGAGGTCGATGTGGTGATGGAGATACACTTGAGCAGTTCGATTTCATGAGCAGATCGATTTCTTAAGTAGCAGCAGTCAATTGCTGGAGAGAGAGCTAATGAGATCGAAGCAGTGAGAGGGACAAAGACAGTGAAGTCGGAGGAAGGTTTCCAGATCCGGTGAGTGCATTTGTAGAGAGGCAAAAGATCCATAGAGAGGCTGACGTTGGGGCAGCGCAATAGCCTCTAGAGGCAATTTCGATTCTGCTGGGGAAAGACAAGTTTCAATGCCAGAAGCTGGATAGAGGTTTCGGTGTCTAGGAGAGACATTTTCCCAGACAGCAGCAGACCAGACGCTTGAGAAGAAGCTGGTTCAAATTGAGTGTAGAAGGGATTGCGCTAGTGTGACGCAGTAGTTATGCAGAGCCAGTTTGGACGACTCACTTGGAGTAGAGGTCAGAGCTCGGATTTGCCTGTGGAGTGAGGAAATTTCCTCACTAGATTTTTTGCCAATATTTCTCTATAGGATTGCCAGTTTCGACGTCCAGTTGTACTTGGATTATTTCATTGCTGCTTAATAATAAAATCCCTCGACTACTCCACCGATTTTTCCAAGTTGGGTTTTTCCGAGGACTTTTGTCCAAAAATAACCATGTTATTTTGTGTGTGTGCTAGCATTTCTTCCAGCATTTATTCTTCCGCAGTTGTATTTGTGTAGGTTGCAGTGTGATTTATTCAGTATTTGTTGTAGCAAACAGTAAATAAATTGTTAAATTAAATTAAAATTAGGAGAATAATTTCCAGTTGCTGCAATAAGATTCTGGTATTGGAATTTTCACATGGTATCAAAGTGCAATTGATTAGCTAGAGAGCTCAGAAAACGAAGAAGGAATTTCGCTACTCAACAAGGGCAGCAACTCGAAATTCCCATGGGCAGCGTAGTCATTTTGCCCAAGGGCCGAGTTACTTGTGGAGGCTCATTTTTCTGAGTGAGGGGCAGAAAGATTTGATCTTTCCAAATCGAGTGATTCTAGAGGCAAAGGGAGCAGCTCAGATTTTTTGTTGAGCAGATCTCTAGCTGGACGCAGTGGTTTTTGCAGCAGTTTGCTAGAGCAGTGCCAGCGTTGGGTGGAAGGAAGAAGAGCACACATAGAGGGAAAAATTTCCTCAGGGAACTTCTAGTCTCAAGAAGTTCGATTTTTTCCTTGAAGATCAGCAGTAGTTGTGAACATATCTTCTCACTCCAGAAGGGAGTGCGAGTAGCAGATCCAACAGTCAAGCGATGGGAAAGAGGGAGATTTTCGGGTTTACTTTGCCAGCTTTTGAGTTTCGCAAATTTTGCAGCTTTGCAGAAATGGCCATACGAGATTGCCAGAGGTGGTCGTGCGAGTTAGCTAGAATGTAGATATGGGCAGCAGATTGACTTCCAGTTGCCGGAGACAGGTACCAGAGGAAGTGTGAGTTGTCTAGTGCGGGTTGCAAAGCGAAGAAAGGTCCCAGTAAGGGACAAGGCTCAAAAGGAGATAATGGGGCACCAGATCTAGGAGGAGGAGTATGAGACTCCAGTGTGCCAGATGGGCAGGATCCTTGAGGAGTCCACCTCATGGATCAATACCTTATTACAGGGGCCCATAGTGTTCAGTGGCAGGATGGATTAGTGACACTTGATGCAATCAGATGCCAGAGTGAGAGTTACAGAGACTAGTAGCAGTCAGATGCTAGGGAGCACAAAGCGGAGTTGGCAGCAGTGCAGTTGGCACAGTACAGAGTCAGCAGCAGCACGGAATCTTTAGTGACAGTGCAGATGCTAGCAACAATCAGAGACTCGGGTGACAGATGCATTACACTGATCACAGTTGATTCAGTATTTTGGATGCTTTTCAGTTGTAGATGTTGCAGTTGCAGTAGCAACAAATGAAGAGGGAGTTGCAGTGCAGATGCAGTGTTGGCAACAGTTCAGTAGGGTCAGCGGCAGCATTGATGCAGTGTATATCAGAGTTGTTCAATGGTTGGTGGGCAGCAGTGCCAGACATCAGCAACATGACAGGAGATGAAGCAGAGACAGGGAATTGTCACAGGATGTGCAGTAGAGCATTATAACACATTCCTCGCTAAGAGGGAGTGTTAGTTTTTGTAGCATCGGATGTGTTCTAGCCTTGAAATTTTGTGGAGAGGCTAGAATGCATGAGATCTCCAAAACCCAGAAATCGTTTCTGGAAATTCCGCCTAGAAATGAATTAATTAGATTATTAGTCAGTTTTTAAATATTTCCTAAGTCTAAACTTAGGGAATATGGTTAATTAATCAGTGTTAATTAAGTCAAGGCGAGAATCGTCTAGAAACTCACACGGATCAATACAGAGATGATCCTAGCCATCGATTATGTTTTAATCTTGGTTGTTGGTGCTCCAACAGAGGATTATAAGAGGAGGTCGATGTGGTGATGGAGAGACACTTGTGCAGTTCGATTTCATGAGCAGATCGATTTCCTAAGCAACAGCAGTCAATCGCTGGAGAGAGAGCTAGTGCAATGTTGCACGAAGCGGGAGCGAAGCGGAAGCGCGAAGCGGAAGCGCAGAGCGCGGAAGCGTCATTTTCCAAAAATCTAGGGAGCGAAGCGTCCGCGGAAGCGTCTGCTATATATATATATTTTTATATATTTTTTTGCATTTATACTCAAAACAAACATCCCAAATACCAAATTAATTGTAGAAGACATGAAAACATGCATATTTTTGCATAAATCAAGATAGATATGGCATCCATGATTCCATAATTGTAGAAGACATGAAAACATGCATATTTTTGCATAAATCAAGATAGATATGGCATCCATGATTCCATTGTAGTTACTAGTATGTACAACAATCATCTATATTCTAGCTATTACAAACATACATCAACGGATTAGCTTTAAAGTTATTTTAATTAAATAGATGTGCAACTTAAATTATATTAAGGAATTTAATACTTTATGACAAGGTACTTATTTATTCTTCCAAAATTATATTATTTAATTTTTAATATTCAAAATTATGAAACATTTTAATTTTTTTGGAAGATAAATCAATACCATATTTATAAGTATTTTTTTAATAATCTTAAATTAAAGGAAAGATCATTTTAAATACCAATAATTAGAATAGTGCTTCAATAGTGACTATATTGTCAAAATGGAAATCATTATCACTTATTTTCCACATAAACCACCAATTCCGAAATCATATACAATGTAAAACACCAAAATTATATATTTTTTAATGTTGAAATTGTAAAACATCACAACTTTCTAAAACATAAAACACAATCACAATCATATTTAGATATACATTCTTTTATAATCTTAAAGTAAAAAAGACATAATTTTAAATACTAATAAATAAAATAAAAGTTACAAAGCGACTACATTTTCACAATTACCATCATTATTCTTAGTTCCTATACGCTAAAATACCATTTTTACAATATATGCAAAATAAAATGTCAATTCTGGAATCATATACAATGTCCAACAAACTTTCATTTTGTAACCGTGTAAATTCTAGGTAAATAAACCCAACCGCTTTGGCTTTGAACTGCTTCACACCCTTAGAGTTCACACTGATGTAGCACGAGAATCTCCCCACGTCTCTTACATCTCACATCTCATTGTTCTGTGCGTGCAAACTGCGAATCTCTCCACTTTCACCCAGTGTCCACTGCTTCGGATTGAGTCGACCAACATTATCTCTACATGGATGAGTAATTATATTCTAGTTACGCAACCGTAATTGCAGGAATCGTTTTTTTTGCCCGGAATCGCGCCACCTCCAAAACGGAATCGCGCTTCCAGTGGGGATTCCGGATCGATTCGCTCCAATCCGCGATTCTGCCTTTGGATCCGGGGGGGGGGCGATTCCTGCAACACTGAGCTAGTGAGATCGAAGCAGTGAGAGAGGGGCAGAGACAGTGAAGCTGGAGGAAGGTTTTCAAATCCGGTGAGTGCATTTGTAGAGAGGCAAAAGATCCACAGAGGTTGACGTTGGGGCAACGCAATAGCCTCTAGAGGCAGTTTCAATTCTACTGGGGAAAGACGAGTTTCAGTACCAGAAGTTGGACAGAGGTTCCGAAGGCCACAAGAGACATTTTCCCAGACAGCAACAGACTAGACGGCTTGAGGAGAAGCTGGTTCAAACTTAGTGCAGAAGGGACTGTGCTAGTGTGATGCAGTAGATGTGTAAAGCCAGTTTGGACAACTCCCCTGGAGTTGAGGCCAAAGCCCGGATTTGCCTGTGGAGTGAGGAAATTTCCTCACTAGATTTTTTGCCAGTATTTCTCTGTAGGATTGCTAGTTTCGGCATCCAGTTTTACTCAAATTATTTCACTGTTGCTTAACAATAAAAACCCTTAGCTGCTGCACCAGTTTTCCCGAGTTGAGTTTTTTCGGGGACTTTCGTCCAAAAATAACTGTGTTATTTTGTGTGTGTGCTAGCATTTCTTCCAGCAATTATTCTTCCGCAATTGTATTTGTGTAGGTTACAGTGTGATTTATTCAGTATTTGTTGTAGCAAACAGTAAATAAATTGTTAAATTAAATTAACATTTAGGAGAATAATTTCCAATTGCTGGAATAGGATTTCGGTATTGGAATTTTCATATAGCTCTCTTACCATGCTCTTACCTCAATTTGGCCTAGATCACTTCCTCAACCTCTACAATAGGGGGGAAGGGATCTTGTCCTTCCATTTAACCAATTGTGCCCATGTTTTGATATGTGTCTATGTTTTCTTGTTTAACAATGGGCCTACTGATTTCAAATTTCTGCATGTTTATTCTTGAGATCAAGGATCTTTGCATGTATGACATTGTTGGGTGGTTGTAGAGTGTCTTGAACCCAACTTTCTTAGAGCATTCTCTTGAGATCTAAGTTCTTTGGTTCCACCTGTAAGACCCTAAAGGACAGGAACTTCACTTTGTCTCGCAATTGCTCAAACAGTGTAACAAATTGGCAAAATGGGTGTTAAATGTGGGGCTAGATAACACAAGACCTGCCTTGACATTGTTTTATGGGCTCGACCTTGCACTGGTATACATGTTACTTCCAATTCTAGAGTTTCCTTTAGAAGGTGATTTGCAGGAGAGGGGGAATGAGCGGGTTGAAGGAGTGAAGGGATGAAAGGAATGCGAGAAGAGGGGGATTTTGAGAGGAGGGTAGGGAAAATTATGAGCAAAGGTGTGATGCAAAGGGGATGAGGGAAGGGAGAGGAGAGAAAGGCATAGAAGAGAGGAAGGTGGCCATGCAAGATGGGAGGGTTATGATAAGTTGCGGATGAGGAGAGCAATGCCACAAAGAAGGGTCACAAGAATTGGTCGACACGAGACATTCCAAGCATTGGAGTGGGCAGCTTGGACAAGCAGCTATACGGGGGGTTCCAACTTCAATTCAACATCGCAACAACGCAACGTCGACAGAGAACAGCGAAACATTGGTTGCAGAAAATTACAAAGAACAACTTCTCATCACCTTACAAAGCTTTCAAAAGGATAAAAGTTAATGTGCTAATGGGCTTCCAATTGAGTTTCTTCTAGGATGATATGATTTTACTGCAAACAACCTTCTACAAGTTGTGGAATATTCGCAATCCACAGGTTTAACTACTTTCAACACTACCTTCCTAGCTCTAATCCCCAAGTTGGACAACCCCCTAAATTTTGAATATCCTGGGTCCACCTCTCTTTGCAACAATGTTTACAATATCATCTCCAAACTAATAGCTCACAAGCTAAAAGGAATCCTGTCAAAACACATCTCTCCAAAGAAATTTGGGTTTTTTAAAATAAGGCAAATTCACAAATCATGTAGGAGTTGCACAAGAAGAACTGCACTCTATTAAAATAAGGGCATTAAAAAGCAATCACCCTAAAGGTATACGTCCCAAACAGTGTTACTTGGGAGCGGGAGCGAAAGCAGGAAGCGAGAGCGACATTTTCAAAAGCTACTAGTTTGGGAGCGAATCCCGAAGCGATTTTTATATAATATATATTTTTTATATTTTGATACATATATGTCAACAAAAACATGTAGAATGATGAATTAGATATAAAAAACATAAAAATACATAGATTGATCATTGAACCATATAACATCAATCATCTAGAAGTTATAATCTTCATCAACCACGTCCACAATTGAGTCTCGTGAATCATGATTCATCAATCTTAAAGTTTCAACTTCAAGCTTTCAAAATTGAAAATTCAATATATAACATTTATCATCATTGATCACCAAAGTTGTACTTGTAAGTTAAGTTTAACCATTACAAGAAATAACATCTAACTGTTAACAACTTAACATGAAATGAAATGTTATAAAATGAATTATGAAATGAAATGAAACAACTTTCACGAAGCATCATATTCATAATTCATAATCATTACCAATGAGTTATAATTGCCTATTTCAAACTTCAAACTTTCATTGTCACAGTCATATATTGTTTACAAAAAATATCATTATGATATGAAAGAGTCAAGAGTCAGGCTCAATAGTTATGAAAACTAATAGAAACTAGAAAAGACAAGTAAACTGTAAATCTATTATCTAGTACTGCATGTGGCCCTTGCCACGAGAGTCTAATGTATGAGCAGGTTGTGGTGGTCTTCTAGGAGTCTCCCGCACAGACCGACGACCAAAACTAGAAGGCACATGCCCTCCACATGAGGGTGTAGATGGAGGTGGCGACAGCAAAGGAACAAGACTCGGAACTCGAGCACTGCTACTAGATGGTGGGGGTGGCATGGCTGCTGCTTCATCTTCCTCCCTTGTAAGTTCCTCTTCCAGTTCTTCAAGATGTATAGAGACATCCTCCAAATTGTCATCCTCTGGGTGGTTATCCCAAATTTTATATGTTGGATCCTCATAATCCCGATCACAGTAATGACTCAACAACCTCAAGTTGTAGTGCACATAAACCAAGCTTTCTACCCAGTTTTCATTGAGTCTGTTTCTTTTCACATTATGTATGAAGTTGTAAGTGCTCCAACACCTCTTTGCAGAAGAAGTATTTACAACCTGTGATAGAACTTTTTTTGCCAATTTTGGCAAAAGTCCATGGCCGCCATATGATTCACACCATGTGAGAGCATCAAATTTGTCTCTGTCTTCCATTGCATGGAAGGTACCAAACAAACCAGTGTTACTGAAGTATCTACCTATTTCAAGGCGCACACTAGCACATTCCTCCCTGTCAGGTATCAACTTTTCTAATGCTTCCAAATATCCTTTAGATACCTCTTCATCTAGGTGGGGTTTGGTCCTAACCCCACCCCCTGGTGCAGGTTGGCCCAACCAAGATGTAGAGTAGTATTTTGGTGTAAAGATATACGCCAAGCAATGTAGTAGAAGATTAAGTTTATTCCACCGTACACACACAAAATCGAGAATCAGTTTGTACAAGTCGGGATCATTGTTATGAACAATATCTTTTATTTGCCCCAACATGGTATCCATCTGCTCATACACCTCACCAATCACAGGTTTATCTGTATCTACAAACCGAATCATGTGATAAATGGGCTTGGTGAAATCCAATACTTGCCTCACACGTGCCCAAAACATACCATCAAGAGTAGCCTCCTCCACCAGTTCAAAACCTCCCCTGTCAGCTGCATTTGTAGCCCTTTCCTTTAATACCTGCCAGTGTGGACTTGATACCATGCTAGCCAATGACTCTCTTACCTTCAAAAGGTGCTTGAAGGTGAGGTAATAGCTACCAAATCTACTCCTCGCAATCTTCAACAACTCCAATCTTGAGTGACTGCGAAAAAGGCCATGGGTATTGCTATGATTTGTAATAAATTTTATCATTTGTTTGCCTTTCTTGTACAAATCACCAATCCATTTGTATTGTTCATTTTTGTTCTTAACAACATCATGCATCAAAAGGTTCAATGTGTGAACCAAACACCCATACCAAAATATGTCGGGGTATTTATGCTCAATAATTGCTCCCGCTGCCTTACAATTAAGAGCATTATCAGTGATGACTTGGATGACATTGTGTGGCCCAATACGATCAATTGTTTCAAGTAATGCTTTTGCAATGTTGATGCCGGTCTTGAACTTGTCTGAGTAATCATATGCTGAAAGAAAGATGGCACCACTAACAGACACAGCAAGAACACTTATCAATGGCTTGCCTTTTACACTTGTCCATCCATCAGATACAAAGGACACCCCATCGTCAGTCCAAGAACTTGTCATTCTATTCAAAGAATGTGATATTTTTGCTTTTTCATGATCAAGTCCAACGGTTCTTGCCTTGTCATACCTAGGGCTCTTGTATCCTTCAGGGGCATCATTTATGGCAGAAACCATTTCGTGCCAATAAGGTGAGCGAAGAACATTGAATGGTATCCCACATGCATATATAAACCTGTAAAATTTTGAATCCACATCATTCCTACACCCTTCATCAAGGAAATCTGATATGGTTCTACGCCTTAAACCTGGTGACCCTGTGCCTCCATATCCACTGCCTTGGGAGGATGTTGAAGGAGTTCTTTGTGCTTGTGATTGTAAGCTTGGTTCAAAGAAACCCCTTGATTTTTTAGATTTGTATTGGGCTTCCTCCTCTTCCCTTATGTATTTGGCTCTATCTGCTACTGACACACCTGCACAAGTTTTGATTCCTATTTGTTTATCTCCATCCCATGGCATTTTCCCACAGAGGTGTTTACTGGCACAGGTGTATGAACCTGTGTAATTATTGTTGCAATGAGGGCAATGAAATTTAGTGGTTCCACCCCCTTTCCCTGCTTCAGGCCTGTTAACATATTTCCACGATTGGGTTTGGTCTTGTTTAGTTTTTTGAGCTGAATCATGTTCACCCTCCTCCAGCTCCTCCTCACCGGGGTTTTCATCAAATCCACTTTGTCCCCCTTCTTCATCCCATTCTTCATTTTCAACCCTCCTTTTCCTACTCTCCAGCACCCTAATAACCAGAAAAGGAACCAAGAAGAAGAAAATGCCAAGAAATATAACCATGATGTTTGAAATTTGTAGTTTTGAATTTGCAAAATTTAATAAAATGGAATGGGAATGGCCCGATGGGAATAGGAAACCGAAATAGAAAAAAAATTATTATTTATTTAGAAATTAGGAATAAATTAATAAACATTAAAAAAAAATTGCTAAACCTACCTCAAATGCGTCCAATGACTCCAATCTCCCCTTGCTCCTTGCTCCTTGCTCCTCCAATCTCCCCTTGCTCCTTGCTCCTTGGCACCTTGCTCTCTCTCAGACACTCAACTCACACAATCACAAATTCACAATGAATCCATTTTTGCCCTCCCTCCCTCATTTTATAAAAAAAAATTCAATTTTTCACCAGCGGATTTTTTTTTCCGCGTGAATCGCTCCCGACCTCCACACGCGTCGCTCCAGGAGCGAATTTTATAACCCAGGAGCGATCGCTCCCTGACCGCTCCCGGGTTATAAAATTCGCTCTTGGAGCGACATGAGCGACGCTCCCGAAGTTGCTCCCGAAAGTGGCAGGGACGCAAATTTTTTTACTAGGAGCGCGCTCCCGACCCGCTCCCGAGTCCCTCCCGCCCAGAGCGCGGATTGGGAGCAGGATCAAGGGTAGGCTCCCCCGCAACACTGGTCCCAAAAGACTTTGATAAAGCGAGTTGGCTCTATCTCAAACTTATCCTCATTCACCTAGAGTTCAAGCATGCATTTGTGGTTTGGGTTCTACGCTGCATTATCTTAGCCTCCTTTGTCATCCTAATTAATGGTTTAGCCTCCCCCTTCTTCAAATCCAAAGGGGGAATCAACCAAGATCATCCTCGGTCTCCAATCCTAGTAATTGGGGGCCTTAGTAGATCGTTCAAGACATCCTTTGCTACTAGTAGATTAAATAGTATAAAGGTGGGCCCCACCTGTAACATCACTCACCTTATTTTTGTGGATGACATTCTTACTTTTTGTGAAGGCTCAAGGGAATTGATGGAAACTCTCCAAGAGATCTTGGATCTCTTTTACAAAGCTACAAGAATGAAAATTAATAGGGAAAAGTCGTCATTGATCACCCGAGGACTCTCCAAATTGGAAAGGTATGGCATATCCCTGCTTTTTCCCTTTCATTTAGGAGACTTTGAAGTTGGACTCAAATACTTGGGATTTCACCTAAAAGCAAATGAATATAAGGAGGTTGAGTGGCTATGGCTCCTATCTAAATTGGGGAAAAAAAGATTAATAATTGGCATCATAAATGGTTATCTAGATGAGGGGAATTGTTCCTAGTCAAAGCGGTGCTTGTAACCATTCCAATATATTGGATGTTATTAGCCTAAATCCCAAAAGGAATTCCGGGGAAGATCAGACAACTTTGTTTTTGGTTCCTCCAATCTAGGAAAGGTAGGGAAAAAAATGCTTCTAGCCTCTTGGAAGAGGCTTGTAATTCCAAAATCATTGAGGGGTTGCGGTTGAAAATCATATCACTAATTTCAAAAGTACTAGCAACTAAAATTGTTTGGCGACTCATCCAGGGCAATAGGCTTTGGGCACAAGGGACTAAGTCAAAGTATCTCCCTCAGGAATCCATTGTGGATTGGTTCACAAGCCCCAAAAGGAACTACAAGATGCATCAATTATTTGAAAAGCAATTATGTTTGCTTCCACTCTAATTGTCGCCTAATTTGGAAAATTGGAGATGGATATCACATATTCATTGGAATAGATACTAAGATTTGTTGCAAGGAAAAGCATAAACACCCTGTTCAATTCATTTGTGAGCTTCATCGAAATGGCTTATCCATATTAAAACAAGTAGCCCAAAGGAATCAAGTCACAAGGCAGTATAGGTGGCTAACATGGAGAGAAATTGGTCACAGAGAGGATAATGCTAAAACATGGAATTTCATAGTGTAAAGGTCATTGGTTGGAAACTCCATGGGCAAAAATCCAGCCATGCTAAGGGTCAGTGTGGCCCAAGTCAGGTGCAATCCCCAGGTGATTTTGATGGCTTAGATGCCCCTGGATCACAGCTACTCAAGCCACAGATTAGGCGTGTCAGTGATCTCGGGACTCACATAACCTAGCAAACAAATAAAAAAAGGTTGCACATATATATATATATACCTAAGTTGCCCACTGATCAGAGAAAGCTATAGAGCAATCCATATATTTTGAGTTGTTTTTATTTGTAAAATTCTAAACATACTGAGAGACGTGGAATAGTTATTTGAGACTTCTTTTGGCTCAACCAATTCTTTGTTTTTTAAAGGATTCCCAATGGTAGTCTTTTCTTGGGCGTAATGCCTTCGACATAATACTATCGTAATTGTGTTTTCAGTAATAAAATTACTAGCTTTTTTCCTTGGAAACAAAAAGGAAACTAACTGCCCTTTCACATTTTCAACGGCAAATCGCTGGAAAACCTACTCAATTCCTCAATAAGGATGGTCGCTAGCATTAGTAAACCAATGACATCCAACCCATCCAATTATCATGGCATTTATCCTTTTATATATTTTATATTTTGATGGAATTAACATATATAAGCATTCTAGATGCAGGAAACCAAGGTTCAAGGCCATGAAGAAAAAGACTCAAAAGAACAACATTGCTTTTCCATGTCAAGTACCATGCCTCATGCCTATCAATAGCATTGCAACTAGGATTTTTTTGTTCTATAGAACCAATGGAATTCAACACCACTGAAACTGAGACTAAAAAACAGTATAGCACCAATGTAGCTCAACAACTACAAAACTAGCATGACAGGTACCCTTCAGCCCTGACCACCACCAAGATGATGCCACCCAGTATTACCACCCAGGGCTCCATTAGTCTAGGCCACTCTGAATTGGACATGATCCCGCATGGACTAGGTGAAAACATCTACATTATTCATTCAGTTGATGATCAAGGCTAGCTCCCAACTTACCTTGTGGCAGTTGCATCTTTGTCCAGGTTATGTTTCTTCACTTGCTCCCCTTCACTTTATAGGGTTTTCCTTCTTGGAATAACCTACCTGTACACTTATGCTAATATCATTTCTTGTCCTGCTACTCTTGCACTCATTTTCCATTTTATTTCATCTCGTTTCAGGGGGTGCTTCCACACACGTCTATTTTGGCTAGGCCAAGATTAAAACTTAATCAAGGGCCCAGATTAATTCCTTGTCGATCCGAGTGAGTTTCTAGATGATTCACACCTTGTCTCAATTAATTCTGATTAATTAACCATAATTCCTAAGTTTAGACTCAGGAAATATTAAAAAATAAGCTAATAATCTAATTGAGACACTTCTAGGTGGAATTTCCAAAAACGATTTATGAGTTATGGAAAACTCATGCGTTTTAGCCTCTCCACAAAGTTTCGAGACTAGAACACCTCCAATGCTACAGAAACTAACAAACCCAAGCATGCTCAAGGTTAGGGTCCTTAGATATAGAGTGTTGTGTATGAAGTAAGTCCAAACTATAGGGGATAAAAGGAGAAGGAAGGGGGAAGGCCATGAACCCTCAAGTTCAACCCCTTAGTTCATATAAAGCACTCCTCCTTGACTTTGGCTTGAACTACTATCTTTACCTCTGCTAGTGAAGGAGGTTGCCTCTTCCCTTTAATAACATGAACCCAAGAAGTCCAGGCCTCTTCAATGTTTTTAATGTCGAAAATTTCAGATTGCAAGGAGACATTACTATTCAAAGCAATCTAAAGGGATTCATTCTCTTTGCACTTCATTCCTATGACTAGATGTTTAAGGTTATCGTTCTCAAATTCAACTTCCACAATTATGGTGGGAAGGTCATTCACAAAGGCCTGTAACTTGTTTTCAAACTCCAAACACTCCAAACATGCCATGATAGCTTTGAATATGATGGCCCAAAGGAGATATAAGCTGAAGAGGGGTCATTGTGCCTGACAAAAGTAATAAATGGGTTATAGATGTACTTAGCCCCTTGTGAAACGAGAATTGCAACAACAAATGGGCTATAGATGTACTTAGGCCCTTGTGAAAAGAGAATTGCAACAACACTCTTAAGTCCAGTAGGTTCATAGCCTCATCCCATTGCATTTATAGACCATAAGGACTTGCAAACTAAGTCTAGGGTATCATTGGGAGAGGAAAACAATGGCCTTGTCCAAACACAATGAAGTAGAAGGGGTGTGAAGGAGACAAGGTAGTTTTGATGTGCCCCGAGACAAGTTTAGGTCACAAGAGACAACTTACCAGAAGCCCCTATTCTAAAGCTAGTTCAAAGTTTGTCAGGTTATTATATTAATTAAGGATTTAATTGTGTTAGTAGTGTTTGGATCAAAGATGTTACATGTTTTGTATCTTTGTTTGGTTAGAGTGATCATTAAGGGAGGACGTTGAAAAATAATGATCACTTGGGACTCTGGGAGCTAGTTGTATGTCCTAGGTGGGTTTATGTCCTAGGAGTCTTGAGTAATACATGTCGATATTAAATATCCTATGGTGTAAAGGTATCCATGTAATTAATGTGGCAAAAAAATTTAATTAAGGTATCATCTCTTCTTTGTTTTGCTGTGGGATACGATGTCACTTACAGTATAGAATTCAACCATGCCAACACTTCTTTCACAGCAACAAAGAATCCATCTTTCCTAATCAAATTCCCTTCATAATTTACCAATCCTTGGCATAGCAAGTACAGTAGTTTCCCCCCAGAGTGGTCAGGACAAAAACTATAGATCAAACAAGGCCGTGGGCCTATTTCGATGGAACCTCTAGCAATGACGGACAGCAGAGTGGAGGAGGTTCCATCCTCTTTCTTTCTGATGCTCACGCTTTTCAAGTTAAAATGGGCTTTGGCCAAGGGACCAACAATCAGGAAGAGCTTCTGTCCTGTAAAAACTTGATGCTTTTCACTCTTGAAAAGGGATGCACTCAGATTCATGTTTTCAGGGACTCTATGCTCACAATCAATTGTCTCAACAAAACACAAGTATGCAGGAACATATTATTCATGCCTATTCTAGAGGAAACCATGCGTCTCATTGACTCTTTTATTTCTTTTACATGTTGTCATATTTACAGGGAAAGGAACAGGGCAGTGGATCGCCTCCCAAAAGAGAGCCTTGATATGGACCAAGGACTGTGGGTATAATGGAGCAAAATAATGGACAGGCCTATGAATTCTTTCACAGGCCTTACAGGGACATTCCTTTTGGGGCAGCAAGAGCATAAAATCCCACAATTTTCATATCATTGTTCTCTTTCTGTTTTTTTTCTGTTATCAGCCATACAGAAAGTAATTTTCTTGCTGGGTGAAGCAGCTTACTCACCCCACCTCATATGTAATCAACAGTACTTGTGTTTTTGGTTTTCAAATTTCTTGTAAATGGTTGGATACTCTAGTCAAAAGAGATCCTTTAATGAACTCAAACAGCAGTCTTTTTTTACTCAAATGAATACACACAGGGTGTGTATATGCAGAATGTAATTTTCAATCATTTCTCAAATGAATGAAATTACAGTTTTTTCCTTTGGAAAAAGCAAATACAGTGGTTGAAAAAGACAATTGCTTTCAAATATATTTTATTACTGCTGAATTTTCCCTTGATCTTTTGCTAAACAATTCAAACTCAATTTTGAATTCAGCAATTTCACTTTTAACCTATTAAGAAGTGGTCTTGACCATCAGATATTTTATAAAATTTATGGGTTTTAACTCATCCTCACTCATGACATAACATGAGAACATTTCCTCACCCATAGCCTTGGTCATAAACTTTAGTTTTCTGTTCAGCCTCGTTATTTTAAATTTTTTATGAAGTTGTGTTAAGGCATTGTGCAAAGAAATCCAAAAATTGGGATTAACCTTATCAGGGGAGCAGTCCTTAACCTATATGCTTCAACTGTCACCAGTAAAATTATGTGTTTTATCTCAAGTAAGTTTTTCACAACATCCATTCAGCAAGATTGGGTTACCAACATCCTAGGCATTTAACACACATCGCATCTATTTAGTATTTACATTAAGAAAAACAAAGGCTCTTCATGAAAGGACAAAAACGTGAAACCAAAATATTAAACAAAAGGGATGGGATGAAAAAGGCACTGGAAACAAACAACCTCATAATGCAAAACTGGGAGATATAAGTAAAACTAAAAGCCAAGTTGCATAGCACCATCTAAGCAATACAACAAACAACCGTGACCACATTGCAAGATGATCCTTGGCCAAGTTTGATTGATAAAACAGATTCCCCCCTGCCTCTGTGAGCTGCTAACTTCCTTAGTTGATTGATATAATACCTTAATATGGTTGCTCCTAGATCAAACTTACATTTTCAGATTGAAGTTACATTTTATGCTTACTACTAGAGTACAACATAACACATTTACGTGATACTCTATGCCTATCTGCTTTTGTCTACCCCTTTTACTACCTATGTTTTATTCTTACCTATTTAAATTATGAACCAACTATGTTACCCTGTATAGCTGTGAACCCATCTTGTACTCTCTTAATAAATTTTCAATTTCCTCAAACGAGTCACTTGGGCTAAAATTATTTAACGTGTAAAATGGTTCAATGCAAAACCTTTTTTAACTTACATTACCAACAAAAACAGAACGTGAATCTGCATCTTCTTTGTTTGCCTGAACTGCAGCTGCACTAGTAGGGTCTGCATCCCAAAATATAAAAGCATAAGCTACAAGAAGAATACATGGACTTCTCCCCAAAATTTTACTCACAAAGAAAGCAAAATTCAGAAAGGCTAAGATGAAAATACTTCTTTCCATTTATCACAGTCACCACAGAAAACTGAGATAAATGCTCTTTAAACATCAGTAATGTCATAAGGAAAATGTTCATTGCGTCAAAGAGAAGTGAAGTGCTCTACAGCCCAGGTAGGATAAGAGGATCCATCAATACTTCTTGTTTGCATGTAAGCTGTGTATATATGTAACAGTGCTGTGAATCTAGACGGTCCACCGTATATAGGCCCTAACACGGATCCATTTAAGCCCGGATTTGGTATGCACCTGAAAGTTGCAAAGCTTAAGGATGTTTAACTTAACTTTACGAATATAGTCGACCTATCGAATATTGGAATTCAGTAAATGTAGTCTCAAGGTTTGCAACCTTCAGGTGCATATGAGGCTTAAAGTTTGGATGGTATTGTGCTGATAGATAAAAGTGCTATCAGAAAGATCATCACAAAACACAACAATTTCACAGTAGTTGCGGTTCCGTCAATCGTAGGAAAAATTGAATGGGAATGAAGATAAAATACATAACCTTGCAGGGCGCCCATTTCTTTTTCTACCTTGGCCTGCATATCTCTGAGCGCAGCTGCTTCTTCTTCCATTTCCTTGAGCCTCTTCTTCATCTCTTCTAAATCCTGAAACAAAAATGAATATAAATAAATAATCAAAACCCTCCTTGTATTAGAATTTAATGTTAGTTGAAGTTTAAATTGAGCTCTGAATTCAGAAGGGTTTAATAACAACCTTGGATGCAGCATCTTCATCGGCCTTGGCCATATCCACATCGGGATGGTGAGCTTCCGTATCGCCTTCCATCTCGCCTTCCATTTCTTCAGGGATGTCTCCCCCATACACTTCATGCTCATCCTCCATTATTTCTTCGTCCTCGTTCCGATTCAGAGACAAAAGCAGGGAGATTCCACTTCTATCCAGATTTATAGTAGATGATATGCGTCAATATCACTCTACACAGTCTCTGTGATGGGTGAAAGTAACCTCATTAAATAGAAAAATGTAATTATTTCGCTAAACCGTGTGTACAACCCATGTGAACACAAATGAGGAATAGTTAATGTTCATGGTATAAAGTGGTGCGCACAACTTGCCTCTAATGACCAAGATTTTTTGAGATTTTTAAGTTTTCTATTTTGAGTTTGATGGAGTTTGGTTATGCAATGTACCATTGTCAAATGCACAAATCTGCTATCTTATTTGTAAAATCAAACTAAATATTGTGATTTATAAATGGTTTATTTATTTTTATTTTTATTTATTTAAAAATATGTTAGTCATTAAGAAATATTATTAAATGTTACATTTGTGAAATTGTTAATTTGTGTGTAGAGCCGTTTTATAGGTAGTTTTGTAAATGTTTGTTTGTAAATATTTATTTATTAATTGTGTGTAGAGTTTTTTTTATAGGTAGTTTTGTAAATGTTTGTTTGTAAATATTTATTTATTATTTTAATTAAAAATTAATAAAAAGTTAAAAATAATTTAAAACTTAATACAAAGGAAATGTTGTAGAGTCAAAATGTTGTAATATTCGTAGTAAATATTTAATGGTTAGTTCAATTAATAATAAAAAGTTAAAAGTGCCCCCGATCGGGGTGAAAAAGGCGGCGAAGAGGGTGATTAATGTGATGACAAGGAGGGGCTATAATAAGCCACCTTGCACACGGAGATCATTGCAGGTGGACAGGACGGTTGACAGATTAGGCATAATTGTAAAGAGCAGCGGAGAGGGAACTATGAAGGCCAGAGGTGGTGCAAGTGACGGTGCTCCAGTGATGGGACAAGGGTCAGCTCGCACAAAGGCAAGCCGAGGAGGAGTGGGTGATTATGGCAAATGCAGGCGACAGAGGGAGGCGGTGCAGCAGCACAAGAAAGGGCGGCAAGAGAGAGGAATTGGATACGGGTGGAGGCATAAGGAAAGGTATGCAGTTAATGCCCTTGGTGAGAGCGGGGACAAGGGTAAGAAGGTGGAAACCAGAGCAAGAGATAAAGCAGAGAGAAGACAGCAGCGGGGTCGACCTCCCGTTCCTAGAAAAACTAAGTGTAAGATAGCAGAGAGAAGAATGAGGAAGGCTGTGACTGTTAAGAGCAGGGGAGGAAGTCCTACGGGGACCGAAGGAAATTCGGTAGACTCCTGGGAAGAAAAGGAACAGAACCAGGTGGGCATGGAGGAGGCGCACAACCCAGAACAGGGCAGTCAAATGCAGAAAAGGAGAAGTGGAAGGGGGAAAGGGAGACCTTCGGAGGACATGCAACCAGAAGAGGCAGGAATTCGAGAAAAGAAAGCCAGAGGGAGAGGAGAGGAAGGCTACCTTGGAACCCCCTCAGGCATAACTGGTCAAGGAAGTAAGGTAAAGGAGGGCAACAAAGCTGGCGCAGGACGTGGAAGGGGCCGTAGAGGCAAAGGGAGAGGATGTCAGGCTGGAAACCAGGAGCGGAGCTCCCCTCCACCGGCAGGAAAAAGACGAGGCAGGAAGACGTTGAAGCGACAGGTCTAGTATGTGGAGAGGGCGTATAGTGAAGAAATGAATGCAGATATCAGGAAGATAATCCAGCAGTTGGAGAAGGAGGCTACCCAGGAACAGTCGAAGACCGAAATGGAAGACTAGGAGTATCTGCTGCCAGACCCAGGTAACACCAGAGGACGCATGTCCCTGTACAAGCAGGTTCTCCATGTGTATTGGGTAATGAAGAGGCTGCTAGCAAAAGCTATGGAACAGGTAGCTATGGAGATGGCAGAATTGGCCCAAGGCATCCCAAATCTGAAGAAAGAGATGAACAACCTCCAGATAACCCTTCTTATGTAGGATAGTAAGCTTGATGAGATACAGCAACAGCTAAAGAAGCTTATTCCTAGAGCAAAGGAGGAAGATTACCAGCTGGGCGCCATGGCAGATTGATTTTTCAAAGTTATGTAAATCGTCTCCTTAGTTAGGAAGCTGAGAGCCTGCTCTCCTTTTGTTATATTTTATAATGCAGATAGGAAACAGTGATAGTCTCTTTGAATGTGTAGTATATTTAGCATGGACAAGTAGACTCAGTAAATTTTGTTTCTAGATGGCAATTAAAAACTTAAGGTGGCCAACAGACCCGGTTTCCCTTCGGGGCGGGTTGAGGCCACTGTATGTCTGTACAGGCTTTAACTCGAATTAATACGAATGGTACCATGTTAGCTTACAAAAAAAAAGTTAAAAGTAATAACTTTAATCAAATTTAATTTATTACAATGTAATTTTGTTTTTATTAATAAAATTACGAATAAATTTTGAGATAAAATAACACCATAAGATACATATAACATATAAATAATAGATATAAATTTCGTAAATATATTTAAATAGTAATTTCATAAGTATATTTAAATTTAATTAATAAGTACATAAAAACTTAATATTAATAATATAACAAGATTTTTAACCATGGATATTTACCCTCACTTTACGATGGATATTATTAACTTGTAAATAGACTTTGTTACGTTACCATGAGCGAATACCACATGTCCAAAAAACATAGTTCATTTCCCAATCAAAATATTTTATAAATATTTTATTTTGATTTAAGTTTATGACATTTTTTAATTAAATCTAAAAGCGAAAATGTTATAATTACTTTTGAGATATATCTAAACCCTCTATCGTCTACTAAAAATATTCAGTGAATATTCCATAGAGATTAAATCACGGTTTAATAAAATTAAAAATGAGAATACTTTTATAGAGATGCGAAATTTATATACAATAAATAATATTATTAAGAACTAGCATATATCTATCTTAACTAAGGATTTTACCATGCAATGAGAAGAATCAAATCTCTCGAGGTATAAACATTTCCTCAAATTTTGCACTCAAAAAGAAGTTTGCATCTTGAGAGATGTGATCCCTCTCAACACTTGGTAGATACATAGTTAAGATGGATCTATGTCGGTATTTAAATCAAATCATTAATTGTAACATATTTCCTTCAAATTTTGTATCTCATTTGTTAGATATTCAATTTAAGTAATCATTTGTTAGAGATTCAATTTGAGTGGTTTGATGATGATATGTTGAATACTAAAAGAAGAATATTTGTTGGAATCCCTCACATCTTGTACATGTGGAAGATCAAGCTTACATGGAATTTTATTGTGTAATTTTTTTATATATTATCACTTTTAAAGTGTGTATGAAAGAATGATACTTAAGTCTACCTCAACTTTAGGTTCTTTTGATGAGAGAGTACGAAACTCCATGCAATATATGCTATGTAACCAACTTTGGTTGCTAGGGTATTTATTTTGTAGAAGTCATTTAAGACTTGTACTTAGCTTCATTTGTATAGAAGTTCGTGTTAGCATGGGGAACAAGCCCCTTACTCTTAAATCTAGGTGTTGATCCCTACGTGGACTTTACCCTGTCATTAAACCAATTCAACAAATAACTCAATCATTGAATTGTTAGTTATGCAAGATCATGTGATTTGTTGGTATGAAATGTCCATGATACTTCTCCTCACATTAGAAATCATGACTTAGGAGAAAGATGCCCATTGAATCTATGGCTCATTTTCAATCACAAATTACAAACTATCAACTTTATTTTTAAGGATTTGGGCATTGAATTAGAATCTAACATGCAACTTTCTATAATGTTACAGTAAAATCCTTTTGTTTTTTAAAGGAACTATTATTTTCTTTATGGAAAGCTTTGTTGATCTATATCTTTTTATTAAAGCCGAAGGCTAGTTCAAAAGCTTACATAAGGCATCACCCATCTTCACTCCATAACAAAGATAATTCTAACTTCCTTAATCAAAAGCTTGTTTTACATACCTTTGTCTCTCCAAAAGCACATACAAATTCTCCTCATTGATCTCAACACACTCAGGTTCTTCATGGTCCCTCCATGGATCCTTAACCACCCAGAAACTATTAGATACCTAATCTGAGGGATTATGGTGTATTGTAAATATTATTATTATTCATTCAGGAGAAATGTAAAGAGTTGTGTGGGAATAGGAATAGTCATTAGACCTTTTGGAAGATAAATCCAAAGGTCATTTCTCAATGTATTTATATATGGCTCACATTAATAAAATTCATTCATGCATTTAATGCCTATCGATTGTATCAAAACAAACAAAAATATCAATGCTCATTAGAGGGTTGTTCATGGAAGCTCAAGGGATGTTGTGTGTAAAGGTGTAGCCAGATCATCAATATTATAGTTTTTCAAATATGCTCTTTTGGAAGTAGTGATCCTCTCCATGGTGACCAATAGTTATGAAACACTTTAAGCTTTAAATCACCTTGGCACACATTCCCTCTAAATATTGCTACCATTATGGCTATGGTTTGAGATGAGGGAGAATTTTTTGCCATTGCTCGCTGTCTTTGCACTTGTAGAAATTGAGGAAGATGAAGAGAACAAGTGTGACAAGGATTGTAATTTCGATGTGCTTCCTTCATGGGCATGAGTATCATGACCATAGTGCTAACTCTATGTGACATTCACATTCTCGATAAAAATGAAGCTCCAAGTAAGTGTCATGTTTTTCCCACTCATGTTGCTAGAACCATGTGTTATTAAATTTGGAACAAGCCATCAATGACCATTTTAAGATCATCTTATTTTCCATATCACTAATATGAGAAGAATCAAAGGCATTGCTATAGTTGCAAAGTAAAGGTGGTCATCCTCCATTGAGAAACCCTAAAATTATATTTTGGTTATTAGTGAAAGTTCCAACCAACAAAAATTAGGCGTGAGAATTATGTTAATCATTGTCTTACCTTATAAAATTCTAATGCAACAACACAATTGTGGAGGTTGCACTTGGGAAATGTTGTCAGGATTGTTGAAATTGCATTTTGAAGTGATTTTGTTCATGAAAATGCATTCTCTCATCTCAATTATTGGTGTGGTGCTCAACAACAAAATATTATTCAAAGTGATTAAGAACGATTGGATGTACTCTTACCTTTAGTTATCTTTGGGATGGAATTTGTGATGGAGATACTTAACCTATCAAACCTATAGCAGAAAAAAGCTTGTGATATGAACTAATAAATATAAGAAAACATACACCTTGGTTATTTCTTTTATAAATGAAGAATTGAGTTGCCACAATAGATCTGTCAAAGATTACTCGGGTGCTTTGGAGAAGTTGAAAGATTTGTATGAATGACATTCAAAATTGGGATAATTCAATTGCAAATTATGCTTGTCAACCTATAGTTGAAGGATAATGATGCTATGGCATCCAAAATTAAAGCCATCATGCATGACATTAATGTTTTTGGTGTGAAGATAGATGTTGTTCTCATGAACTTCATCAAGGTTATCCACCCCACATGTTCTCACTAATGAATCGCTTCAAGTAGTGCCCAATTGAAGTCCCTCATATTTTGATCTTTGAAAGATAAATTTACAAAATATGAGAGAACTTCCAAGACAACGACAATTTGGCCCATTAGAGAGACTATGTGCCTTGCTCAAAAAGGGAGGAATCAATCACGTGGTTCTTCTGTGGAGAAACTAATAAGAGAGGATGTGAAAAAGAAGTATTTTAGAGATAGTGGGGGGAGGCATAATCAATATGAGAGATCTAATCTTCATTATGTTCATTATAGCAAGAATGGACATGATGCAAACACATGTAGGATCCCATGGAAGAATATCAAAGAAATATAGGAACAAAAGGAAGAAAAAGGTAAATCCCCTAGATAATGTAATTTGTTATTACTCATTACAATGAATATTTTTTCAAAACTTCATTTGCTTCTTGGAGAGATGTATGATTGCTTAGCACTGGTGCTACATGCAACACGACTTTTTGAAGAGAGTTCTTTGAGGAATTGAATGGCAATGTAGAAGGTGTAGTATGCTTTGTAAATATATCTAGTATCAAACCTATGGGAAAGAAAATGTAGTTCTATGTGTAGTGTGTTGGAGAACACAAGTTCATCTCATGCTCTCATGAATAAGACTCCTTATGAAATGTGGTATGAGTGAATTCCTTTGGTGAGGCATCTCAGGGTTTCTAATTCCACTTGTTATGCTTAATTTATGTAGAAATTCTGCAAATTCTCTACAAATCTCGCTCTGAGACCTATGTAGAAAATCTGACTGTAGATTAACTCGATAATGCAATATAAATCAAAGCAAAATACTATAACCTACTTCTACTATCAATTTGCTTTGCGAAAGCTTAAAGATCGAGCTGAACACATATAACCAGAAGAAGAAGAATCAATGTTAACCCGATAATGCAATATAAATCAAAGCAAAATACTATAACCTACTTCTACTATCAATTTGCTTTGCGGAAGCTTAAAGATCAAGCTGAACACATATAACTAGAAGAAGAAGAATCAATGCACAATACACATGAAAATACTTTGGGGAAAGCCTTAGCTAAAAACCCCACTATTTGTATTATCATACAAGGTGGAAATACATAGAGATTATACAAAGCCTTAGCTCTCACAGCTAGCCAGCTCTCAGTACAATCCTCACAGATGCTCACATGAAATCTTGGCTTCTCACAAGCCTTCTCCTCTGCCCTCCAAGCTCCTATTTCCTTGCGTTGTTCCTAGTGGATGATTCTCACATCACCAAGTGGATGATCACCTTATCACACACACTATATGAACTACACAATCCTCTAGGAATTATTCCTTCTGCATGCATGAGTTTTCTTTATAGGAAAACACATACAACTGTAGTACATTGCCCTTGTCTTTAATCTTAACTGGGTCTTTCTCAGAATAGACATGCATGAGTTTCTGATGAGGGAATCTTCAGTTAACTAGAGTACACTAGTTGAGTGCATGCATGCATCAACTGACTATTAACTCTCTATTAGTTCCTCCAACAGTTTGGAACTAATTTAACTGGACTTAACTCAGTAAATTGAGTTAACTAATTACAACTCAAATATAACTCAATCTTATCTCCTTAATTTAAGGGATAACTCTTGCATGACTTCAAAAAGACTTCTAACTTGAATTTCTCCAACTAATTAAGTCAAAATAACTTAATTAACTATTTCCAAGTAGCTGTTAAGACTAAATTCAATTTTAATTCACAATTGAATTCAAGGACAAATTAAATTGGAATATTCTTATTGCCACATTTCAACAATTTATAAGGAGCAAAGACCTTGGGGCAATCAAATACCACCAAGGCATATCATTTTTATGATGAGGTAAATAAAAAGTTCACTCTTTTCAGAGATGTGATTTTTATTGAATCCACTAAAATGACAATACTTTTCGAAAATACTTGTTTAAGGAATTGAATGACAATTTACAACATGTGGTATACTTTGTAGATAGATCTAACCTCAAACCTACAAGAATTGACACAATCAAGATCAATTTCCTAGATTTGTGGATTTTCCTGAGTTGCAAAGGAACTTGTTGTCTCTTGTGCACATTCGACGCAAGGCCATACTATTCACATGTTTGATATAAAAGTTGAAATAAGGAGGTCTTCTGACAACATGCTCATCATGACATCATGACATCATAGAGGGATGGAGATTGATGAAGCTAAAAGGGGCATTTGCATGGGCATATAATTTTGCATACTTCTCTCACCATGATGAAGGTGCATTGTCATACAGTCTCTTGTGGTACACTAGATTTGGGCATGGCAATCATGATAGTCTTCATATGTTGAAGAAAAATGGTGTTTATAGTTTGCTTACTATTCCAAAAAATCTAAAGCAATGTGATGCATGTATCCTTGATAAACATAGCAAGTGGTTTTTTCATGATTCCACTTCTAGAGCATGTAGAAAACTAGAGTTGATACACTCTAATTTGTGTGGGCCAATGCTTGTTGCATCTACTTTTGGTAATAAATATTGTGAATGTTATTGATGATTACTCCAAGATGAGTTAGGTTTATTTGTTGAAACATAAATCCCAAGCATTTGAAACAATTAAAAATTTTCATGTATGGATTGGAAAAGAAGTATGATCTCATATTGGCACTTATCATACTAAGGATGGAGGGGAATATATTTTTAACAAGCTTGAAAATTATCTTCACCAACATAGGATCAAGCATCAAGACAATGTTCCATACTATCCTCAACATATTGGTTTAGTAGAAAGAATGAATAAGACAATCTTGAATATGGTACATTCCATGCTATTTTTCAAGAATGTGAAGTTGATGATTTGGGTTGACGTAAGTTTTGTGTGCAGTGTATTTGAGAACAAAAGTCCATCTCATGCTCTTGGAAACAAGACTCCTTATGGAATTTGGTATGAGTGCATTCCTTTAGTGAGGCATATAAATGGTTTTAGTTCCCCTTGTTATGCCTTAATTCTCAAGAAGTAAAAAGACAAACTAGGTGCAAGGAGTCAAAAGTGCATCTGACTGTAGATTAACTCGATAATGCAATATAAATCAAAGCAAAATACTATAACCTACTTCTACTATCAATTTGCTTTGCGAAAGCTTAAAGATCGAGCTGAACACATATAACCAGAAGAAGAAGAATCAATGTTAACCCGATAATGCAATATAAATCAAAGCAAAATACTATAACCTACTTCTACTATCAATTTGCTTTGCGGAAGCTTAAAGATCAAGCTGAACACATATAACTAGAAGAAGAAGAATCAATGCACAATACACATGAAAATACTTTGGGGAAAGCCTTAGCTAAAAACCCCACTATTTGTATTATCATACAAGGTGGGAATACATAGAGATTATACAAAGCCTTAGCTCTCACAGCTAGCCAGCTCTCAGTACAATCATCACAGATGCTCACATGAAATCTTGGCTTCTCACAAGCCTTCTCCTCTGCCCTCCAAGCTCCTATTTCCTTGCGTTGTTCCTAGTGGATGATTCTCACATCACCAAGTGGATGATCACCTTATCACACACAATATATGAACTACACAATCCTCTAGGAATTATTCCTTCTGCATGCATGAGTTTTCTTTATAGGAAAACACATACAACTGTAGTACATTGCCCTTGTCTTTAATATTAACTGGGTCTTTCTCAGAATAGACATGCATGAGTTTCTGATGAGGAAATCTTCAGTTAACTAGAGTACACTAGTTGAGTGCATGCATGCATCAACTGACTATTAACTCTCTATTAGTTCCTCCAACAGTTTGGAACTAATTTAACTGGACTTAACTCAGTAAATTGAGTTAACTAATTACAACTCAAATATAACTCAATCTTATCTCCTTAATTTAAGGGATAACTCTTGCATGACTTCAAAAAGACTTCTAACTTGAATTTCTCCAACTAATTAAGTCAAAATAACTTAATTAACTATTTCCAAGTAGCTGTTAAGACTAAATTCAATTTTAATTCACAATTGAATTCAAGGACAAATTAAATTGGAATATTCTTATTGCCACATTTCAACAATTTATAAGGAGCAAAGACCTTGGGGCAATCAAATACCACCAAGGCATATCATTTTTATGATGAGGTAAATAAAAAGTTCACTCTTTTCAGAGATGTGATTTTTATTGAATCCACTAAAATGACAATACTTTTCGAAAATACTTGTTTAAGGAATTGAATGACAATTTACAACATGTGGTATACTTTGTAGATAGATCTAACCTCAAACCTACAAGAATTGACACAATCAAGATCAATTTCCTAGATTTGTGGATTTTCCTGAGTTGCAAAGGAACTTGTTGTCTCTTGTGCACATTCGACGCAAGGCCATACTATTCACATGTTTGATATAAAAGTTGAAATAAGGAGGTCTTCTGACAACATGCTCATCATGACATCATGACATCATAGAGGGATGGAGATTGATGAAGCTAAAAGGGGCATTTGCATGGGCATATAATTTTGCATACTTCTCTCACCATGATGAAGGTGCATTGTCATACAGTCTCTTGTGGTACACTAGATTTGGGCATGGCAATCATGATAGTCTTCATATGTTGAAGAAAAATGGTGTTTATAGTTTGCTTACTATTCCAAAAAATCTAAAGCAATGTGATGCATGTATCCTTGATAAACATAGCAAGTGGTTTTTTCATGATTCCACTTCTAGAGCATGTAGAAAACTAGAGTTGATACACTCTAATTTGTGTGGGCCAATGCTTGTTGCATCTACTTTTGGTAATAAATATTGTGAATGTTATTGATGATTACTCCAAGATGAGTTAGATTTATTTGTTGAAACATAAATCCCAAGCATTTGAAACAATTAAAAATTTTCATGTATGGATTGGAAAAGAAGTATGATCTCATATTGGCACTTATCATACTAAGGATGGAGGGGAATATATTTTTAACAAGCTTGAAAATTATCTTCACCAACATAGGATCAAGCATCAAGACAATGTTCCATACTATCCTCAACATATTGGTTTAGTAGAAAGAATGAATAAGACAATCTTGAATATGGTACATTCCATGCTATTTTTCAAGAATGTGAAGTTGATGATTTGGGTTGACGTAAGTTTTGTGTGCAGTGTATTTGAGAACAAAAGTCCATCTCATGCTCTTGGAAAATGTCATGCTCTTGGAAACAAGACTCCTTATGGAATTTGGTATGAGTGCATTCCTTTAGTGAGGCATATAAATGGTTTTAGTTCCCCTTGTTATGCCTTAATTCTCAAGAAGTAAAAAGACAAACTAGGTGCAAGGAGTCAAAAGTGCATCTTCTTGGGGTACTCAAATATCACCAAGGCATATCATTTGTATGATGAGGTAAATAAAAAGTTCATTCTTTCCAAAGATGTGATTTTTATTTAATCCACTAAAAATAACAAGACCATTAAGAAACATCTTGGTCATCTTAATAGATTTACCCATACAAAGACATATCATGAGTTTGAATGAGATTCCGTATCTCGAAGGAGGGATCCCTATCTTGGATTAATCACTCGAATCTTTTTTTTAAGTGTCATCTCTCCCCCATGTGGAAGATCTAGCCATTTCATTAGAGTAGGAGGTTAGTTGGATGATGTGATTGAGAGGATTGAAAGGTTGGATCTTGATGAGAATACAACACCATATCAATCGATTGAGCAACCTAGAATATCAAATAAATGTTTAAAGTGAATAATGAAGACACTTGAAAGTATTAATTTTAATGAGGTTGTGAAGATAAGAAATATAAGTACAAGAAGACAAGATAATGCAAGTGATGTAGATGAATCATAGCCCTAGCTCAAGGGCGGCCTATTACAAAGAGATGTAGTGCAACAATGCCTATGGTTGGGTGGAATACTTGACATTTGTAGCAAACTATGTAATCACTCATAGAGATAAGTTTTATGGTCATTATTCTTATTTATTGTGCTATTATTATGATTAGTTGTTGTGTTTATTATGTGTTTTATGTGCTTAAATGATGTTATAATTGAAGAACAATTTTCATTTATAATTCTCAATGCTCTCGACGGATTGTGCAATAATTAATTATCATTTCATTTGAGATGGATTCCATTTTCAAGGAGAGGCCCTCACTCCTTGATCTATTGTTTTTATGGAGAGGTGTTTTCTCCCCGTTCTCTACTATATATCACCATCTCCAACTGCATTTAGTATCAACTCATCTGCCTCTCATAGACTTCTTGCAAGTGGCATCCAATTACTCTTTGCAAATCTATTTCCTAAGTAGTCTAATAACCCCTTAAATTTTTAGCAGTGGTCTTCCTATTCAATAATTTATCTACCAAGACCCACTAGTCAAATAACCTAGTAGGTAAAAATTGCATATGCATAACAAGGAAGGTATATGAACCTAGCTTAGTGCTAGGGAAGGACGTTAAATGAAATCAAATTTACAACATGGAAGAGTCTACCATCATTAGTAGATTTGTAAGTAAAGGATGTCAATGTCACCCTTGCAATCCTATATAGATGCAAATTTTGCCAAACTAATAAGATATTCTCCATGTTGCATGATCTTGGCAAAAGGGTGGATCACCAATTCATTGGAAGATGCGCAAAAAATCATCCAAGGATTATGAAATTGGGGAACTTAGGCCCTCTTTGTCAAAAATGGTCAAATGATTTTTATCAGTGAATTTAATTATGCATTAAATTCTCAATCTAAGTATGTAAACTTATGAAGTGTACAACAAAGTATATGCAAGGACTTAGCTTCTAATTCTATCAAAAATAAATTGGCATAAAATGAAAATTCTATTCTATGAAGGCAAAAATATTGACATAACTTAAAGAAAATATTATTCTCTGAAAGAATATAAATCTAGTTTAGGAAAACGAGTAAATTTAATGAAAGCATGGAAATCTTAATCTAAGAAAGCGATAAATTTAAATTATGAAAGCATGGAAATCTTAATCTAGGAAAGTGAGCAAATTTATCTATGAAAGCATGGAAACATTAATCTAAAGTGAGTAAATTTAATTTATGAAAGCATGAAAATCTTAATCTAGGAAAGAGAGTAAATTTAATCTATGAAAGCTTGTAAATTTAATCTAAGAAATCATTTGAAATTTATTTCTATGAAAGCATATAAAATTATTCCGGAAAATATTGTAAATCTAGGAAAGCATGTAAATGGCCTTGAAATGAAATCTGATTCTACAACTGCAAGTAATGATTTTGCAAAACAAAATTCTCAATGCAAGAATGAAAATGATATGATAATAATTTCTTTATGGAGTTTTTCAAGCACTTGTTTAAGGGTTTTAAAAGAAATAGAGAAATGATTAAAAATTAGAACTCATAAATTAGTGCTTGACAAAAACAAAGTATCATTGCAAAAACAGAGCATTCAAATCTATAATGAGAAACAAAAGCAAAAAATAGTGAATAAATTATACTACAAATCAACACCATACGTCCATAAGGGGGCCCTCCCAGTAATCACACGAGTCATATAAAAGCACAGTAACTAACTACAAATAATCTCAAATATATGTTTGCTCAATTAAGGAAAAGATCGATTGTTTATGATTATATTAAGGAAAATAAGCCATACAATAGTTTAGAACATAAAATCTCTATCTTCCCTCACTCTACGAAGCGAGATCATTATATAGAGCTTTAGAAAATAACAATATTCAGAGTTTCTACACACCTTCTAATTATTAGATCTGGTCCAATTCGATATAATTCTCCTTTTATCCAAGAGTAAGGTTCACTTGATCTCATAACTTTTTGTTTTTTTTTGCTGATAATTGTGGTGGAAACTTTCTTGTTACCAAATAGTTAGCAATATATACAAACTAAAGAGATTTAGTCGAAATTGAAAAAATATGTTTATTGGGAAAATTATGCTCGTGTAATTGCCCCGAGTTGATCTTCCATGTAAATAAATAATGTATGGACATTACAAAATCAAAAATTAAACCAAGGTTATGGGACATGTATTCAAAGTTGAATGAGGGGGAAAACATTACATTGGGATCCACTTGTGGTTAATTATTTATTGGATATGGAAATTAGCATTGGTAAGAAGCAAAAGGCAATAGATGGCAAATTAATTATTACAAGCTAGTAAGGACATGTGGCAAAATGCAGAAGAAATAAAGGAAAAAGAAAGAAATTATATTTCAACAAATGGGGAAGAGGAAGAGACAAAAAAAGGAGAAAAATAGAGAAATGATATGCCTGTAAGGGAAAATGAAGAAAAAAGGAAAAGGAAAAGAAAATAAAAGGGGAGAGAGAACATTCTAGCACTCTCTTTTGGGGAAAAGAGCAAGGAAAGCAAGGAAAAAGCAAGGAGGACAAGGAACACACAAGCAAGAGACAAGCAAGGAGCGCAAAAGGAATTTGAGTGGCAACCAAGAAGAAGGATTGATCAGCAGCAAGGGCATAAAAGAACAAAGAAAAGAGTAGCCAACAGGAGGATTTTTGCAAGTAAGAACACGCATGTTTGATTTATCTTGTTGGGTATTGAATGCATGATTCATGTATTTGGTTGTGGGTCATTTTTGTTGTCATTGGCATGGGATTATCTTAGATTGACGGTTGTGTACAACCTTGCCTTATGCCATTTCTTGGTTGTGCATGATGTAGTGAGTTCCCTGTTTGGGTTGAGCTTTGGATGCTAGTAGATTTTGGATCCTAGTTAAGGCGGTCTTAGGAAAATTACCAAGGCTTGAGGGTGGAGATGGTTTTCTCTTAGAACTCTTGATAAGTGGATGGATACAGGAAAATTCCTTTGGGTGTTGTGAATAAATTATGAGGCATCCTAGCTTGTATTGATTTTGGTGATTTCTGGACCTAGTATTAGGTGAGATCACTGTGACTTGATGGTAGAGGTGGTTTCCTTTAGATTCCATGTTTGTTTGTGTTTTGGGTTTATCCCATGTAATCCGAAATTCAAGCTTGGAATATGGAAAATGGGTGATTGGGTTAGAAGAAAGATTTGGTTCAACTTAATTTATGGTTGGGTGGTACGTGGAAGTCCCTGACTTGGTTGGCACTGTGCATATGTTATTATGTGTCATTCTTTAATGAGATCAATGAGCATAAGTTTTGGATTAATGTATGGATTATGTGACTGGTTTGTCATGGTTCCATTATTGTTTAAGTGCATGTTACATTAAGTACTCTTGTTACTGATCTTGTTCATGGTTTTGACAGGTTCATGGATATTTTATGTGGATGCATGAGCTAATCTATGTTTTATTGTAGCTAGTATGAGAGGGAAACGAGCTTTTTTGATGAAATTCTGATAAAATTAATGAAAAAATGAACAAATTATGCATCCATGACTTACACATACCATGTTCACAATAATATAGGAATTATGTTATGAGGAAGATGGCCTTCCCAAAATGCATCTTTAAATAGGTCATGTTGGTATTTAAACCACAACTTATTTTCTATTAGGTTCCAGAAGTTGAAAAATTGTTCACATTTAGGGGAAATCTCGCTGATAATGTGGTAAAAAAATTAGATATTGGGTCACAATTTTTTAGGAGATACGAGCAGAGGAAGTCAAACCTTCTCAATGCTCCTAAAATCAGGCCTCAAATAGGTCATGTTGGAACTTTTGTTATAACGTTTCTCCTATGCGGTCTCGGGAGCTGAAAATTTGTCCATAGTGAGGGGAAACCCATTGATATTGTAGTAAATCTTTTAGATATTATGTCGTTATATTTTAGGAGATATGAGTAGTGGAAGTCGAGGTTCTTGAATGCTCCTAGAATTGTACGCCAAATAGGATTGTGTTGGTATTTTTGTTATAAATTTTCATATATGAGGTTCCAGAAGTTGAAACTTGAACCATAGTGAGGGAAACTCCCACTGATCATCTGGTTCAGTTCCCATAACCTGTACTTCTACAATTCAGAAGATAGGCATTAAATCATTCACTATATTAGTTTGCATGCAAAGTGTTTGATGAAATGCCCTAATGAGTATGTGGTTTTTGGATGAATAGTATTGTTAATATTGTTGTAGCTGATCTATGCCTATTTGCATGCAAGGAAATGGAAAAGTGGCATGTTTTCAATTAGTATGTTACAAGTGTAATAAGTGTCAAGTTTTTGATTTAATATCATACAAAATGTTTGACAAAAGGTATACAAGAGAAATGCTACTCAATTATTTGTATACAAAAATATTTGACGAAAGGTTTACTTGCAAAGTGTTTTACAAAATTTATGAGAAATGAAAATCAAGTTTTGGCAAGTTAGATACAATTTCAATAACTCCATTTTCGAAGTTGGGTCATGCAGAATAACTTTGAGCTCGTGTTTACCTTGGTAAGTATGTTAAAGTGGGTAAATGTGGGGTGTTGTATTACACCTCTATAGGATTTGTTGTATTACTATATTGGATTATGGAAAGAAAATCAGCAACAATGCTTTGCTTTCCAGGTTTATTTAATATAGTGATATTGAATCCCGTAATAATAAAAGCCATCTAATAATTCTACTATTAGTTATAGGTTTATTCATTAAATATCTAATGTTAGAATGATTAGTATAAATAAAAGTTTTGTATCTAGTGATATAATGTCTAAATTTATTGATGGCATGGACTACTACTAAAAAATCATTTTCAGTAACTGTATAATTCAACTCTACATGCGTTAAATTTTTGCTTATGTAATAAATTACCTAAGGAGTTTGTTGATCATTTTATCCAACTACCTAGAGTTGTATCCAAAGCATATATAGAGATGTGGAATGGGAGGGACCAATTTGGTCCTCTTAAGATAGGTGCTTCAGAAAGTTTATGTTCTAATGAATCAAAAGCTAGTTGACATGAAGAATCCCAATAAAATTCACAATCTTGAGTAAGCAATTTGAAAATGACAAAGTTGTTTTTGTGAAATTTTCTACGAATCTTCTATTATATCCTATAAATCCATGAAAACTCCTTACATCCTTTTGAGATTTGGGTACCGAAATTTTGGTAATGTCTTTGATTTTTGCTAAATCAACTTTAATATCAATACCCGAAATGTGGTGCCCCAAAACAATACCTTCATTAAACATCATAAAACATTTTTCATTTCTTAGAGAAAGTTTAGTTTCTTAACATCTAATAAGGAATTTTTCAAGTTTCTTTAAAACTTCTTCGAAAGAATTTCATACACTGTGAAATCATCCATATATTACTCAACAGAATCATGAATCAAGTCAAAGAAAATATCTAGCATTATTCTTTGGAATGTAGTAGGGCATTACAAAATCCAAAAGGAAGCACTATATAAGCATGCATTCTCCAAGGACATGTGAATGTAGTCTTATATTGATCTTCTAGTGTTATTTGAATTTGATTATAACCACTGAAGCCATCAAGAAAATAAAATATTTTTCCCTAGGTGGCGAAGGTTTCCAAGGTAATGGTGCATTTTAATTATCTTTAGATTGTTATGGATAAGTTTTGGTGGCTAGATTTGCATACTTTTACTCACCCTTTTACCCTGTTTTTTTATCCATTTCACGCCAATAGTGGTTAATCGATATCTTAAAATGCACAGGTATATCTCTCGTCATGTCTTTATGGATTATTGGTCAATGAAGCATAGTCGTAGGGGATTATTACCTAAGTGGCTTGCTAATTCAATTATTTCTGCAGATTTAAAGGGAGAATGACCAGGACCATGATTCACTGAACGATGCTATCAAACTAGCAGCGCTATTCTTGAATATTGGTTGCAACGGTGAATCAACCTTTCGATTGACACACTGCTATCTTTTAACATTTTGTTTTCGTTCTAAAAACCACCATGTAATTAAGGGCATACAATGTTGTAATTCTAGGAGTTGTATTATTGACAAATTATATAAAGTAGAGTTGTGGGTTGTGAAATCCATCACTGTTAAGAGTTGTTAGTGTTGTAGGAGAAATACTCTAACTTTCAGTTTGTAACAACACACTTGTAATATTTCCTTTATTAATGACAAGTTGATATTTTGGGCATATCGTGATTCGTTGATCTCGCCACAGCCCTGATAAGGGAGTTGGGCCCACTCTTCTGACTAGGTGCTGCTAGATTAGATGCGTGTTAGGTTTATTTATGCAAGTTTATTATTGTTATGAATGTTTATCAGTGCGTGTTGTGAGTCTTTATTGTTGTTACAGTTATTACTTGTTATTACTCTTATTGCTATTACAATATTATTCGTTATTACACATTGATGAATTTATAGTTAAATGTTCATCGCTGGGTAGGGACACTATGACCTGCACATATAGTGCATGATAGCCTTGAAACAATTGGTAGAACCTCAAGTTGACAATTAAATGTGGATTGGGTGAATTGCATGATTCATACTTGGACACCAACATTTTGGCGCCGTTGCTGGGAGGCTATCAAAGGCGCGAAAATACAACTAGCATTGTCCATAGGATTGACCTCTCATCTTAGGGAAGGAAGCTTACACCTTGCTCCAGGCCCTGAGTATTAGATCATTTGGTTCTTTGGTTCTTTTCTTTTCTTATTTTTGTAGGATTATTCTCTCGTCCTGGGGAAGGAAGTTTTTATCACCTTACTCCAGGTTTGGAGCTTCAGATTTCTTTGTTTTGTTTTCATAAGTATTGTTCTCTCGTCTTGGGAAGGGAAGTTTTATTTTTCACCCTGTTTCAGGTCCTGAGCTTGATTTATGTGATTTGTTTATTTTATTTCTTTTGTTTTCTTTAGGGGCCACTCTCTTGTCCTGGGGAAGGAAGTTCTTATCCTACTCCAGGTCTTGAGCTTTTAATTTGTTTGAATGTTTCCCTTTTATTTCTTGATTGTATGAACAGAGACACCAATAAAAGGGGCAAAGGGAGACCCCCGAAAAGAAAAGGGGTTGATTTGGGCAGAAAAAATTACATCCAGGAGATCATCTCAAGGGATGAGTTTGGAGCATCGTCACAAGATAATGTTAGGGTAAGAACTCATATGATATCTGGAGGGAGATCAGTTTCACAACCAGAATCTCCTCCAATAGCAGAGGTGCAATTTGGGGAAGAAGAAGTAGCAAGCAGAGGATTTGAGGAACTGCATATTGCAAGTTCAGAGGAAGAAGATTTGAAGGAATTCTTGGCACCATTTTATCAAGGGAGTGTTGTTAAACAACTTCCATCACCTATTATAGAACAACCAGAGCCAGAACCTATTGAAATTCCAAGTGAGTATTGATAGATATTCATGGCTCCTGCAACTTCTTAAATTGAATTCCCAATTGGAGATATCATAGGTGATGCACCTATGAAGCCTATTCCTTTGACAACACTACCCAACTTCCATGGTCTTACTTCCGAGGATCCAGACACATTCCTTTTTGAATTCGACGTTGTTTGTCGGGGGTATGATTACATTTCTGATGCTCAGAAATTGAAGATATTTCTCGCTACTTTGAAGGGAACAACTTTAAGATGGTTTATGGGTTTGGGAGGAAAATCTATTGTTACATGGGATGATATGAAGATGATTTTCCTCGAGAAATATCAGGACTACTGCAAATCTCGGGATGTAAAGGAAGAAATTTTTAAGATTATGCAGAAAGAGGATGAGAATATGGAAGATTTTGTGGAACATTTTCAATATAGTTTGCAGAGATCTGACCACAGTGACTTGGATAAGAATATCTTGAAGATCATTTTTCTCAAGGCACTAAGGGAGGAACCTCTAGAGTTATTGAACGTAGTAGGGAAAAGAAATATATCAAAGGAGGAATTTGATACCATCTGTGAATTATGCATCAAGTGTTCACAAGGGGTTGCGAGACAGAGGTAGGGAATCTGAACTCTCAAAACATCCAGCGGTGGAGTTACAAAGGCTGAAATTGGGAATCTGCTAGACAACCTGAGAACCGATATCCTAAGCACATTATCATCGCAGCTAGACGTGTTGCAGGTGAAGCAAAAGAAGATGGAAGCAGAGAAGGCCATGTCTATTTTCTGCCCTCAATGCAGGAAGAAGCACCCATTGAAGGAATGTCCATTAAATTATGTGGAGGCTTGTGCTATATGTGAACAAAGTCATTCCACGAGCACTTTCCCGTCTCTTCCTAGATTGAAGGCAGTCTTTCAAGGGACGAATGAAGAAGCAAAACAACTTTATTTTATGGGATCAAGGAAACCATGGAAACCACGATCGTCGAGTATGAATCAAGGTATGCCTCAAGACCCATCTCAGTATTTTAATAATATGAATTTTGGTCAGTAGTTTGTACCTTTTTCACCCTCTTGGCCATAGTCTTACCAGTATTTGATGCCCTGGAAACCCTGGTATCCTCAATCTGGTCTGAATTCTTCATGGTCCCAGAATTGGCATGGACCTCCTCCTCCTCCTTCAGGACAATTCTCCCAACCTATGCCACAACAACAGCTACAGTTGCCTGCTAATACGCCCACCAATAATCCTCCTCTTCATCCTCAATTTCCTATCCAACCCAATCTGAATCCAAATAACAGAGGGGCTCAACAGGTTGAGACACTCAACCTCCCTGCATATAGTATTGCCACTATGGAATGTAATGAATTAAATCTTCAATATGGTCGAGTGGTCAATACTCAAACTTCACCTATAATTGTTGAGCATACCGATGATGAAGTCTCAGAACCAGAACAAAGAACGATAGGGGATGAGCTAGCATAGATTCATATAAAGCAACAAACCCCTTCACAGACTATTGCTGCTAGAGGGTGTCAGACTGGTCCACCCTATCTTGAAATACTATCTTTGAGAAAACAAAGTCCTCATCTTGAATTTGAATTTTTGGGAGAATTGCAGAATTTATTCGTTAAAATTCTGTTACTTCAGGCTATGAAGGACGTACCAATTTATGCTAAGACAATTAAAGAATATTGTTCTAAGAAACCTGGTAGAAAACCAAAGGACCCACTTACTATTCATGTCATGGGAAAATTATCAGATATAATGTTGGGGAAATCTATACCTGTCAAATACGGGGATCCTGGGAATCTGATTCTGACAGTACAGATTAATGGGGTGGATATCCCAAATGTACTGGTAGATTTGGGGGCAACGATTAATGTTATAACCTTTGCAACCGTGATTACCTTGGGTCTGCGGAACCTTAAACCAACTCCCATCGTCCTAGAATTGGTAGATCGGTCTACTATTGGACTTGTAGGGAAGCTGGAAGGTATCACTATTTCAGTAGACTTAAGGCAATACCTTGTTGACCTTCTATTTTTACATACCCAATCCCCAACTAGTGGGCACCCTTTGATTTTAGGAAGACCTTGGCTCGCATCGCAGATGCTTACATTGGGTGTCGGTCTGGAAACATGGTAATATCCAATGGGGAAGTTACAAATAATCTTATGCTTTACCCCCTTGCAGAACCAAGTTCATCAAATAAACCCATATTTACCTTGATTCAAAATTCTCTACCTGCCAAAGAGCCTGAATTTGAAGATGAAGAAATTAGACCCATCCTTACCATCAGTGAGGTTCTTTATTTTAAAGATGAAACAGAGGATGATGCCATTAGCACCTTTCTCAACAATCCCAACTCCGTTTCTTATTCAACCCATCAACTATCAGAAACTGTTATGAGCTACAATGTTCAAGAAGATATTGAACCAAAAACAGAAATAGAAAACAATATTGAAATTGTACCTTGTAATAGTGTTCCTGTAGAAATTGAACCAAGGAAAACATTGAATGTTAATCCTGACCTCTCACACTCCCAATCCAAATAGTTGCTAAAAGTCATCTAGGAGCATAAATAAGCTTTTGCTTGGGAGTATACTGATATGAAAGGAATATCTGGTGATTTATGTACGCATCCTATATACATCAAAAAGGAATGTCGACCTATTAGGGAGCCACAAAGAAGAATGAATCCTGCCCTAAAAAACATTGTCAAAGATGAATTGCAGAAGCTATTAAATGTGGGTTTTATTTATCCGATATCAGACAGTCAATGGGTTTCTTTGCTAGTCATTGTTCCTAAGAAGAATGGCAAGTGGAGGATCTGCGTTGACTACATGGAATTAAACAAAGCAATTCAGAAAGAGCATTTTCTCTTACCCTTTATTGACCAAGTCCTTGATACATTAGCCGGGAAGGAGTTTTCCTCCTTTCTAGATGGATTTAGTGGATACAATCAGATACAAATAACTCCTGAGGATCAGGACAAACCTACCTTCACATGCCCTTGGGGAATGTTTGCCTACGAGGTCCTTCCATTTGGCCTTTGTAATGCACCTACTACATTTCAAAGGGCAATATTAGGAATTTTCTCTGATCTAGTTAATGATAGTGTTGAGATTTACATGGACAACTTTACCCCATATGGGGATTCCTTTATAGAAGCTTTGAAAAACTTAGAGAAAGTACTTGAAAGATGCAAGCAAACACATGTTTCTCTAAGTACAGTCAAATTTCATATGATGATGAAGGAAGGGATAGTGCTGGGACACTTGCTTTCAGCTGTAGGAATTCGGGTTGATCCTGCAAAGGTAGAGGTAATCTTAAAATTTCCTATGCCTAAGACACCGACACAGGTACACAGCTTTATTGGTTATGTTGGCTATTATAGGTGTTTCATAGAATTTTTTTCTAAAATAGCATTCCCACTTTTTCAATTGTTACCTAAAGATGTAGAATTTGTGTGGACAGATGAATGTGAAGTAGCTTTTGTAGAAATCAAAGAACTAGTCTGCAAGGCTTCGATATTACATGGTCTTGACTGGAAGCTCTGATTTCCCATCTCTACTGATGCTTCTCAAACAACAGTAGGGGTGGTTTTGGGGTAGCAGGAGGACAAGAAGCCGTATGCAATTTACTATGTCGGCAAGAATTTAACCCTTGCTGAATTAAATTACACGGTAACTAAAAATGAGTTATTGGTTGTCATTTATGTTGTTAATAAATTGCATTCCCACTTTTCCAATTGTTACCTAAAGATGTAGAATTTGTGTGGACAGATGAATGTGAAGCAACTTTTGTAGAAATCAAAGAACTAGTCTGCAAGGCTCCGATATTACGCAGTCCTGACTGGAAGCTCCCATTTCACATCTCTACTAATGCTTCTCAAACAATAGTAGGGGTGGTTTTGGGGCAGCAGGAGGACAAGAAGTCGTATGCAATTTACTATGTCAACAAGAATTTAATCCTTGTTGAATTAAATTACACGGTAACTAAAAATGAGCTATTGGCCGTTATTTATGATGTTAATAAATTTTGGCATTACATCACAAGGTATCCTACTTTCGTGCACAATGATCATACAACTATCAGGTATGTGATGAACAAACCAATAACCCTTGGTTGCATTACAAGATGGTTGTTGTTAATTCAGGAGTTTGATATTACCATTGTAGACAAACCAGGGAAAGATAATGTAGTCACAGATTTCCTGTCTAGGATGGATACTAGTGATGAAGGTACACCTGTAGAGGATAGTTTTCCAGATGAACATCTTTTTGCAATTTCTACTCACACTCCATGGTATGCATATATTGCTAACTTTCTTGCTACAGGAAAGGTGCCTCAACACTTGTCTTACAGAGAACAACGAAGGATTATCCATCACAATGCTCGTTATTCATGGATAGAGGGATATCTCTTTTACACAGGATTTGATTAGCAAATTCGACGTTGCATAAGTGGAGATGACATCTATGATGTTCTAAGAGCTGCTCATGATGGCCCTTATGGGGGATATTTTGCAGATAAGCGGACAGGTCATAAGGTGTTACAAATGGGATACTATTAGCCTTCTATTTTTCATGATGCAAGGAAATATGTTAGAGGGTGCGATAGTTGCCAGCGGATGGGTCAGCCTGGTCGGGCAGATGAAATGCCATTACAGCCTCAACTAGCTCTTGAGCCCTTTGAAAAATGGGTTATTGATTTCATCGGGCCATTTAATCCACCTTCACAACAAAAAGTTCACATTCTGGTTTGCATGGATTATGTAACAAAGTGGGTAGAGGCCAAGGCTGTTGTGAAAGCAATGGAACGGGTTGTCTCAGACTTTTTATTTGAAGAAATTCTTGCACGGTACGAAGCTCCTAAAGAGATAGTTTCAGATGGAGGGGCACAATTTACATCACATCTGATAGCAGGACTCATGAAGAAATATGGAATCAAGCATAGGGTAACATCTCCATATCACCCTCAGGTAAATGGTCAAGTCAAAAGCACAAATAAGGTACTAGAGAATATTCTTATGAAGACTATAGAAAACCATCGCCGGAATTGGGCTGAAAAACTTCTTGAGGCACTGTGGGCGTATAAAACAACATGGCGGAACACAACAGAGTTTTCACCATATGAGCTTATCTATGGGAAATCCCCTTTGTTTCCAGTGGAATTTGAAATTAAGACACTCAGTACAACCCTTGAAGTAGGTTTAGATCTTTCAGAAGCCCAAAAACACTGACTGGAACAATTGAATGAATTGGATGAAATTCATTTGGTAGCTGTCCAAAATATTGTTGCAATCCAATAACAACAAACTAAATGGCACAATAAATTCATTAAGAAAAAGGTGTTTCAAAGAGGGGATTGGGCATTACTCTATGATTCTTGGTTCAAGGATTTTAAGGGAAAACTTTGCTCCAGGTGGATGAGACCATATGAAGTCTATACGATGTTCGATAATGGGGTTGTTAGACTTATCACAATTGATGAGGCACATACTCCTTTGATCATGAATGGACATCACCTCAGATTATATCACCGTCCAACTTCAAGGGACTCATTTATCAAATATCTCTCTGATAACTCTGGTTTTGAAGTTATTAGTGCAGGGAATTCCTCCCTTGCACCCCTAATCTATATATATATATATATATATAACAAATAAACATTTATATGCAATGTTGTTACTACTCTATCAATCTTTTTCTTGGAGGTACCTCATTAGTGTTGTTATTCCTCTGGTGTTGTTACTTTGATGATGGCAATTTTGTCTAAGTACTTCACTGGTGTTGTTACTCCTCCGGTGCTATTACTCTAATCATGGTAATTTTGACTAAGTACTTCACTGGTGTTGTTACTTCGTCGTGATTTCGACTAAGTGTTCAAGCGGTGTTGTTACTCCCCCGATGTTGTTACTCCCCCATTGTTGTTACTCCCCCACTGCTGTTACTCTGTCAAGGTAAGTTGCCAGGTACGTCCCCGATCGACTTTATGGATTTGATTAATAAGTCATGTGGCATGACTCAATATGACCGCAGACGGTCATCCCTTAGTTGGGGGGGGGGACTGTAATGATGACTTATTATTATTTTTATTAAACCTTGTGCTAAGCGCATTCACTCCATGATTTTCCACCATACTTTGCATGATACCCATATGCATCGAGACTTGAAGTTAGTATTGTTGTACTAATGAACAGTCCTTTCCAATGCTACGAAGTAATTACCATTTTTACCGTCCATCATTATCCATTATCTGCCATGATTTTTCCATATTTCATTGTTATCCTTCCGGTTTTCACTCTCACTGCACCCCATCGCTATCACAACTTTCACTGCAAATCTACTTGCTGACACTCCTTCCTGATGGTCTGTTGTTACTTTGAAGTGTTGTTACAGGCCATTTCAGAATGGGTGGACATGTTGTGAGACACGAACCAGAGAATACAAAGAAGGTTCAACGCAATGCAGATGTTTGGCAAGTCTTCTTGGATGCAGGGTGGCATGTGTATTTTGAGAGGCTACAAGGATTTGATGAAGCCATCACAGTGGAATTTGCATTAAACTTGGAAGGAAATCATTCTAGAGTATGTGGGTTGGATATTTCTGTCACAGAGGAAGCCATTTCAATTGCCAAGGGATTACAACGATGAGGTCGGAAATGGTTCTCTCGGAATTCTCCTCTGTCAGAGTTCCCAGGATTGTTTTTGCAGGTTGGGGAGACAACAGTCCAGAAAGGAAGAGGGTATGATCATAAATCACTGCCATATCCATGGGGTGAGGTGGCATATTTTGTTATGAGGTATGTTACCTACAAAGGTCATTTATCCACATTGTTTAAGTATCATTTCAAACTCCTTGCATGCCTTCAGTTTCGGCATGCGCAGGTTCATGCTTTAGACATGCCATACTTCCTATGGAGCAACCTCCACTTAATGGCACAATCTACCCGACGGTCTTGACAACCATTAGTGGTTCTTACAAATCATGGGTTGGTTAGATTATTGGTGGTGCATGCTCTGTCTCGAACCTTTGTGGCTTGGCCACAATTCACCGAGTTGGTGGAGGAAGAACTTGTGGGTATGATACCTGTAGGGGAAGAGGAAGAAGATGTAGCAATGGAAGAAGAGGCCACAGACGACGTTGTTCCAATGTCACCTGTTGGCCCAACAAAGATTGATACAATGGAGATAGAAGAGAGTGCAGTCGACGCTACTCCACAAGAACCAACGTCGACTGAAAATATAGGAGAAGAATCACCACCCTTGGGTGCGGTTACAGGTGGTGCTAACACACAAGGACCAACATCACTTGTTCGAACAATTAAAGAACTCTTGGTTGAGAATGTAGGTGGTGTTGTTGCACAAGAACCAACACCACCTATTCAAACAGTTGAATAACCTGTGATTGAAAATATAGGTGGTGTTGTCACACAAGAACCAACACCACCTGTTCAAATGAATGTGGAACCTTTGGGGGAAACTGGCACTCCACAAGAGACAATGTTGGTTGCTGGGCAGAAGGACAACTCAGAAGAAGCACAGGCAGGAAGAGAAAAGGGGAGTATATAACAACTAGTGGATATAGAAGAAGAGGAAGGAGGTCTTATGTCAGTAGGCATTGAGAGAACAAAAATTGATGAAATTATTACTCGTTCTCCTTTTCTCACATCTTTTCCAATAGGGGCAAGGAATACCCATTCCTCTAAACGCATGGAGAAAGAATAAGCTTCTCCTCCAATCCTGAAATTTGTTGGGAAAGCTAAGGGCACCATTATCGACATGATTATTCAAAAACCAGTGTCAATTGGTGAAAGAATTGAGCAAATTGAAGGGTTGGAGGTCAGAACTGTCACACAAGAGCCAGTGATGACCGAAGGACAAAATGAAGAAGCTTCAGTTGATATTACTCCCACAGAAACTGTTCCTGAGCAAATGGAGGAAGATGCAGCTGATCAAACTAACCTGCAAGGGTTAGAAACCATTCCTGAGAAAATGGAAAAGGATGTTGTTGACAAAACTAAACTGCAAGGGCTAGGAACCATTCCTGCACAGGTGGAAGAGGATGGTCAGGCAACAGAGTAACCACAAGAGGAGGGTGTCAAAGAAACTACCACAAAAGATCCTGTAGTGAATCCAAAAGTGCAAAGCGAAGATGTAGAGGTCTTGAGACCTTAAGGAGGAGATGGTGAGATTGTTCCCCGAGTTGAGGAACAAACGAAAGAAATCAGAGTAAAACAAGATCCGGTTGATGAGTTTGTCAATGTCAAACCGCCAAGCCTTGGACCAGCTGTGAGGCTCGTGGAAGAAGTAGCTGTGAAACAAGAGTTTATCCAGCAATGTGCGAGGAGACCCCCTCTTAAGGAACGATATCAAGCACAATTCAGAGAGAATATGTAGTTGAAAATAGAAATCATGAAATTGAGGAAACAGTTGCGGTGCCTACGAAGAAAAGTGAGAAAGCACAAGAAAAACGTTGCGAAGCCCCAGCCTAAAACTGTTTCAGTGGCAACATAGACTGAAGACAAGCCAACGACTTCAGCAGCTACACAGACATAGTCATTTTTGCATATGATTGAGGCATGGGAGTTTTTCATGTCTGCAAAAATTCAGAAGTGGCAAGCTACAACAACTCACTTTCAATGAGGGACCATTCCTTTAGAGGCACACTGAGAAGGAATAAGGCAAACTCGCGAGCAAGCTGCAAAAACAGTCTTTGGTTACATAGAATAGATAGAAGGAAAAGCGGAAGCAGGAGAAACAACAAAAACAAATTGAGGGACTAGAAGAACAGGTGAAGCTATTAAAGGTCGATAAGGAAGAGATGTTTACCTTGGCTCAGTAGGAAATGGCTTGTCGTCCCCTTGCTCATAGCTACACCTTGTTCCTCCATGAAAAATATATATTCTTTTGTTTAGAAAGTGTCTGCCAGGAGCTCAGTCATGATATGGAAGATTCAATGTAGTTTTTGTGCATCATGAGATGCCACAATTGTTGTAGGGAAAAGTATCCAATACGGAATGACCCTATCCCACTCTAAGGGTGATAGTACCTCAACAACAACCGAATGCAAAGCTATTCAAGATTACTTCTTTATGAGATGTAAGAGAGAGGAGGAAGAGATCCACTAACCGTTATCTTCCGCTAATGGTTGATCCAATCTTCCCTCTTTGCTGCTTGCTCCCAACTCCTTGCTCTTTCACTGGCCCAGCTACACAAAGATCCTGCAAAAGCACAAGAAAGGGAAACTACAAGAAGCATACATCCATAATTGATTCAAGGATTAGAATAAATCAAATATACAAGCATCAATACGCCACAAAGACACATGCATATAGAAGAACCTCAAATGCTTTATTAATGGAAGAAGTAAAGTTCTGAGAGTGTTACAACCATAAGAGGCCCAATCCAGCAACACCTCCCAGCAGAAAGAAATCTCCTCTTCACCTCCTTCAAAGCAATCACCCAATAGTTCTATACACAAACCAACAACACTTCCTTACATTCACCAAATTCCAGCCTCCTTAGACCTCATGAGAGAGCTCTATATATAGGATATTTGGAGAAAGGATGAGTCAGCTTGAGACTGACATGAAGTTGACTTGTGTCCTCTCCCTCTTCAGTTATACTCCAGTTCTTGAGTCCACTTGGAGATCCTAGCTTCCACTTGGAGTTTAAGGACCTCTTACTCATCATAGGGCGAATTTGCTGATCCAAGTGTCATTTTAGAAGCTTCCTGGGCACTTGACACCTTGCAGAATGACTGTGCCACTTGGCCAATCTCGCCCAACGCAGGTAGCCTTCATTAGATTTGACATTCAGCGCAGGTATAGAGTGAAGCAGTTGACATTCAGCGCAGATGCTCAGTGGAGCAGTTGACATGATCCTGAAATTACTTGTTTTTGAGTGTTTTCAGGTGGAGAACTGATCTGAAGTGCTGTGGTTTGCTGACCTTGTTCCTCTAGGGGTAAGAACAACATGTTTAGGGACTTTGGATCCCTTAGATTATTGACATTTCATGCTTCATGCTGTAAGGCACAAAAATGTCTATAACAGTTGCCCCCTAAAGTATGAGGTCGTTTATCGGGTGAAATGCTTTATCCAGAGGATCCGAAGTTCATTCAATCGCTGAGAGGTGTCCTGTAATAAAATACAATACAATACATTATTTTTCATTCTGCTTTCATGATCTAGCTGAGGCGGGCATTCCCATGCTCAGCTTTATAAATACATTTTGGTACATAGAACAGACGATCGTCTGATGGTAGACTGATAATTCTCTGCTAAAATTATCATCCTTTGAGTAGGATGATCATCTGCTGCAATGATGTACATAACAAATGTCTTTATATCCCGAATGTATATCGCAGCCCGGATGGATGAAACTAGATTCGGGGTCTTCAAACTCGCTCGATCTTCACTCTAAGTACAAGTCGATCCATGTGAGAATTGCGCTGAAGTCGAACATGGAAAGACATCGCTTGATTACCGGTCAATAATGTAAACTGTTAACAAGCGCGAGAGGAATCACCAATAATGACAATGACCCTCAAGGTACTGCAGTACAATTCACGTGGTGTGAATAAAGGACTTGGCGTCGAACACCACGCAAAATCTTCTGGTCGAAGGTCATTGATGTATACCTGTCGCCGGAAGTGAGAAACTTGCCATTGAGGCATGCAAGCTTCAAAGTACTGAAGGGGTTGTTCCTAGATCAACTTCTTGGATAATGAGCTGAAGTCGACAAGAAGCGATCCGTCAAAGGAGGGCCTTAATGAATCCCACATCAATGACACGGAACGGAGCTAATGATTTTAGTGGAGGTGAAAACAAACTGTGACATATGACTCAGGGTGGCGATCATGAACGGATGAAGGATAATGTATGGCAGTGGATGGGACACGGTTGACTCTTTCTGAACGACATCTCTTGAACATATAACGACACTGATGCGATGGATCGGTAGCATTACCCCAAATGTGGATGGTTTGGCGAGGACTATGGTGATGAGACCGGTGAATGAAAACAACCCAACCCGATGTGGTACGGAGGAAAAGTGTCATGTTCAAGAGCGACTTGCTACCATTAAAGCTTTGAGGTTCTCCCAATTTTCCCCAGTCATTTCTGACCAGTACCTCTTTATTTTTGTCAAGCTTGAGGAGGATAACATATGCTTGTTCTATAACCTGCCCTTCGGGCAAGCCCATCGCTATGTTTTAACGAGCCTAGCGATAGGCTAACTCGTTCTCGTCTAAAGACAAGTTTGTCGCTATTTAATCATTTTAACGAGTCTAACGACAAAGAAAACTCGGTCCTTTTCATTTTTAGAGAGTCTGAAAAGGTACAGAAAGTTAACTCCAAAATTCCTTTTTCGTCATCTAATCCCTTAAGTCCGAAAAAGTATAAAACAATACAGAAGGGATGAGTGTTCGGTACTTTTAACGAGCCGATCAAAACAAGCGCTCGATCTTTTTGTGCAATAATCCCTCAGGTCCAAAAAGATTAAAATCTAGAGGAGGGATAGCTCTTCCGGTCCCTTTAACGAGCTGGAAGGCCAAAACTCGGCAAACTTTTCATGTTTTACGAGTCAGAAAAGAGCTCAAAGAAGACTCGTCTTTTGAGGAACGAGTGATAAACAGGGATAGCAACTGATTCCAGGTACAGGTTGGAATTTTCCAATCACGGCAGTGTCACAAGGATGGCTAGGTGAAATCACTCTTCGCAGTTGTTCCTCAAAATGGGTAAACAATCATATGGAGGTGAACGATCGGCCAAATGACGGTGGAGGTGGCGGGTGCAAACACGACCAAGGCTTTTTATGGCTGATAAAATTACGATCACAAAGGTTATTTACCGGGATAGGTTCTTTTTTTAGATAAAAATGAGCTTAAACTCTGGAGGAAACATTGCTCACTGCTTTTATTTATTTTTTAACGAGCATGAAGACCGCGTTAAAACTGCTCGGATCTTGCGTTTATTTTTTAACGAGCATGAACTTTATGCTAAAACTGCTCGATATACCAGTCATAAGATAAGAATGTCTCCTGAAAGATCCCATTTTTTATAGAGCTTGCGCCTTACCAAAGCTATGCTCCCTCTCATCCTTTCTTCATGCAAGTTCGGAAACGGCTAATCCCAAAAACAGATAAATAACTGTTCTTAGCTTGCACTCCAAAAGGTTTGCATGCCCCCAGGTATAAAGTACAATTTCAAGGCTGCCCCTACTTATCCGATAAAACATTTGTTTTAAAGGGTGAGGCTTGCCTCTTTCTGGTTACCCAAAGATGGTTCTATTTGCTGCCGCAAATCAATCTCTTTCTTCGGCACTGTCTCCCATAGTAGACAATGGTGAATGACCTTTGTCAAACAAGTAACCTTGACAAAAGAACCTTATTCCAGAACAACCCCTCTTCCTTCTTTCGGACGGGGTACGGACTAGTCATATTCTTCCGCGGAAATTCTACTTCATACCCAAGGTTTCCTCTGCCCAAAGCAGACCAGGATGCATGCCCCCTGGGTTCCAGTCCCATCTTTCCGAATCACTCACATTCATCGGGAAGGAGGACTGGGGGTGGAGACATTTCTCGGGTGAAAAGACCATTGAGGGTTGGTATTTGACTATTTGCGATGCGTGATCCCGGAAATGAAAGTTGGTCTACGAGCTTGACCATTCTTCCTTCGTGTGGAAAACACATTACTCTAAAGAGTGAGGAGACTATAGCTCCCATGCAATATATATAGTCTCGTCCAAGGAGTAGGTTATAATCCAAGGGTCCTTGAACGACCATCACGTTCATTTGAACGGTCTTCCCTTTCAATGTAACAGGCACATTGGGGAGGATCCCTAACGGTTGACTGGTTCCTTTATCAAAACCCAAGAGATTTCTTATCTCAGGCAAAAGCTCCGGGGAACCCAGTGCTTTCCAAGCAATAGAGGAAAGGATACTCACAGATGCCTCTTCATCAATGATAGTTCCAGCCATTACCATTCTGTAGATTTGGACTATGATTCTGAATGGCATACTGGCTGGTAATCGGGGTCTGCCTAGTTGGTTCCAATCAAAGGACACAACCAGGTTGCTTGGTGGTGGGACCGAATACACGGCCGGATACGACCCTGACGATGTTCCTTCCTGCGATAAAGGAATGGGCGCATTGCCCTGATGCTCATCAGAATCTGTGTTGATGAAAAGAATCTGGATGGTGTCATCCTTATTCTCTTCAGTGAGGGTGTCATTTGAAGATGAATCTTCAGTGACGGTGTCATTTGAGGATGAAACCTCTGAAGGAAGAACCGGGTCAACTGCCGTATCGACCTTTAGACTTTCGTCTGGTCTGGATTCAGTAGGTTCATTTTCAATGACTGACGCTTCAGCTGACCACTTGAGCAGGCCAGCTGTATTTTCAACCAACGAAGGACTCGGCACGAGTTTTTTGTATCCAGGAGGAAGTATTGCTGGTGAAACCGGACGATCTTCCAAAACTCTCTTCGCTTCGTCTAAGAAGGGACAACGGTGGATGGCGTGACCGCCTTCACACAGTCTACAGGGGGATCTTACTCCCCCTCTTTGTCTTGAACCTTCACTTTCGCTGGTTGACGGTACGCAATCAACATGGTTATCAGAGGTTGATGCTCCCGAATTGTGCAAACGAGGTGACCAATCCCTTAGTATCCGGGGAATACAGGGACAATCTCTATGGAAGTGGTCTCCTTTACATATGACACATGGCGATTTAGGCCCGGTCTGTGCTGTGTGTGGGTTTTTGTCAGATGTCTTTTGCTTGCCCCCAGTCGCCTTAGGCTCCTTCTTCTTCTTCTCTTTCTTCTTCTTTTCCTTCTTCTCCATGGGAGCTTGGCTTTTGCCAGCCCCACCTTGCGAAGATGGAGGATTAGAGGAAGAGTTATAAGAAGTAGAAGGCTGGTGGGCAGCTCTAGACTGATCTAACTGTTGACTCGACTGCTCAGGAACCATGGTGGTCTGAACTACATTAGTTGAGAATAGCCAAACAGGCAGGCCAATTGTCAGTCCTAGAAGCGACAACGTGGCCATGTGGGGCGCACCGACTTCTCCCCAAGAGGAGAATGGACTAGGATTTCCATCATGTGGAGTTCCTTGGTTGGGGCGTTCCATGTTCTCAACTTAAGATCAACGCGGGAATAGGAGGTGATTATGTTCCGTTTAAAATAAATTTTATAGCGACGCTTAGACACAACTTGCTTTTTCACTTTTTAAGAGTCGAGAAAAAGCTAAAGATGACTCTAGTCTCCTTCGATGTATTAACGAGCCTGAAGTGAAAAATGCTCGGTTGGACTTTTTCAGTTATAGAGTTTGAAAAAGGCCAAAAGAAACTGCTATGGAGTTCTAGGCAGAGGGTGTGCCAAACTTTTCGCAAAACCACAGAATACGTTTTACGGTACGAGTGGTCGATCTTCGTGAATGCTGTGTTCACTGCATTGCGATCAGTAGGGCGGCCGACACGGTTTCCTATTGGATAAAGGCTTTATTCCTATAGGGGTCTCCCAATATATACGCGACGGTACGTGGGAGCACAAGTTCGTATTGATACTTATCGCTTCACCGTGGAGGAATCACCCAACCACTCAACGCTAAGATATCACGTTTAACGACGCCGGAACACGTCTCTAGCTTAGACCTCTAGATGTTTGCGTTATGTTTCAATGCGTTGTTATGTAAATTCAATTTATTTTAAGGTTGATCTTGTTTAGCAGTTTGCCTTTATGGATCACCACGAGATGTATAGTAACACTCCTAAATGCAGTCTAAGATGATAAGCAAGCTTTTCAATCTTTCAACTTTGAAAACCTTAACTACTGAGGGAAAAGAAAGATAACACCTTTTCACACAGATCATAGAGCACACACTAATGCATTTTTCCTAAATCGACATGCAAGTTGTCATAATGCACATGCACAATGCAAGTATTTCTTTTCTCTTTCTTAATGTTGGTGGAATGCAAAAAGAAAGCTGTTGTATAATTTTGAATTCAATTTCAAGTGAAAGCAAACAAGCTTGTCCAAAATCAAAAGACACCTTAAGATTTACTTGTTTCGACACTAGAAATATATAAACTCAAACCAAATGACGAAAGCAAAAGCTCAATCAGCTATGAACAGCAAATAAACTAACTCTTAAGATCAAAACGACACTTTATCACAGGTCTAGATCTAAGAGGTCACAGCAAGACTAGTTCACTTTCGTTATGGGAAACTGTAAATGCATAAGAAATACACAAAGAACAAACACAGTTTCTTTATACAACTGAGGCGGAATAGTGACAAGGAAAGTTGGTTTCAGATAGGCCCACTGACTGGTAACAAACAGCAAAAACAAGAGTGAAAACAAGGCAAGAAACAGCAGGAAACCCCAGTAGCACAGTGTACCACTGGTTCAGCGCAGGTAAAGGACTGTCAGATTGACATTCAGCACAGTTCCCGAAGGGGCTACCTGCGCTGAAATGCAGACTGCCTTTGTACAGCCTGCACTGAAGAACGAGACTTGCGTTTTTCACAGTTTCCGGGTCACAGATTGCTCAAAAATTCACAGTTTTTGCTCAAATCAGAAGCTATTAGTCAAGGACACACTAAGGGATGACAAGGAGGATGAAAAGCTATCACTAAGAGCTTATTAGAGTCCTTGTGGATCAGCTCTTCAAATCATAAACTTGCCCAGAAACTGAGCTAGAGTAGCTGCCCTCTACTTTGTATTTGAATGATTCAAACACAGTTCGATTCGGTACTCCCTTTGTTTATGAAATGAATAGCAAAAAACACAAACAACCAACAAGATACGCTCCCCAGCGGAGTCGCCAATTTGTTGTAGGGAAAAGTATCCAATACGGAATGACCCTATCCCACTCTAAGGGTGATAGTACCTCAGCAACAACCGAATGCAAAGCTATTTAAGATTACTTCTTTATGAGATGTAAGAGAGAGGAGGAAGAGATCCACTAACCGTTATCTTCCGCTAATGGTTGATCCAATCTTCCCTCTTTGCTGCTTGCTCCCAACTCCTTGCTCTTTCACTGGCCCAGCTACACAAAGATCCTGCAAAAGCACAAGAAAGGGAAACTACAAGAAGCATACATCCATAATTGATTCAAGGATTAGAATAAATCAAATATACAAGCATCAATACGCCACAAAGACACATGCATATAGAAGAACCTCAAATGCTTTATTAATGGAAGAAGTAAAGTTCTGAGAGTGTTACAACCATAAGAGGCCCAATCCAGCAACACCTCCCAGCAGAAAGAAATATCCTCTTCACCTCTTTCAAAGAAATCACCCAATAGTTCTATACACAAACCAACAGCACTTCCTTACATTCACCAAATTCCAGCCTCCTTAGACCTCATGAGAGAGCTCTATATATAGGATATTTGGAGAAAGGATGAGTCAGCTTGAGACTGACATGAAGTTGACTTGTGTCCTCTCCCTCTTCAGTTATACTCCAGTTCTTGAGTCCACTTGGAGATCCTAGCTTCCACTTGGAGTTTAAGGACCTCTTACTCATCATAGGGCGAATTTGCTGATCCAAGTGTCATTTTAGAAGCTTCCTGGGCACTTGAAACCTTGCAGAATGACTGTGCCACTTGGCCAATCTCGCCCAGCGCAGGTAGCCTTCATTAGATTTGACATTCAGCGCAGGTACAGAGTGGAGCAGTTGACATTCAACGCAGATGCTCAGTGGAGCAGTTGACATGATCCTGAAATTGCTTGTTTTTGAGTGTTTTCAGGTGGAGAACTGATCTGAAGTGCTGTGGTTTGCTGACCTTGTTCCTCTAGGGGTAAGAACAACATGTTTAGGGACTTTGGATCCCTTAGATTATTGACATTTCATGCTTCATGCTGTAAGGCACAAAAATGTCTATAACAACAATACTTTGGATCAGCATTTGATGGGCGAGTTGTACATGCATGACTACTTCCTGGGCAATGATCAATTATTTAACCCAGTTCCATATGTAGGTGTTGTAGCGGCTACAACCACCCTCCAAAATTTTGCCTTAGATTTGTTTTGGAGCTTCCCTACCAACCATCCTTAGTAGCATGTCTTGCATTGTCAAGTACATGAGCTTCAGTGGTTTTCTAGTAGATTTCCATCTTGTGCATGATATCTTGTTGCATCCCCCTCATAGAATATTTCTCCGGACTTGGTCTAGCTATAGGCTAAGCCGCTCCCTTAAGAAATTGCGCAATTCTGGAGGGGAACCATCCTTCCCTCCAGAAATTGTGCAATCCTGACTGGCAGCCTGCTGGGCTCCAGAATTGCACAATTCTGCTTGTCAAGCTTCACTAGAAAAACTGCACAATCTATTCCAGTAGGACTGCTCAACCCATAAATTGTGCAATCTCTCTAGGACAACCAGCCCAACAGCTAGTAGAAATTGCGCAAATCCAACTAGGCAACCTATTCCTCTCAGAAATTACACAATACAGTCAAACATGCTTCCTTGAGAAAAGTGTAAGGTTTGACCTAGGACAGCTGCTCAGCTCAAAAATTGCGAGATGCAACGAGACATGCTTCCTTGAGAAAATTGTGAGGTCTGACTCAAGGAAGCCTGCTGGGCTTAGAAATTGCGCATACTATCAGAAATGCTTCATTGAGAAAATTGCGTAGTCTGACCCAGGGCAGCTGCTCAACCTAGAAATTGAGCAAACCTGGGAGACAGTCACCTGTTCCTCCCAAAAATTGCGCAATCCCTCTGGGACAACCATCTCTGCTCAGCCCAGAAACTGCGTAGATTTTCATCCCAGGTTTGCAGACCAATGCATGTGACTTCAGGTTGACCGGTTCCTTCTGGGACCAAGCAAAACCGATTTGCATGCATGGACAACTTCTCCCAAGGCAACATACAAAGGCATCCCTTGATTCAGGGATCTATTTTTAGCAGTTGGAGGGTACATGCAAGGATCATTTCAAAAACCTCTCGCCAAGTGTCATTTTTCCTGGATTTGTGCCATGCGCGTCACAACCTCGATTTTATCAAAACTCATCAACCAGATGTTGCGAAACTCATTCCTCACATCGACCTTACAACTCTCACATACCACATTGCATCTAGGATTCATCGACACATTCAACTCAGTTGTTATGGGGTAAGCATACTTTTCAAGTCTTGCGTTACATTTCTGTCGCTTTTTGTGTTTCTCTTTGTGTGAGTGTTGTATGCTTGATTTCAGTGAGCAATTGCTGTTGTTTTGATGTATGTTAGCTTGTAGAAGCACTGTTTCATTTTTCGTTCGTATCTCACTATTGTTGCAGCCATGACACTATTTTGCACGGATGGTTGTCGTTGCGGAGACTCACTTCACACACATGCATGCTTTCCCGTTTTCTGAATCCTGCACTTACTATTTGCATGTATGATCATTCACTCTTGTTTACACTCATCTCATCATGTATTCAGACTTCTCATGTTTTCAGTCACCCGTTGGACGGTCTGGGCTACCTTGGCCCAGACCGTGCCTTACCCGGCTAGCACTACACATTTCCGGAAGTGAAGGCTCTGGCTTCCCTCCAGAAATTACACAAGTTTGGCCTAGCATTGACCTCAAGGCTTGCATTGTGCAATTATTGGAGGCAGTGTCCTGCAGGCCCCAAAAACTGCGCAATGCAGTTTGTTGGTTGCATTTCACTACTAACTGAAATTGTGCATTGTGCAGTTTCAGTCCTCAGCAGGCCAGGCTGCACTGTGCATTGTGCAGTTCTAGCAGTCGGTCAACTTCCTGATAGCCTTGACTATGCCTTGTGCAGTTTTGGCAGTCAGTCTCATGATCTCTCGGCGGAAATTGCGTAACCTTCATGATCAATCACACATGTATGTTGCAAGTTAATCCTCAAGTTTGTTTTGGTTTTTGACTGACAAATTGCTTGCCATGAGTATTGCTATGTCTCTAGGCATCACAGGTGTTCGTTTGTCTCTCAGCAGCACAAGTACAATGGCCTTCAGGAGAGCAGAGTCAAAGGACACCGTTGAGAGCACAATGAGGTTGCAACCAAGCAAGTGTCTATGAGCTTGCCTACCTATGAAGACATCAAGTTGTTCGTAGACAAGGACATCAAGATGATATGGCAACAACATTACAACAAGCAGCACCATCAACAGCAGTAAAAGGCAGCACACCTGCACGCAATGAATGTAAGAGGAAGGTTGTTGACAACACAGAGGCGGAACAAAGTTGCAAGCTCAAGCAAATCCACTTGTGATGAAAGCAACTTTGGAGACTCAGGCTATGAGGTGACGATGCGACATGAAGATCGCACGAAGGGAGAGAACGGAACAGAGAAGGAGTTGCATGTGCTGAAGCAACAACTTAGGGAAGAACAAGAGCTGCATAGATGAGAGAATGAGTTGCATCAGGAACATGTACAACAGGGGGCACAACATGTATAGACGTATGAAACTGCGCTTGTACAAGTTATAGATCCATCCCAACAACTGACATGGAGCAAACAAGGTGAACAATGTTGTTGATCGCATGCGAGGGAATTCAGCAACATGCATGTCATTGTGCGTATGCATGTGATCCACCCATTTGGCACACTCACCAAGGGGAAGACAAGAAGTAAGTCCAACTGGTGCTGAACATGCAGTTTGATAGTTGATGCGCATGACCACCAACACACACTTGAAGATCAGCACAGACACTATGCATTAGTGTGTTGTCGGTTCGACTGCACCCAAGAAGACCATGCACATTCTATCATACGAGTTGGACGGAGGAGCCATATTAGTGCACCCGGATGCAACAGAGGCAAAAGTTAGCTTCAACAAGATTTCGCCATTGAGCGCACAAACGACCAAGCTTGGCATCAACTCACCACCTTCACCATCACAAGGATGTCAAAGAGTTTGTCTCACCACAATAGTCTGAGTGTCAGTGATGTCTTACATGGCTTGCTCAAGCCATTTTGTCTCACATGGGCACATGTGCATTGTAATGTAACGTCTTGTCAAGTGGAAGTTCAAGTGTCGATAGTTGAATGTAACAGTCATAGAGTAGTTGAAGAGTCATGAGGATAGATGAACGGTCACAAAGGGGAATGTCAAGGGTCACCCCACCCTTTGCTATAAATAGAACCTCATAACTCATTGTAGAGGCTTTTGGTCAGCTAAGCTTCCAATAGGAATATCTTAGAGAAAGCTTGGACAATATTGTAATGAGCCTTGGCTTCTCCACTGCACAGAGCTAGTATATCTCTTTGGAGGAGTAGGCGGTTTTGGCTGTAACATTCCGCTGTTGGAACTAGTGGTTGGACATGGATGTATTGTATGATTGGAACTTACACTTCTTAATAGAACAAAGCTAGTAAGTTTCATGCATATGTTATATTGTATTTCAACTATCATAAGTACTCTAAATGATATATGTATCTGTTTGCTTACGCATCCATGTGTAGCTATTTCTGTGTATGTATGTATGAATCTTTCTGAAATGTGTAGTTGGTTTAATCATCACTTTGGACTGCTACCTAACTTGCCTTCCACGTTGTGATGCATATTTTCTCGTGTGTTCCCTTCATAACTCTGTGCTATCACAGTTTCCAAGGGGCGTACCCACCTCACCCTCCGTGTGTTAGAACCTCTCATGCACCTTCCTTGACTTACTGCATCTGTCACACCCTTGCTACCAATAGGGACATCTTACTTGCCTCTGTGAGAAATTGTAGTCAAGGCATTACCGTACGACCCACTTCTGGGACTCCTACACCAAACGGTCTGAGGTCTAATTGGAACTTCTTACCGGGGAGATCCCCTGACATGTTGGCGAGTCTAGCACCGTCAACATTTTGGCCCTAGAAGGAGGGCCAGATGACAAGCTGAGTCCTCACATCTATTTTGAATCTCTACATATCTATCATGAGTAACTATATAGTTGCTCTTCGGGAGTATATGTCTTATGGAAACGACTTCATTATCTTGGAAAAGTTCTCGGATAACTTGTCACATAAAACATACGATGGTGGAGGCCATGTAGCCTTGGTTAGGCATGTTGTCGGCGTTATAGGCTCATCCAAAAGACATGGAATCTTTGAAGAGCACATGAGCTACGCATTGTTCGTTTACACGCTTCGAGGGCATCCAATGCATTGGTGTGCCACGATGCCTGAAAAATATATTCATTCTCTTGCTCATTTGGTCACAGAGATAGACCGTGCTTTCAATCACTTTAACCGTAAAGCACTCGATCAAGAAATTCTGAAATTACGAAAAGAACCCGATGAATCCGTTGAACAGTTTAACACACGCTTTTGTAATCTTGCATACCGGTTCCCCGAAGATGAAATTGATTGGGAATTTCTCGATGGGAGATTTGAGTATCTTCTTTACATATCCGAAAATCCAAAATTTTTGAAATCATTCAGATCTCGCTCAACACACTTCGGTGATGGAGCTACGCAATCACAGGCAGGCACAATTGTTGTCACAAGTGACTGTTCGCCTTCACCTCATCAAACAACTCCACCACTGTAGAGTGATGTGGGAGATTATGCACACACATATGTTGAACTATCACATCCTCCCACTCCACCTGCTCTTGATATCTGCACAGATTTGGCTTGCAAGCCTATTGGTTGTCAAATGGATTCATTCCCTCAACCTCCATCCCCACGTTATGTTGATCCTCCGGATTGCACTGTCTTGTGTTCTTCCATTTCGAACTCCTCACCTGTTGTGAACGAGGATCAAGTTGTCGACGAAGTTGGTATTATGTAGCCAACGTGCGCCATCATTCATGATGAGTGTGTGTAGGAATCTAAAGGAGAACCCATGGTGAAGGATGACTCCCTTCTATCTGCACCTCACTTGCTCTATCCTAACATCCCTTGTGATTCTGCCACTGTTGATTTCCCCTGTGAAAACTCATTTCCGGATTTTTCTACTTCCAATCATTCACAGGACACGTCAGATGTCAGTCTGTCATTACATTGCAAGGAGGACACATCTTCCTCCGAAAATATGTCCAATTTGTCATTTGTCATTTTTGAAAACATAGAGGGTGAACATCCTTGCTTCTTTTCTAACCCTCTGCATGATTCATCAAATCATGAGGATGCCAAAAAACATCCTGAATTTTCTGATCTTGGTTGTCATGATCTCTCTATTCTTCATCCGATCATGATGTTGATTCAATTGTTGTTAATCTGTCTAAGGCACTGGTCTACGATGATCTATCTATCGACGAAGTCAAAACCCCCCAGATTGTCGAGGCACTTCAGCCCAAGCTGATGGTTATGTCAGGTCCTCGCTTTCCTGAGGTTGGTTTCACTTTTGATCAGGAAATTGTTGAAACACGTGAGGCTCCTCATCACTCTCTTCTTTGCATTGAAGATCAACCAAACACCCAAATTTTTCTTCCTCCACTGGAACTACATGATCCCATTGCTCACGCACTAGAGGAATCTTACACAACAAGCACACTTGCACAACGTAAGTGGTCTACCTTTCTCACGTTTGCTTGCATGTCACAGTCAAGAGAATGCATACACTCAACATCTGCATGCAGTGTAGCACAACACCATGGCAAGTCCACAGAGTGCATGTCATGCGCTTTCACTTACTTATTTTCTATGGACACACTTAAGCTTAGAGTGTGTTCGTCTTCATCGTTATATCTTTCATGCTTGCTAGTTTGCGCAACTGTGAGGTTCGTGAACCATGCCTTCAACAACATCAGTCGACCAATGCACCGGTGGCTGCATTGGAAATATCACGTCATGTGATCCAGCCCATGCATTGTTAGCTTAGGAGTAGGAGTAGTGTTTTCTTTTGAGTTTTTTGCCTGCGTGCTTGTTTTCCTCTTTCTTTGTGTGTTTGTTTGCTTACTCTCTTTGCTTTCGCATTTGTTTCTGCTTCTTGCTTTGCTTTCGCATTTGTTTCTGATTCTTGCTTTGCTTTTTGGTTTGTTTGCTTGTTATTGTCCGTAGGTTAGTTTTGAATGGACTGTGTGCGACTCTTGAAACAAGCTGGGTAAAGTACAAGAGGACTTGTACAAGTATCAACATATGGGTATTTGTTATCCGCTCTCTTATGTAAGAACTTGTTGTCTTCAGTCCATGATACATCAATGGAAAATATGTACTATTCGAAGTGAACCTTCGTGAAAACACAACTCTTGCATACTAACTAGTATCACCTACTCTAGTTAGTTGTTTTTGGGTTAATCCTTGTCATCTCAATCAAGTAGAGTAAGGTGATGGGGAAAACCTTAACAAGCACGTCAAAGGTATACATAAACTACTTCCTTGAAGGAACAACGTCATCTGCTCTCAATAAATCGGGATCCCTCTTTCGCCTTTGAAATGAATAAGTGTTATGCACAGTTATGAAAGTGAAAAATGAAAAAAATGAAAAAGTGAAAAATTTCCCAAAAAATGAAAAATGAATAAGGTGAAAGAAGAGAAAGGTTTCCTACACAGAGAGGTAATGCAAGTAACTCCGTCGCGGTACTGACCAGGCTTGTTAGCAGTGGAGCAATGCTTGTGTTCCTACGTGACTCCATTGGGGTACTATTCAAGCCTATTGGTAGCGGAGCAACGCCAAGGATGAAACTAAAACTCGTACGAATATACTGCTTTTGCACCAATATACCCCTCATCCCCAATCGAAACAACTGTGTTGGATTGGACTGGAATGTGTGTAAACTGACCAAGGGCTTGGCAGATGCTACATCTTACAATCAAGCAAGTGTGGAAACCAAGACGAACAGAGAACTGAACAATACTTCCGGAGGTGTTAGACTTGCTTTTCACGAACAAGGTCCATTCAGAGAGCTGGAGTTCTACTAGTGTGTCGCAAAGTGTTGTAGTGGCTACAACCACCCTCCAAAATTTTTCCTTAGCCTCGTTTTGGAGCCTCCTTACCAACCATCCTCAGCAGCATGTCTTGCACTGTCAAGTACACGAGCTTCAGTGGTTTTCTAGCAGATTGCCAGCTTGTGCATGATAGATTGTTGCATCCCCCTCATAGGCTGTTTCTTCAGACTTGGTCCAGCTGCAGGCTGAGCAACTCCCTCAAGAAATTGTGCAATTCTGGAGGGGAACCAACCTTCCCTCCATAAATTGCACAATCCTAATTGACACCCTGCTGGGCTCCAGAATTGTGCAATTCTGGGCCGCAGTCAGCTGCTTAGCCCAAAAATTGTGCAATCCCTCTGGGACAGCCAGCCCAACAGCTAGCAGAAATTGCGCAAATCCAGCTAGGCAGCTTGTTCCTCTCTGAAAGTGCGTAATACAGTTAGACAGGCTTCCCTGAGAAAAGTACGAGGTCTGACCTAGGACAGCTGCTCAGCTCAGAAATTGTGAGATGTAGTCAAACAGGCTTCCTTGAGAAAATTGTGAGGTTTGACTCAGGGCAGCCTGCTGGGCTCAGAAATTGCGCATATTATGAGACATGCTTCCTTGAGAAAATTGTGTAGTTTGACCCAGGGCAGCTGCTCAGCCCATAAATTGCGCAATCTTGGGAGACAGTCACTTGTTCCTCCCAGAAATTGTGCAATCCCTTTAGGACAACCATCTCTGCTCAACCTAGAAACTGCGCAAATTTTCATCCCAGGCTCGCAAACCGATGCATGTGCCTTCAGGTTGACTGGTTTCCTCTAAGATTGAGCAAAACTGATTTGCATGCCTGTACTGCTTCTCACAAGGTAGCATGCGAAGGCCTCCCTTGATTCATGGATCTATTTTTAGCAGTTGGAGGTTACATGCAAGGATCATTTCAAAAACCTCTCGCCAAGTGTCGCTTTTCCTAGAATTGTGGCATGTGTGTCGCAACCTTGATTTTATCAAAACTCATGAACCAGATGATGCGGAGGTCATTCCTCACATTGACCTTATAGATCTAACATCCCACATTGCATCTAGGAGTCATCGACACATTCAACTCAACTATTTCAGGGTAAGCCCACTTTTCATGTCTTGCGATGTGTTTCTGTCGCTTTTTGTGTTTCGCTTTGTGTGAGTGTTTTATGCTTGATTTCAGTGATCTCTTGCTATCGTTTTGATGTATGTTATCTTGTAGAAGCACAGTTTTAGTTTTCGTTCGCATGTCATTGTTGTCGCATGCATGACATTGATTTGCACGGATGGTAACCGTTGCAACGACTCACTTCATGCATATGCATGCTTTCCCGTTTTTTGAATCCTGCTCTTATTGTTTCCATGTATGATCAGTCACTCTTGTTTACACTCATCTCATCATGAATTCCAACTTCTCATGTTTTTAGTCGCCCGTCGGCTAGTCTGGGCTGCCTTTTCCTGGACCGTGCCTTACCCAGGTAGCACTGTGCATTTCCAGAAGCAAAGGCTCTGCCTTCCCTCCAGAAATTGTGCAAGTATGGCCTAGCACTGACCTCCAGCCTTCAAGTATTGCACAATTCTTGGAGGCAGTGTCTTGCTGGCCCCAGCGCAATGCAACTTACTGGTTTCATGTCACTGCTGAATTAAATTGCACATTGTGTAGTTTCAGTCCTCAGGCTAGATAGTGCATTGCACATTTCCAGCAGTCAGTCAGCCTCCTAATAGCCAAGACTGTGCATTGCACAATTTTGGCAGTTAGTCTCCTAACCTCCTGGTGGAAATTACGCAATCTTCATGATCAGTCACACAGGTATGTTGTAAGTCAGTCCTCAAGTTTGTTTTGGTTTTCGACTAACAGATTGCTTGCCATGAGTGTTGTTATGTCTCCAGGCATCACGTGTTCGTCTGTCTCTCAACAGCACAAGTACAATTCCCTTCAGGAGAGTAGAGTCAAAGGACACCGTTGTGAGCACAACAGGGTTGCAGCCAAGCAAGTGTCTATGAGCTTGCCTACCTATGAAGACATAAAGTTGTTCATACACAAGGACATCAAGATGATATGGCAGCAACATTACAATAAGCAACACCATCAACAACAACAGAAGGCAGCACACCTGCACACAATGAATGCAAGAGGAAGGTTGTTGACAACAGAAAGGCAAGACAAAGTTGCAAGCTCAAGTAGATCCACTTGTGATGAAAGAAACTTTGGAGACTTAGGCTATGAGGTGACGATGTGACATGAAGATCGCATGAAGGCAGAGAACAAAACAAAGAAGGAGTTGCATGTGCTAAAGAAACAACTCAAGGAAGAACAAGAGATGCCTAAAAGAGAGAATGAGTTGCTGTAGGAATAGATACAACAAGGGGCGCAGCATGCATAGACAAATGAAACTGCGCGTGTACAAGTTATAGATCCATACTAGTAGCTGGCACGGAGCAGAAAAGGTGAGCAGTGTTGTTGATCGCATGCAAGGGAATTTAGCAACATGCATGTCATTGTGTGCATGCATGCAATCCACCCATTTGGCACACTCACCAATGCGAAGATAAGAAGCAACTCCTACTGGGGTTGAACATGCAGTTTGACAGTTGATGCCATGACCACCAACACACACTTGAAGATCAACACGGACATTATGCATCAGTGTGTTGCCGATTCGGTCACCCAAGAAGACCATGCACATGCTATCAGACAAGTTGGATGGAGGACCCATATCAGTGCACCCAAATGCAACAGAGGCAAGAGTTAGCTTCAACAAGATGTCACCATTGAGCACACGGACACCATCATGGACGACCAAGCTTGGCATCAACTCACCACCTTCACCATCATAAGGATGTCAAAGAGTTGGTCTCACCACAACGGTCCAAGTGTCAGTGATGCCTTGCATGGCTTACTCAAGCCATTTTGTCTCACATGGGCACATGTGCATTGTAATGTAACGTCTTGTCAAGTGGAAGTTCAAGTGTCGATAGTTGAATGTAACAATCATAGAGTAGTTGAAGAGTCACGAGGATAGATGAACGGTCATAAAGGGGAATGTCAAGGGTCACCCCACCCTTTGCTATAAATAGAACCTCATAACTCATTGTAAAGGCTTTTGGTCAGCCAAGCTTCCAAAAGGAATATCTTAGAGAAAGCTTGGACAGTATTGTAACGAGCCTTGGCTTCTTCACTACGCAGAGCTAGTATATCTCTTTGGAGGAGTAGACGATTGTGGTTGTAATGTTTCGCTATCAGAACTAGTGGTTGGACATGGATGTATTGTATGACTGGAACTTACACTTCTTAATATAACAGAGCCAACACATTTCATGCATATGTTGTATTGTATTTCAACTATCTTGAGTACTCTAAATGATATATGTATTTGTTTGCTTACGCATGCATGTGTAGCTATTTCTGTATATGTATGTATGAATCTTTCTGAAATGTGCTGTTGGTTTAACCATCACTTTGGATTGCTAGCTAACTTGCCTTCCATGTTGTGATGCATCTTTGTTCGTGTGTTCCCTTCTTAACTCTGTGCTATCACAGGTTTCCAAGGGGCACACTCACCTCACCCTCCGTGTGTTAGAACCTCTCATGCACCTTCCTTGACTTACTGCATTTGTCACACCCTTGCTACCAACAGGGACATCTTACTTGCCTCTGTACGAAACTGCGGTCAAGGCATTACCGTATAACCCACTGCTGGGACTCCTACACTAATCGGTCTGAGGTCTAATTGGGACTTCTTACCGGGGAGATCCCCTGACATGTTGGCAGGTCCAACACCGTCAACAGTAGGAGACATTCAACTCAAAGCCTTTACCTACTACACAGTCAACCAGGTTAAATGGAAAAAGGCTTTTGATACATTTGAACAAAATCAGGCAAATAGGCCACTTTTCATCCAAATGGAGAATTACTTGTCTGAGCAAAATTCCCAGGCATATGGAGAATTCCTTTTGGGGCCCCCAATTTTGCTCAGGCTCTAACTAGGGTACCCCAGTATATTTCATCCATATGGCTTCGTGGGTTCTGATGGATGGGTTTGATGTTTCGATTTCCCATCATCTGGCTTCTAGTTGATCAATACACTCTAGCTTATGAGGTAAGAAAGGATTGGTGGAAAGAAGTCATCCAAACAGATGGGTATAAGCCTCCAGGGGAAGAGATGTATGCAAAATACGATCTTGCACAGCTTCACACTGATCATCGTAGCTCGAACCCAGACTCTCGAAGGCGACAAACTACATGAGGACATGTAGTAAGGCCAGTTGGGGGGAGATGTTGGTGGCTAGATTTGCATACTTTTACTCACCCTTTTACCCTGTTCTTTTTATCCATTTCACACCAATAGTGGTTAATCGATATCTTAAAATGCACAGGTATACCTCTCGTCATGTCTTTATGGATTATTAGTCAATGAAGCATAATTGTAGGGGATTATTACCTAAGTGGATTGTTAATTCAGTTATTTCTGCATATTTAAAGGGAGAATGACCAAGACCATGATTCACTGAATGATGTTATCAAACTGGCAGCACTATTCTTGAATACTGGTTGCAACAGTGAATCAACCTTTCAATTGACACACTGCTATCTTTTAACATTATGTTTTTGTTCTGAAAACCACCATGTAATTAAGGGCAGACAATGTCATAATTCTAGGAGCTGTATTATTGACAAATTGTATAAAGTAGAGTTGCGGGTTGTGAAAGCCATCATTATTAAGAGTCATTAAGGTTGCAGGAGAAATACTCTAACTTTGAGTCTGTAACAACACACTTGTAATATTTCTTTTATTAATGACAAGTTGATCTTCTGAGCATATCGTGATTCGTTGATCTCGCCATAGCCCTGATCAGGGAGTTGGGCCCACTCTCCTGACCAGGTGCTGCTGGATTAGATGTGTGTTAGGTTTATTTTTGCGAGTTTATTATTGTTGTGAATGTTTATCAGTGCATGCTGTGAGTCTTTATTTTTGTTACTCTTGTTGATGTTACAATTATTACTTGTTGTTACTCTTATTGTTGTTGCAATATTGCTCGTTGTTACACATTGATGAATCTATAGTTAAATGTTCACTGCTAGGTAGGGAAACTGTGGCCTGGACATATAACGCACGATAGCCTTGAAACAACTAGTAGAACCCCGGGTTGACAACTAAATGTGGATTGGGTGAATTGCATGATTCATACTTGGACACCAACAATAAGCTTGAAATTGTTGGGTAAGGTCTTGCATCGTACCTAATTATCAAGGCTACCATGATCTTCTTGGAGCCACACGAAAAAGTTTTTCTAAGGCTTGATTTGCTCCATTGCCATCCTAATATAATGCTTTCAATCATGGTAATGATGGGAAATCCTTTATAGCGCATGTTTATGCACAAATGACACGTATTTAAATGTTATCAAGTGGACATTCTATTAAAGGATGTTTCTTTCTACACCTAATACAAAATATGGATACTGTAACATTCTCAATTTTTTGTTTATTTTACATTCGTAGCATATCTATTTATTCACTTAGATTGCTAATAATGTCCTTTTTTAAATTTTCTAGAAAATTACCAAGTTTAGCTTATTGAACCAAATGTTGATTTACTTACTCTTGCCATAGTTGGGTCTTGAGGACTTTTACCGTACTTTCCCCTTCCTCTTGATATATGCTTACAAAAATTTACAATTTTCCCTAAATGAAAGTTGGTATACATCCCCTTTACCCATTAGATTTAGGAGATCAATCCATTCATCCCTTATTGCTCTAAGTAAAAGGGTTTTTAATGTATCAAATCCTAGTTTATGTATTTTTTCCCTTTTAACATTATAAGCAAATCTTTCTACAAAATCCTCAAGATTCTCATCCTCTTTTTGGCTCATTTTAAAGATTTCTTCTTTAAGATCATGTTGTATGCAATAATCTTTATATTTTTCTAAAAAGAGTTATCTCATTCCATCCCATGATCTTACAAAATTTGTTCCTAGTCCCATAAACCATTTTAGAGCTCCATCTTTTAATGTAGCAAGAAACAATTTTAATTTTTTAGCGTCTTGTAAGTAATCATAACTTCTACAAAGTACTTCAAACTCAAAAAGAAAAGTTTTTGGATCTTTTGTTCTCATACCATGGAAATTTGGAAGTACAAATGGAGAAATATTTTTCATATTAGCATTTGTATCAGTGTCTTGGATAGGAAATCCATAAGGATCTTCTTTGTTATCATCCAATCCATCTTCACCTCTTCCTTGAACACCTCTTCCACCTGCAAGAGCTAGTCTTATTCCTCCTTGACCACCTCAAAGTGGTGGTAATTCACCTCCTCCTCCTAATATTCTTTCGTGTCCATTGGGAGGAGGTAATACTTCTCCTTCACCTTCTGCCATTAATTTTTCAAAATTGAGATAATATGGTTATTTTATTGGATTTCCTTCTTCTAGTTCTTCAATTATTGGTCTTCCAAAGAAGATTCCTTCTCTTACTCCTCTTTATTCTTCTCTAGTAGGTATCTCAAGTTCTTGTGCAACAAGTTATTCACTTCTGAATGAGAAAGAAAGATCACTACCTCAGTTGAAGATGTTGGTTCATCTACTACTGCTTTTGTTGAAGAAGTTGGTTCATCTACTACTGCTTTTGTTGAAGAAGTTGGTTCATCTACTACTGCTTTTGTTGAAGAAGTTGGTTCCTCTCTAGTTCTAATTTCATATATTTGTACCTCAGGATGCCTTATTCTCGCTGCAAAAGTAGGAATTCATGATGTAGATGGTGATGTGGTTCTCACTGCACCACATGATATAGTGGGGGTGGTAGGTGATTGTAGCACACCCTCCTCCCAGGTTTACCCAAGCAACCAACCAATCGGGGTAAAAATGTGATGAGAGAGGCCACTATAAGGGATTCAACTCCCTTGGTGATCTTAAGGAAATGGAACTGATGGAACATATCAAACAAACCCATCCACATAAGCAACAACACCCTAAGGAGACATGTCAGCCACTCAAACATCCTGTCCCTGAGTTCCACTGATGATTTAAGCCTTTTAACCCCTGGTTTCTCTCATGCTATAGGCAAGACAACAACTAGAAGCCAAAGTCTCTCTCACAAGCCTGTGTGCCAGTATCCCTAGACTTTTTCCAGCATACTTGTGATAATGTCCCTGATATTTGAGCCACTTTTCTAGCCTAGAATCCCGGCCTCTGCCCAGAACTTTATATAACCTCTTGAATCCATCAAAGACATGATGACAATATAAACAAATCAAAAATCAACCTCGGGACTAGGCCTGAGTGTCCCCAAACGGGACTGACATTCTGTCAAACACTTGGCATCAATGCAACCTACAGGTCTAGGATACAAGACAAAGCATAAATGACTGAAAGAAGTTATGAAACATAACCAGAAGGATCACCTCCTTCTCCATTGAAATATTATATCATCAATTAGGTCTTGCATCCATCCATTTAATAATTACAAGTAAATACATGAAATAACCATGACATGAACTAGTCATTTAACCATGCTTATAACCAACATAAAGCCATATAAATATCAGAGACGTGACAACCATTAAATCCACTTATAAACAAGTGCAAAAGTAAGAGAACTTAGCTTTTATTAATCATAGGCAAATATGACTAGGTTTGGGACTTCCATGTACCACCCGACCATAGACATGGTTGAACCAAATCTTTCTTTGAGCCAATTACCCCTATGCCATATTCCAAGCATGAATGTGGGATCTCATAGAACAACCAATCCAAGAACAACAAAGGGAACCCAAAGGTTAAATCACCTCCACCCTCATCAAACCATGATCACACCAAAACCGGCGCTTCGATCATAACCAAACCGAACTTGGAATGCCATTCGAAATCCATCACTATCCTTGAGGAATTTTTCGTCTCTTCGTTTCTCAGGCTTTATCGTAATCTAATCCCGGACCACTAGGCCCTAAATCGAGACCAGTCTCTTGGGCTTTACCGCAATCCAAACCCACATCACTAGGCCCTAAATAGAGACTTCTCCCTCAGGCTTTACCGTGTATCCTGCCAGAACCGATCAAGGGATTCCTAGTCCTTTGGGAATGAAACTTGAGAACACCCCCCCCGGATTTCGAAATCCATCCGACAAACCAAAGCTCAAAACCAAAATAAACATCCCAACACCATGACATTTAGAAAAAGGCAAGGCTAGGCTGAAAATCACTGTCATAACCCAACAAAACCATGCCACCGACAGTAAGAGAACCATACACCAACATGCAAAGCCATGCATGTCCAAACCAGCTAAGAAAGCTGCTTGATCCTTTCCTTTCTTTCCTTCCTTGATCCAAAGCTAGAGTGCTCTAAGAAAACTCTAAGTGACCAAGACTGAGAGAGAGAGAGAATAATGAGATAGCTCAAAACTTGAACTGACATAAGGTTACATTGACCAAGCTTGAGCCAAGAGCTTGCAAACTGACCCTCATAATCCTTTTTATTAATGAGGCCTCTATTTTCTTCATTTTCCATTATTTTCCTTCATTTTACTCCTCACATGAAATCTGTGACCTTTCACCTTACTTTTCTCCTAATTTCCTTTATTTTCATAAATAAATGTGCCAAAAATGCCTTTGCCTTAGCCTTTGCCAATTTTCCTTAACCAAAACACACATCTAGTGATGCCCACTAGGATATCTTTGGCCAACATTCAACTTGAAATAAGTGTCCCTTACCCGTGGCCTTATTTTCCCTTTATTAACTTTTATTACATGAAATTTTTCACCAGGGTTGTTACAGTGATTGCAGAATTGAAGTTCTTCCTTTGATAAATCTACCTCTAGAATATCTTTCTCTATACATTCACTGTAAAATGAATAAAGTTAACTTATGCAAGTAATAATGAAATGCAATTCAACAACTAAGTTTAGGAGGAACCTTACAATGTGATGCACACGTTCTTCCATCTCATTTTACCCTTCCTCATATCCATAGTTGTGTAGATTAAAGTGCAATTTAAATTAAAAGCTAAATCCTATGTTACTTCCCCGACAACGACGCCAAAAATGTCGGTCAATTTAATTATGCTTTAAATTTCGTTACATTAAATTATCAATATGAGTTGTAAACTTATGAAGTATACGACAAATTATATGCAATGACTTAACTTCTACTTCTATTGAAAGTAGATTTGCATGAAAGGAAAATTCTATTCTTTGAAGGCAAGAAAATTGGCATAAAAAAATAAATATTATTCTATGAAAGCATATAAATCTAATCTAGGAAAACAAGTAAATTTAATCTATGAAAGCTTGGAAATCTTAATATAGGAGCGCGATAAATGTAATCTATGAAAGTATGGAATTCTTAATCTAGGAAAACGAATAAAATTAATCTATGAAAGCATGGAAATCTTAATCTAGGAAAGCGAATAAATTTAATCTATGAAAATGTAGAAATCTTAACCTAGAAAAGCAATTCAATTTAATCTATGAAAGCTTGTAAATTTAATCCACGAAAGTGTTTCAAAACTATTTCTATGAAAGCATATAAACTTATTCTAGAAAAGCTTGTAGATCTAGGAAAGTATGTAAATGGTCATCAAATGAAATATGATTCTACAACTGAAAGTAATGATTTTGCAAATATAAATTCTCAATGCAGGAATGAAAATGACCTGAATATAATTCTTTAATGGAGTTTTTCAAGCCTTTTTTAAGGGTTGTAAAATAAACACAATAATGATTAAAAATTAGAACTCATAAACTAGTGCTTGACAAAAACATAGTACTACTGCAAAAATAAAGCATTCAAATCTATATTGAGAAATAAAAGCAAGAAATAGTGAAGAAATTATACTACAAATCAATGTCGTACGTCTACAAGGGGGCCCTCTTGGTGATCGCACAAGCCTTAGAAAAGCACATGAACTAACTTTAAGTAATCTCAAATATGCATGTATGTGCAATGAAGGAAAATATCAATTGTCTCTGATTATATTATGGAAAATAAGCCATACAATAGTTCATAAATTAAAATATATGTCTCACCTCACCCTGTTAAGCGAGATCATTATATAGAGCTTTAGAAAATAACAATCTTTAGAGTTTGAATGCTATAAATCAAAGTAAAGTTGATGACTACGTGTTTTGTTGCTAATATTTAGATTCAGATTCCTATGACTCGCTTGCGGCTCAACCCATGTGTGAGTTCATCTAAACACGTAGTCATTGATAATCTATTCTTCAATATCCTTCAATCCCACAAAGATACGACACTTGCGTGATGTTTGACATATTACCATGTCATAGTCCTCAAATATTCTGCCTCTATGCCACACGACTGCTTGATTGAGACTTTGATTTGGCCACTATGGTGACTCAGTGACTTCTTTTGTGTGCCAAATAGGTAGATCACCATCCCATCATCTTTTGCAATCTATCTTTATGTTTGGTTTAACTGAGTTGCTTATGAAGATGTGCTAACCATTGAATTTGCTACAGGTTGACAAAGGAGCTACAAAATTTGTTAATTTATGCAATGGTCACATATTAGCTTGTTTTTATAAAGAAAAACATATAAAACTATAGAATAATGGACTCATTACCTCTATTTAACCTTTTGTAGCTCAAATGGAAAATGTACATATGGAATGTGACAAGGTTATGTAGAAAGGATGATTATGAAGGTTCCTATGAGATGAAGATAGTCAAAACTAAGGTATCAAGTTGACAAAAAGATGTTAATTTCTTGGCCCATCAATTTTGATGCACGGTTCAAAAAGCTAGTTGTTATCCTGATTTGGGTGCGACTACCGAGTCTTCTACTCATTTTTTTGTCAGAAGACGTTTTTAAGGAAATAGAGAACATCTCAGGGTTTCACTATGATGTATACATTTCAAACCTACATATTGGATACATGAGAATGGCTTGCATTCTAGTAGGTTTAAATCTCTCTTAAGCTTTCTAGACGTGATTTCAAGGAAATTAGTCCAACTAGTTCACCATCAAAACCTTGATTATGAGGGAATTCCTTTCAAACGTGGGTGGTGCCATGCATATGGACATAAGGAAAAGATTTTTCCTTGGAAAAACTTAAGCATAAATGGGTTTAGAATGAGTAGCTGTTACACAAAATATTGTCACCATGACTTTTTGCAGTCAATGTGAGTCTATCACCACTCATACTGTCCTCCTTTGCAAGTCTTAAACCTTAGCTCTTCATGTCAAGCCTTAAAAATGAGAGAAAGTCCTTGAAAATCTATAAAACTCTGGTTCCACACTTTCTCTTAGCATTACCTGCGGTCCCGCACCCCTTGGTCATGTTACCTGCGGACCTGCCCGCTCTATCTCTAAAGGAATGGGTGCGGACCCCTGTAAAAGTAAAAAAGGCGCAAGTTTATTATTAAAAACTCACTTTGGATTAATTCTGGACGCTTCTAGAAGGAATCTTGAGGTGGCAAGTTCGCTCCTAGGTGGTTCATGCATCCCATAACTAAAGGAGCTAACCCCTTGATGAGAGGAGCTTATCCCTTTGAAGGAGGACTCTATCCCTTTGAAGGTGGACCTGGTAACTTCCTTCCTCTGCACTATAAAATGAGGCATTGGGCTAGTTGCTAGGGAGGTTGAAAGCTGAATATTTTTGAGGGTAAATGCTGTTGGAATTTAGACTTCCTAATTGAGCTTGAGAGGAGAGATTACATACCTTTTGGCTTCTTTGGGAAGAGAGTGAAACTTGTCAAAGTAGAGGAGATTCTTGCTGGACCCTGGGAGGAGCTTGTACAGCATCAAGGCACCAAGGTTGTAAAGTTCTTCTTTGTTTAAAGTTAATACAATCAGATTCATTTTTCTCAATAAATTGTCTTCTATGGTTTATTTCATGAATTCCTTGATCATCATGATAAATATGGTTTATTATATTGGCTATGCAGGTGTTATTTGATGTGTGCCTGTTTGTGTTTGCAGGTTCTTTAAAAGGGAGCTCATTTGGACGAACGGAGCGTGGCTTCCACAAACTAGCACTGGACTTGAGGTAGGGTCTGAAACATCTCTTGGATTTTATTTATAAATCGCAATATTTAGAGAAAGATAGAATTTGTTTGGTTTGCTTGTCGCTAGATATCCATAGATACTAGGGAGATCGGTCTTGTCCGCAAGAACGATTTATCCGCCCGACAAAATGGCGACTCCACTGGGGACTTGAATTTTTGGTTTTTGCCTTTGCTTTTACTTTGACTTGAGAAACTTTTTCTCTGTTTCTGGTTTTTGCTTGATGTGTGTGGGATTGGGTAATTTCTTTAGATTTTGAATTGTTTTTGTTTTTCACGCTTTTGAGAGAGGACCACACGTTCTGGTTGTAACACAGTGCGGACATCCCCGCACTGTTGCTTTACTACACAGAGCGGTACCGCACCTGGTTATACTGGGGGCCTGCGGACCCTGTCAAATTTTTGAAAAACTTAAAATCTTTTCATTCAGTTAAGCTTAGGATTTGTTTATGTGTTTTAGCCTCTGCCCAGATCTGCACGTGTCTTGTCAGAAACTTTTTGTAGGTGAATTCCATTGGCATTTAGGTTTTAGGTGAATTTCTAGAAGTTTTGTGTGCCTGGCTTGATTTTCGTTTGGTCTTTGTAGTAACTCAGAGCTTAGAAGCCTTAGAAACCTCAGATCACCCTGGTTTTTGCTGGTCTTCTTTATGAGTCTGACCGATTTGTAAAATCTGCCTTTGGTGAGGAATACATCTCGTTTTTCTCTTTGCAAAGCTTCGAAAGAACTTGTTTTGAAAGTTTTGGATTTCATTTTTAAAAAGAAAACAAAAGCTGGTTGTTTTTTGATTAATTTGTTATTCTGAACAAGTTAGTCCTTAGTTTGCTGATAACTAAGTAAAACATCCTTGAAAAGAAATTTTGTAAGCTTTTACTTCAATTAGATTTTTAGAATTTATAGATCTCAAGATTAGATTTTTTAATAGTTTTGAGTGTTTTATAGAAATTAAAAAAAAAAATCTCTTTTGAAAAGGTTTGTTTTTGTAGTTTTTGAGTGGAAAAGAAAGGGATATTTTTCGTGAGCATAATTAGTAGTCTCGTTTTTGAGTTTATTGAAAAAGACAAAAAGTTTTTCTTTTCATTTGTTTGTTAAGGAAAGATTTGTTTTTTCAAGCATTTGCATTCTCAACTCTTTCTTTAGCTAGAAATTCATTGAAGAAAAAGGATTGTTTATCATCTTAGGTGCATTTTTAGTGTTTTGGAGTCGAGTCTTCACACCATAAAGTTTCATCTCCACACCTTTTGACTTAAGAAACAACCATAAAAATAACGCTTAAAGTAAAATCTATCTAGCAATCTTTTTATTTCTAGGGCTCTTTATCACCAACATAGCTTAGGCTAGTATCTTGGAGTAGGGAGTAATTAACTCTCCAAGATAGTAAAAACAAACAAGTAGCTATATCTTGCGGTAGGAGATAAATTCCAATTGTTACATCTATGCTCTGGGAAGCTCCTCTTAAAGGAGTCAAGCACGAGGTCATATCCGAACCAGTGGGGTAATCAATCCTTCCTCATTGGGAACGATAGCAGATATACACGTATTAAAAATGGTAAACCTCGGATTAACCATTGTCGAGGAGCCTGGGGTCACTTGTTGGTAAACCTTGGATTATGTCAAGGAGCCTTCAAGGGGATTGAGCTTTGCTACTCTGCCCTTGCGTGTGTATCGGATCACAGACTGTTCCCCCAGGTATATTTGTTTCCGTTGGTAACCATAGTGACCATAATCTATAGGATTCTTTCCTAAGGTGACGGTGGAGGGAAGATCCCACTGTACCTGGAGCAGACGTCGACTAGACTCACTTGGACTCTCTGGGGGGTTCTCTTCACTCGAGACGGTTTAGTGGAGAAACTTGTGCCAGTCTGTTTCATTAAGCAGGTTGTCGGGGTAACTGTTCCAACCGCCATTTCTGTATTGAATTCTGCGACGTTGGATTTCATCACCAACTAGTGTTTTCGGTACGGAAAGTTACTGTTTGTGTGTGGTTTGACCTCCTAGATTCTTTAGGCGTGTGATTCAAATTGTTTGGTTCTTTAGAGACTTTAGGTGGTTTTCATTGAGATTTTTCTTTGTTTGCGTGTGAAGTAATTAAAATATTTAATCGTGGCTGAATTACCGAGGCAGTCCCGTAGACTTCGGGGCCAACCTCCTGAGTTTTCACCAAGCCAGCTTGAAGGGCTACGAGCTCTTGTAACTCCTAGTGACAGTAGAGTTGGGTCACCAGAAGAAGGAGAATCTTCTTTAGTTGTGCATCCTGATTATCAAGTTCAAGCACCAGAGTATATTATTGAACCTATTTCATTTTCCGAAGTTACTGGTAGTTTTTCTTCTACTAGTGAATTAGCCGAGGAACCTGAAATTTCTGAACCTGAAACTGAACCTGCTGCTACTCCATCATCAGGATTTGCTTCTCCAACTTCCAGTGGTCCTGGTTCACCCAGGGTAGAAAGAGTCATTACCCAAAATCTTCCTTCTGGACTTATTGCTATTGAAGAACTTGTTACTCCGGAAGAAGGTATATCTATCCCTGAAAATCAACCAGCTATAGAACTTAGGGAGCGTGAATCGATCTTTTACAGTCCACCTAGGAGGGACGCTTGGTATCTTTCATTGACCAATTTTTTAGAAAACCCGGGACTAAGTTTTTCACCACCTCGCATTCCTTTTCATCCAACACCTAGAGGTTATTATCCTCCTTTGAATATGTCGAGACAGTCATCCATGTTTTCTCAATCTCCAGAAACATTTTTATATGGCGGTCCTTCTGTTCCTTCTGGGTATCAGTCACTTACTGGTACTTTTTCGGGAGCATCTCCTCAACCTGTTGAACAAGGGTTATTAACTGGTAATAACGGAACTAAGCCGTTGAGTGTAGAAGATATTCTTATGATGTCAGGTACCATTCCAAATCCGCAACCTCAAGGTAGTCAGTTACCGCCTGGGGGGCAACCTCAAGGTCCTCAATTATCGCCTGGGGGGCAACCTCAAGGTACCCAATTACCGCCTGGGGGGCAACCTCAAGGACAGTACATACCTTCGGGACAGTACATTCCTCAAGGTCAACCCCAGACTCAGTATGTACCTCAAGGTCAACCCCAGTATCAATATGTACCTCAAGGTCAACCCCAGTTTCAGTACGTGCCTCAAGGTTATCAACCTCAAGGTCAGTACCCAACCCAAGGTTTCCAACCACCTTCAGGTCAATCATTTGTCCAAGGAGCTGGAAATGTACCTTTGAATTATCAACCCTACCCTCAACCCGGTTATGGTCCTCAATATGCTCAACCTTCTATGGGTCCATACCCCGGAATGAACGTAGTGTGGGATCCATCTCAATCTCAACAGATCTTGCAACCGAATGTGCAGTTGTCATCTCAATCTGGACAACCCTTGGTTTCTGGTTCAACCCAGCAACCTGTCCAGCCTACTATTCAAACTTCTGCACCTTCTGTAGTTTCTCAGCCTGGGCCTAGTTCGCCTCGAACTCCGCCTCAAACGACTGCTGCAACTGCTGCAACATCTGTTCCATCTACCCCACCTACTTCTGGAGTATCGACAGCTCCAGTTTCTACTGTTCCTGCATCAACTCCTCAAGCATCTTTACCTCAGTCTGGACCTACAATTCAGACTTCGGTTCAAATGCCTGTAGGACAACCTGGTCCAAGTACGGTTGTCACAAGTCAACCTCAATTTACTTATCAACCGTACCAGGGACAGTACCAATTCGGTCCTGCTGTGCAGAACCCAGTCTATCAGTATCAACCGTACCCTGGATATACTTATCAGCAACCTCAACAACCCCAGTACGGTCGGTTAATCCTGGTTTTCCGGGAGGATATAATATCCCAAATGCAATTCCAATTCCAAGTTATCCTGGATATCCTCCTCCTGGGGCTGGTCTCATGACCCAGGGTTTTCGAGACCCTAATCGTCAGTTACCATTCATTGCAACTTTGGACTTGCCTGATTTGTCGCGCCTTACGAACGATCCGATTAATTATCTTCCGTTTTGGCCGCCAATGCCGAATAAGTTGCCCAGTGATATCCCAAAGTTTGAAGGTAAATCAGGAGAGGATCCGTCAAACCATGTGATGACTTATCACCTCTGGTGTGCATCTAACTCCATTTCAGATGATTCAATTCGTTTACGTCTTTTTCAACGCACTCTAATTGGTCTTGCGGCCAAGTGGTACATTGAGTTACCGCGAGCCACTTTTTATAACTTTAGTCAGCTAGCTACTTCATTCTTAACTCATTTTCAGTTGCCTGTCAGATATGACAATGGCACGGAATTATTAACTTCATTAAAACAGTCAACGTCCACTTATATTTCAGATCACATTCATGAATGGAGACGTCGACGACGTTTAGTGAAAGTTTTTATTCCGGATCAGATCTTAGCAGAATGGTTTGTTAAATCATTATTACCTAAAATCACTGAGGATGTAGCTAAGGCAGGAGTTGTTACTGAAGAGCAAGTAATTGCTCAAGCTCAGTACCTTGACCTCGTTTATACGCAGTCGGGTACTTTACACGAGAAAATCCCCGACCTTCCTAAACAAAATCAAATAACTGCAGCTCCTTCAGGGTCTCATGCCGCTGATGGTATGATTGGTACAGTTAACACCAAAAGTAAGAAGAAATCTTCCAAGAATTCTTCTCCTATCATAACTTTACCAGATTCCCCGACAGGAGACTCTTCCGCGGAAATTTCTGCCGATATTCATGTCGTAGAGTCATCTACGGCCAAATCAAAATCCGGCGGTAAGAAGAAGGGGAAGAAGAAAAATAAATCAGATAAAAATTCGAAAGAGAAACCAGATAAAACGGAATCTACTGATGAGAAACGTAAACCTCGTTATCCTTGTCTCATTTGTGACGAAGAGCATTTTACAAGAGACTGCCCTCATCGCGCTGAGGTTGCGAAAATCGTCAAAGGTTCTCAAACGCCTGCTGTCTTGAAGGATCCTTTTCCTAGTCAAGACAGTAAGATGATAGGTTCTTCCTCAAATGCCTCAGAAGAACCCATAATGATGATGTCCCATGTTAGGATTGCGACACGATCGCAAGATTATGGAAGTAAAAGTCCTGTTGGTGGTAAGGAAGCAGAATCTTCTAATTCGAACCCATCAACTTCAACTCCTGGTTCCGATCCGCTACAGATCGAGAAACCTAACCCAGACTTAGTAATCAAACCGCCCGCCAAGGGTATACTTCGAAAGTCAGCTTTCAATCCACATGCGAGAGCTGCTCAGAACTATAACATTGTTGAAGATTTAGCTATTTCACCTTCAGCAATGTCGGCTTTGGAGGTGCTGCAATCATGTCCAGCACAACGTAAATTGCTATTGTCGGCTATAGGAGCTGTTGATATTCAGGACTCGAACCTTATAATCTTCGATTTAGAAAATAGTACACCTCGCTTACCTCATCAAATGGCTTTCCAGATTCCAGTGTTAGTCAAAAACAGACCTTGCTATAGGACTGTAATTGATGAGGGAGCTTCAACGTGTATTATGTCGATCCAGTGTTGGAGATCGCTTGGTTCTCCTACACTTAATCAATCCCCGACGATTCTAAAGGCTTTTGATGGCCGTGGGTTCCATCCTTTTGGCATTCTACAGGATTTACCTATAGGGGTTGAAGGCAAAACTGTTAATCTAGATGTGGAAGTGGTTGATGCCCCTCTAGATTACAACCTTCTCTTGGGTCGTAGTTGGTCTTACGCTATGACTGTTGTTGTTTCATCGGTCTTTCGGCTTATAAAGTTTCCTCATAATGGAAAGATCGTAACTATAGACCAGCTAACTTACTTTTCATCCGACCCAGCCTCTTCTGAAAGTATCCAGCATGTCGGCAAAACAACTATCCCTTATAAGGATGTTGGAGTAGGATTAGTTAAAGATTCTGGTTTACTAGGAACTTTTTCCTTTCCTCCTCCTAACGTATCGCCTTCTACTGCAACCATTCATATGATTTCATCAGACACTATTGTTTATGATGATCCTTGGATCGTACCTTCCGAATCTGAGATGGATTCATTTGGTGATGCTATGCCTTTGAGTCCCTATGAAATTGCGTATCAGGCCGTACAGTCGTTTTCCGACCCTTCTTCAACCGAAATTGACTTAATGAATGTGGTCCATGAAGAATCACTTTCAACATCAAACTCAGATTCAACAACTTTTTCCGAACTTGTTCATACTGATGAGCAGATTCGTGAAATTTTGTCTGTTGATGATTTACCATGGGAAGATCTTCATCATAGATCTTCGTTCTTACCTGAGATTGATCATTTTGAAAATGATTTTTCATCTATTTTTACGACTGATTATGTCAAGGAACCTCAGAATCCATTGCAAAATCCTGATTCTGAGTTAAATTTGGGAAATATTTCTCGAACAGTTCCTATTGACATTTCAGTTAAACCTGGAATTGTTGAAAACATTCATATAGGTGCCTCTTGTACGGAAGATGAATTTCAAACATATAAGGCCCTATTTCAAGAATTCTGCGACGTGTTTGCCTGGTCATATGAGAAATGCCAGGAATTGATCCAGCAATTGTTGTTCATGAAATCAAAACTTACCCGGATGCTAAACCCGTCCGGCAACGTTTGCGTCAGATTCACCCGCGAAAAGCTGCTGCTATTAAAGCAGAAGTTGAAAAATTACTTAAAGCAGGTTTCATTTATCCAATTCCCTTAACGGATTGGGTATCGAATATTGTTCCTGTTAACAAAAAGCAAGGAACAATAAGAATATGTATCGATTATAGGGATATTAATCGAGCCTGTCCAAAAGACAATTATCCAACTCCCTATATCGATCAAATCATTGATGATTGTGCCGGCAGTGAAATATTCTCCTTTATGGATGGTTTTTCCGGTTACAATCAAATCAACATTCTACCTGCTGATCAACCAAAAACGGCTTTCATTTGTCCATGGGGGACATTTGCTTATTGCAAATTACCTTTTGGGCTGAAGAACGCCGGAGCAACTTTTCAAAGAGCCATGTCTTACGCGTTTCATGACATCAAGCACATTGTGCAACCTTATCTCGATGATTTACCTGCTCATTCATTACGTAGAGCCGATCATCTCATTCATTTACGAGCAATCTTTATGAGATGTAGGCATTATCGAATTAGGTTGAATCCACACAAATGTGTTTTCTGTATAGAAACGGGTCGTTTACTGGGATTTGTTGTTTCGAAAGCCGGCATTCGTGTCGATCCCTCGAAGGTTGAAGCTATTGTCAAATTGCCTCCTCCTTCGACTCTTCGCCAACTCCAAAGTTTGCAAGGGAAAGCAAACTTTTTACGTCGATTCATTCCTAACTACGCCGAGATAACAAAGGGTTTTACCAGGTTGTTGAAACAGAATACTCCATTCTTTTGGGATGAGATAGCTGACAAATCTTTTGATGCACTAAAACACGCGTTGACCCATGCACCGTTATTGCATCCTCCCAACTACAACCAGGACTACTTCTTATATCTCGCCGCCTCTCATTCCACCATCGAATGGTGTTAGTTCAGGAAGATGAATTCGGTAGTGAACATGTGATTTATTACCTTAGTCGAACTTTGAATCCAACTGAGCTAAAATATTCACATGTGGAGAAATTGGCCTTGGCAGCTGTTCAAGCTGTCCAACGATTTCGTCATTACATTTTACTACGCAAAACTACTGTAATTTCCGACTGTAACCCTATGATCTATATTTTGACAAAACAATTGCTAGGGGGCAAGTATTCCAAATGGATTGTTATCCTGCAGGAATTTGACTTGGAGTTTGAAAAATCTAAGTCAAAGAAATCTTTAGTTTTTGCGGAGTTGATGTGTGACTTCCCGCGTGCTGATACTGAAACTGTGGCGGAAGAGCCCATTGCGGACGAATCCTTGTTTCTTATCAGCACTCTTGATCCATGGTATGGAGATATCATAGTTTATCTCCAAACCCAATCCTTTCGGCCTGAAATTTCAAGATCTCAGCGTCGGAAAATACGATTCCAATCCCAACAATACAAAATTATTGGAGATACACTTTATCGTCGTGGGGCGGACTCTGTTTTCCGACGTTGTTTAACTCATGAGGAAGCTGAAAGGGTTCTAAATGACTGTCACTCTGGAGCGTGTGGCGGTCATATGTCTGGGTTTGCCACAGCCCAAAAGATATTGCGCGCTGGCTATTTCTGGCCGTCTTTGTTTAAAGATTGTATTGACGCGGTCCGAAAATGCCACAACTGCCAAATTTTTGATCGAAAGATGCGCGCTCCACCTGCTCCTCTCCACCCTATAATTGCCGTCGGTCCTTTTGCGAAATGGGGTATCGATTTTATTACATGTAACCCTCACTCGGCCGGGGGGCATGCGTATATCATCCTTGCGGTAGATTATTTTACCAAGTGGGCCGAGGCGATGCCTACATTTTCGGCAGACGGCAAAACTGCTGCGATTTTCGTTTTCAATCATATAATTGCTAGGTTCGGTGTTCCACAAGCGATTATCACTGATCATGGGCGTCATTTTCGAAACATTATGATGACTGAACTAACAGATCAACTTGGCCTGCGTCACGATAGTTCTACTCCATATTACCCACAGGCTAATGGTCTGGTTGAAGCCATCAACAAAGTTCTAGTCATTATGATCCGACGAATCATTGGGATTCATAGGTCGAATTGGCATAACATGTTATTTTCAGCGCTTTGGGCGTATCGAACCTCAGTAAAAACATCAACTGGTTTCACTCCTTTCCAACTAGTTTACGGTTTGGAAGCTGTGTTACCCATTGAATGCGAAATCCCGTCATTGCAAATGGCCATAGAATTACTTCCAGCCACTTCCGAAGAGGAGAAACGTTTGTTGTACTTGGCTCAGCTAGATGAGAATCGACGTGATGCTGCACTAGCAATCGAAACTCATGCCAAACGTATTAAAGCTCAGTACGATCGAAATGTTACACCTCGTAATTTTTCGGAAGGAGACCTAGTCTTACTGTACGATCAAGCAAATGATAAGTTAGGCGCTGGAAAATTCGTACCCATGTGGCATGGTCCTTATGTTGTTAAGCGAAAGCTGGCAAAAGGGGCCTATGAATTGGTAGATTTTGACGGTGTCTCTTTAGGTAAACCCAGAAATGGTCTTTACCTGAAGAGATATTATGCTTAAATCTGGGTGTGGAGATTTTAGTTAGGTTAGTTTTCTTTCTAGCTGGTGTGTTTTAGATTAGAAAAGTGTGCTTAGTTTAGAGAGTGTTTTTGTCATTATTCCTGCTTATCTTGATTTTACTCTTGATATTGCAGATGTCGACGTCTCTTCAAACATACATTGGTTTTGCTGATGGTGCTTGTCGTAATACACGGAACATTTCTTCCGCAGCTTGGGTTATCTATTCACCCTCTGATGAGTTGGTATCTATGCATGGGGTAAGCCTCGGTCAAACAACGAACAACATTGCAGAGTATAGTGCAGTGATTGAGTTATTATCTGAATCCATCTCATTTGGGATTCGGAGTTTGATTGTGAGGTTAGATTCTGAACTCGTTGTATTGCAGCTTAATAGAGTTTATGCCATTAGAAATCCAGTGTTATTAAGATTATTTTTGAGAGTTCGTCTCTTGGAACGTGAATTTGACTATATTGAATATCAGCATATTCCAAGATATTTAAATACATTAGCAGATGCAATTGCTTCTCGAATGTTAAGTAGACATTTGCAATAATCAAACAGTAAATTTAAAAACATTCCATAACATGTTTTACAAGATAGCCAGTAATAGTGATATAGCATAGCATAGAAGTGTGTCAAATATACATCGTCTTCGATCATAGGTTGAAAAACACCTTATGATCGGCAAAAATGATAGTACAAAAAGCAAAAATGTCATATGAGTCTACAACAGGCGATCATCCTATCACTGGTGATGATCACGATAAGAAACCACTGTACGGGCCACCCTACAAAGGAACCTCCTGAAAGGTCCTGGGACCCCAATCACATAGCGTTGTAGCCTAAGAGGAATGTCATCTATGCTAGTCTCTGGAATGTCTGCTGTCAAACGCTCTAGATGGTTTTCCAATTCGGCCAGGGTCTCTGTAGATTCGTCCTGTGGGGCTGGTGCTGCTGCAGCTGGCTGTTTCCTCTCATAAGGCCGGAGAGTGGCTGGTCGCCGTGGACCTACATCTGCATTTGAAACTTTTTACTATCAATTTTGGGACGATTTAAAAACAAAAAAAAAAAAATTAAATTAGAAAATGTTGAAAATGATTTTACCTGAGTCATCCCATTGCTCTCCTGGTGGAAGAGCCATGTCTGGGTCACCACGATAATCCATCCCAGCATAAGGAAAATCCTGAATCGTGAAAACTTGGTTCTCCAACCAATGAAAATACTCAGGAGGAAATCGAACAACCTCTGAACCCTCCTCAGGATGACGGGCCATAACTGCAACCCAACGCATCAGCTTGGGCTCTCGGGGAAGTCCAGCTTCAACGGAAAGATGTTGTGGGACCAACATTGGGACCCTCTCTAGACCAAAGCTCACAACTAAGAAACCATATCCAAAGTTTTTCAGTTGTCGTTCTTTGCTCTAGTCAGTTGGCCTTTTACATTAGCCAACACAGCTTCGCACCAGTTGAAGACGGTGCCTCGAAAACAGTCTACTGCCATCCGCATTTGGGATCCGGTGGCCATATGTAGTGCTGCGCTTCCGCAGAGTCTGGTGACAGTAAATGCAATCACTTTGAGTTCAGGACGGGAGATGGTTTTGATATCAATCCCTTTGTCCTTGGTTTGGTCGTTACAAAACTCTAGCCGGAGGCTATCGACAGACTGGCCACCTGGCCTAGTCCCGAATAGAGTCAATTGTTCACCTCTCTTGGGCAAACCAGTCAAAAAGTAAATGTCCTCTGGCTCCATTTCGAGCTGGTGGCCACCAATAATGAAACACTGGTCCTGTACATTCCACCTGTCCACCAGCCACTGCAAAAAGTCTACTTGGGCCCTCATGCCAGGTATGGCCCAGAATTTAAATAACCCGCATGCCTTTAATGCATCAATTGAAGGTTGATGATTGATTGCGGCAAGGTCCACATCTTCGTGCTCCCGTTCCCGCCAACTAAGCATGGTGTATACCCTACATTGAAAGAAAAGGCGGATTAGAACATTTTAAATCAAAGTTTTTGGGCGAAATTTGAAGAATTTGGAATTTTAAAACCTATGCCGCGGGGACCGCACTCTCTAGTTAGAGACAGTGCGTAGGTCCGCACTCTGCCTAAACAGCGGTGCGGGCCCCTGGCTTTTTCTTGCATACGAAAAAGTCGGGGTCCGCAGGTTTCGCATGCTGCGCCTGCGGACCCCCGCGAGCGGACTTTTAAACAAATTTCTTCCTAAAAATCAAAATATAAACCTAAAAACAAATTTCAAATGGTTGAAATGCAAGAGTAAAGTGATGTGGATTACCTGGAGGTGACGGTGTTCGATTCCAACGGACGGATTTTCCGCAATCTTCACGGGAAGTTTCTTACCCAAAAGCTCTCTTTCTCACTCTGAAGTCAAACGGTAAAAATGAATTTACAAAAGCCCTTTTTATAAGCTTTTTTGAATAAATGAATTTTTAATTTGTTTATTTTTCACTTTAAAGAGGTAACTTTTGAAGCATTTTTATTTATTTTAAACAGGTATGAGTAATGTTTGAGTTTTTGTGCAGGATATCGGATTTTTCAGGCAAAATTGATCATTTTCAACAAAAACATTAGAGTCATCTTTAAGCTCTTTTCTGACTCCTAAAATATGAAAAGATTGCCGAGTTTTTCTTTTTAAGCTCGTTAAAACGGAATTAAAAAGACGGTCCACTTACAGCTCTTTTCTGACCGTATAAACATGAAAAGATTGCCAGATTTTTGTCGTTTCAAATTCGATATTGGTTATAAAACGACGTGTCTTTGATCGCTTTTTTACTTTTTCGAATCAGAGACACTAATTATGAAAAGTACTCCTTGATCGTAATGGTCAAGCGGTTCTCTCAAGTATTATTTTATACTTTTTTGGGCTTGGGAGACACAAATTTACGAAAAAGGACAACCATGGAGTTTTCTTAAGTTTTTCTTCTGACTCCCTAAAATTGAAAAACACCGAGTTTCTCCTATACTGGACTCGTTAAAATTTAACAGTAAAGGACCTGTTCAATTACAAACAGGAACGGACCACTCCTTCTTAGGGTTCGAATTTAAACTAAGTTGGACTCATCCGAAGGATGAGCTTATAATCAAGCAAATGTTATCCTCCTCAAGCTTGTCAAAAATAAAGAGGTACTTGCCAGAAATGGTGGGGGAAAAGAGAGAAAAATGAACCTGTTTGTTATACTTTGTGTCTCAGAAAAGCATTCAACCACTCTTGAACACGACACTTTTTGTTCACCTGGGTTGGGAAATCCTTTGCCTAACAGTTAATCAAACCATATTGAAAGTCTTCAGCCGGTTTCTGGGTATTAGCTTTGGGTCAATTGTCACCAAACCATCTGCAGTGTCGTTATGTGTTCAAGAGGTCAGTGCAAATAAACCATTCATCTGCAAAATATCTGTCATCCATCTTGACCATCCCTGAGTCAGTCCTTGCAAACATATTTCTTCAAACTTGATCTATGATTTCGTGTTGTGGGCTTGCCTACGACGGATCGCTTTCTATCGACTTCAGCTCATTATCTAGAAATCGTCAGTACCTTGGAATCTGCATGCCTCAATGGCAGGTTTCTTGCCTTCGACGACAGGTTGCATCATTGACCTTCGATCAAAGGATTCCGTGACATGTTCGACATCAACACATCTATTCACATTTCATGGATTGTACTGAGTACTTTGAGAGCCATTGACATTACTGGTGGTTTCTCTCACACTTGTTAACAATTTACATCATTGACTGGTAATCAAGTGGTTTCTACCATGTTTGACTTCGACACATTCATTCACATGGATAGAATCGTACTATTTCGGGAAGTAGAAATCAAGACCCTGGATCTAGTTTCCACCATCCAGGCTGCGAGGAATTTTGTATTCATTATACAGTGGACTATTCATAAACAGATGGCTGCGTCCATACTGTGTCTATACTTGTGATGTATTACAAGATCATTCCTATATCAGAGCAGTTTAGTTAGTTTTCTAGTCAATTTTGATCTGAGTATGGGAATGCCTACCTCAGCGATGATATGATCTCATATATATATTTTGTATTGAATGTTTTTACAGGTTCCAACCAGGCTCTCCACAAGATGATCCTCGAAATGATAAAGTACTTCACTCTTCTTAGATGACAAATACTATCTATTACAGACTTCGCACTTTAGGGGGCAATCTGTTACACAAAATATTGTCACCATGACTTTTTGCAGTCAGTGTGAGTCTATCACCACTCATACTGTCCTCCTTTGCAAGTCTTAAACCTCAGCTCTTCATGTCAAGCCTTAAAAATGAGAGAAAGTCCTTGAAAATCTATAAAACTCTGGTTCCGCACTATCTCTTAGCATTACCTATGGTCTCGCACCCCTTGGTCATGTTACCTGCGGACCTGCCCACTCTGTCTCTAAAGGAATGGGTGCGGACCCCTGTAAAAGTCAAAAAGGCGCAAGTTTATTATTAAAAACTCACTTTGGATTAATTCTGGACGCTTCTAGAAGAAATCTTGAGGTGGCAAGTTTGCTCCTAGGTGGATCATGTATCCCATAACTAAAGGAGCTAACCCCTTGATGAGAGGAGCTTATCCCTTTGAAGGAGGACTCTATCCCTTTGAAGGTGGACCTGGTAACTTCCTTCCTCTACACTATAAAATGAGGCATTGGGCTGGTTGCTAGGGAGGTTGAAAGTTGAATATTTTTGAGGGTAAATGTTGTTGGAATTTAGACTTCCTAATTGAGCTTGAGAGGAGAGATTACATACCTTTTGGCTTCTTTGGGAAGAGAGTGAAACTTGTCAAAGTAGAGGAGATTCTTGCTGGACCTTGGGAGGATCTTGTACAGCATCAAGGCACCAAGGTTGTAAAGTTCTTCTTTGTTTAAAGTTAATACAATCAGATTCATTTTTCTCAATAAATTGTCTTCCATGGTTTATTTCATGAATTCCTTGATCATCATGATAAATATGGTTTATTATATTGGCTATGCAGGTGTTATTTGATGTGTGCCCGTTTGTGTTTGCAGGTTCTTTAAAAGGGAGCTCATTTGGACGAATGGAGCGTGGCTTCCACAAACTAGCACTGGACTTGAGGTAGGGTCTGAAACATCTCTTGGATTTTATTTATAAATCGCAATATTTAGAGAAAGATAGAATTTGTTTGGTTTGCTTGTCGCTAGATATCCATAGATACTAGGGAGATCGGTCTTGTCTGCAAGAACAATTTATCCGCCCGACAGTAGCAAGCTATAGTCTCTCCCTCAACGGATCGTCAATCAACTCCTATAGTCGCCTTGAAATGTGCCCATAGTCTTGAGTAGGCTCCTCTCTCGAAGTATCCTAAGGTGGAAACTCCCCCCTCTTTAGCTATGGAGGGCTCTACCTCCATAAATATCATTTTGGAACCCCCCCGCCTTGTTTCTTCTATATTGTATCTTTTTTTTAAATGTCCCCTTGTGGTATCTCCTTCCTCCCCCCCCCCCCCCCCCCCCCCAGCCTTTAAACAATTAAATGGCCTCATTTACAAGGATTTCCCGCCTCATTTACAGGGATTTCCCTCCCCTCCTCTTCCCCTCTTCTTTCTTTTAGTCCCATAATTTCTTTCTTCCTTTATTCTCATCCTCTCTCAACTCTCTCCTTTCTTCCTGGAAACCTAAGGGAAGCTTGCATGCTTGTCCCCCCTCCCCCTTATTACAACCTTCACTCCGTTACCAACCTCTCTAACCCCTCTATCCCCTTTTCTCTTGATAAAGATGAAGGGTGTGGATTGGGGTATTTTGATGCTAGTGACTTGAAACCCTCTGTTAGAGGGAAAAACCGACATCTCTCCATTGTCCAAAAGCAAGGTAACTCAGAGATTCATGATAGTAAACACAAATATCTTATTGGGGACCTTATAGAAAATGCCCCCCAAATGGTTTCCAAATGAAAATCCTATCTCTAAATTGGAGGGGTTTGGACAATCCCATAAAAAACATGGCCATAAAAGGATTGAGAGAGGTCCACTCTCCTTAGATACTTCTTCTTTGATAAACTGTGTTGGATGGAGAAAAAGTGGTTTGAATGCTTCCAAATGCCCTTCCAAGCGAAGGTTTCATGGTCATAGACACTTTGGGTAGATATGGGGATCTCATTTATGGTTAGAATGAAACATGTTTTAGTGCTCTTCCACTTCGTTTATTCATTTTGGGTTGCATTTGGAACTCCTCCTCATTGAACTTGATATATATTTCATATGTTTAAATCTATACTGTCCCCATGTGATCCAGGTCCGGGTGTGACAAAGGACCCTTCCAAGACCTTTTACTTTCGTGATGTGTTAAGTTGCATTTTTAAAAGAACATTAATGAATACATCTGCATGTTGTAAGGAAGAGGAACATGTCAATCATCAACACATGAAAACATAAGTCATTGATAACGAAGTTCGTCCAGGAGGGATTACGTCTCGGGGCCCCGGTGTCAAGATGGTGTAGGCCGCTGCATTAAGTGTTGACAATAGTGATGATGTACATAAGAGGTGATGTCGCAATCATACAAGGAAAATGCCCTCACGCAGGAGTGGCTCCAAGAGATGTTCTGCTACAGGAACTCTCGGTCAAAGGACTCCTATCATTATGACATAAACTCATGCACGATGAGCATCCCACCAAGATGGCATAAAAGGGATCTCAATGCAAAACATGCATGACGACAACATAAGTATCTCATCAACATACAACAAAGGGATCTCAAAACATAACATGATGAATCATGACAACAAGTACATCACATAGACGATTTCGCATCACATCAAGCAGGAATCATGAAAATAAATCATAAACAAGATCCCTCATCAACATCAAACAGGGCTCTGTGCAACACAATGCATGGTAAAATAAGTACATGAACACTGCATATACCTCACATCCAAGGGCCATCTGAAGAAGCGGATGTCAAACTGCTGAAGCTTTTTGTGCCATCGATCTCACAACATCAATTGCATGGAAATGGCTGCTCGCACATAAATTTTGACACCTGCATTCCACTTAGAAAGGTGGCTGGAGAATAGAATGAGCAAAAGAGAAATATGAACACACCATCAGATTTGTGGTGTTGAATAGTGCAAAATCGACTATCCAATTTTTGAATTTTGAGAAATTGAGAATCTGGGGCTTAAGGAATCTTTTAGATTCCCCCTAGATTCCTCAAAGATTCTGCTCCATAGGTGGACTGGAAATCTGCAACTCCAAAGGCGAATTTGACTTCGCCATTGCAATCCCTACAGAAAACCATGAAAAACAACTGTAAACTTGACTATATTCCGACATGGAGAAAATTACCTCCTCGGGAAAATTGCAAGGATCATGGTTCCGCTACCTGTTTTTGCAGCGGTCATGGTTCCACTTGCATACTAAAAAGTGACAAAAAATGTAGAACTCTGATGGAGAAATGGATAGCGCCATTGCGTTCGTGGTGTCGAGAAGTGCTAAAACCATATAAAATTTGTCAAAATCTGACAAAGTGAAAATTCGGCCCTCCTGCAAAATGCTGCCTTGAAATGTGTGCATAGCCTCCTCTTGTCTCGAAATCCATGCCCGCTCATGGTTCCTCCATCTTGGGCGCACTAGGCAAATGACAGGTTTATATAATATTTCTCCGGCAGATTAACCAATGTAGACAGTTGTGGTGCATTGGTAAGTTTGGGTATTAGTTGAGGATGGCTCAGGTGGTCAAACCCCGGCCCTCCTTTTTTTTTACATGTTATAGATTTTTTTAAACAAAAATGAATTTAAAAATGGGTGGGGTCCACATTGGGCAGCCTGCCCCATGCCTTCTCATCGACATGCATGTGTTTTATGTGGTTGGTTAATATTTATGGGGCGTTCTTTATGGTGGTGTTCTTTATGGGGCTGCCGGGTGGGGTCAGCACACGTGACCGGGCGGGTTCAACTCCCGCCGACCTCACCTTAATACATACGTATGGTTAATGGTGGTAAGGAGAGGCGTGGGTGGTGGAGGTGGTGGCCCACCACCGCCCTCTTTTTTTTAATATATATATATATATATATATATATTTTTTTTTTTTTTAATTAAGAAAGCATGTTCAAACATTCGAATTTTAGGCCGAAGGAGTCTTTTTAGCCGGGCCACAAATTCGCCTGGAATCTGGCTCGAGTTGGCTGGATTCCATCTGCCGGAAAAGTTCAAATTGTGGCCTCCTTAAGCTTGCCCAGTCAGCAAAAGTCAACCCAACTTTGACTACTTCTAACTTTCGCATACAGACTCGGTTTGACGAACCGTTCGCACAGCCGCGATCAGGATGAAAAGATCTACTCTTTGGTCTTGGTTCGAGTATAATCCAAACACTTTTATTTTTGAGCTTTCCTGAGTCCTCTTTATCCTTTGTGTGTCTCTAGAGCCACCTGGATCAATCCTCCCCACTGAGCAGCTTTTGGTCCTCCAAAAGCATGAAAAGTAATCTACAACTTCTCTATACCTTGTCTGCATCACAAGCGTCCTGAAAGGTCTCGCTTCCATCTCCTTGACCTTTGTTCTTCGAAGCCTTAAGCAATGAGCCGACACCTGCAACCTCTGTAACCTGTAGTACATTGTTTTGCAAATTACATGCTTGAATTTCATGACCAACTAATGACCCAAATGTCCCACACTTGCCACGAGTTTATAACACATACTCAGTGGTCAAGTTTACAACGAGATGGACGCAATAAACTAGCTATGAAAACAAGGCCAACATATCATTGTTGCTTCAACAAGTGATGGAAAACACATCCATTGCAACACATGATTTACAGCAATAAGGCCAAACACTGTTTTGCTTTGACAAGTGATGGGAACATGACATCACTTTCACAGTTCAACATGCAACAAAAAATAAGACTAGACATCATTGTTGCTGAACAAGTGATGGAAAACATATCATCACTTTTACATATTAAAATGCAACAAATGATTCACAAAAGCATGACCATGAAACGACAACATATCTAGAAATCATTTTTCACTTATCAATGTGAATGGGTCACCTCCTTGTGGTGGTTTAACTGGTTCATTTGGTTCATGCATCGACACTTTGTCTTTAAGGCGCTGCTCTGGATGGAGCCTCCAACAAGTGGCTCTTTGATGACCACTTCTATCGCAATGACTGCAATACATCTTCTTCCTCCAGATTTGCTTAACATGTTCCTTTTCATGCTGTTGAGAGGGTATTTCACGCCTCATCATTTTGTGTGCTGCCATTATTTTCGAACACTTAGAAAATGTATGGTTATGTAATCCACAAAAGGTACATGTTTTTTGATGCCATGTTTTACGTCCATCATTAAAAACATAATTAGGATCGAAATGAACATTCGAATGTCGAGAGTGGTTATACCTTTCCTTGCCATTTCAGGTGTAAGTATGGTGATAAGAGCTTGCCTCAGCTCTTTCCTTGTAATGGGCACTGCCATGGGATGAAGGGGATGTTTTCCCATCATTCTCTTTCCTTGACGATTTTGACAATGTCTCGGAGGCATATGACACCTTCGAGCATTCTCCTTTGGTGTATCTCAAACCTACAAATTGAAGTCTCTGCACAACCTCCAATGGTTGAGTTTTGCCTTGGTTATTAACATCAAGTTCTTCTTCCTTCTCGTGCTTCATCCTGGTAAGGAGCCTCATGTTCGTCCCTGTAATTGGGATCTCCAAATCTCTCACAGAAATCATACTACGTGAAGACGAAACCAAAAGGAAATCAACATCTTTTACCTCCTCTATCGATTTGGAGAGAACTGATGAGGGCTTCTCATCATCTGTTGTTGGTGGTTCGCTAACTGTCATGGCGCACTCCCAAACTTCCTTTCTGACATACCCAAGTCCTGCCTGACAGGGTAATTCTTCTACTTTATGGGGTTGACAATGCCTTGGCCATTAACTCCCAAGCCTTTTCCTTCATACCCCATTTTCTTCAACAGTTTGGAACCAATTCCTGTGGTATGATTTTCAAAAATAGCAAAATCATCATCACGACACATACATGAATTCAGAGAACTACTTTTTACCTTACATGGTTCTCGCTGCAGCTTTTCCAAGGCCTCGTCCTTTTCTTGCAGCTGTTGTAGCAAACTATGTTTTTCCTCTTTCTCTTCATGTAGACGCATATTCAATTCATCATTCTTTGTTTGAAGATTATGTTTATTATGCTTCAGCTCTTCCAGGGCCTTTTCTATGGCTTGCAACTGAAGCTGCAATCACTCCTTTTCCTATGTCTCTTTCTGTAGATTGTCATACATTATTTCCACCCTTTTGGAAATTTTGAGCATGGTCTCATACATCGCTTTTTCATCCTTTGTCGTTGCACGTTCCATTGTTCACGCTGCAATTCACATCCACGTAAAGACCACTCTGATACTACTTGATCTAGGTCCGGGTGCGACAAAGGACCCTTCCAAGACCTTTTACTTTCGTGATGTGTTAAATTGCATTTTTAAAAGAACATTAATGAATACATCTACATGTTGTAAAGAAGAGGAACATGTCAATCATCAACACATGAAAACATAAGTCGTTGATAATGGAGTTCGTCCAGGAGGGACTACGTCTCCGGGCCTCGGTGTCAAGATGGTGTAGGTCGTTGCATTAAGTGTTGTCAATAGTGATGATGTACATAAGAGGTGATGTCGCGATCATACAAGGAAAATGCCCTCACACAAGAGTGGCTCCAAGAGATGTTCCGCTACAGGAACTCTTGGTCAAAGGACTCCTATTAGTATGACATAAACTCATGCATGATGAGCATCCCGCCAACATGGCATAAAAGGGATCTCAATGCAAAACATGCATGATGACAACATGAGTATCCCATCAACATACAACAAAGGGATCTCAAAACATAACATGACGAATCATGACAACAAGTACATCACATAGACGCTTCCGCGTCACATCAAGTAGGAATCATGAAAATAAATCATAAACAAGACCCCTCATCAACATCAAACAAGGATTTGTGCAGCACAATGCATGGAAAAAGAAGTACGTGAACATTGCATATACCTCACATCGAGGGGCCATCTGAAGAAGCGGATGTCAAACTGCTGAAGCTTTTCGTGCCATCGATCTCACGACATCAATCACGTGGAAATGAATGCTCACACATAAATGCTGACACCTGCATTCCACTTAGAAAAGTGGCTGAAGAATAGAATGAGCAAAAGAGAAATATGAATGCACCATTAGATTTATGGCATCGAATAGTGCAAAATCTACTGTCCAATTTTTGAATTTTGAGAAATTGAGAATCTGGGGATTAAGGAATCTTTTAGATTCCCCCTAGATTCCTCAAAGATTCTGCTCCATAGGTGGACTGGAAATATGCAACTCCAAAGGCGAATCTGACTTCGCCATTGTGATCCCTGCGGAAAACCATGAAAAACAACTGTAAACTTGAATATATTCCAACATGGAGAAAATTGCCTCCTCGGGAAAATTGCAAGGATCATGGTTTCGCTCCTTGTTTTTGCAGCAGTCATGGTTCCACCTGCATACTGAAAAATGACCAAAAAATGCAGAACTCTGATGGAGAAACGGATAACACCATTGTGTTCGTGGCGTCGAGAAGTGCTGAAACCATATAAAATTTGTCAAAATCTGACAAAGTGAAAATTCAACCCTCTTGCAAAATGCTGCCTCGAACTATGTGCACAGCCTCTTCTTGTCTCGAAATCTATGCCCGCTCTTGGTTCCTCCATCCTGGGTGCACTGGGCAAATGATGAGTTTATATAAGATTTCTCCAGCAGATTAACCAATGTAGACAGTTGTGGTGCATTGGTAAGTTTGGGTATTAGTTGAGGAGGGGTCGGGTGGTCAAACCCCGCCCCTCCTTTTTTTTACACATTGTAGTTTTTTTTAAATGAAAATGAATTTAAAAAGGGGTTGGTTCCACACTGGGTGGCCCGCCCCATGCCTTATCATCAGCGCGCATGTGTTTTAGGTGGTTTGTTAATATTTATGGGGCGTTCTTTATGGTGGTGTTCTTTATGGGGCCGCCTGGTGGGTGTCGGCCCACGTGGCTAGGCGGGTTCAACTCCCGCTGGCCTCGCCTTAATATATACGTATGGTTAATGGTGGTAAGGAGAGGCGTGGATGGTGGGGGTGGTGGCCCACCACTGCCCTCTTTTTTTTTTTTAATCTATATATATATATATATATATATATATATATATATATATAGATATATATATATATTATAATTAAGAAGGCATGTTCAAAAATTCGAATTTTAGGATGAAGGAGTCTTTTTAACCGAGCCACAAATTCGCTCGGAATCTGGCCGGAGTTGGTCGAATTCCGTCTGTCGGAAAAGTTCAAATTGTGGCATCCTTAAGCCTGCCCAGTCAACAAAATTCAACCCAACTTTGACTGCTTTTAACTTTCGCATATGGACTCGTTTTGATGAACCATTTGCACCACCGCGATAAGGACTATGAGATCTACGCTTTGGTCCTGGTTCGAGCATAATACAAACACTTTGATTTTTGAGCTTCTTTGAGTCCTCTTTGTTCTGTGTGTGTCTCTGGAGCCACCTGGATCAATCCTCCCCTCTAAGGAGCTTTTTGTCCTCCAAAAGCATGAAAAGTAATATGCAACTTCTCTATACTTTGTCTACATCACAAGCGTCCTGAAAGGTCTCGCTTCCATCTCCTTCACCTTTGTTCTTCGGAGCCTTAAGCGATGAGTCGACACCTGCAACCTCTGTAACCTGTAGTACATTGTTTTGAAAATTACATGCTTGACTTTCATGACCAACTAATGACCAAACGTCCCACACTTGCCACGAGTTTATAACACATACTCAGTGGTCAAGTTTACAACAAGATGGATGCAATACCCCAACTATGAAAACAAGGCCAACATATCATTGTTTCTTCAACAAGTGATGGAAAACACATCATCACTGCAACACATGATTTACAACAATAAGGCCAAACAATGTTTTGCTTTGACAAGTGATGGGAACACGACATCACTTTCACAGTTCAACATGCAACACAAAATAAGACTAGACATCATTGTTGCTGAACAAGTGATGGAAAACATATCATCACTTTTACATTTTAAAATGCAACAAATGATTCACAAAAGCACGACCATGAAACGACAACATGTCTAGAAACCATTTTTCACTTATCAATGTGAATGGGTCACCTCCTTGTGGTGGTTTAACTGGTTCATGCATCGACACTTTGTCTTTAAGGCACTGCTCTGGATGGAGCCTCCAACAAGTGGCTCTTTGATGGCCACTTCTATCACAATGACTGCAATATATCTTCTTCCTCCAGATTTGCTTAACCTGTTTCTTTTCATGCTGTTGGATTTCACGCCTCATCCTTTTGTGTGATGCCATTCTTTTCCAACACTTAGAAAATGTATGGTTATGTAATCCACAAAAGGTACATGTTTTTTGATTCCATGTTTTACGTTCATCATTGAAAATATAATTAGGATCAAAATGAACATTCGAATGTCGAGAGTGGTTATACCTTTCCTTGCCATCTCAGGTGTAAGTATGGTGATAAGAGCTTGCCTCAGCTCTTTCCTTGCAATGGGCACTGCCATGGGATGATGGGGATGTTTTCCCATCATTCTCTTTCCTTGACGATTTTGACGATGTCTCAGAAGCATATGACACCTTCGAGCATTCTCCTTTGGTGTATCTCAAGCCTACAAATTGAGGTCTCTACACAACCTCCAATGGTTGAGTTTTGCCTTGGTTATTAACACCAAGTTCTTCTTCCTTCTCGTGCTTTGTCCTGGTATGGGGCCTCATGTTCGTCCCTGTAATTGGGAGCTCCAAATCTCCCATAGAAATCATACTATGTGAAGATGAAACTGAAAGGAAATCAACATATTTTACCTTCTCTGTCGATTTGGAGAGCACTAATGAGCGCTTCTCCTCATCTGTTGTTGGTGGTTCTCTAACTGTCGTGGCGCATTCCCCAACTTCCTTTCTGACATACCCAAGTCCTGCTTGACGGGGTAATTCTTCTACTTTGATGGGGTTGGCAATGCCTTGGCCATTAACGCCCAAGCCTTTTACTTCATACCCTATTTTCTTCAATAGTTTGGAGCGAATTCTTGTGGTATGATTTTCAAAAACAACGAAATCATCATCAGGACACATACATGAATTCAGGTAACTACTTTTTACCTTACATGGGTCTCGCTGCAGCTTTTCTAAGGCTTCGTCCTTCTCTTGCAGCTGTCATAGCAAACTATGTTTTTCCTCTTTCTCTTCATGTAGACACATCTTCAATTCTTCGTTCTTTGTTTGAAGATTATGTTTGTTGTGCTTAAGCTCTTCTAGGGCCTCTTTTGTGGCTTGCAACTAAAGCTGCAACTGCTCCTTTTCCTTTGTCTCTTTCTGTAGAGTTTCATACATTATTTCCACCCTTTTCGAAATTTTGAGCATGGTCTCCTACATCGCTTTTTCATCCTGTGTTGTTGCACGTTCCATTGTTCACGCTGCAATTCACATCCACATAAAGACCTCTTTGATACCACTTGATCTAGGTTCGGGTGTGACAAAGGACCCTTCCAAGACCTTTTACTTTCATGACGTGTTAAATTACATTTTTAAAAGAACATTAATGAATACATTTGCTTGCTGTAAAGAAGAGGAACATGTCAATCATCAACACATGAAAACATAAGCCGTTGATAACGGAGTTCGTCCACGAGGGACTACGTCTCCAGGCCTCAGTGTCAAGATGGTGTAGGTCACTGCATTAAGTGTTGTCAATAGTGATGATGTACATAAGAGGTGATGTTGCGATCATACAAGGAAATGCCCTCACGCAGGAGTGGCTCCAAGAGATGTTCCGCTACAGGAACTCTCAGTTAAAGGACTCTTATCAGTATGACATAAACTCATGCACGATGAGCATCCCGCCAACTTGGCATAAAAGGGATCTCAATGCAAAACATGCATGATGACAACATGAGTATCCCATCAACATACAACAAAGGGATCTCAAAACATAGCATTGTGAATCATGAAAACAAGTACATCACATAAACAATTCCGTGTCACATCAAGCAAGAATCATGAAAATAAATCATAAACAAGATCCCTCATCAACATCAAACGGGGATCTGTGCAGCACAATGCATGGCAAAAGAAGTACATGAACACTGCATATACCTCACATCCATGGGCCATCTGAAGAAGCGGATGTCAAACTATTGAAGCTTTTCGTGCCATCGATCTCACGGCATCAATCACATGGAAATGGCTGCTCGCACATAAATGCTGACACCTACATTCCACTTAGAAAAGTGGATGAAGAATAGAATGAGCAAAAGAGAAATCTGAATGCACCATTAGATTTATGGCATCGAATAGTGTAAAATCAACTGTCCAATTTTTGAATTATGAGAAATTGAGAATCTGGGGCTTAAGGAATCTTTTAGATTCCCCCTAGATTCCTCGAAGATTCTGCTCCATAGGTGGATGGGAAATCTGCAACTCCAAAGGCGAATCTGACTTTTCCATTGTGATCTTTGCGGAAAAGCATGAAAAACGACTGTAAACTTGACTATATTCCGACATGGAGAAAATTGCCTCCCCGGGAAAATTGCAAGGATCATGGTTCCGCTCGCTGTTTTTGCAACAATCATGGTTCAACCTGCATACTTAAAAATGGCCAAAAAGTGCAAAACTCTGATGGAGAAACCGATAGTGCCAATGTGTTTGTGGCGTTGAGAAGTGATGAAACCATATAAAATTTGTCAAAATTTGACAAAGTGAAAATTCGCCCCTCCTGCAAAACGCTGCCTCGAACTGCGTGCACAACCTCCTCGTATCTCGAAATCCGTGCTCGCTCCTGGTTCCTCCATCCTGGGCGCACTGGGAAAATGATGGGTTTATATAAGATTTCTCCAGCAAATTAACCAATGTAGACAATTGTGGTGCATTGGTAAGTTTGGGTATTAGTTGAGGAGGGGTCGGGTGGTCAAACCCCGCCCCTCCTTTCTTTACAAGTTATAGTTTTTTTTATATGAAAATGAATTTAAAAAGGGGTCAGGTCCGCATTGGGCGGCATGCCCCATGCATTCTCATTGGCGCACATATCTTTTATGTGGTTGGTTAATATTTATGGGGCGTTCTTTATGGTGGTGTTATTTATGAGGCCACCCGGTGGGGGCCGGCCCACGTGGCTGGGCGGGTTCAACTCCTGTTGGCCTCACCTTAATACATACGTATGGTTAATGGTGGTAAGGAGAGGCGTGGGTGGTGGCGATGGTGGCCCACCACCGCCCTTTTTTTTAATATATATATATATGTATATGTATATGTATATGTATATGTATATGTATATGTATATGTATATGTATATGTAGATGTAGATGTACATATACATATACATATACATATACATATACATATACATATACATATACATATACATATATATACATATACATATATATATATCTATATATATATATATATAAGAAGACATGTTCAAAAATTCGAATTTAGGCCGAAGGAGTCTTTTTAACAGGGCCATAAATTCACTCGGAATTTGGCCGGATTCTGTCCAGTGGAGAAGTTCAAATTGTGGCCTCCTTAAGCCTGCCTAGTCAGCAAAAGTCAACCCAACTTTGACTGCTTCTAACTTTCGTATACGGACTCGGTTTGACGAACCGTTCACACCTCCGCGATCAAGATGACGATATCTACGCTCTGGTCCTAGTTCAAGAATAACCTAAACACTTTGATTTTTGAGCTTCCCTGAGTCCTCTTTGTCCTATGTGTCTCTAGAGCCACCTGGATCACCATGCCAATAGGAAGGATTTCTAGCTCAATGCTCTTCACTAACCTTTTTTGGTTCGGGCAATGTCATTGTTGTAGGGAACCTAAATTTTACTCTTGGGTTATCTAAAATACTAAGTCCCTCTGCTCATATTGATCCTCTCTCAAAATTTTTATTTAAACATTTGGATGAAGTAGGTCTCTTCAATATCTCACCCCTAAAACTAGTACCTACTTGGAACAATAATAAATTGAGGGGGTTGGCATGGCAAAAAGACAAGATCATTTCCTCAAGACTTCCAAGATCTAAATATTCATCTCCAGCAATGAGTTTATGTGGGAGATGATGCAAATCATCTTCCTACCATCCTTGATATAGACCCCTCCTGCCAAATGCTTCCAAGTCCTTTCAAACTAAATCCACACTAGTTTGAGCATCTTTCCTTTCCCTATGATATCACAAAATTATGGTACCCTTACAACCCAAATTCAAGGGAATCTCTCCCTATTTAGTTTCAAAAAAATCTAAAGCTATCAAAAGGAATATATTATTTCTTGGACCTAGAAGGGGGAGGAAATTGACACTAAGACCTTGATGGACATGGAACCCTTGTTGAAAGAATATTTGGATAAATATTCCTTGGGATCCATTACGTATGATTCCGAAGAGCACATAAAAGTATTAGAATATTGAAGGAGAATAATATTAGTTGATGAATAAAAAGAGTGGTGAATGAAGAGAAAATTCCTTTGGCTACAAAAAGAGACGATAATACCTACTATTTGCATATAATTGCAAACCACAGGAAAGCCATCAATGCTATCTTAGAAATATTTAAAGTTGATGGCTCCAAGGCTACATCCTTCCATGACATATCCAACTTAGAATGGAGATACTTCAAATAAATTTTCCACTAAGAGAATAGGGCTAACATTGACACTATTTTAACTTTCCTAGTTTCATAAATAAAGAAGGAGATGCTAGTCTTATGGAATAGGTTTCAAAACCAGAACTTGAAAGAGTTATCCATAACTTCCAAAAGGGAACAATCCTAGATCCTAATGTCCTCCCAATCAAATTATACTTTGAATGATATGAATTCATTGAGGAGGATCTATTAAGGGTTGTTGAATACTCCATAACCTCAAGTCAAATACTAGCCCCTTCCAACTCTACTTCCATAGCTCTTATTCCAAATAATAATATTCTAACCTCTTTTGATCTCTTCAATATTATCTCCCTATACAACTCCATCCGCAAAATCATTTCAAAGATAATTTCCTTTCAATTGAAATCCATCCTCTCTAAGCATGTCTCCTAGGAACAAATTGTTTTTCTGGGGGGATATCAATTCCACAAAGCTATAGGCCTTTCTCAAGAAGGCTTACACTCAATCTACACCAAGCTTCAATGAGCAATGATTCAAAAAGTGAACCTGTCAAAATCCTATTACAGGGTAAATTGGCTATATCTCAGACTTCTTTTGGTTCATGTAGGGATTTGTCATTATTTTGTCACTTGGGTGCTTAGGTGTATAAGCTCCTCCTCCTTGGGTTATCAATAAACAAGGTTGTATCTCATTTTTACAATCTTGAGAGAGGACTTCACCAAGGTTGTCCTCTTTAACCTCTTCTCTTCTTCCTTGTGGATGAAGGGATTAACAATCTCATTGCTAATGCAAAGCTCAAAAGCCATTATAAGGGTATCTATACCATCCAACATTACTCCATTACACAATTACTCTTTATGGATGATATTCTTATTTTTTTTTATGGAAATCTTGGTTACATCCAATCTCTAAAGGATCTCTTGACAACTTTCTCTTTGGCCATAAGAATGTTCATTAATCACAACAAATCCACTCTATATGAACAAGGGTTGTCTGAGGAAGAAAAACAAAAATTGAAGATATTTTATTTTCACAGTTGAAAGTATTAAAAGTGGAGTAAAATACTTTGGTTTCTTCCTAAATCCCAACAATTACCACAAAGTTGACTAGCATTGGCTTCTAGTCAAAATTGAAAAAAAAAGAAATCAAGTTTGGTGTAACAAGTGGCTCTCTCGAGTAAGAAGACTGATACTATGAAACATGTAATTTAAACCATTCCAGTTTATTGGGCTTATCTTTCATGGATTCCCTTAGGAATTATACACAAAATCAAGCAAATCTCTTTGTATTTTATAGAGGTTGGAAAAGATAAAATTCCTTTTGCTCTCATCACCTAGAATACAATTGCCACTCCCAAAATGCTCATAAGTTGGGGCCTAAAAACACCTTTAATGGTTCTCTTGTGGACTTTTTTAGCACCTGCAGTACAAATGCTTCAGGCGACCTAGAAAGCCTCCTAGAGACAACCTCTGGGTTGGTTGTAGACCAATGCCTAGGACATCTTAGATAGAGGAGTGCATGGAAGATTATGAGTGGGATTTCTGTTGCACTCCAATTGTCACATAATTAAAAGAGAATAAAGGGGGCTTGGTTCAATAGTCTATCATGTAGGTAAACTCAAGCCAATACATGAATCCAAATTCTTAGGGGGTACATCGGGCCAACCTAAAAGAGAAATGTCTGATTCTGGTGGTTGACACACAACAACAAGAAAATTTATATCGAGGTTGTAGTAAAGTGAAGAGGAAGAAAGGAAGGAGGGAATTCGGTGCAGAGGGACGTAAACAAGACAAAATCATGAGCAATGATATTCCAACAAAAGTATGAAAGAGAGAGGAGGTGGAAAGATAGAAACAATGGAGTACTTATTGAGGTTTCATACCAAGTATAACATGGATACCTCTATCACCAAACAATGTGAGTAAGTATGTGCTCATACAGGTATTGCAGGTTAATCTAATAACACAAGTAAATCTATAATTACTACAGGTACTGTAGGCAATTGAATAACACAAGTAAATTTGTAATATACACATGTACTATTCTCTATTTAGCAGCCAAGATAAATCCATGAATCAGGGAGAAACCAACAATCTCATTACAATATTTCAGAGAAGGAAAAACATATTATGAAATGAGATTACAAAAGGGAAAACATATTGCACATTGATATGCTTGGAATCACTAGGGAGTTTCATTAATCCAATATGAGTCCAACATACCAGTCCATTTACATTCAGCCAAGATATCACTCAAGTCCCTCATGGACAGGCAAGTAGAACCAAATTGGAATCACAGTTTTCTTGACCTGTAGATGTATAATTCTAGAACCTTTTTTAAGTGTTTCTTCCCCCTATTTATAGAAAGAGGGGGATCTTGGGTTACAGTTACAAAATATCTTCGCCGGAGTATCTAGCTGTCTGCTAGACTAGTTGTCTCGGCGTGCAAGGATTTGCTGCCCAAAATGATTACAATCAGGATTTGATCCCTTCTTGGAAATAAACATAAATTGCAGAAATAAAAGGAAAACTGGAGGATGATGGAGGAAGAGGTCCTTTTTCCATTCCTATGAAAACCTCTGGTCAGGCCGCGTCTCTGTCATGATGTGTCATCCAGTCCACCCTTCGCTTTCGGTCCTAACTATTTGACTTGCTCGTTCTTTGGAGTTGGGAGTGGGAAACTGAGTTTTCTTGTTACAGAGCAACAACAAACTTTTCCCAGGCAGTCCTTTGTATTTATGACTGAGCGAGGCTCCATGCTGAGCCATTAATCTTCCTGAGTCCCCCCATACTGATTTACTGCTGCACCATATTTCATTCACTGCTTCAGCTGCCGACCCATCCTCCTTTAAAGCTCTGTACCATGTTATCGAGCATCGCTACATTTGGAACTTTACTCTAAAAGACGTCATAGAACAACGGGTCCCTAGCACTTTTGGCCCCTTGTGACTTAGCCCCATTTTGTGTTTTTGCATAATAGGACTAAGGGTTGTGACCCGAGGCTTAGCCCTAAGGCACTAAGGCCTTTGGACTGCCTTCCAGGGGGCTTTTTCCTTTGTTACGGAGAATATCACATACCGACGATTTGTAGTGCTTTGTCTGTGACATTCACCTTGACCCTTGCGATCATCGATCTACAGGATTGAGCCCATCAAAGATATCACAATCGCAACACAGGAGAGGGGGACTTTTTACCTCCTTTCATAGCATTGGCTGACTTGTCCTAACGCAAAATCCTTATAATATAGAACACATGAAATATCGCATCTGAGAGGATCCTCGCATATCGCAATCACAAGCTTGGAGAGGACTTTAGAGGAGGAAATTTTGTTTTGAGCAATCGCCGATTGTGGGATTGATGACATCATAAGTGCCACGTGGCACCTCCTGAGTGGTGACAAGTGTCACTCGGAAATGCCCCCATAGGACCCCTGAAAAAGCCGAATCAATGTGCCACGTGTCCTCTGTATTGCCACGTCATGCTGATGTCGGCTGCCATGTGTATTCATCTGGACCAATGGTGCTCTGCCATGTGGCCCCCTTGGAGGAGAGAGAAAAGGGCCCATCCGCCCTTGGTTTTCCTTTGATTTTCTTTATTAATCATTTTTCGGACCTCCCGATGCTTTAACACTGTCGACATAATTCCCCTGCAATTCCTTAAGAATGGCCCATTGGGCCTGCTGATCGCCAATTTGCAAATATTGCGGGAATGCGAGAATGTGATGATGCGAGATTGTGGGATTGCTATATATGGGACCATGGGATTGCGGGACGTAGGATTGCGGTATCGCGGGATAAGCTGATGGACTGTGCTTGGGCCCGACCGATTATTGATTTGCTGATATTGCGGGGTTATGATCTGCGGGATCGCGAGACTGCGATATTGCGGGATTTGCCCACCATCAATATATGGGATTTATTGTGCCTGAGGGCCCTCCAATCGTCGATATGTGATATTTTCTCTGACTCGGACCCGCCGATATGCAATTTGTGATATCGCTTGATCGCAAATTCAGGGTCTCTCATTTTCGCTGCTTTAGTAAGCCCCGATTTACGATTGTGATGAGCCTGACCCTTAGTTATTTTCTCCTTGCTTTCTAGGTTTTCAAAGGGTATCTTTAATCTGCTTTAACTTCTGATCCAGGAGTCCATTTTTGGACTTCCATATACCATTGGAAAGCTTATCATGAGCACTATGCAATGGAGAGGGACTAATTAAACTCTGAGAGCTTCTATGGCTTGGGAAATGGCTTCAAACTTCACTTCTTTTCTACACTTTGGGCAACTGATAACTTTATAAAGTAGTGAGTGAAAACATTGGCTCCAACTAGGGACAGTGCCTTGCTAGCAAGGTGTTGAGAACTTGTAGACCAGTATCCTTCACCATTGGGCATGGAGTCAGAAATACAATGAATCAATACGACTAGAAAATATCCATGGGACTTTATTTGTTGGGCGTACTTTCCTCATCAAACTAAAATGCAAAAATAAAGATTCTAACCACTGGAAAGTAAATGCTCAGCTAGTGAGCTTATTTATATACATTCCTACTTATGCACAAGGCTCAATTCACCTAAGTGAGTTCAACCCTCCAATGGAGCCAGGCTATCACTTGGGTGTTGGACCTAATGCCTTCATGCTACTAAAATTTAGAAACAAAACAAGTATGCACCATGAAAAATCTGCAAATAAGAAGCTTTGATGCATACTCCAGAAATAACTCCTTTTGCTGACCTAAGAATGTGGTCATGTAATCAGCTATAGGGTCATATAACTAAAAAGAAAAATTTGCAGCTGCCTCTTTTTCATAGACAATCCACTGACCAATATTTTCTTGGTCAGGGCAACCACAAATACTGTTCAACTCCTCAACTCTTGATTTTTCAAGAAAATATAGCTGCTGATCTTTTACTACCCATTTTCCAAAGGGCCAACCCTCTTGGACATCTGTGATAGATTCCACATTGACTGAACTATAAGATTCGTAGATCGGAGAATCTAATGAGAATTCTTGGCAGGTATCCTTCTACAACAAGCAGTAACAGACCCTACGTGGTCTTTCAACTTTGGGCTCTTCTTGAAAAACTTGATGTTGGGAGATTTCTCCCCACTTGTTGGTAAACATCTCCTTCTGAACCTCTGCAGCCATCTCATCCTCCTCTGAATCATATGAATCATAAATCGGAGGAGGTTCCTGATCATGTTCTCCAGGTGAAGGATGTGCATTGTAAACTGGAGCCTCTTTGTTAACCTCCTGGTAGGTCTCCTCTTCTTGTGCATCTTCCCATGACTGGGATTGTGGCTCTGAATCACTTGACTCTCCATCAGAGTCATATACATCATAAGAAGGAGAAGCATCAGACTTGACAGAATAAGATCTTTGAGAGTTTATTTGTAGCTCGATGATATCTCCTTCTTCTCTTTATTTCTCATTGGGTGGTGCTTCTTGACGCGAGTATATGTTTTCTTGGTGTGGAGCTATGCAAGCATCTTCAACAAGGTCATCAACCTCGGGTATGTCTTCATCATTAAAATGTGCGCAACAATCTTTGAACAGAGCATTAAGTGGATATTGTTTTTTATAATAATGATAAAATGCTATATGAAAACTCTTTAAGGAAGATATGCTGCCACGAGGTATGGTTTTGTACCAAACTCTAGCATCCTCATATAAAGACCACTTGAACAACTTCATTTGTACATCTTCAAGAAAAATAACTTGTTGCTCTATGCATTCATGAAAATCTTTGAGGTGTTGGTCATGCCTTCTATCTATATTCCCAATTAATCTAGGAAAATAGGTATTCCACTCATGAAGCACAGGGACATGATTGGGATAACCAGCAATACAAGAGAAATCTAGTGGGGCAAATTGGTTGGCCAGGAATGTAGGAAGGGCCATCTCAAAAACTTCCCTATATGAGTGATTTTAGCTTCAAAAGTAGGGGAAGATTTCGGCTGCTGTAGCATCAGAGTGAGTATGGGGCTGCTTGAAAGCCATGATGATCAAAGAGAGATATAGACAGTGGAGTTGCCAGGATGTTTACCATAAAATGAAATAGTGGAGTCACTAAGGCGAGAGATCTTCAACCCACACTTCCCTTTCTCACCTAACAAAGGGAATGTAAAACTTTGTCGTACCCATGGAAAAATATTCTAATCCGTTCCCCGACAACAATGCGAGAAAGATGTTGTGGATTTTTCTAGGACTAGAAAGCCTCCTAGAGACAACCTCTGGGTTGATTGTAAATCATTTCCTAGGACATATTAAATTGAGGAGTGCATGGAGGATTATGAGTGAGGTTTCTGTTGCACTCTAATCGTCACGTAATTAAAAAGGAATAAAGGGTGATTGGTTCAATAGCCCTTCATTAAGGTAGACTCAAGCCAACACATGGATCCAAATGCAGGGGGTATATCAAGGCAATCTCAAAGAGAAATGTCTTCTTCTGGTGGTCGACACACAATAATGAGACAACTTAATACTGAAGTTGTAGTAGAGGTGGAGAGGAAGAGAGGAAGGAGGGAAATAGATGCGCAGGGCTATAAACAAACATAATGATCAACAACCATGTTCCAGTATAAGTATGAAAGAGAGAGGAGATGGAAAGATAGAAAAAACGAAGTACTTATTGAGGTTTCATACCAAGTATAACATGGGTACCTCTATCACCAAACAATGTGAGTAAGTCTATGCTCATACAGGTACTGGAGGTTAATCTAATAACACAAGTAAATATGTAATTAGTACAGGTACTGTAGGCTATTGAATAACACAAGTAAATATGTAATATACACAGGTATTGTTCTCTATTTAGCAGCTAGGATAAATCCATGAATCAGGGAGAAACTGACAATCTCATTACACTATTTCAGAGAAGGAAAAACATATTATGAAATGAGATTACAAAAGGGAAAACATATTGCACATTGATCTTCTTGGAATCACCAGGGAGTTTCATTAATCCAATATGAGTCCAACATACTAGTCCATTTAGATTAAGCCAAGATATCACTCAAGTCCCTCGTGGATAGGCAAGTAGAACCAAAGTAGAATCGCAGAAATCCTGACCCGTAGGTGAATAATTTTGGAACCTTTTCTAAGTGCTTCTTCCCCCTATTTATAAGAAGAGGGGAGCTTGGGTTACAGTTACAAAATATCTTCGCCAGAGTATTCAGTTATCTGCTAGACTAGCTATTTCGACGTGCAAGGCTCTGCTGCCCAAAATGATTACAATCGGGATTTGATCCCTTCTCGGAAATAAACATAAATTGCAGAAATAAAAGGAAAACTAGAGGATGATTGAGGAAGAGATCCTTTTGACGTTCTTATAAAAACCTCTGGTCAGGCCACATCTCTGTCATGATGTACCGGCCAGTCCACCCGTTGCTTTCGATCTTAACTATTTGGCTTGCTTGTTCTTTGGAGTTGGGAGTGGGCAACTGAGTTTGCTTGTTACAGAGCAACAACAAGTTTTCCGGGCAGTCCTTTGTATTTATGACTGAGCGGGGCTCCATGCTGAGCCATTAATCTTCCTGAGTCCCCCCATATTGATTTACTACTCCACCATATTTCATTCATTGCTTCAGCTGCCGACCCATCTACCTTTAAAGCTCTGTACCACGTTATCGGGCATTGCTGCATCGAGACCTTTACTCTAAAATACATCATAGAACAATGGGTCCTGATCGCCTTTGGCCCCCTATGACTTAGCCCCCTTCTGTGTTTATGCGTAATAGGACTGAGGGTTGTGACCTGGGGCTTAGCCCTAAGGTGCTAGGGCCTTTGGACTGCCTTTTGGGGGGATTTTTCTGTTGTTATAAAGAATATCGCATACCGACGATTTGTAGTGCTTTGTCTGTGACATTCCCGTTGAACCTTCTGATCGTTGATCTGCGGGATCGGGCCCACCAAAGATATCACAATAACAACACAGGAGAGGGGGACCTTTTACCTCCTTTCATAGTGCTTTCTGACTTGTCCGGACGCGAAATCCTTATAAGATAGAACACATGAAATATTGCATCCGAGAGGATACCCTGCATATTGTAATTGCAAGCCTATAAAGGACTTCGGAGGAGGAAAATTTGCTTTGAGCGATCGTTGATTGCAGGATTGATGACATCATAAGTGCCATGTGGCACCTCCTGAGTGGTGACACATGTCACTTGGAAATGCCCTCATAGGACCCCTAAAAAATCTAAATTAATGTGCCACGTGTCTTTTGTACTGCCACGTCATGCTGATGTCGGCTTCCATGTGGATTCATCCAGACCAATGGTGCTCTGCCACATGGCTCCCTTGGAGGAGAGAGAAAAGGGCCCCTTCGCCCTTGGTTTTCCTTTGATTTTCTTTGTTAATCATTTTTTGGCCCTCCTGGCGCTTTAACACTACCATCGTAATTCCCCCGCAATTCCTTAAGAATAGCCTGTTGGGCCTATCGATCGCTGATTTTCTGATATCGCGAGACTGTGGGATTGGGATATGGGGACTGCGGGATTGCGGGATGTGGGACTGCAGTATCACAGGATAAGCCGCTGCACTGTGCCCAAGGCCCGACTAATTGTCGATTTGCCGATGTTGCGGGGTTCTGATGTGCGGGATCGCGAGACTGCGATACTGTGGAATGCGGGACTACAACATGGCCAATATGCGGGATGTGGGATTGCGAGATTTTCCCACCGCTGATATGCGGGATTTACTATGCTCGGGGGCTCTTGAATCGTCGATATGTGATATTTACTCTTCCTTGGACCCGCCGATATGCGATTTGCGATATCGGCAATCCACTGATCGCAAATTTGGGGTCTCTCATTTTCGCTGCTTTAGTAAGCCTCGATTTGTGATTGCAATGAGCCTGACCCTTAGTTATTTTCTCCTTTCTTTCTAGGTTTTCAAAGGGTATCTTTAATCTGCTTTAAATTCTGATCCAAGAGTCCATTTTTGGACTTCCATACCATTGGAAAGCTTATCACGAGCATTATGCAATGGAGAGGGACTGATTAAACTCTAGGAGATTCTGTGGCTTGGGAAATGGCTTCAAACGTCACTGCTTTTCTGCACTTTGGGACAACAGGTTCTCCAAAGATTTGATTATAAAAGGTGTTTGGAAAATCATACAAGGAACCAAGATTTTGGCACAAGTATTGCATAAAAAATATATCAATTCATCCTCCATAATAAAATGGATAAAATCCCCAGTGAAATTGTCGAGAAATGGATTAGTCATATGAAAGACAATTATCCAGGCCTTCTCTCTTATAGGCCAAGGTATTTGTTGGAAGGTGGGGAATGGTGCACAATTATTTTCGGTGGAAATCCATGGATTAGAAGCCAACAATCACCTTCTTTCATACCCTTTGGTAAATAAGTTGAATGAGGAAGGTTTTTATAATTTAAATCAAATCTATGTTGGAGATTTTGTGGGAGCGTTGTACGTTTAACTCTCCCTATAGGATCTAAATCTAGAAGGACAGCATGCAAGGGAATGGAGACACTACACTAGAATTCTAAAGAAATATATGGTCATCATATCTATTCATAATGGTATCTTGATCTAGGCTTCTGGTCCTCACAAAGACTGCTCCCCAAAATTCACTTATCTTTATTTAGCCCAAAGGAATGAACCTCTTGAGCCACCATGGCGAGGGAAGAAATTATGGAAACTAAATTACCCTCTTAATGTTAAACTTGTTATATGGCTCCTCATCCAAAACAAGCCCCTCCTCGTGGGATAACTTTAAGAAAATATCATTACATGGTCCCAACAGATGTCATCTATGCATTACAACATCTAAATCAATTGATCACATTTTCATAAGTTGTCCTTTCTCATGGATGGTTTGGAAGGAAACTTAAAGTCAAGAGGGGCCTTCCATAAAGGAATGTTTAAAGGCTTAGCTCTCAACAAAACCCAAAATCAAACACAAACCACTTCCCTTGGTTGTGGCATAGGGAATATGGCTTGACAAAAGTCATGCTATTTTATAAAACTTGGGTCCATCATACATTAAGATTGCAATGAATAGTCTCGATATTGTTAACTTTATGGTTATAAAATAATCTACTCCTACACCTCAACAAGATAGAAATTCGAAAGGACTCCCTCGTGGCTTCTTTTGATGGTGTTGCTTAAAGCTTCCATTCTAGGGGAGGTTTTGATGGAATTATACACATGGAAAACTCACACTGTTTATCCTTTTCTGCAAACTTAGGTCCTACCTCCAACAATTTCGCATAATTATTTACTCTTAAACTTCTTATGTAACTTGCTATTCAGCGAAGGATATCTTCTTTACATATTTATCGAGATTCACATGTGGTTATAAAGTGGAAGAAAGGAACAACTAGTGTAAGAAACTAAACTCTTCTACCCATTTATCAGAAAATCATGCAAAATATAGTTCCAGAAATGTTTACGCAAAATCCATCTCAAAAGTTGGACTAAAAATGGATAAAGGCTTATGGAAAATCACAAAAGTTCAAGAAGGCCAATTGTCATAATTTTTTCTTGACCCTTGGGTCTAAATAGAGACATCTTATATATCGGTTTTCAGTACAAATTTTCTCCTTTTTTTTTTACAACATTATGAGAGAATAAAGAGGCAACTATAGGTTCCATATTTTTGTATATGATTTTCATCCAAGTACAAGACAATTTAAAATACTATAGGAAACTTATTACCAACATATGAAAATACATATAAAATCATGTATATGAAGGATGACTATTTTGGGAGCAATAATCTCAAATTTTTGGGGCTTGAAAGCGGCAATAATGCCTTCAGGAAAATGTGAATGTAATTTTGTTTTTTTATAAATAAAATTGGAATTTTCTTTTTCTTGGAAAATATAAGTTGCTTGAGCTTGTATGTCATGTTGCACACATTCAATTTTGAATAATATCAAAGTTATATTGATTTGGTTTATTAATGGGAATTCCAAGCATCTTGTGTCTTCAATGGAGTACATAGAGGGTGTTGGGTATGTTACAACATGGTACGAGCTAAGTTTCCATGTTGAACCCATATGGGCTAGAGATCAACAGAAATTTGACAAATTCATTGTAGCAAAGATTCAATCTACTTTGAATTTAGGAGAAATTGTAAAATTGGAGGAAAATCACAATTATTAGACAACATCTAACATGTGATTGGTGCAGGGATGTTAAATGGACGAGCATGGGATGAATTTTTCCATATGAAGCTAATTCTAGAGTTTCCTAGCAGCCTTATGTGTTTTTTTCTTAAATTACATATATTCGTCAATAACTTAGATCATGCCTATTTTTAAAAACAATGGCCTAGATCCATCTCAAAATGAGCTAAAATTTTCTAAGTTAAATGAGTTCATACGATGAAGAGTTAAATGATTTTTCCTATGGAAAGTAAAATGAGATCATCAATGGAAAAGTGGTTGAGTTTGCCAATGGAAAACTTAAGTAAGTTTACTAGTGGAAGGCCAAATTAGTTGACCGAATGAAAGTAAAATCAGTTCATCAATGGAAAATTTAAATGATGTCATTGATGAAAAGTAAAATTGGTTCATTGATGGAAAGTTAAATGAGTTTGTTGATGGAAACTAGAATTAGTTCATCAATGGAAAAGTTAAATTCGTTTGTCAATGGGAAGTTAAATTAATTTTTTGATGGAAAGTAAAATTAGTTCATTTATGGAAAAATTGAATGAGTTTGTTGATGGAAAGTTAAATTAGTTTATTGATAGAAAAAATAAATGATTTCATGAATGTAAATTAAATTAGTTCAACAATGGAAAAGTTCAATGAGTTCATTGATGGAAAGTTAAATGAGATTTCAATGGAAAAGTTAGAAGAGGTCGTTAATCGAAAGTAAAATTAATTTGTTGGTGAGAGGGTATTTTTGGTCGTCAATGAGAAAGTAGCTTTGATCATTGATGTGAAAGTCACTTTTGGTCACCAATAAAGGATGAATTTGACTATCAAAACCAAAGTGAATTGTGATCACAAATGTAGAATAAGTTATGATCATTGATGTAGAGTAAAAGTTAAGCATTGAATGGAAAGAAAAAGAGGATGGTGACATGGTTGTGTTAGGGGTTGACAGGTGGAAATTTGTGCCATTCCATGCCATATTGACGAAGATGCCACATCAGCAAAAATAAGGCATAGCTATTAAAAAAATTTGATTAGCCATAACAAGACAAGAAAAGCTTAGAACTCAAGATGTGGTATGAGTATACTCATTGGAAAGATGAGTCAGAGGATTTTAAATATGAAGGCTCATAATCTATATTAGTACCTCGGTGTTCTTCATAAATCAAGATGAAAAGGGAATTGTAGCCTAATTAATGAAAAAAGTTATAATAGGCATACTTTATACCAATGATTGTTGCATGCATATTTTGTAGAATTAGGGGTATAAACATAGTAGATCAAGCTCAATATAGGGAGTAGAGATATGGAGGATTCCCAAGGTTATGGAGATGAAATCAAAGATTCAAATATCATCTTAGGAAATGAGAGAATAGAGTTTGTTGTTGCCGTAGAGATAGTTCCTGGTTGAAAGGGAACCCTTGCCTAGGACATCTGTTTCAAAGTTAATACAAATATTTGAAGTTCTTTTCCCAGAGTCAACTTTTATAGTGCGCAATGGAAATTGTATTTTTGGAGATAAGAAATCTTTCTCAAAATTGTCCAAATATGAATGCTTACAACTTTTATAAAGTTATAGAGTGGTGAGAAGAAAATAATAGAAAGATGATTTAATATGTTGGGCTATAAAGAATCCAATATATAAAACCCTAGTTGGAACTTTGAATGGAATGTAACAGATAACAAAGCGATAAAGCAGTGGAGTGTTATTTAAGAATTTTTACAAGTAAAATTCAAAGGTATATTCTGCAACCATAAAGGAACATAGATAAATTTGCTTATTTTAAGAGAAAACTCACTACTATTACACACGTGCTTTGAATAGAAGAAAAACATATATAAATTTTACAAAATAAAAACACACATACTGTAACTCATCAATATACTAGAATCAACTATCATAAACTTTATTGATCTCCAAAAATGGCTCGAACATTACACACAATTTACTTGCAAAAATGTATCTAAGGCAAAATCTCAGAACCCCCCTCTGTGGTTCTTCTGTCTTTTTTAAAGAAAATTACATCAAAAACAATTACGAGTAACTATCAAAATTGTCTAACCGCTTAACTATCTTTTAGTTAAGAACTTATGCAATATTACAAAATAAAGTCTCTATTTCTGAATGTTCGTGTGATCGGTGGAACTTTGACCCTGAGACTTGGCACATGGTTCCACGGCTTCAACTGTAGAAAGCTTGATCAAGTCTTCACATCACATCTTTTCCAAAGAGTTTCATCGAGGATGGCACACTCGATCATCTTCTGAAAGGAAACCTTCAAATCTGACAATTTGGCATAATTATATGTTGAATCAAATAATGTCTTCATCAACCAAAGCAATTGAAAGCCCCTTTGTAGAAAATTAACCATTGTTTTGCCTTTCACTACCGCTGTCTTTTCAAGGGTGGAGTCTATTCTACATTAAGTTGCTATTAATTCTTGCTTATATGTCTCCTAAGAAAGCAAATCACCTTGCAAATTCCAACAACCTGGTAGTCCAACTCTTGATCTTTGATCATATTTAGAGTAAAATGAATCCACGAACTTCTTTACAATTTCTAGTTTGTTTTTAGTTTGAATACGTAGAAGATTCTTTCAATTATTTTACTGATCTCCATGATTACTGCAACTTTGTCAACAATATGCATTGCCTTTAATTACACTATAAACTTTTCATTTAAAAACTTGATGATCTTCCTAGCCTTTTGTGCTTCTTTTTGCACTTGTTTCGTATGAAGTTATAGTCATTTGAATCTTTGTGATATGACCCTTTCTTCAGCAAAGATTTGAAAATATCCCCATGTAGAGTGAGCCTGTTGAATTATATCATCCAGAAAAAATTTTCTGGCCTCAATCAAATACATATTACCTTGTGTAGAGTTTCCTTTCAGAGTTATCACATCCATAATTGTTTGAATTGACGTTTCGAGCCATCCACCGTGGCTCATCATGAGGATAGATCAATAAGTGTGTATGACAGATCTCTTTGGAATGAATAAATAGAGTTATGAGATAGATGGAACAACAATGATAAGAGCCGACCATGTCCTAATTAATGATAATTTATTAATAATGTTTAATAATTATTACAATTAATAATTTTAATATTTAATTTAATTTCAGATTAAGATTGTGAATAAATAGAGGTATGAAATAGATGGAACGGGAATGATAGTAGCCGACCATGTCCTAATAAATGATAATTTATTAATAATGTTTAATAATTATTACAATTAATAATTTTAATATTTAATTTAATTTCAGATTAAGATTGTGAATAAATAGAGGTATGAGATAGATGGAACGAGAATGATAGTAGCTGACCATGTCCTAATTAATGATAATTTATTAATAATGTTTAATAATTATTACAATTAATCATTTTAATATTTAATTTAATTTCAGATTAAGATTGTGAATAAATAGAGGTATGAGATAAATGGAACGGGAATGATAGTAGCCGACCATGTCCTAATTAATGATAATTTATTAATAATGTTTAATAATTATTACGATTAGTAATTTTAATATTTAATTTAATTTCATATTAAGATTGTGAATAAATAGAGGTATGAGATAGATGGAACGGAAATGGTCGTAGCCGACCATGTCCTAATTAATGATAATTTATTAATAATGTTTAATAATTATTACAATTAAATATTACAATTATTAATTGTAATAATTATTAAAAATTATTAATAAATTATCATTAATTAGGACATGGTCGGCTACTATCATTCGCGTTCCATGTATCTCATACCTCTATTTATTCACAATCTTAATATGAAATTAAATAAAATATTAAAATTACTAATCGTAATAATTATTAAACATTATTAATAAATTATCATTAATTAGGACATGGTCGGCTACTATCATTCCCGTTCCATCTATCTCATACCTCTATTTATTCATTCCAATGAGATCTATCCTACACACTTATTGATCTATCCTGATGATGAGCCACGGTGGATGGCTCGAAACATCGATTCAAACAATTATGGATGTGATAACTCCGGAAGAAAACTCTACACAAAGTACAAATCGCATAAGCCTCAAAACAATACATATTACCTTTCAATTAATAATTTTAATATTTAATTGTAATAATTATTAAACATTATTAATAAACTATCATTAATTAGGACATGGTCAGCTACTATCATTCCCGTTCCATCTATCTCATACCTCTATTTATTCATAATCTTAATATGAAATTAAATTAAATATTAAAATTATTAATTGTAATAATTATTAAACATTATTAGTAAATTATCATTAATTAGGACATGGTCGGCTACTATCATTCTCATTCCATCTATCTCATACCTCTATTTATTCCTAATCTTAATATGAAATTAAATTAAATATTAAAATTATTAATTGTCATAATTATTAAACATTATTAATAAATTATCATTAATTAGGACATGGTTGCCTACTACCATTCCTGTTCCATCTTTCTCATACCTCTATTTATTCACAATCTTAATATGAAATTAAATTAAATATTAAAATTATTAATTGTAATAATTATTAAACATTATTAATAAATTATCATTAATTAGGACATGGTCGACTACTATCATTCCCGTTCCATCTATCTCATACCTCTATTTATTCATTCCAATGAGATCTGTCTTACACACTTATTGATCTATCTTGATAATGAGCCATGGTGGATGGCTCAAAACATCGATTCAAACAATTATGGATGCGATAACTCTAGAATAAAACTATACACAAAGTACAAATCGCAGAAGCCTCAAAACAATACATATTACCTTTCAATTTTTTCTTTAACTCCTTAATCTCCTCTTGAGAGGATTTATATTTTTCAGCAAGTTGATTATTTTATAGATTTGTTGATTTTAATTGCCTTTCTTTAACATTCAATTATGCTTGAGACAAAGCTAAATTGTCCTACATCTTCTTCATTTCTACTTCTGATATTGTGATCTCAGTCATTACCTTTGTCAATTTTTCTGAAGGATCTTCTCACTCACTTGATGCCACAATTGTACATACATAACTCTTAATAGTTTTCTACAAATATTTGACCTTTTCCTTAAGGGTTACCACCTCCTTGTTCCTATCCATTAGTTGTGTCATCAACTGCTCATTTTCTTTTTCTACATCAGCTAGCTCAACTGTTTGAGCATGCTCTATCATGGGCATCTTCAGTTTCTGTCTTAACGATTGCACTTTGGACTCTGTGCTTTGCATCAAAGTTTTCATCGCCTCTCTGTACTCTTGATCAACTCCTAGCTTTATAATCAACTGTTTGAATCCCTCATTCTGCAAATATAGAGCTTTGGAATTGGCTTTATCTTGCTTGATTTTGTTTGAATCCTTTTTCCAAGAGTTTTTAGCATTATTATTTGTCAATGAATTCTTACTTAGATCATTGTACATCATCTTTCCTACTTGCTTATGTAAATTGATCTTGTCATGTAAAGAGATATTAGCTATATTTTAAAGACAAATCAACTGTTTTGAATTCAAAGCGTGAAGGCAGTGACTAAACAGTAGGATGTAAGAGAGAGAGTTTCAATTGGTTCCTTTCCAAATCCATTGCTGAGAGAAACATTGTTTGATAAGAGGGAGTTTCTTGTAAAACCAACTAAGACATTATATCATTCTTCACCTTTTGACTTCTTTCTTCAACTACATGATAACTCTTTAATGTTGCGTTCATTATAGAGAGGGATCCTTCAATTATAGGAATTGCTAGTTCTGTAGAGTTGGAAGGAGTAGTAAGCTCAAGATTTCCTAAGTGCATTTGAAAATCAGGTTGATTGGAGGATTGTTCTCTTAATTTTATTTGAATTTTCTCTTCATCTTCAATATGAAAATTTTCCTTCTTCTATGGTTGGACCTCTTCCATCTCAATATCTATCGTTTCAAAAATATTTCTCTTCAAACTTTTCTCTTTCACTGGATGGGTTTCAACATCTATTTCTTGTTACAATGGGTTGACAAACCAAGTTTCTTGATTTGTCATATTATCAATTTCAAGTCTACTTTCATGAGAATATGGTGCAGAACTAGTGTCCACACTTCTATCATAAATCACATGATAAGGGGTCATATTTCCATTTCTCTTCCTATTCAAACCCAATCTCTTTCATCATATATTCAACATGGGCAAGAGCCCATGTAGAATTTACAATGGATGACCCCACACTATTCTCCAATTTGAACATGTATCCTTTGCGTATGGGAACAAAATGGATTTGATCCACATGAAGACTCTGTCTTATAAACTCCAAAGAAAATATACTCATAGGCAAGAAAATAAGTCGGCGATAAGGTTGCACCTCAACACCATATAATTTTATCTCAATGTAGTCCTCAAAGATGTACCAATTTCCAACTCTAGTATCTTTGTTGAGTTGTAACAGTTGCTTCGATTGTGGCAAGATTCTTGGTGGCTTTGCCTTGTTTAAGATGGTATAAACAGTGGCCATGAATGTGGATAGAAACTGGAGAAACCTTCATTATTTGGTTTCTTCTTAACGACATCGGTCCATTCAAATACAACCTCATTTGCTTCTGAGAATCAAATTTACTAAAACCAAAATAATCAAATTTGTCAATGTGGACATGCAAGAACAAGTAGACCATGTTAGAAAGGTGTCTGAAATAGCCAACAAGTTGAAATTTTTCAAATTGAAAGTTAATTGACTAAGCTAAATAGGATAGAATATCCAAGACAACATTTGGATGTAGCATTAAACTTAAGAACCCTAAGGCCTATTTATTTACATTTCTTATATTATCTTCACCCAATAATAATAGGATTATGGTCAAAACTAGTTGTGAACTTTCAGAAAACAAGGAGATAGGGTAAGTTCTAGATGGTGGAGGGATTTGGGAACCCAAAAGAAAAATTAAATTGAATAAAGCTTATTTATTTCATCTGAAAGCCCATTGAAAGGTAAGAGCAATGTAGTATATGTGAATTGCTTGGGAATTTGTATTGTAGGAAAGTTAAAAGTGTTGCGAATGAGTTCAAGTGTGACTTCAATAATTTTCTCTACCGAGGAGGAAATGATTCAATTTCTTTCAGTAACAATCAAAGATCCACTAGCCAAGATATAAATTCAGGGAAGCAATAAACAGAGGGAGCTATAATGTAGTACAAACCAGATTGTACTACTCTAAATGTCTCTTTTTCATTGCAAAAACCACCATAATAGTCAAAATGAAAATTCTCAAGGTCAAAAGAGTAGAAGGAGTTGTGAATCTCGACTTCGGTATCCATTAAAGGTGCTTGGGTGGAAGGGTTAACAATCATGGGCTTTTGAGATGACTTTAAAGCTTTCTTAATTTTAATCATTTTGAAGGAACATGGTAGAATATAGGGTTATAGATATTCGATGAAAATGAGACATTATGTAACATTGAGGTGAAATTACTGTTGATGACCTAGATGTTGACTAGCTTGAGCTCCTGAATGACATAATGAAAACATAAAACACGGTTTTAGCCACTTTGGTACAGGTGGGAAAATGTCATTAATGACTAGTACGGGTACATATGGGTGACGTGGCAAAAGGTTAACGTGGAGGGTGACATGTAAGGTTGAGATGGAGGATGAATCAAACTCTGGCTTGCTTGTCACACTCATTTGGCAGGCTCGCTTGGCTGATGGATAATCACATGCCATTTGATGGAAGTGGCTTTTTGAAAACCGCTTACCACTTTGTGACACCCCCTACAGTGGTTTCAAAAAATATGATGAGGTGGTGTCACAATAAAACACAGTCATTGATCAGTTGATCGGTGGTTTCAATAAACCAATTTGTGCCACCCCTTCCCGTTTTTAATGTCCGGGAACGTTGACCCATTGCAAAGTCATTGGATTGACTGCCGATGTGAAATAACCATGATCTGCCACTAAAGTCGCATGATATTTAACTTCTTTATATTGAATGTGGCCAACCCACTCGTCTTTAGTTCAGAAATGGTACTGATCAACATAAAAATTTAGTTTCCTATACATCAAGACCAAAGCTTGATCTAGCCCATTTGTATATTTTCTTTTTGGAATATATATATATATATATATATATATAGATATAGATATATAATTTTTGAAATTTGGAAGGAAATGAAAATTTAAACTACAACATCGACTCCACCTTGGGATAGTTTTTTGAAACAAAACATTAAGAACTGCAGATTAGTGCCTTCTTCTCAGGCATGGAGTCATATTGTAGGTAAAAACTGACAATAAAATAAAGCACACCAATACTTACAGTGAACTTGTTGGTATTTATAATGGATATGAATCTTTGTTTTAGTGGTGAAAGTAATGTTTGAGATACCGTCCATTGGCATGCAACTGCAATAACTCTCCATCCAAGTTCTCCAAGAGGAAAGCATTATTTCCTTTTGTTTCTACTATCTCTAAAGGACCAAACCAAATTGCATCAAATTTATTGTGCTTTTCCTTGTATTCACATCTAACATCCCACTTGAGAACAAGATCCCTTGGCTAAAAAAATCTGTCTTTTGCCTGTATCAAATATCACTTTCATCTTTTCTTAGTACTTTCTTAGATTTTGTTTTACTTGCTCTATGTTCTCTTGCAATTCAATTAATTGATGAATTCTCCTAGTTAATGCATTTGGTTCCACCTCTGCTTCCTAGATCAACTTAGCTACTGATAGGGGCAACTGACTTGGATACAAGGCAACATTTCCATCGAATAATTCATAGGGATATTTACCAATGGATCTTCTAGTTGTTATTTTGTTAGCCCAAAGAGAAAATTTCAGTTGAGAATCCCAATTCTTTTTATTCTTTTCGATAATCTTCTTCAAGATCCTAACCAAACTCTTGCTTGATGACTCAACCAGTCCATTCCCTTTTGGATAATAAGTAGTAGAATGGATGAGAACAATATTATATTTTTGACAAAAGTTGATCATGTTCATAGATTCAAAGGCCTGTGCATTATGAGTAACTATCTTGTTTGGGTACCCAAACTAGCTAAAATATTCTCTTCAATAAATTTAATAACAATCGCATTGGTAGCAAACCGACTTGGCACTGCCTCCACCCATTTTGTAAAATAATATGAGGCAGTTAAAATCATATTATGCTAGCCACTAAATGCTGGATGGATTTCCCCTATGAAGTCTAATCCCCACTGTCTAAATGGTTCCTCAACAAAAATTGGAACTAATGGTAAAGGAGACAATTTTTTCTTTTTAACAAATATTTGACACTTCTTGAAAGCTTTAAATATTGTATGAACATGGGAAAACAACTTAGGCCAGTAAAAATGACCTGATTTAGAATATTCGATGATCCTCCTCATATTAGAAACAAAATTCTTTCATTGTGCTTAAGGATTCATGAATTTTTGCAAGTAAAATGATGAGTTTTTATGTTAATTTTATGACTAATTTAACATAAACAAGACACTGAACAACAACATAAACATCATCAAAAACACATTACAACATGAAAATGATAAAGGAGTTTAGCCCTTCTGGGCTACGTCTCCTTGGTCTAGCTTCCAATGGCTTGGGCATCTCTATTATGATCAAAAGTGTAAAAATATGTGTTTAAAATGCTCAGTGCTTCTGAAACTTGCTCCAATGAGTCCAGCCTGTTCAAAAATGGTACCCCAACCTCTTTCTGCTCCTCATTTGGTCAAAAAATGACTTAGTTATGACTTCTGCCAGTCTTTCCACAATTTCCTCCAAATCTAGTTAACTGCCAGTTAAATTCATTATTTGGAGTTAATTATGGTAGTTTCGCCGAAATTGGTGGTCCTGCCAACTTCCCCACCAACGAACCCATCTATCTCACGGTTAAGGCCGAGTGGTCATATGCAAGGTGGTGAGGTATGATAGTTAAGGTGACGGTTCCGTCTTGTGGCAGTAAGGTGGCGTTCACATGTCGTGGTTAGGGAGGTTGGCTGTTAGGATTGACGGTTGGTGGTGTGGTTACTGTGGTGGCAACATAACTGCTGCAGGCTCTGGACGAGGTGGTCACATGGGAGGGCTACCTGCAGTTACACTGGTAGTCTTCCCCCCAACTTGGCGGTCAGTTCATAATAATACAAACCCGCTTGCATTGATAGTTAAGAACCATCATGCAGGCACAACGATAGGCCTTGGCACTATGAAACGGGAGGTCATGGGATCGAGCCTGGCCTTTGACCTATCTTGCCAACCAATATTTTAGCTGACCATTAGGAGGACACGTGGTGGCCATAAACTATCGTAAATTGCAATTGGTCGGAGCAGGGGTGATTGTCCATAACGGGCTGCTATGTTGTGTGATATGCGATTTTGATATCATAATCGCAACCTGACTTTGCTGGGGCTGATTTTGTAAATGAAATTAATCCATGCGATGTGCATTTGTGATTTATTGCGTCAAACTCTGGCTTCGCTCTAGGGCTAATTCTTTACCGCCGAACCTGCCTCCGATCTGTGAATGCGATATCACAAATCGCAACTCAGTAGTGTTGGGGGCCGATTCCTTAACCGCGAACCTCTTCTTTCTATGATCTGCGAAATGTGGGGCCAAGGGAAGCCTGCCACTTGGTGCTTCCCCATTCACTGAAGAGATTATGGTGCCACTTCAGTTGCAAAATCAACGCCAACTGGGCAGCCTAGTCAGTAGTATGAACTGCTAACTGGGCTGTCCCCCTTTTTTTCAAAAATTTACCTATTTGCCAAAGTGAACAGAATGCGTTTCTAAAGCCATACGGTGTTCATTTTGCGCGAAATGAGTTGTGATGGATTCAGGATGACGAGCACTATGTGATCATTCATGTTCCACACAATTCTGACAATTTTTATTTTTGAACATAATTTTAAGCACCTGATTACTCCTCCCCACTGGAAGCCTTTTAGACTCCAAAATATCACTTTCAGTTTTCTAGCATGTGAGGTTATAGTTACCTCACATTTCCAACCTCTATCCATTTGTCTTTTTCCATGTTACTATCAATAGCAACATCCTTCTTACTAAGATGATACAATACATTATGATGCAAATGGTAATCAAATTCCTCTACTTGATTCCTTTGACTCAAGCTTGAATATACATCTTGAAAGTATGTATTTTGTTGAACATAACTTTCATGTAAAACAAAATTATGCTTGAGGATAGTTATTACACAAACTATAGGCCTACAAAGGACATTAACAAACTTCTCACTTATACCTTTCTTACACCTTTTGACCAAGTGGAATAGTAGAAGAAAACCCATCCATTGAAAGTTCCCTTGTCGCTGCAACTTAAACAATGCACCATTGAAAATTTTTGAATGAAATGAAATGGGCTTATCATATTGCATAAATACTGCACCCATGGCATAGTCACATACATCAACCTGAAACTCAAATGACTTTTTCAAGTTTAGAAGAACAAGTATAAAGGCTGAACTGATCTTTTGTTTTAAAGCATCAAATGCATCTTGTTGTTTGCCTCCCCATTGGAAGACCTTTTGCACAACTGCCAAAGAATGCAAATGAGCTACAATAGAAGAAAAAATAGCAAAATCTCTCCTCCAACATTGGTCTGCTCCCAAAAAGCCTCTTATCCAAATGACTCTCTTGAGCATTGACCAATCCATAATGGCATCAATCTTGGAGAAGTCTAACTTCAGCTCATCTTCTCCAATATCATGGCCCAAGTACATCAAAAAAGTTTTATCCAACATATACTTTGACATCTTCAATAACAAATGTTCTTGACATAAGACATCAAGTATTTATTTCTCATACATGACATGTTCATAATGAAATTTTCTGAAAATGAAAATGTCATCCAAGTAGACTATCAAGTCTAGAAATGGCTTAAATAGATCTTGCTTCATATGCATGAAAGTAGTAGAAGCATGGAAAAGACCAAAAATAATAACAAGCCATTCAAACAAACCTTGCTTGGTTTTGAATGTCGTCTTCCATATGTCACCTTCAACAACTCTACTTTGATGAAAACCACTTCTTGAATCCAATACAATGAAATGCTTACCGTTCTTCTTGGGCATCAAAACAAGGGGTGCACCACATGGTAAAGGAGAAGGTCGAATGATCCTTTTATTCAACAATCCTTGGATTTGTTTTGTTATTTCTGCACTTTCCCTTCTTAACATCATGTGCATGTCAATGTTAGGAAGAAGACACTTTTGCTTTCATGTTGGATTCTCCTCTTGGAAGGAAATCCTTTTGCTTTCTGAAACACCTCATCATCATGGTTAGCAACATAAACCAAGTTTTCAAATTTGAATTAAAACCATCAAACGCTTCATAATCAACATCAACATTGGGTTTGATCATAAGAAGCACTAAATTCTTGCTTGAATTCACTAGTCTTTTCATTTGCCCTGCATTAACTAATGAAAGATTTAGTTTCTTGCGATGAGCTCTCACAATATACTCCACACCATCCTTGAACAAGTGGTACTTGTTTTCATGACTATAGAAGATTTATTTTCTATCATAGAGGTAAGGACTACCCATAACAATTCCTGATATATAAAGCGGTACAACATCTAATTCAACTTCGTCAATGAAGTTTGTTGTGATTGCAAACCGAAGAATACATTTTCTTGTAACCTGTAAGTTTGTGTCCTTGCATATCCAACCCAATGGATATGGCTTGGGATGTAAAATGGTTTCAAGATTAAGTTGTTTGACTAAGTTATCAGATATCAAGTTGGCTTGAGACCCACTATCAAAAATTGTGTCGATTTTTGTATGTTTTGAGATTACTCTCACATGAAATAATTCAATCCTTGTTTTCTCATTTGGAGTACTAGTGTAACAATTTGATATACTAGTGCTAGCAATGGATTCTTTTCCTTTTATCCCCATGGTTATAATTTTATTTTCATCACCCGAATCGGATCCCAAATCCTCTTGAATGACGAAAACTGTCTTTTCTTTTCCCTTGTTGTTGATTTTCTTTGGTTTCATTTCGGGATGAAGCTTCCAACATTGAGCTTCATCGTGACCCTCCCCGGAACAATGTTTACATATTTTTTTCTCTTCTTCCTTTTTAATGGATGCATTTTTCTTTGCCTTGAAACCCTTTTCTTTCTCTTTACCCTTAAATGGCTTTTTACTACCTTCTTCTGGAGTGTTTTTCCCTCTTGCATCAAGATGAGTGGCTTGCACACACACATCATCTAGATTATTGGGATTAAACATTAAGATAATATGCCTAAGGTAACTGTGTAAACCCCCTATGTACTTAAGCAATGTGTCGTGTGATTACAAATCTACACCTAACATCAAACACCTTTTTCTGAATTCTTCGGTGTAATATTGCACATTTTGACTTTTAAGCTGTCTAAAGTTCTGCTAATTCATGATGACTTTTTGCATATAAGCTAAAGGGTAGAATTGTCTTTTGATTGCAACAATGAAATCATTCTAAGAAATTGAGATCTCACCATGTTTTTTAATCTCCTCTTGGGTATTTGATTCGTTCCATACCAATGTTGCACCTTCCATTCTCAAGGAAGCTAACTGAATATTTATATCATCCTCTTGAAGGTTTTGAATCCTACAATAGACCTCCAACTGACGAATCCAATTATCAAGCTTCTCTGCATTCACTTCACCATTATCCATGGCAGCTCAAATTTAACATCAAGTTTTAAAAAAGGTGATTTACCAGTTCCTTTTGAAGTATGATGATGAGTATTAGTAAGGGTTGTGTTAGTGGAAGAGGGTGAAGATGCTTGTGAAGAAGAATATAAAGAAGATGGTGGAGAGGGTGGAGGTTTGTCTCCATTTCCATTACCTCCTCTTGAAGATCCTTCTCCTTTGTGAGGTTTGGAACTTCCCCTTGCAACCTGGTATTCCCATCTTCATAGAGGACCTTTACCATCTCTATCATATCAAAGAAAGCCTTTCTAAAGGTTTTCTCATCTTCTGTCATGTTTGTAGGTTCTCCTTCATGAGACATGATCTCTGGAGTCTCAACTGCAAATCGAGGTTAAACTAGTGTTGGAGATTGTGGCAACCTTGCTCTCTTCCCCTTGACCCAACTTCAGGGCTTCCAACCAGCTTCCCTTCTCCTCTTTTGAGTTTTAACCTTGTAAACATGACATAAACTTGCAAATAGTTAAATCCTTCTTTCACAACGAAAACCTAGTGCTCTGATACCAAAATGATATGATTTATCGTGTCGCACTCCAACTTCGCTTTGGGGCTGATTATTTACCGTCAGCCCTGCCTCCGATCTGCAATTGCGATATCGCAACTTGCAACCCGGTAGTGTTGGGGGCCGATTTCCTTAACCGCTAACCTCTTCCTTTTGAAATCTGCGAAATGTGGGGCCAAGGGTAGCCTGCCACTTGGCGCTTCCCCATTCACTAAAGAGATTATGGTGCCACCTCAACTACATAATCAGTGCCAATTGGGCAGCCTAGTTAGCAATACAGACTGCTGTTTGGGTTGCCCCCTTCTTTTTTTTCAAAAATTTACCTGTTTGCCAAAGTGAACATAACACGTTTCTGAAGCCATATGGTGTCCGTTTCACGCGAAATGAGTTGCGCTAGATTCAGGATGACGAGAACTACGTGGTCATTCAGGTTCCACACCATTCTGACAGTTTTTATTTTTGAACATAATTTTGAGCACCTGATAAAAAAACTATCCTTCAAAATTTTGTGGGTTGTTGTTCTCCAATTATAATGTCCTCCAAGTGCACAACCATGGAATTCATCAATAACCTTTGGAACATATTCCAGTCTCAAGCATAATAAAAATACTCCAACAGGGTCCTCCCAATAAAGGTCTCCATTTGAAATTAAAAACTTTACAGTTTGCAGTCTCAAGGATTTATATTTAATTCTATCCAGGTTTGGTGGACATTCAAGAAACAACAAATATTGAACAATTTTCTTGTATCATTCAGGGCATAAATATTTATATATGATTCATTCGTCTACTTCTTTGATTTGACTATGTTCCACTTCCACATTAAGCCCTAAATCATCAAGCAACAAATTAATCCCCAAATCTTTGCAATTTACTTAAGACAACATTTTTGCTAATCCTTGTCCTTTTATCAACTTTGTTGGCTTGATATCCATGTCATTATCCTGTATTTTGGCTATCCACCTTCCTCTTTTACCTTTGCTATCTCTCTGAACCATAAATCTCTCTAATTGGAGATGTTTGGTGTAATGTCCCCTAATAATAATAATAATAATAATAAATAAAATAATATAATATTAAAAAATAATTAAATAAATGACAAACAATAAAGAAAAGATAATAATGGTAAATAAATAATAAAAAATTAAAGAAAATATAATAATAGTAAATAAATAATAAATAATGAAAAGAATATAATAATAATAAATAAATAAAATAGTAAATAATAATACTGGAGTTATCCTCTGTCGAACTACCCAAGAAACGCGCGCTCTGCTCCCGCCACTGCCTGTAAACATTAGGTCTGAACCGACCTTTAGCCGCTCCCCCTCCGAAGGCTTCGCTGGAGGAGGCAGCTCACCAACACGCCTTCTCTGCCTTGATCAAGTCCATGCCTCCTCAGCGAGCTCACCCTTCAGTCTCAAAGTTCGTGAAAAAACTTGATGGGTTACAGGAAGTTTCTTTCCCTCCGACTTTGCCCAGAATGGCTACTCTTACCTTGGCAGAAAAAGGACTTATTGGGCAATTTACAGGACTTTGGCCCTCTCCAAAAATAGTCCAGAGGTGGGTGGAAAGGAATTGGACAGACAAAATACAAGGGAAAATCTCTATCAGATTTTGTGGAAAGGGATATTTTACATTTCATTTTGAGACAAAGGAAGACAAGGATTCAATCTTCCATAATGGGCCTTATTTCATGGATTCCAGAGGTTTATATTTAAACAAATGGACTCCGGATTTTGACCCGGAGCTTGATATTCCTAATGTGGTCCCTGTTTGGGTCCGACTTCCTCACCTCCCCTTGCATTGCCGGGGAGACGAATCTGTGCGTGCTACTGGGAATGTTGTTGGGAAATACATTGATCGAAGTTAACTAAAAGATAACATGCAGGCCTGTGCCCACATCTGTGTAGAAGTTGATTTGGGTAAAGGCCTGCCAGAAGTCATCAAGCTCAAGGTTGACGACTGGACGCACATTCAGCAGCTTGACTATGAACAGATCCCCTTCAAGTGAAAGGCATGTCTTGAGTACGGTCACTTTGCTAATCGTTGCACTAAACTTTCTAATGTAGAAAATAATCCACAAGAAGAGCAATGGGAAACCGTTAAAAAGAAAAAGACAACCCCTAATCCTAAACCATCCCATGAAGCAGGTCCTTCCTCTCGACCTCCCCTAATTTCTCCTCCCTCTTCTCCCCCGCCTTCATTTCCTCCCCCTTCTTCCCCACAACCTCCCCTATCTTCTGATCGCTAGCTAGATCTCCTCACCTCTTCTCCCTCTTCCAATCCCTTTCACATCCTCTCTCTTCCCGAGGAATCCCCTCCCTTGATTCAATCTGATCCTACCTCTTCTCCCCTTCCCCAGGTCATTTCCTCTTCCCTCCCGTCTGATCCTCCCCCTCTCAGAATCACCAGAAGAAATTCCAAGGAGCATGGATCCATTCTAGACAATCAAAAGAAGCCTGGAAGAAAGTCTGCCAAACAGCACAGGGATGAAAATGCGCAAAAAGACATAGCATTGGGGCTCCAGAACCCCATTGAATCATATATTCAAGGACCAATAGACAAAGACATAGCAAACAAAGACAAGGGAGGGAGAGCAACTCCTCGCACCTCTCACCTGAAATGATTAAAATCCTCTCATGGAACAGCAGGGGACTAGGGCACCCCTCCAAATCAAATGCCTTAAAGGATCTTATTAACCAAGAGAAACCAACCATTGTTTTACTCCAAGAAACAAAGCAGAGACAGCCAGAGATGAACAAGATTATTGAACAACATAAGCGCTACAAAGGATGTATATGTGATTCCAGAGGAGCCTCAGGAGGAATTGCTACACTTTGGCTTCAAGATGAATGGAACAGCACAACAGAAATAGTAGAACAACATTGGGTCAAGATTGTATTGCAGAATATTATCAGCAGTCAACAGATAGTAATTTACAATGTTTATGTCTCGAATCATTACAGGGATAAAGAAGTTTGCTGGGACTCTCTCAGCAATAATATAGCAGAAGAAAACAGCAACAACATCATTTTAGAAGGTGACTTAAACCTCATTTTACATGCTAATGAAAAACGTGGAGGCAGCTTCAACCCAGATCCTTTTAGAAATCAGTTGGAAAATTTCATGCAACATGGTGATCTTGTTGATATCATTCCAAAGAATCGCAAATACACCTGGAGTAATCGCAGATTGGGGAGAAATAATATTATGGAAAGGCTCGACTGAATCCTGGTAAATGTATCCCTTCTCTCCACCTTTTCAGCTGTCAATGCTTCCATCCTTCCTTTTTCCGCTTCAGACCATTATCCCACTGCTTTAACCCTTGAATCTCTCTGCCCCCTGGGCCCTCTCCCTTTTAAACACTGTCCTTTATGGAATGACATTGAAGCAGCCAAAGTGTTGGTCCAACAAACTTGGTACCAACATGTCGAAGGATCCCCAAGTTTTATTTGGGAAAGCAAACTTAGAAATGTAAAGAATGCTCTCAAGAATTGGGCAAAAACCCAATATAAAGAGCCAGAAGCAAAGAAAAGAGAAGTGAAAGCCAAAATTGAAGAACTTCACTATGCACTAGAAAAGCAAGAATATTATCAGGTTGAAAAAAATCAAGAAGAAAATCTTTACAGTCAGCTATACAGTATCAGAAGAGAAGAGGAAGAAAAATGGAGAATTAAATCAAGGCAGACTTGGTTGAAGAGCGGAGACAGGAACACAGATTTTTTCCATAAGCAAGCCACTGTTCGACAAATCAGAAATAATATAACAGCTATCACAGATAATGTAGGCACTCAACACAATGATCAAACTGCCATAAAAAATGTTGCCTCATAACATTTTAAGGAGCTGCTAACTGAATCAGGGGAGGACGAAAACTACGCTGACTTCCTATAGCATTTGCCAAAAAAGATTGTAGCAGAAGCAAATGAAAGGCTGACAGAGGAAATAAAAGAAGAAGAAATCAAGGAAGCAATTTGGGGCCTCCAGCCAGACAAGGCACCAGGGCCGGACGGCTTTCCTATTTGTTTTTATAGGGAGTATTGGGAAATGATAAAAAAGGACCTCATCAAATACTTTAAATGGATTCAGAGGAAAAATAAATTAGGAGGCTACACAAATTCAACACATTTGGCCCTCATTCCAAAGGAGAACCAACCTTCAAATTTCTCCCGTTTCCGGCCCATATCCTTATGTAATTCTTCCTACAAAATTTTCACAAAAATTCTTGCTTCCCGTCTCAAACCTCTATTGCCTATGTTAATCTATGAAAACCAAGGTGGCTTTATGACAAATAGGCATATTTCAGATTCTATTCTCTTAGTCCAGGAAGCCATTCACTCAAGCCATTTTAGAAATGCAAAGGGCTTCATCCTGAAATTGGACTTGGCAAACGCTTTTGACAGGGTTAAACACTCCTTTCTATTTGCTATTCTTCAAAAAATGGGCTTCTCATCCTTCTTTATTGATCTCATAAGAGCCTGTATCTTTGGCCCTTGGATAGCTCCCCTTATCAATGGTAGACCCGACCATGCCTTTCAATCTTCAAGAGGATTAAGGCAAGGCTGTCCTCTGTCCCCCTACCTTTTCCTTTTAATGGCTGAGTCCTTCAGTTGTGCCCTTGACCATAAGCGATAGACATGCCTCATCACTGGAATCAAATTTGAAGATGGAGTGAAAAACATCAATCACTCCCAATTTGCTGATGATACCCTGCTGATTGGAGGGGCGTCTGCAATCATAGCTCGAAGATTCAAATCTTTATTAGACAAATTCATGAGATATTCAGGGGGAATGATTAATCACTTCAAAAGTTGTATTTATGGATGGAACGCCTCAGCTCAAACGCTTCAAAACATAGCCAACATCTTCGGTGTGCCTTGCAAGTTAAATTGGCACCATTTCAGTTATTTGGGAATGCCAGTGAATATAGGAAACACAAGAGTTGATGTTTGGGAAACAACTTTAGATAAAATGAAAAGAAAAGTTCAAAAGTGGGGAGCCACTTGGCTCAATCCAGCTGGACGACTGGTACTGCTTAAATTGGGCCTTTCCTCTCTTCCTTTTTACCAATTCTCCCTTGCCCAGGCTCCTGCCTCTTTTCTCCGCAAAATGGACAATATTCTTAGGTTTTTCCTTTGGCAGGGAGGGAAAAATGAAAAGAGAAAATATAACTTGGTTGGATGGAAACAAGTAATTCAAAACCAAGAAAAAGGAGGTCTTGGAATTAGATCCCCATCTCTCACCAATTCAGCCTTTGGCGGCAAGATAGTCTGGAGGCTTATTGAAGACCAATCAGCTTGGTGGAAAAAAGTTTTGGAGGCCAAATATCTCAGCCACCCAAGGCAGCATCTGCTTACAACTGAAATACCCAATAGGAACAACACAAGAATCTGGAAACTCTGTAAAAAAGCCATCTCCTTTATGGCTCAAAATGTCTCCAAGGTTCCCAAAGGCGGCAACAAAATCAACATTGGCACTGATAAAATTATGGGGAATCAGCCAATTAGCAGTCTTCCAGGTATGGCTCCAATAATTCTCTTTCTTCAAAGTAAAGGAATATACAGTTTAGATCAAATTTCGCAATGGGACACAAATACCCAAGCTTGGAAGAGATGGAGCCTTCCTCCCATCCCTCAACGACTCAAAGAGAATCTTGACAACTTTCAGATACACCTCCACAACATTGCTCCTACAATAAAAAATGGCAAGGATGGATTCCGATGGGACCCCACTGGCACCAGCTACTCAATACAAGCAGGATACAATTATCTATGCAACAGGGACTACCCAACACCAACATGGACACATTGGAAAACAGTGTGGAAATCAGAAGCCATCCCTAAGGTGAATTTTTTTATGTGGACCCTCTTAAAAGAAAAAACTCTCACTGCAGAAAATCTTAAAAAAAAAGGCATTGCTGGACCCTCCAGATGCCCTAATTGCCAAGAAGCGGAGGAGTCCATCCAGCGCCTCTTCATTTCGTGTCCTTTTGCTTTTTTTTGTTGGAACAATATTATCCCAATCGTTCCCTTTACCTGGAACTCTCAGCAATCCATTGGGGAAGTCCTTAATAACTGGAAACAAACTACCCCTGGCAATCCATGAAAAACAACATTGCCAAGATAGTGTGGGATGCCCTACCATTTGCCCTCTTATGGAGGATCTGGATTGCTAGGAACAGCAAGATCTTTAAAGATAAAGAGATCACAATCAGGCATCTTTGCAGCAAGGCTAAAAGCCTTGCAATAGAAACCATCGCTTCTAAGAGAACAAAAAAATGGACATGACAAGTCTTTGGGTTGAAGAAAAAGATTTCATAAGGAGTCTGATAGATAAGATCAGTATCCTATCAGCAGCGAAAATCTACAGCAACTTCAACAACAATCACAGTCACAACTGGAAAATCCGTCTATAGCAGGATGACCACAACAAGTGGCTCCGCACTAGCAACACCCACTCCTTGTTCTTTGACGGTGCCTCCAAATCAAATCTAGGAGCAGTGGGAGTAGGGGGAGTTATCTACAAACCCAATGGTGAGCCCTTAGTCACCTTTGAGTGGGGATTAGGGATCCTTTCAAACAACAGAGCAGAGGCTTTGGCGCTCTATCAAGGAATTCTTCAACTACAAATTCATGACATCAAGAAAGCTGTGATTTTCGGCGATTCTGCTATCATTATTAGTTTAATGACTAGCAAACAAAAAGCCTCCAACATCTTCTTACAACAAACCATCAGCAGATGCCAAGTCATGATCAATTAAACTCAGGATTTCCAATTTTACCATATCCTTTGGACCATCAATCGGGAAGCTGATAAATGCGCCAGGCAAGCTTGTATAAGACCAAAAGGAAATATCCTCTGTAACAACGAGGAACAATTCCAATTTCTTCTATGATTCCCGTGACTTGTAAATTTTTTTTCATATCTAAAGGCTCACATCCTGCTCAGGGCGTACCCTGACCAAATCAAAAACAATCCCGAGGCTATCTGCTCCACGCTGCCGGAAATCCTCCCTTTTCTCCCTGCAGTCTCCTCAAATTTTTTGAATCTATGTTGCCCGTGCAGAATCCGTGACCACCTCAGCACTCACCTCGTGATCATGTCCTTCACGCCTCTTTGTTTGCTTGCTACTTATACCAGGATGCATTCTCTTTACCCCCAAGCCTCCCTTCCCATCTTCGCTTGTTCCGCGGCTCTTTCGATCATTTCGGATCATTGTTGTTTCACAACGCTCTTTTTCAGTGACTGCCCCTATTTTTCCCCCATCGCATACTCCTCCCTTCGCAGTTCCTTCCTTGCCTATTCTTACTTCTCTGCTTTTCCTGAGAAACGAAGGCCTATGTTCTCCCCTCTCTATTTATATACCCCTCCACTTTTTAAAGCAGAAAAAACGGAACAACAGAAAATACAGCAGAAAAGGAATAGCAAGAACTACGGAACAACAGAAAAGGAACAACAGAAAAGGAAACGTAGAAGCAAGTCGGTGCCGACAACAAACTTGAAGAGTCCATTGCTCAACACATCAGCCACAATAATATAGACTGATGCTTTGTAAATGCTGTTATTTATTACTGCAGTTTGTTAGGATTTACCTTTGGTCTTTGGTTTTTAGAAGCCCAAAAGGCAGGATTAAGGAGGAATTTTGTTTAAGCTGTAACTTCTTCCTCCCTAGCTCTTCTTGGCACCTCAGCATGTATTCTTGGAGCTCAGTCTCCCACTTTTTTTAGATTTATAATAGCAACCGAATTTGTCAAAAAAAAAAATAATACTAAAGTTCTAAATAAATATAATAAAAGTAAACTATAAAAATAGTAAAAATAAGTAAAGTTAACAAAAATTAAAATAAAATAAGAAAGAATTAAATTAAGAGAACTATAAAATAGTAAAAATAAGTAAAGTTAACAAAAACTAAAAAATAATAAAATAATAAAGAATTAAATTAAGAGAAATATTAAATTAAGTATAACTTAAAATAAATAAATAAAAGTTGCATGTTGACACATGGAATGTGTGCATGCGGACCCCTTTCTATTGTTTGATCTCTTTAATGGATGATGAGGAAGATGACATTTATCATTCCTTCATCCATTCCCTGGCAGTAGTACATTGATTGAGGGCTCGGGGGTGGCCAATTGTAGAAAGATTACGTGCAGCTGAGCTTTCGGTTGGGTGGAGAGTTGTCTTGAAAATATTTGTTGCGGTGAGTAGAATTCAAGGAGTATTCAAATCCAAAAGCACGAGTAAGGAATATTGTCGATACATGTAAATTGTCTCTACTGGTGGTTATTTTGGAAATTCTATGTTAATTAGTAAAATATTTTTGTGTTGACTATTAATCAGATGATTGATCAAATTAGTTAAATATTTTGATTTTGGGGTTGTTACATATAGTATTAGAGCGGGTTTCAACTCTGTGTGACCCCTAAGTAAAATTTAAAAAAATACTTAATTAAATTTCATTAAGAATTTAGCTTGTAATGACTAACATAAATTTAATCAAACTTTTATCAATAATTTTATTTGTAATAAAAATTTAGTCAAAGTAAATTTGAGAAATAAATATCATTTTCAACTTTTAAAATAAATTTTATTTATTTAAATTATAATATATAAACTTTGTACTCTTTTTATTGCATGTATTTGTGGTTGTTAGGATGCGAGCCCAGGCCTTCACGACCACAACACAAAATTATCACCACTAAACTACAACTCAACCTTAAGCGCGGGTTTGTGTTTTGTGGACAACCATCTTAATTTGACTTAAGAGAAACAAAAAACGAAATGGGGATCGACAATGAAATGAGAAACGAGGGCCCAACTGGGTTCGAACTGGTGACCTCTTGATCTGCATTCAAATGCTTTACCACTGATGACGGTGGGATTCGACCCTAAATCCCAGTTTTCAATCCAAGGCCGACTGAGGACCGCAGTCATTGGACCTTTGCTTCGTACAAATCTCAGGATTATGCCGGGCCCCTGGCAACATCTTACTCCTTTTTCTGGGCGACCATGAAAATTTGACTACCCAGATGCCTAACGCCGTGGAAATTGTTTCGCGTGATCTGTAAGCGGAGTCAGTGGATTCCATAACTTGTAATATGCGATGAGCGTTTGCAGTATGGACGAGAATTGACAGAAACAACAATGAAAGAGTTTGGCAGGGCTTACATTGCCCCACTACAGGTAGGGTTTCCTTAAATATCTTAATTGAATTGTCGTTTTTCGGACTTTTGAGAGAATCATTGTGCATGTCGAATTTTTTCTCACTCGAGGAAGTAGATTTTTCTGTCGTTCTATTTTCTTCTAGGATTATTATTGTCTAAGATCTTTTACTGCAACCCTAAATTATGGCAGCACGCCATCTGTTCTATGTATGCCTTGGTTTCCGTTCAGATTTTAACGGAATTGGAGATTTGATGGTAGAATATTAATCTGTGAAGAGTCTGGTAAAGGACGAGTTAAAAAAAACACAACAACACCAACATTACTAGGATTTGATGTCAAGATACTAAAACTAGATATTGTTAAAAAAAGGGAGTGCTTAGAAAATGATAAGTTGAAACATCTTGTTACTGGGATTTGCTTATTTGGAATTGAACGTTTCGGTCGTTTTCTTGCACCGATTGGCTGTTTTCCTGATGCATTTAGAATATTTGGGATAATTTTGCTTAAGCAGGTGTGGTTGGCTAATAAAGGTATCTTTATAGGAGTGAGATTTTGTGATTTTGCTTTCTTTTATCATTTTAAATTACCCAGATAACAAAATTTGGTTCGTGTTGTGTTGGATTCCTAATAAATGTGTCATTATGAGGGTGATATTTTGCGAATTTGCTTATTATCTTGATTTTGAACGATTCACATAGAACAATACTCGGTATCGGTAAATTCTATTTCAATGGGTGAGAGATGGTCTTGCTAAATAATTCTCATTATTGTGTTAATATTGATTTTAACTCAGGAAGATTGAATTTTCCAGTGTTCGAGTTGGCATTCATTTACAACAAACATAAGCTTTAGCTCACTGTACACTAAAATTAGGATTGTTAAGTTTGTAGTAAATTTGTTGGCATTCATTTACAACAAACATAAGCTTTAGCTCACTGTACACTAAAATTAGGATTGTTAAGTTTCTAGTAAATTTCTTGGCCCCTGTGATCCAAATAAAACAGGACAGGACATTCTTAGCAGATGAAACCATCGATGCTAAATTTCAACATACAATTGACTCATAGGCTCCTTATCCTTCTTCAAGATTTCATTATGAGTGGGCAATCCTCACCATGATTACCTTTAGTTTTTGAAGGGTCAACACTTCACGTCTCTCACGAACGAAGGAGTATGCAATCCCTCTCAGAATTGGCACTTGGAAATATGTTCTAAAAGTTTTATTTGTAAGGAGCATTTGAAGCAAATAGTTGTTGAATTTAAGTGTGGTGCAACAATGCTCTGTTTAATATGAAAAATCACAACCGTTTTTGTGAGGTACCTGTAGGTAGGGTCAATAATTATCAAGTATGTTTCTTTTTCACATGAATGTTTTCAATTATTAAATTTCAATGTTTGTTTGTTTTTTTTTTAATATGTTTTATTACATCTGTGTCTTTGAAATCGTGTGCTTTAAAATTGCTCAGTGGCTTCCTTTTTTCCTTGTTTAATTTTAGTTATAGTTCTAAGTATTGTATTTTTTAAGTAATATAAGCTCTTTGATTATTTAGTTAATTGTCACGGGGCGGGTTTGCCAGTTATTTTGGTTCTGGCCTATGGCTTTTCATACAATGACCAATTTTTAGATAATATTCATGTGTTCAAGAAAAACTTTTTTTTCCAGCACGAAAAAACTATATATTTGTATTATAATAAAAATTGTTATATATACAATGACAATATTACTGCCAGATAAGCTGTAAGCTTTAAAACATGTCCCATCTTGAAACTGACAAAGTATGAAATTTCCAGAAAACATGCCCAGAAGCTGAGAGGTTATCAGATGAAAAAAGAGCTTCGAATGTCAATTTACCACAAGTGTGAGATGCAATTTAGGAAGGAAACAAAACAGCTAGTAACTATAGAAGCCATCATATGTGCATAAGACAAATACAAAAAACCAAATTTTCTACCATAAGTTAATGCTATATGCCCTGAAATTGGAAATCCTGGATCTGGTAGATATTGCTGTTCGCCTTTATCTGCATTCTCCATAAACCTTGGGGCAAGGTTAGACCCATTTTAGATAAAGCGTCCGCCTTTTTGTTTTTGTTTCTATCAATATGGGAAATAGTATAGTCCTTCCTGTTGTCCCATAATGCTGCTATATATATATCCAGGAAAAACTTATTGATTTGTATTAAAATAAATAGATTCAAAATATATATATTTTAAAGCTTATAAATTAACAATAAATTAGATATTTATTAAATTAATAATAGTTTAGATAATTGATTGGAAAATATTTTTTAAATTAATAATAGTTTAGATAATTGATTGGAAAATTTTAGAGGTTTCTAGAGTTTCAAATTTTGAGTATTTACTTGGATGACGCTCTCATCAAATCTATATGGTTTTAAGTCCAATTGGGGGCAATGAAGGCCATTTACCAATAATAAAAGGAATACATGCTTAAAAGAATGGTTGTGATATAAAGTTAAAGTGCTACATATCCCTTGATATGATAGCAATGATTATAATTTATTATTTTTTTATAATATTATTTTATTTAGAAAGAAAATAAATATGTGAATATGACAAGCTACATAGTAGCGAGCCGCTTAGTTTAAATATCTTTAAACTAAAGCAACAAACTATGAAAATTTGATAAAATAGAAGCCTGTATAGGTGCATGCAGAAAACGGAAACCAAAACTAGAAGAAAAAAAATTTAAATTGAAAAACAAGAGATTAGAAAAAAAGAACTATATTTAATTATACGAGTCAAGTATGCGATTTGTAAATTCTAAAGATTTTGATAACAAATTATTAATTATGTTCTCTTTATTAATATACCCCATTTTATGATTTTTCTTTTAAATACAAAATTTGGTTTTTTTGTCATAAAATTTAAATTACTTCACATAAAAAGCTTACGTAAAGTGAATTTCTAATGTTAAATTTTGGAAATGACTTAATTTTTTTAAGTCAAAATGAACTAATAAGCATTCAAACCAAAAACTAAACACAATATATCATATCTGAAACAAGTATAATAAATTTTTAAAATCATATTTTTTTTCAATTAACACAAAATACAATGTATTTTGTTGTTATTCACGATTATTTATCAATAGTATAATGCTTTTTCTTTATTAATGTGGAAACATTAGATAAAATATAAAATTAACTTATAACCTTGTTAAATTCTTTTAATAATAAAGGGAAAACAACTTTAAACAATCTCATTAAATCATCATTTTAATTATTATTTTAAATTTAATACTACTTGAGCCATAGCTTTTCATGCAAATTTAAACCCTTTGATGGTGGGAAAGAGATGTTTGTAAAATATCTCATTAATAACAAAACCATGCATAGTAAATAGCATTTTTAATTTACATTTATCTATCATCGTTCCCATTGGATTCAGTTTGAAATCGAAAGGAGAATGGTGACAATTGTGTTATATTTGATATAGGAACGAGATGATGATTTCGAAAAGCAAAATGTGTGAGGAGTTTTAATGAGAAAGAAAAATGATGATTAAACAAAATGAGGACTGGAGATTGGTTGATTACTAATTGTTCGTTGGGTGGGTAGAGGGCAGCGAAATAAAAAAAAATTGAGAGAAACAATCGTTGCAGTTCCAATCCTATGGAAAGTTGGGGTGGGAATTTTTATCAATTGCTATATTTTTTATTTTTTGTTTTAACTTAATTATATTTTTTCGGTTAAAATGTAAAATTTTGTTTATATTTTTCAAAATTCAATAAAAAATCATTTTTTTCCAAATCAAATTTTCAGAATGTCCAAAAATATATAATTATAAATCATTACTTCACATATCATGTCGTTCAAATTCGGCCTGGAGTATGCCGTAAAACTGCTTCTGCTTGGCTAAGAGCTCGTCTTCCTCGGACGTAAGGAAACAGGTTAACGGCCCAAGACCCAGAGGCATCTGGCAGGAGTGAAAACCTGCTCCCTTACGGACCACCAGCGGGTTATTACAGGTGGCATGGTTTTCCTTGATAACAGTGATGAGTCAAACCGACATTCGCGGATAGCAGCCAGAGATGGCTGTCCTCACTGTTGGTTTGACACCTGAGTTTGATAGGTTTTGCCACCTTCGGAAAAAAAAAAATCATGTCGTTCAAATTTTCAGAATGTCCAAAAATCTATAATTATAAATCATATTTACCTTTTCCTACAACAGTAGGAACAGGCCGTGCTGAATTGAAACTTGAATAACGAATCTAATCAACAAATTTTTAGGAACAGGCCGTGCTGAATTGAAACTTGAATAACGAATCCAATCAACAAATTTTTATTAAATCAGTAACAAATTCTTAATTTGCAGTCTACAATTTATTCATGGTAACGTCTGAACACTAGGGGGTAGATTTAGTGTCGTACGGGTGCAATAGTGTTTCATTAATTTGCCACAACATTTATTTATGACTTTACTAGTGGGTGTGTACACGCTACCACATCTTCCATTAGCACATGATTAAAAAATGGGGCAGTGTTCAAGAAATGATTGTTTAGAGTCCAGATATACTTATGGGGAGCTATATTTCCCATACTATCGGGCTTTAAACGAACGGCGGTTGTATATGCCCACCGTTCGATTTCGGCCTTAGCAAAATCGAACGGCATATACAGCGGCTATTCATTTAAAGCCCAATAGCATAGAATTTATTGATTGCCTATACTTACGATGCAGTGGTAAATAAAATGTTCATGTCAAATAAATACACAAAGTGAAACAATATCCGACCGTACACTTCTTTCTCACGTTCATACGAAGATGGTAAGTAATAAAATTTAAAAAATATTTGATTGTACAATGTCATCATTGCACAATAAAAATGCAACCAATCAAATTAAAAATAATTAGATTTAAATATTATTAAAAAATAATAAATTTGGAATTTCAATTTTAAATTTTAGAAAAAGATGCAATTATTTTAGTCAAAACAAACTAATAAGCAGTCAAACAAAAAATCAAACACAATATACACTGCTTGCCGCAAGTATAATAAAAAGCTAATAGAAGAATATATGATATGCCAATTCACTTTTATGGAAATGTTATTTTTTCGGGGTATGGATATATTAATTGAAATATCTCATATTTTGTTCTAAATAAAAAAAGACATGTTTATGCTATTTTATATTAAATTAAATATATTCTTATAATGGGAATGGGTTATACTATCAACCTGATATTAGAGAAGGTGAAAGTAATAATATTTATTTTGGGTATTTATGTATATAGTGTAAAGATTTTGAGTGAATATGTTTTGACAAAATTATAAAGGTTTTGGGTATATATATTTATATATAGAGAGATATTTTATATTTATAAATTGTTGAGAAAAATGAGATTAGTTATTGAGTAGTTCACTTATATTTAAGTTTAATAAGAAATAATTTTTGTTTATATGTTTAATACAAATAAATTTATTTCTAATTGCAAGTTAGTTACTTTAAAAAGAAAAAAGAAAAAAATTTAAGAGTACTACGAAATAAAAACTTACAATACAAAAATAAAGAAAATAATATAATATAATAGAAGATATGAATAAGAAAAAAAATGATATATGCACCAATGGTCGAGTGGTAGAATACTACTCTACCATGGTACAAACCTAGATTCGATGATTTGGGTTCGATTCACGCTAGTGCAACTAAAAATCTTCTTTTTCAAATTGGCAATCAAGGAAGGAACGTTGGCAATCAAGGAAGGAACATTGGAATCAACTAATGAAATTGAATAATAAATAAGGTCATTTTCAAGGGCCTTGCAATGTATGACAACATTGGATTAAAGAAGTAAATCCACAATAAAATTGATCAGTTGGATGAAGATAAATTATGACAACATTGGATTAAAGAAGTAAATCCACAATAAAATTGATCAGTTGGATGAAGATAAATTATTATGCGAGTAGAGTAGAGGAGTAGCAACAACATTTCCAAGTGTAACAAAGGAAAAGAAACCATAATAATATTTCCATCTTTGAAGCAAATAGTTGTTGAATTTAAGTGTGGTGCAACAATGCTCTGTTTAATATGAGAAATCACAACCGTTTTTGTGAGGTACCTGTAGGTAGGGTCAATAATTGTCAAGTATGTTTCTTTTTCACATGAATGTTTTCGATTATTAAATTTCATTGTTTTTTTTTTAATGTGTTTTATTACATCTGTGTTCTGTTTTTGAAATCGTGTGCTTTAAAATTGCTCAGTGGCTTCCTTTTTTCCTTGTTTAATTTTAGTTCTACTTCTAAATATTGTATTTTTTAAGTAATATAAGCTCTTTGATTATTTAGTTAATTGTCACGGGGCGGGTTTGCGAGTTATTTTGGTTCTGGCCTATGGCTTTTCATACAATGACCAATTTCCAAATAATATTCATGTGTTCAAGAAAAACTTATTGATTTGTATTAAAATGAATAGATTCAAAATATTTAAAATATATATATTTTAAAGCTTATAAATTAACAATAAATTAGATATTTTTTAAATTAATAATAGTTTAGATAATTGATTGGAAAATTTTAGAGGTTTCTAGAGTTTCAGATTTTGAGTATTTAGTTGGATGATGCTCTCATCAAATCTATGTGGTTTTAAGTCCAATTGGGGGGCAATGAAGGCACACCACACCAAATGGAGGACCATTTACCAATAATAAAAGGAATACATGCTTAAAAGAATGGTTGTGATCAAATCTATGTGGTTTTAAGTCCAATTGGGGGGCAATGAAGGCACACCACACCAAATGGAGGACCATTTACCAATAATAAAAGGAATACATGCTTAAAAGAATGGTTGTGATATAAAGGTAAAGTGCTACATATCACTTGATATGATAGCAAGGATTATAATTTATTATTTTTTTATAATATTATTTTATTTAGAAAGAAAATAAATATGTGAATATGACAAGCTACATAGTCGCGAGGTTTAAATATCTTTAAACTAAAGCAAAAAACTATGAAAATTTGATAAAATAGAACCCTGTATAGGTGCATGCAGAAAACGGAAACCAAAACTAGAAGAAAAAAAATTAAAATTGAAAAACAAGAGACTAGAAAAAAGGACTATATTTAATTATACGAGTCAAGTATGTGATTTGTAAATTGTAAAGATTTTGATAACAAATTATTAATTATGTTCTCTTTATTAATATACCCCATTTTATGATTTTTCTTTTAAATACAAAATTTGGATTTTTTGTCATAAAATTTAAATTACTTCACATAAAAAGCTTACGTAAAGTGAATTTCTAATGTTAAATTTTGGAAATGACCTAATTTTTTTAGGTCAAAATGAACTAATAAGCATTCAAACCAAAAACTAAACACAATATATCATATCTGAAACAAGTATAATAAATTTTTAAAATCATATTTTTTTTCAATTAACACAAAATACAATGTATTTTGTTGTTATTGACGATTATTTATCAATAGTATAATGCTTTTTCTTTATTAATATGGAAACATTAGATAAAATATAAAATTAACTTATAACTTTGTTAAATTCTTTTAATAATAAAGGGAAAACAACTTTAAAAAATCTCATTAAATCACCATTTTAATTATTATTCTAAATTTAATACGACTTGTGGCTTTAAAGCCATAGCTTTTCATGCAGATTTAAACCCTTTGATGGTGGGAAAGAGATGTTTGTAAAATATCTCATTAATAACAAAACCATGCATGGTAAATAGCATTTTTAATTTACATTTATCTATCATCGTTACAATGTTCCCATTGGATTCAGTTTGAAATCGAAAGGAGAGTGGTGACAATTGTGTTATATTTGCAATGGGAACCAGCTGATGATTTCGAAAAGCAAAATGTGTGAGGAGTTTTAATGAGAAAGAAAAATGATGATTTAGAAAAGAAAACAAAAGAAAACCATGGGTAGTTTAAAAGAAAACCATGAGTAGTTTAAATTGGAAAGTAAAAAGCAAAATGAGGACGAGAAATTGGTTGATTACTAATTTGGAAAGTAAAAAGCAAAATGAGGACGAGAGATTGGTTGATTACTAATTGTTCGTTTGGTGGATAGAGGGCAGCGAAATCAAAAAAATTGAGAGAAACAATCGTTGCAGTTCCAATCCTATGGAAAGTTGGGGTGGGAATTTTTTTTTTTTTTTTTTTTCACCTAGGTGGAAAAACCTATCAACTCAGGTGTCAAAACCAACAGTGAGGACAGCCATCTCTGGCTGCTATCCGCGAATGTCGGTTTGACTCATCACAGTTAGATAGGAAAACCACGCCACCTGAAATAACCCGCTGGTGGTCCGTAAGGGAGCAGGCTCATCACTCCTGCCAGATGCCTCTGGGTCTTGGGCCGTTAACCTGTTTCCTTACGTCCGAGGAAGACGAGCATGGCTATATTTTTTAGTTTTTGTTTTAACTTAATTATATTTTTTTGGGTTAAAATGTAAAATTTGATTTATATTTTTCAAAATTCAATAAAAAAATCATTTTTTTTTCCAAGTCAAATTTTCAGAATGTCCAAAAATATATAATTATAAATCATAACTTCAAATTTTCAAAATGTCCAAAAATATATAATTATAAATCATAACTTCAAATTTTCAGAATGTCCAAAAATCTATAATTATAAATCATATTTACCTTTTCCTACAACAGTACTAACAGGCCGTGCTGAATTGAAACTTGAATAACGAATCCAATCAACAAATTTTTATTAAATCAGTAACGAAGAAAGTGACAGATCAATCTTTCACTGTCCACAATTTATTCATGGTAACGTCTGAACACTAGGGGGTAGATTTTGTGTCGTACGGGTGCAATAGTGTTTCATTAATTTGCCACTAACATTTATTTATGACTTTACTAGTGGGTGTGTACACGCTACCACATCTTCCATTAGCACATGATTAAAAAATGGGGCAGTGTTCAAGAAATGATTGTTTAGAGTCCAGATATACTTACGTTGTAGTGGTAAATAAAATGTTCACGTCAAATAAATACACAAGGTGAAACAATATCCGACCGTACACTTCTTTCTCACATTCACTAGTAGGAAGATGGTAAGTAATACAATTTAAAAAATATTTGATTGTACAATGTCATCATCCCACAATAAAAGTGCAACCAATCAAATTGAAAATAATTAGATTTAAATATTATTAAAAAATAATAAATTTGAAATTCCAATTTTAAATTTTAAAAAATATACAATTATTTTAGTCAAAACAAATTAATAATAAACAGTCAAACAAAAAACCAAACACAATATACACTGCTGGCCCCAAGTATAATAAAAAGCTAATGGAAGACTATATCATATGCCAATTCACTTTTATGGAAATGTTATTTTTTCGGGTATGGATATATTAATTGAAATATCTAATATTTCTTTCTAAATAAAAAAAGACATGTTTATGCTATTTTATATTAAATTAAATATATTCTTATAATGGGAATGGGTTATACTATCAACATGATATTAGAGAAGGTGAAAGTAATAATATTTATTTTGGGTATTTATGTATATAGTGTAAAGATTTTGAGTGAATATGTTTTGACAAAATTATAAAGGTTTTGGGTATATATATCTATATATAGAGAGATATTTTATATTTATAAATTGTTGAGAAAAATGAGATTAGTTATTGAGTAGTTCACTTATATTTATGTTTAATAAGAAATGATTTTTGTTTATATGTTCAATACAAATAAATTTATTTCTAATTGCAAGTTAGTTACTTTAAAAAGAAAAAAGAAAAAAATTTAAGAGTGCTACGAAATAAAAACTTAAAATACAAAAATAAAAAAAATAATATAATATAATAGAAGATATGAATAAGAAAAAAAAATGATATATGCACCAATGGTCTAGTGGTAGAATACTACTCTACCATGGTACAAACCTAGATTTGATGATTTGGGTTCGATTCACGGCTAGTGCAACTAAAAATCTTCTTTTTCAAATTGGCAATCAAGGAAGGAACGTTGGCAATCAAGGAAGGAACATTGGAATCAACTAATGAAATTGAATAATAAATAAGGTCATTTTCAAGGGCCTTGCAATGTATGACAACATTGGATTAAAGAAGTAAATCCACAATAAAATTGATCAGTTGGATGAAGATAAATTATGACAACATTGGATTAAAGAAGTAAATCCACAATAAAATTGATCAGTTGGATGAAGATAAATTATTATGCGAGTAGAGGAGTAGCAACAACATTTCCAAGTGTAACAAAGGAAAAGAAACCATAATAATATTTCCATCTTTGAAGCTAGTAGACATGAAATATTAGGAAATTAAGACTATTGGAGAAAATAAAAATATATCTATGAATATTAGGTATGGGGAAGTGAAGGAGTGATTCTATCAAGAAGAAAGTTATCTTAAGGATATTGATGAGTGGATTTATCAACATGATTGGTAACGATCAAAGTGACGACCTATATAATTTAGAAGTGTCAAGATTGGAATTTGTGAATACTTGTAATTGGTGAGAAATGACAAGTGATAAACTAGTGAAACATTTCAAGGATAATAGTTGTTTAACTTTTGGAAACAGGAAATAAACTATGTAGACTACTAAGAAAACATTGAGTATGAAGCGAGGTCAAGTGGTATTAATATGGAAACTCGATGAGATAAGTAGATATTTTGAGGATGTACAATAACAATTACGCATGTGATGGATAAATCACTGTAAGGACCACAATTCAGATTATTATTATTATTATTTTTTTGCAGCAAATACAACCAGAAAAGAAACGCATTGAAATTTCAACTTATTTAGCACACACATTCTTGACACTCATTTCAGGAAAACATATCATGACATACATTTACATATGTTTAACTAAGATCAATAGTAATGAAATACATGTGTACCGTTCACCAGAAGGCGAGACTCCGCTTGCTCTGCTGTTACTAGTATTCCCTTGTAGCTGGTCACCTCCGCAAGTGAATGATGACGCACTTGATCCGAATGCGAAGACCCACCGGTTAACCTCCGAGCCTACTCCTTGGGTACTCTTCTTCCCCGCGGACCCCCGAGCTGCAATGGGGTTATACAATGGAGGAAAGCACTAGCTGGTATAGGAGAGCACACCTTGGCTCAAGAGTCCCCTCTCTAAAATCCTCTACCTCACCAAACTCACTATAGCTTCGTAATCACTGCTCTGACATCATCTCATCCACCCAACCATAGGGTTCCAAAAAGTCCCTTCTCCCATGGCTTGCCTCTTCTTTTATAGGAGTCCTCAGGTGACACTTGTCATGTCATGCATAATTAATTATTTTTTTATAATTCAATAGCTTGATTATTCACCCACCCATGTGTCATTCTCATATCAAGGGTCTCCCAAAATTATTTACTTAAATTTTTATTTAAAACTAATATTTTCCTCACCTCAACAAGATTCCTATTTCTTCTCCTAGTTGTCTCTTTATTCCCTCCCTTTTATTCCTTAATTTGTGTTCATGACTTGAAGTCAATTAATGAGTCAAGATTTTATCCCCAATCTACTCCCTAATTTAACTCAGGTTATCTCCTAGATGGATATTCTTATGTTGGTTGTTGACACATGGAGCTTCTCTACATTTCTCTAAATTTAATTTATTAATCTCATTTTAATTCACCTTCCTCTTTTCTTAATTAGGTTTAAATTAGTTTAGGATTAATCTTTCTCCTTACCATTATGTTTGTCTTTCCCCTTTTTCCTAATTAAACCACATAATCTTCCTAGTATTTTCTAAAATGGGAAGGGTAGAGTTTTTAAGGTACTCTATTTTAATTATTCCTATGATCCTTCTTATTCCAAGTTTTATTTTTGATTTAATTACATTGGTTTCTAATCATCATTTACCCTTGATGTAAATTTACCTAGTTTTCATTCCTTGCTTATATTTATTTATTATTATTTATTTTTAATGATTCCAAGGATGCCAAGTTTGGTTGTGCCCTTCAAGAACTTCCCTAGAGGTTCCAAGGGTGCCACACCTAATAGCTTATTTGTGATGTCAAGGGTGCCAGTTTGGTTGTGCCCTTCAAGAATTTCCCTAGAAGTTCCAAGGGTGCCACACCTAATAGTTTATTTGTGATGCCAAGGGTGCCAAGTTGGTCGTGCCCTTCAAGAAATTCCCCTGAAGTTCCAAGGGTGCCACACCACTTGCCCTTCAAGCATCCAGTGATTACGAGGGGAAAGTATAGTGCAACGTCATAGACCACTATCATCTCTTATGTTGCCTGCTATAGTGAGACTAATGGTGTCGGGGATCAAGGAATCCGCCTTGATGCGCACCCCCGGTAAAGTCCTCATGAGCGACCCAACTTTGGAACCTGCCCTCATGGCATCGTGATCTTCAAGGCGAAGGTGTTTCAACCCTTCCAGCCCAAGTCATGGCGGGAGTGCTAGTGGGTGAGATCAGGGACTCTGTCCCACCCCTCCCATGTAGTTCCATCCACTTGTACAACCCCATCACCCATATGTGAGTCATTCGGTCAAGCAACTAATCTGTGCCTGCAACCATTAATATATCATCAGAATATAGTTAAACATATATGGCAGATTCCAAGATCGTCTTAGACTTTCAAAGATAAAGTAATATAAATTTTCATCAAACCAGGTGTCATCGACATGTCATATGCGAGTGCCTCTGATGGTTTTCTACCATACTCAATAATCATCAGTAACAAGGTTTCTCAATGTTAGTCAATTATCATAATAGCATCATTAACAATTTCTGGTCATTCACATCATTGTTCATTGTAAGTCTGAACTAAAGGAAGTAGGTAACATAGGGGACACATCCCTCATGGCTATCATCAATAATCATCAATGGAAACATACATATTCATTAAGCTATCAACATCATAACATCGTAGAAATATACCTATCCATAAAATTTATCCTCATTATGCTTTTAGTAGAGCGCATACATATTCTTTACTACCCTCGTCATAATTTCAAATAGAGACCAACTTAACTATTTAATATTGCAATCATCAGAATATTGATAGATAAGATACATACCCATTCATGTTACCATAATATCAATGGAAAGCATTCATAACATCACAACCATGAATATCTCAATCGCTAATAATAGTGTCATGGGTCCAGATCCTCAATCTGAGGTCCTCGAAGAATAGAGTGTCTAAGATAATGTCGTATTAGGGTCAGGAAACTAGAGTGGGCACTACAATCACCAAGGGACAACAAGCCCTCATGAAGGTGGATTAAACATGACATAAGACTTAAATAATGACGACCTAGTGTATTTGCGCCATTTGGATAAGCAAAATATGTATAGTGAGCATGGAATTTTAATTGATATTGATAATTTTGAGAATGATTGTATAACCGATAATATATTTACAATGAATTCCATTAAAATTTCCTTGGGGAAGGAAGATTACATGACAAGAGATTAAGTCTCAAGATAATGAGGCTCATTTGGAATTTAATGATGTATTTAATGTTGGGAATAATACTGAGAGGGGGGGGGGGGGTGAATCAATATTTACAAATCAATAACTTTTTCATTTCCATAATCAAATTTATATACGCTACTTCAGTGAAGGGAACTCACGTGTGCACGCAACTGTTCTTAAGGCAACCATCGTATATCCAGTGAACTTATGATTCAGTTAATTCATCATATGTTGATCTTGAATCAGTGCATCGATACTTTATTGAACATTAAACAGTAACCATGTGCAGTAATAACAAAATAAACCATCACACATAAGCAACACACATGAACACCAATATTTAAGGCAGAAACCCAATGTGGGAGAAAAACCACCTGCTGCTGTTGCCTCTGTCTTCTTTTAACATAAAGAATAATATGATTACAATCTTGTACTAGTGTAGATTCATACCAGTACACAAGCACCCACCTGTAGAAGGTTGCAACCTTCTCTCATTCTCTAGCTTCTACTGGAAGGGAGCTACAACCCCCTAGCTCTTGTACTAGCTGATACGTTTACCAATATGTAGGCGCCGACCTACATAAGGCTACAACCTTCACTCGTTCTCTAGCAGCTACTATAAGGGAGCTCCAACCCCCTGGTCAAGTCACCAACCACTATTGGCAGGAAGCTTCGACTTCCTTACTAAAGGCTCCAACCCTCAGTATCCTCCAGGGACCATGTTTCATTAATTTTCAGATTGGATACTCCTGGTACATAACAACATAATATGTAGGCCACATTTCATCAAATTTTCATACTGGACCCATCAGTAACATTGAAATTCAAAATCAATCACCACTACATCCATTAAATACATCTACATCAACCAATCATTGAAACTGAATCATCAATCTCTGATATAACTGAAACCCAATTATCAATCTCTGAACCAATCAATTTCTAAAACCTCTGACATACTGAATCAAACAATCACTAAACCTCTGACACAACTGAATCAAACATTCATTCAAACTTAATCAAATTCAACCAATCAACTAGAACAGACAAATCACTGTAACCAGTACATAGATATGAACCCAGAACATTGCATCAACAACCAGAACCAACTGTAACCTCAAAATTCATGTGTTAGAATGTATACGCTTCTTCACTGAAGTCAACCAGCATATATACGCTACTTCATTTAGCCCAACCTGCGTATACCTCTAAAAATACTGAATCATAAAACCACTGAACCATAAATTGTACCAATCAGTGACATTCTAAAGTTCTACTGTTAATTTATAGAGTTCTAAACAGATAGCAGTAAGGATCATCCTTCTTACTCAAACAATCAATCAACCAGACTCAATCTCCTTATACAATCAATTTTACTTTCAGATCTAATGAAGACATCATTGACAAACATAAGTAAAACAACAACACTGATCAGATAGATCAATGATCTCTGAACAACAAACTTTTCTTTTGTATACGCTACTTGGATGAGCTGAACTAGTGTGTATACGCACCTTCCCCAAAGTGAACCATCATAGAGATCTGCAAATACTTACATATAACTTCGCAGCTATTCTAGACTTCAGTCATACCCAAATTATAACATATAAAGGATAAAACATTTGTTAGCACTCAGATCTAGCCTATCCATTATCAGACCACACAAACATAAGTCATTATGATCCTGATCCATCATTAGATCTCATCCATCTTCAAATACTTAGGTGCATAATTAGTCTAGATCAAGCAAAGCATCAGAAACCCATAACATGCATATTGCTTTTGATATAACACTTCATAAGATATTCATTACTTGTACACCTATCCCTTTGATCTTCTCCTCCTTATATAGTTTTAGCCTTTCTCAATACCTCAGACCAAAACCTCGAACCAAAACCTCGGACCAAAAACTTAGACCAAAACCTCATACCAATACCTCAGACCAAAATCTTAGACCAATACCTCGGATCAAAACCTCGGAATAATACCTCGGACCAAAACCTTGATTTTCCATCCCATACGTGCTTTTCCTTCTGTGAAAGTGCATGCATATGTATACGCTTCTTCTATTTCGTGAGCCCACATGTATATGCTATTTGGACAAGGTGAACCAGCGTATACTTCTTAAACCATTCTCTTTCTTCAATTTCTTGATTTTGATCTGTAGTCCTTTGTTCCTTCATCCTATTCTTTTGTACCATTACTTTGTTCCCTCTGAATAGACCTGTTATAATGTGATTTTCCATATTACTTATGAAATGATTCCTTTGAACTGCCCTGCATTTTGTCACATTTGTAAACACAATTGCCATGCATTCTATCACATCTGATATCTCTCCTGTAGATTCATCTAGTTACCATATACAAGTGAGTTGTTTTGCTACAAGTGGGTTGCCATCAAGTACAACACATGCATCATAATGCCAACAATCTCCCCTTTGGACTTGATGGAAACCATATTGGTGTTGATTACTTCAAGCTGTAGAGCTTGTTAGATATGTCAAAGCAACACCAAGATACTCTCCCCCTTTGACATCAAGGGCAAAGGGCGGACCAAGATATTCTCCCCTTTTGAGATCAAGGGCAAAGGGCTGACCAAAATGAAAACTTCCATATCTGAACAGCTAAATATGAACATTGATCATGCTACGCCTAGGCACATGTTGAATTCTATGATTAAACTCCCCCTTTGTATATGTTGATATGCACTAAATCGTCCATGCTCCCCCTAAGCACATGCTGCAAAAATATTTTCCAAAAGAATAACATGACTCTATAACTCAACTATGTGAGTATGACCTTCCTATCACCAATGACTCATACATACATCAATCTCCCAACCAAGTGGGGATAGAACAAATTTGACTCATCTACCCAACTAAGTGGGGATATACCAAATGTTTATACATGACTGAAATATAACAATTATTACATCATCATTCCCACGCATAGTGGGGGTACAAATTACATCATATGACCAAAAAGGACTCATTAAAAGACTATGACAAACGGAGGCATATTATTACATCATAGGCCTTTATATGACCTTTACTTCAAATGATATACATGACATTTATAACAAAGACCAAAGATCTAAACAAGACCATGATAGTCATCAACAACTATCATACACCATATATGATCTACACCATAAGCATCTGTTAGTAACATCCAGACCAACAACCTGTATATGTCCATCATCAGTTCCCAAGATATGAAAATGTAAATATCATCAACCTATGACAAAGTATGCCACATATAGATATCAACTCATCCTATTGATCTCATCAAGATCAACTTTCTCTATTTCCTTAGTAGAGAGAGCCTTATCATAACCTTCCATGAATCAACTAAGCATATGTCATATCTCCAAGCGGTAACACAAAATCATTCACACCATATCATTATGTATGTGAAAACACCATAGTCATCATCTATGATCATAACATCATAATCAAGAACTGCATGAACTTTCCACAAGAACCGTCAATATATCAACCATGTATCATCACTAGGAAACATCCCACATCTGATAAGCATCAACCATGATAATCAACATATGTGAGTATCAAACCTATCATCATAAAGTAAGAAGTCATCATCATTATGTGACTAAGTAATCCATGTCTCCGAATATCCATGTCTTCAAATAGCTATGTCTTCATGAGACCTGCAATAACACCATTCTCTTGGCCAACCAACAATATTTATCAATATGAAACTTAAGTAATCATCCATGTATCCAACATAATGTGTATCCATCAAAGGGATAGCAATATGTATCTAGAAAACCATGAGCTCATAGTCATTTGTGAAGCTTTCTTGATACCATCAACAACAACAATCCTCAACCATGTGAGAGCCAAGAACTATAGGAATCTTGCACCATATGAACTTTATGCATCTTTGAAGGCATGATGACAACAACATAAAAATAATGAAGTTGTGTACTCAAACTTTTTTCTTCTCCTTGACCTTATGAAGATCACCATGTAAGCAACATAACATATGTACTATATGCATCATCAAAAGAGTCATCCACAATCATCCATAAATCTGATTTGAATAACAACTATGTGGCTCAAGCAATATAAGTATCATCTGAGATTTCATCATAGGCAACTCATGACTACAGCATAGCATGATGTATCATTTAAACACTTAACAACATAAGCATCACCATTGATAAGAAGATTTATGTACCAACGACTTCTAAACATAATGCCAACAATGTAAGCATAACATATTCTCCCCCTGAACCTGTGCCAACTGTTCACTGTCAGATCTGATCATTGCATGTATCAGTAAGAGTCATCAAGGCATCATCATCAACTAGTTATACATCAAGTCATCAACAACTTATGAGGATCAAAATCACTTCCAAATAACATCCACAAACTGTAGTCATCAATCATCAAGAAAAAAAAGATAATTGATAATTGTCTGAACCATATCAGATCTTTTTTCTGAGTTTGTTTCACTGCTTCTTCATCAAACCAACATATACGCGACTGTGCAACTTCGAACTCGCGTATATACACGACTTGTCTTCATGATAACCGTGTATGAGAATTAGAACACTGAAATTTCATACTTTCAGTGCCTCTCGAGTCTGTTCTATCTACATACTGAGATATGCCACATATTTCTGGTTGTACTTCCTTCTTCTTCCATGCCTTGGAGTGCGATGATGTTAGATCCTTTTGGTATGTTGGTCGAAATTTTCTCCTGCATTCTCTTGCTATATGCCCAAACTTGTTACAAGCATAATATCTTATATGTTTTCATATTCCCTCTATAACAGTTAATGGCTTTGTGACCAAACATATTGCAAGAAAAACAATATCCCTTAAAGTACCTGGAAGCTGATGATCTTTATGTGTGACGATTATTAGCTTAAACCATTCCACTTCTACATCTTGGTGCAACATGTCAAAAATTATGACATATAAAACATTCAAAATTATTCATAAGAAGAAAGAATCGATTAGCACTTCCATGGTTAGGAGTAAATGATTTTCTTTGAAGACTTTATTTCCTTGGTTGTTGATGGGGTTGACCTCTTATCTCATTGTTGAGCATTTCATATTTTGCACTAGAGTTCCTTTCTTTAGTTTGTGAGCTAGATTCACCTTTAACAGTTTCATGAAAACCAAGACCAGATTTGATGGTAGGAGACCTTTGACTACTAAGAATATCATCCAAAATCTTAGTACTATCTTGAAATCATAAAAGTTTATCCTTTTCTTCTAATTTACCTTTTAGGATATTTACCTCAACCTGATATTTCTCTTCCTTTTCAAGATACTGCTTCTTCATGATTTCTTCAGCTTTTCTTCCTTCTTCCACTTGTTGCCTTAATTCGAGAACTTCATTTTCTTGTTCTTCAAATGCTTGGAGTAGTTCTTCATTCTACTTATTTGAATTTTTGAGATCTTCTTTTAGAGAAACGACCATATATTCAAGACCTTCACAGTAGATGGTTCTTTCTATAAGTTCCTTGGTTGTTGTGTCCTTTTCATTCACTTCATTTCTCAATGATGTCACTTCATCCTGCAACCTTTGACTTTGATCTTCCTTTTCTTTGTACTGCTTCTTTATTTTGTTTCCTTCCTCCAACTGGATGGTAGCTTCTTCTTTGTAGGAACATTCCCTTTTATCAATTAGATCTTTTTGATCTCTAATTGCGTTTGTGAGATTTTTAAATTCTACCTCTATTTGATTTCTTTCTCTTTCACCCATAAGGGAAAATTCAGATTGTTATCGGGAAATCTAGTGTCTATGCAGAGCTGCTAGTCCCACTAAGACGGGTAGCTATCTTAGAAACAAACAGATTAAAGTCACTTGTTTTTCCTTTACAAGAGAGAGATGGGAAAGAAGCAGAGAGTACCAACCTCAATCTTCCGCTTGGCTCCTTGCTTGTTTCCTTTCCCCTTTGAAAAAATCTCGCCACTGCTTCCTTACTTGTCCAGCTTCAAAGAGCACCTATAGATTCACAGCAGCATAATACCATCAAAGCATAGAGATCTTTCACTGTTAACAATATAGGATCAGATATATATTGGCCATACAAATGCATATAACAAACATAATATTCAGATATACACAAGAATATGGAGGAAAACTCAAATAGCTTTATTAGTAAAAGTCATAGAAGAGAGGATTACAACCACTTGGTTTGACCCAGTGCCATCCTCCTAGCTTGAAAGCCCTCTTCACCTCACACAAAGCAAGATCACCCAACAATGTCTTCAAAGAGAAACCAACAGCACCTCTTTGCAAATTACCCAATTCCAACCTTTCCCTCCATTTATAGATATTTGCAGGGGGTGAGTCAGCGTCTGGGATTTTGATTAGTGTCATCTCTCTGATAGTTCCTGGTTCCACATGGAGATTTTAGATCTCTTACTCATCCCTAGGCGAACTCAGAGAGGCAAGTGTCAAATGAGCAGTTTCTAGAAGATTCTCTGGGTTTCCACCTAGCAAACTGCTTGTGCCATTTGTCTGCTCTTGCTCATCGCACCCTATGAAAGGGATTTCCATTATGCATCGCACTTTTTGCATGTGGCAGGTGAGATGCATCGCACCTTTAGCACTGGGCAGTCTGTATGGTCCTGCTTTGACCAGTTCTGAGTAGATTTTCATGGAAAACTTCTGGGAGGTGATGTAATCAGCTGACCTTGCTCCTTTAGGGTATGAAACAACACTTTTAGGGACTTAGAAGCCCTTGGTTTATGGACATATGTGATTGGGGTTGCAGTGCCCAAATATGTATATAACAGTTGCCCCCTAAAGCATGAGGTTGTAAATCCTTTGATGTCGGGTGAAATGCTTTATAGTGAGGATCCGAGGTTTTTCGCACTGGAAGGTGACCTGTAATAAGATACAATACAATACATTATCTTCATAATATTTTCATGATCTGGCTGAGGCGGGCATTCCCATGCTCAGCTTGATAAATTCATTTTCATGTACATAAAACAGATAATCATCTATGTGCAGACTGATGATTCTGGTAGAGCCATCATCCCTTAGTTTGGATGATTATTTGTGCAGCAATGATGTACATTTGATGTCTTTATTTTCCTTAATATATCGCAGCCCGGATGGATGAAACTAGATCCGGGGTCTTCGAAACTCGTCCAATCTTCGCCCGAAGTACAAGTCGATCCATGTGAATAGGTGTCCTGATGTCGAACATGGAAAGACATCGATTGATTACCAGCCAATGATGTACGCTGTTAACAGACGCGAGAGGAATCACCGATAATGATGATGACCCTTGAGGTACTTCAGTACAATTCATGTGGTGTGAATACATGAGTTGATGTCGAACACCACGCAAAATCTTTCGGTCGAAGGCCATTAGTGTAAACCTGTCGCTGGAAGTGAGAAACTTGCCATTGAGGCATGCAAGCTTCAAAGTATTGGAAGGGTTGTCCCTAGGTCGGCTTCTTGGATAATGAGTTGATGTCGACAAGAAGTGACCCGTCATAGGAGGGCATTAATGGATCCCACATCTACGACATGGAATGGAGCAAATGATTTTGTAGAGGTGAAAACGATCTGATGATACAAGGTTCAGGGTGGCGGTCATGAAAGAATGAAGCGTGAAGGTATTGTAGTGGATGAGACACAAGCTAGGTAGGTGAATTCTCTGAGTGACTTCTCTTGAACATATCGGCGACACTGAAATGGATTGGTAGCGTTAACCCCAAAAGTGGATGGTATGGTGGACCAATGGTGATATGACCGGTGAACGGAATAACCCAACCTGACTCAATCATGGTGATGGAGTGAAAGTGTCATGTTCAAGAGCGACCTGCTACCAATAAAGTTTCTTCAAGTTTTCTTCCCAATTTTTCCTCAGTCATTTCTGACCAGGACCTCTTTATTTTTGTCAAGCTTGAAGAGGATAACATATGCTTGTTCTATAATTTGCCCTTCGGGCAAACTTGTCGCTATGTTTTAACGAGCCTAGCGACAGTGAAACTCGCTCTTGTCTGAATGGACAAGTTTGTCGCTATTGTTTTAACAAGTTTAACGATAAGGATAACTCGGCCCTTTTCAATTTTAGAGAGTTTGAAAAGAGATGGAAAGAAGACTCCAATATTCCTTTTTCGTAACATAATCCCTTAAGTTTGAAAAAGTATAAAACGATGCGAAAGGGATGTCTTTTCGATAGTTTTAACGAGCCGAACAAGACAAACACTCGATCTTTTTGTGTAATAATCCCTCAGGTCCAAAAAGATTAAAATCTAGAGGAGGGATAACACTTCCAATCACTTTAACAAGCTGGAGATGCCAATCGCTTGGCAATCTTTTCATATTTTACGAGTCAGATGAAAAGAGCTTAAAGGAGACTCGTTTTTTGAGGAACGAGTGATGTTTTCAGATAACAGCTGGTTCCAGGTAAGGTTTGGAACTTTCCAATCACAGCAGTGTAAAAAGGTGGCTAATAGGATCACTTGTCGCAACTGTTCCTCAAAAGGGGTAAACAATCAAATGGAGGCGGATGATCGGCAACAACAGAGTGGAGGTGATGGTAAGAACACGACCAAGGCTCAAAAGCTGATGACAATGCATTCACAATGGTTATTTACTGGAGATGGGTTCATTTTTTAATGACCTTAAACTGTGGTGGAACATATGCTCATTGTTAGGTTTAATTTTTAACGAGCTTGAACTTCACGTAAAACTGCTCGTGCCAGTCATATAATAAGGATGTCTCATCGATAGGTTCATTTTTTAGGGAGCTTGCACCATTCAAAATTATGCTCTGACTCCTTTCATTATGTAAGCTAGGAACGACCAATCCTACGAGTTTAAAGGGTTAAGAACCTACAAACTAAGAAAATAAATGGTCGCTTTTCACTTTCACGCAAAAAGTTTGCATGCCCCCAGGTATAGCGAAGTAGAGTTTCCCCAGGTTACCCCTCAATTTGCAGACAAAACACTTGTTTTATCGGGAGAGGCCTACCTTTCCAGGTTACCCTTCAATTTGCAGACAAAACATTTGTTTTATCGGGAAAGGCCTACCTTTCCAGGTTACCCTTCAATTTGTAGACAAAACATTTGTTCTATCGGGAAAGGCCTACCTTCTAACAGAGGTATCTTATTCCGGTCTAATCCCATTTTCCTAAATGGATGGGTGTGTCAGACCAGTCATATATCCTCTGTGGAAACCTACCCTATACCTGAAGTTTTCCTGCCGAAGCAGGCCAGGGTGCATGCCCCTTGGGTTTCAGTCTTGACCACCGAATCACTCGCGCTCATCAGGTGGACGGACTGGAGATTGATGAGACATTCCTTGTGCAAAAAGACCTGTTAGGGATGGCATTTGACTATTAGCTATGTGAGAACTGGGGAATGAAAGCTGGTCTACGAGCTAGACCACTCTGCCTTCATGCGGAAAACACATTACTCGAAAGAGTGAGGAGACGATGGCTCCCATGCTATAAATGTAGTCGCGCCCAAGGAGTAGATTGTAATCTAAAGGTCCTTGGACTACCATTACGTTCAGATAAATGGTTTTCCTTCTCAAAGTTATAGGCAAATTTGGAAGGATCCCTAACGGCCAACTGGTTCCTTTATCGAAGCCTGTCAGATATCGCATCTCAGGAAAAAGTGATGGTGAACCAAGCGCTTTCCAAGCAATTGAGGAAATGATACTCACAGAAGCCCCTTCATCTATGATGGTACCAACCATGACCATTTTGTAAGTTTGCACTATGATTCGAAATGGTACATTAGATGGTAAATGGGGTTTGCCTAGTAGATTCCAATTGAAGGAAACTACTAGGGTGTTTGGAGGTGGGACCGGAGAAATGGCCGGATACAACTCCGACGAATTTCCTTCTTGCGGTAAAGGAATGGGCAGATTGCCCCCATGTTCATCGGAGTCTGTGTTTACGAAAAGAATTTGAACGGTGTCGTTCTCATTCTCTTCGGTGACTGTATCATCTGAAGGTAAATCTTCTGAAGTCAAGATGGGGTCGACTGCCGTCTCGACCTGTTGACTTTGGTCCGATGTGGACTCAGAGGGTTTATCTTCAATGATAGGTGCTTCGATTGACTCCAAAGGTGGGTCAGTCGGATTTTCAACTAGCAATGGATTCGACAAGAGTTTCTTGTACCCAGGAGGGAGTCGTTGTGGTGATACAGGACGATTATCCAAGACTCTTTTAGCTTCGTTCAAGAAGGGACAACGGTGGAGGGCATGGTCACCTTCACATAGTCTGCAGGGAAATTTAGATTTTCCTATTTGTCCGATGACTTCGCTTTCACTAGTTGACGGTGTACTTTCAACATGATCATCAGAGGTTGACGACACCAGATTGTGCAAGTGGGGAGACCAGTCCCTTAGGATCCGTGGAATGCAAGGACAATCTCGGTGATAATGGTCTCCTTTGCACATGACACATGGAGATTTAGGTTTGGATGGTGCAGTGTGTGGATTTTCGCTAGACGATGCACAATTGCCCCTTTTTGCCGTTGGCTCCTTCTTCTTCTTCTCCTTCCCCTTCTTCTTCTTCTCAGTTACTTGGTTTTTAGTTTTACTATCTTTACCAAGCGAAGAGGAAGAAGGAGAGGGAGAGACAAACGAAGTAGAAGGTTGGGGGGGAACTCTGGTATCATCTAGTTGCTGATTTGATTGTTTAGGAATTACGGTGCTTTGAATGACAGAGGTCGAGAAAGGACTAGGACTTCCCCCAAGGGGAAATCCTTGGTTGGTGGACTCCATTTTCTCAACCTAAGATCAGCGAGGGAACAATGACGTTATTCTGATTAAAATAAATTTTAGACGCTTTGACACAACTTGCTTTTCACTTTTTAAGAGTCGAGAAAAAGCTAAAGATGACTCTAGTCGCCTTCAATTTTTAATGAGCCTGAAGTGACAAGTGCTCAAATGGACCTTTTCCTTTAAGGAGTCTGAAAAGGAATGAAAGAGACTACTCTGGAAATCTAGACAGAGGGATTACCAAACCAATCGCAAAACTGCAGAATACTTTTTACGGTATGGCAGTCAATCTTACCGAACGTTGTGTTCAGTGCATTGCGATCGATAGGGTGGCAGACACGGCTTCCTAAGGATAAAGGATATAGCCTATTGTGGTCTCCCAATATATACTTGACGGTACGTGGGAGCACAAGTTCGTACTGGCACTTATCGTCTCAAAGAGGAGGAATCACCCAACCTACGATAAAAGCAACAGTTACCAGGCTTTACGACGCCAGAATACGTCTCTAGCCTAGACTTCTAGATGTTGTGAGTTAGGCTCCAAAGCGTTTTTATGTTGATTAAATTTATTTTACATTGATCTTTCTTAAGAAATTTTCCTTTCAGGTTCACCGTGTGATGTAGATATACAAATCCTAAAATGCAATCTAAGATGATAAACAGTCGTTTAATCTTCTTTTTGCAATGAAAATCCTAGCTACTAAGAAAAGATAAATGAAATCCTTTCAACATAGAGCAGAGAGCACACACTAGATGCACTGTCCTAAATCAAAATCAACAAGCAGTTTAAATGCAAATGCACGTGCTTGTATTTGTTTTCCACTTTCTTAATGTGTGAATGACAAAGAATGTTAAATACAAATCTGAATGATTTATTCTTTCAAGGCGACAATACTAACGATTTTCTTTTCAAAAAACGACAAGAAGGCAAGATGACACTTTGCGATTTTGAATTGAAAACTGCTTTCGACACTTGAAATACTACTAATTCAGATCAAATACAAGAGTAACAGTGTAATCGACTATCAACAAGAGAAGTATTCTTTTCCTTGACTGAAAACGACACTTGCGACACTTCCAAATCAAGAGACGACAATTCGATTAAGCTACTTCTTTGTAAAAGAGAACTGTAAATGGCGCACAATACATAAAAACATTCACAATTATTTGTACAATAGAGGTTGGATGATGCAAAGAAGGGGGTTTCAACAGTGGTCTACTAATCATAGACAACAAAACTCCTGAATAAAACTGAAGACAGTGAAGAAAAAACCAAAATCTGGAGGTAGATCTAGTCTTGTCTGATCATCGCACCTGCAACACAGGGAAATAGGGATGCATCCCACCTACTGCACATGGGAGGTGCGATGCATCCAGATTGCCAAGAAGACAAGGTGCGATGGTCTAGGGACGAGACTTTAACTTGGTTTTTGGTCACAGTTTGCAGTTTAGTTCAGGGATTTAGGCCGAGCAAATGATAGTTAGTAACTACAAAGTATAGGGCTGATCTAATGAGGTTACTCAAGCTACCTCTAGGGCACTTATGATGTTTGCAAGTCAATTGTTCATTTCATAAACGAACCCGGAGATTGACTGAAGCAACGCTGATCTACTTTGCACTTGCATAGCAAACGCAGTTCGAAGGCTAGCTGGCTTGACTTCAGGCTTCGTCTGTGGTTTATGAATCAAACAAATAGAGACAAGAAATCAAACTAATCGCTCCCCAGTGGAGTCGCCATTTTGTTATCGGGAAATCTAGTGTCTATGCAGAGCTTCTAGTCCCACTAAGACAGGTAGCTATCTTAGAAACAAATAGATTAAAGTCACTTGTTTTTCCTTTACGAGAGAGAGATGGGAAAGAAGCAGAGAGTACCAACCTCAATCTTCCGCTTGGCTCCTTGCTTGTTTCCTTTCCCCTTTGACAGAATCTCGCCACTACTTCCTTACTTGTCCAGCTTCAAAGAGCACTTGTAGATTCACAGCAGCATAATACCATCAAAGCATAGAGATCTTTCACTGTAAACAATATAGGATCAGATATATATTGGCCATACAAATGCATATAACAAACATAATATTTAGAGATACACAAGAATATGGAGGAAAACTCAAATAGCTTTATTAGTAAAAGTCATAGAAGAGAGGATTACAACCACTTGGTCTGACCCAACGCCATCCTCCTAGCTTGAAAGCCCTCTTCACCTCACACAAAGCAAGATCACCCAACAATGTCTTCAAAGAGAAACCAACAACACCTCTTTGCAAATTACCCAATTCCAACCTTTGGATCTCTTGGATGAGGGATCCATTTATAGATATTTGCAGGGGGATGAGTCAGCTTCTGGGATTTTGATTAGTGTTATCTCTTTGATAGTTCATGGTTCCACATGGAGATTTTAGATCTCTTACTCATCCCTGGGCGAACTCAGAGAGGCAAGTGTCAAATGCGCAGTTTCTAGAAGATTCTCTGGGTTTCCACCTAGCAAACTGCTTGTGCCATTTGTCTGCTTTCGCTCATCGCACCCTATGAAAGGGCTTTCCAGTATGCATTGTAATTTTTGCATGTGGCAGGTGAGATGCATTGCACCTTTAGCACTGGGCAGTCTGTATGGTCCTGCTTTGACCAGTTCTGAGTAGGTTTTCATGGAAAACTTCTGGGAGGTGATGTAATCAGCTGACCTTGCTCCTTTAGGGTATGAAACAACACTTTTAGGTACTTAGAAGCCCTTGGTTTATGGACATATGTGATTGGGGTTGCAGTGCCCAAATATGGCTATAACACAGATGTTTCACTGTCACTTTCATTATCTTCAAATGAACAGAGAAATGTATCACCAGAGGACAATAAATTCGTACTTGATAGTTCTTTTGCTTTTTCATCTTCATTCTAAGGTGATTCTGAATATGAGGAGTTGCTTTCACATAATGGCCAATCGTCTCTCCCACTGTCACTGTTCTTTTGAGATGTGTTCTTCTTTTGAGGTGCTTTCTTCTTTTGATTCTTTCCCATTGATACTACAGATCTCCTTCAAGCGATCAAGCTTCTACTAAAGGACCTGCTCTGATACTAATTATTGGGAATAATACTGAGGAGGGGTGGGGGGGTGAATCAATATTTACAAATCAAAAACTTTTTCATTTCCATAATTAGATTTATATACGCTACTTTAGTGAACGGAACTCGTGTGTGCACGCAACTGTTCTTAAGGCAACCAATGTATATCTAGTGAACTTATGATTCAGTTAATCCATCATATGTTGATCTTGAATCAGTGCATCAATACTTTATTAAACACTAAACAATAACCATGTGCAGTAATAACAAAATAAACCATCACACAAAAAAAACACACAGGAACACCAAAATTTAAGGTGGAAACCCAATGTGGGAGAAAAACAACCTACTGTTGTTGTCTCTATCTTATTTTAATATAAATAATAATCTGATTACAATCTTGTACTGGTGAAAACTCATACCAGTACGCAGACACCCACCTGTAGAAGGCTACAACCTTTTCTCATTCTCCAGCTTCTATTGGAAAGGAGCTATAACCCCCTAGCTCTTGTATTGGCTGATACGTTTACCAATACGTAGGTGCTGGCCTACAGAGGGTTACAACTTTCACTCATTCTCCAGATGCTACTGTAAGGGAGATCTAACCCCCTGATCAAGTTACCAGCCACTACTGGCAGGAAGCTTCGACTTCCTTACTGAAGGCTCCAACCCTCAGTATCCTCCAGGGACCACGTTTCATTAATTTTTAGACTGGATACTCCTGGTACACAACAACATAATATGTAGGCCACATTTCATCAAATTTTCATATTGGATCCATCAGTAACATTGAAGTTTAAAATCAATCACCACTACATCTATCAAATACATCTGCATCAACCAATCACTGAAACTCAATCATCAATCTCTGAACCAATTAATTTCTGAAACCTCTCACATAGTGAATCAAACAATAACTGAACCTTTGACACAACCGAATCAACCATTCATTCAAACTTAATCAAATTCAACTAGTCAACTAGAACAGACAGATCACTATAACCAGTACACAAATCTGAACCCAGAACATTGCATCAACAACCAAAACCAACTGTAACCTCAAAACTCATGTGTCAGAATGCATACACTTGTTCAATGAAGCCAATCAGTGTGTATACACTACTTCCTTTAGCCCAACCTACGTATACCTCTAAAGATATTGAATCATAAAACCACTCAACCATAAACTGTACCAATCAGTGAAATTCTGAAGATCTATTGTCAATTTACAAAGTTCTAAACATATAGCAGTAAAGATCACCCTTCTTACTCAAAAAATCAATAAACCAGACTCAATCTCCTTATACAATCAATTTTACTTTCAGGTCTAATGAATACATCATTGATAAACAACAGTAAAACAACAACACTGATCAGATAGATCAGTCATCTTTGAACAATAGACTTTTCTTTTGCATATGCTACTTGGATGAGCCAAACCAGCGTGTATATGCACCTTCCCCAAAGTGAACCAGAATATAGATATGCAAATACTTACTTATAACTTCACGACTATTCCAAACTTAAGTCATACCCAGATCATAACATATAAAGGATAAAACATTTGTTAGCACTCAGATCTAGCCTATTCATTATCATATCACATAAAGATAAGTCATTATGATCCTTATCCATCATTAGATCTCATCCATCTTCAAATACTTAGGTGCATAATTAGTCTAGATCAAGCAAAGCATCAGAAACCCATAACATGCATATTACTTTTGATATAACACTTCATAAGATATTCATTACTTGTACACCTATCCCTTTGATCTTCTCCTCCTTATATAGTTTTAGCCTTTCTCAATACCTCAGACCAAAACCTCGAACCAATACCTCGGACCAAAACTCAATCAACACTACATATTCCAGTGGTTCCTTTGTCTTGTATAGCTCTTGAGGGGCTATGGGACCATCTTGAAGAGGCGAAGTGCCTAATATTGGATTGGGATGTTGAATTTTGGTGGGTGTGTAAGGACTTCGATGCCGGGGGATATGTACCTTAGTGAGTGTGGAGGGAGTGGGCCAGCATTGTGAGATGCCTAGAGTCATTGAGCACTGGGACCAGATGCCTACCTTGGGGAAGATGAGGTCTGAGCCGGGTGCGGACCTTAGGGCTAGCCTTGGGCTATGGTGCAAACCGATGAGGCTTATGCCTGGTTCCAAAAGTGGGAAAATGACAAAGATTCCTTGGGATTCCGGGTGATGTGGATATTTTCAATGTTTGGTGCTTATACTAGTTCAATAGAGGGTGTAGGGCAAACATGAAGTAATAAATAACTAAATAAGTAAAATTTTAAATGATTCAACTTAACTTCAGGACGAAGTTCCTTAAAGAGGGAAGTATGTAATGTCCCATAATAATAATAAAAATATTAAGAATAAATAAAATAATATAATATTAAAAAATAAGTAAATAAATGATAAACAACAAATAAAAGATAATAATGGTAAATAAATAATAAAAAATTAAAGAAAATATAATAATAGTAAATAAATAATAAATAATGAAGATAATATAATAATAAATAAATAAAATAGTAAATAACAATACTGGAGTTCTAAATAAATGTATATAAAACTAAACTATAAGAATAGTAAAAATAAGTAAAGCTAACAAAAAGTAAAATAAAATAAGAAAGAGTTAAATTAATAGAACTATAAAATAGTAAAAATAAGTAAAGTTAACGAAAAGTAAAAATGAATAAAATAAGAAAGAATTAAATTAAGTAAAACTTAAAATAAAGAAATAAAAGCTGCATGTTGACACACAAAATGTGTGCATGCGGACCTTGTAACATACCTCAGTAACCTCACATGTAAAAGCAGGGAGTTAGAATTTTTTACACAAATTACCCACAAGTAATTATCCAAATCACTACTCCACATTCCTCATTAACCATTAGATATAATGTTCATTAGTACATAAAGTAAATTTCAATAGAGGACAGTAAGTTGCATAACCATTGACAACCACTATTGTAGTATATTAACATAAATTTTTTCATGAACCTTGCATCCATTTCATGATTCCCTTAACCATATTAATTAATCACATACTTGACATTATGATTATCACATCAAATAAGGAATCAACATCATCAAACTGACACAATAAGCAATCACATCATTGAACACCAATATATCTTGGAAACCTCGTAGGGTGAAAATCAACAAACATTTAATTTTTATTATTAAATGCTTGTGAAGGTTTTCACCCCACTCAATGACTTATAAGGGATTCCATCCCTTATCCATTGTTATAAAATATTATAATGAAATATCATTAAAATACCACATAACTAGATAAAAGCTATTACATTTTTCATGAAACCCTTTACCTACATATCACCACTCTCTACATCCTTGTGGCATGATTTCTCTATCAATGTACGATCCTACAACTCGTACTCATGAGCATGGACCGTTAGTTCTTTATCTACCACAATGTTAAACATAATTTTTCTTTGGCACAAACCGCCATCGTTTCCTGTCATTGTTGTCGTCAACAAGCTTTGGCAACAAGATTAGATACAATATTAATCAATCAATAATCAGTCTCTAAAAGCAATCTTTTAACATCTACTCATGTGCATGAGTTGTAAATATAATATCACAACATGCTTTTTCTAACAACATTGTGCATGTATAAACAAATAATTATCAAGCATGTCATAATAATTACCACGTTGCTATGATCATTCTCCCAGCAGCACATGTTCATATCCAAACGATACCACTGTAGCCATTCCTTCCATTAAAGGATACTAGCAACTTATCTTTGTTTTTCGTGCATGTAATTAGATAAAAACTTATTCAAAGAGAACTAACCCCTTAGCTTCTTCTTTGTGCATGTAACTAAGTAATCTTTCCAATACAATAGATATTATTATAATACATAAAAATGCATATCTCTTATAAGGAAGGACTAACATGATAGACATTATTATCGTGCAAGCAATTACAAGTCCCTTTTCGAAAAGCATCTTTCCCAAGATAGAGCTATTTACAAAATCTATTGTATGCACAAAGATATGCATTGCTCTAAACTAGAACTAATGTGTTAGTCATTATTTCTTGCATGCAGATATATGTATTCTACAAAGGAAATCTAGTACATTTATTCCAAGTATCTACTTGTTTTACTTTCTATGATACTTATTCTTTTCTGCACACAAATCCATGTTTATCTTTAAAATATCTAACGCAATAGTTCTACAAATCCATGTTTATCTTTAAAAGCTCTAACACAATAGTTCTACAAATCCATGTTTATCTTTAAAAGCTCTAACACGATAGTTGTATCTTCATACATGTAATCAACTAATGTTTCTATGCTTTTGCATATGTGTTCATTTCACATAGTTATGTTCAAGAAACCAACATAGTTTCTCTATCATTTATGTACAAAGTTATTATGCATTTGTTTCGAAAAAAGTACCATAACAAAGTTCTCATGCATTTGTTTTCAACAAAGTATCATAATCAACCTTTCTTTTGCGCATAAGAACTAAGATAATAATAATGGTAACCGTTTATGCATTAAACCATGCAATTAAATCAAACTATCCAATATGCAACACACAAATCATTTATCTTTTTTCTCACAACATGTAAGTCTTGCAAACTCTTGCAAAGGAATTAACACAATTAACTTATCTTTCACACACAAGAAAAACATATTCTTTCCAAAGAAGATTCCTATGACTTATATTATCTCTTTGCATTTCATCTATGCACAGGTTATTATATTTCTCATAACTAAGTATTCTTTTTAAAATAACTTTCTTACCCATGAGAATATTTCACAAATTACCCTCTTTAATTTATATTCATTTCCAATAAAATGACTTGGATCTGTTATTCCTTTTTAAGAAAAGAGCGTACATACATCCTATTTTTTTTTAACAGGATGCATATGAAATGTTATATAAAGACAAGAAAGTTTACTTATCTTTCAATGCTGCAAATAACAATCTTTCTCTACTTGTAATAATATATTTTCTTTACTAAGGAAAATATATAATAACAATCTTTATCTACATGTAGTAATATATTTTTTTTACCAAGAAGAATATATAATCTTTATCTACATGTAGTAATATATTAAATTACCCATACTAAGGTAAGGTTATTTAAGAAAAAACCCTCTTTAGGTTATTCAAGTAAAAACCCTTCTCTTCTCTGCATTCTACGCATTCTACTCATCCATTAGAAGAGAAAACTAGAATTGGAAAGGGTAAAATACTCATTATTTAGTTTGCAATAGTTTAAACCATTAAAAACTAAAAACATAAAAACTTACCTCTGCATCATAAATTGTCATAACTCTGCACCTCAAATTACAAGGCACCATTGAATCCAAGGCAAATCGCCATTGTGAACAACCATTTCTCTATGGTGTTTGTTGTCAGTCCCATGGTATTTGTTTACAGTCCCCCACACAAACAGTCCCATGGTCATGCCTGCCTGGTGTTTGTTTATTGTCCCCCACGCAACCAATCCACACAAACAGTCCCATTCCTGGTGTCCATGCTTAGCCCCACACAAACCTCTTCTTCCCCAATTGTCGAGTGAATGATAGACATAAGTATCATTCTCCCACGGTTTTTCCTCTTTTTTTTTTCCTCTCTCCCCTAATAGATATCTGGTGAATAAAGAATGTTAAGGGCAGTTATCAAGAAATCAAAACTAACTAAAACAGTTAAAGATGAACTTCATTAATAATACTCTATTCATATTGAAATTGCAAATAAGAATATTTTATTTTACTGAAGTTTTTATATGAGTATTTATGATAGGGATATTACAGACCCCTTTCCATTGTTTGGTCTATTTAATGGGTGATAAGGAAGATGACATTCATCATTCCTTCATCCATTCTCTTTGAAGAAAAATATTGTGAGACAAAATATTCCCTGGAAGTAATACGTTGATTGAGTGCTCGGGGGTGGTCAGTTGTAGAAAGATCACGTGCAGCGGAGCCTACGGTTGGGTGGAGAGTCGTATCCAAAATATTTGTTGCATTTAACAGAATTCAAGGAGCATTCAACTCCAAAAGCATAAGTAAGGAATATCGTCAATACAGGTAAGTCGTCTCTACTTGTGGTTATTTTGGAAATTCTATGTTAATTAATGGAATATTTGTGTGTTGATTATTATACCTACCGCACACATGGTATAATGCATTCAGTTTTGCCTTTGACTCGGTATTAGTTTGTCTTTGACAAAAAATTTATGGCACTTATCCATAGTTTAACATTAGGAATTCATTTTTTGTTATTTATTATTATTATTTCAATTTATTTATTCTTAATGTAATTGGTTGAGGTCTTATTATGGATTGTTTAGTAACTTCCATTTATCATAGTTACTAATTTATTTTTTTAAGTTTTATTTCCATTTTATTTAACTTTTTGATTTTTTGGTTTTCTTTTTTCTATTATTTCTATTTTCATGAATTATATTTTTTTTCACAATATTTTCAATTTAAAATGACTTAAAATAACTTTTTTACTTTTTTTTTTTAATTAGCTACTAATTTGTTTTTAGTTTTATTTACCCCTTTTTTTTTTTCTTTTAATTTTGGTTTTTTTTTTTTTCCATTTCCTTGAATTATAATTTTTTCTGCATATCTTATGACAAAATTTAAAGAGGAAAAAATATTTAAAAGCATTTTGCAATATTTTTGTTGTATTTTTCTTTGGCCTTTTATTTTTTTTTCTCTATTTTCAATATCAATTCCTTTAATCATAAGTCTTTTTTTTTGACTTTATTTTTTCCCTTCACCTTTTTATAATTTTCAAAGCAACAACTATACAATAAATCTTCCATTTCAATGAATATAATTAAATCAGTAAAAAAAAAATTCTAAAAATAAGAAATTAATAAAATTTAAAGAAAATATAATTTTCAAAGCAACAACTATACAATAAATCTTCCATTTCAATGAATATAATTAAATTAGTAAAAAAAAATTATAAAAATAAGAAATTAATAAAATTTAAACAAAATTTGAGTGTAATTTTCTCCATTGTCTTATATATACACATCTCATTCTTCATTCTATTTCAAATCTTAAAGACCTATTGCCATTATTGCGGGCATTCAAATATTATAGATTTGGAAAATGACAACTTGTGAAGTTGGCAATCTTTGTAATTTTTATTTATTTATTTCGATTATTGTTAAATTGCAGATTTCAATTAATCATTATTTTCTTATTATTTGGAGGGAGGTATTTATTTATTTCGATTATTGTTAAATTGTAGATTTCAATTAATCATTATTTTCTTATTATTTGCAGGTCTGAACTCTAACAATGGCTAAAGATTTTCACACTGATGACAAAGGCACTTGTGCCCAACCACTATTGTGTTGCCCAAATCCCATTAATAGGTGGAATTTTTGTAAAAGTATTGTAGAAATTTAGTCATTATTACTCATAAAAGTTGTCATTTAAATAATGGATGGGGAGTAACTTTGTTTTAAAAACAGTTTTGGATAGAATAAATGAAGTATCTAAGCGGAGATGATTTTGATGAGAACGTCTCTTCTTGCTTGTCATTGCTTTTAGTCAATAGTAATTATTCATTTTATATGGTGATGAGTTTTATTTTCAATTTCATAATAAGCATATCATGTATTTAGAAACTGTGATGACCCCGGAAAAAAATGTAAATGTGGGAATTTTACTGTGGTAAGAAACATAATTGAAAGTTGCTGTTCTTTTATTTAAAAAAAAAAAAAAAAACAAGAACTATAATGACATTATCCTATTGGCAAATTTAAATATATTGGAAAATATATATATTTCTTGAAATGCTGGCAGCCTCTGGGAGGAGGATTCCAAGAAAAAAAACATAACAAGAAACTGGTTAAGTCTGGTAAGGACCAGATAACCAGGCACGAAGTGCATGAATCTTGTTGAGGGCTGTAGGCCTGCAAGATAGCTCAGGGGGAGAATCCAGTGTTAACGATGGATCTCAAGGTTGGGTGGTTAAGAGCAAGTATGGAATGCAGGTGAATTTCTGGAGTACTTATTCATACTTCTGGCGAACCAGGTACGAGTTAACTATGAGAAAAGGTAGTTAGAATATTGACTGTACTACAGATTAAATGTACAGTAGTCGGCAAGTTAAATCTTTACAATTTAAATCTCTCTTAGATGTTATAATGCTTAGCATATTTATAACAGAGGAATATTTATATTGAAGTGACAGAATATTTATAGGTTATATAAATGCATAGAGACTACCTGACAGAATACTTAGAAATTATATAAAAGCACAGAGATTACCAGTGCGTTTCAGGTAGTCCAATAAAAGAACTATAAGATTTCACCCGGAACAGAACATCATAGTGGTTAACCAAACGGCCAAGCACACCCAGAAAGAAAAGAAAACGACTAGAGAAATACGCTAATGATTTCTGTGCCATGAATAAATCAAAACCTTAAAACTATTTCCATTAAAGCACGAGCAGGGGCGTATTAAATGGATACAATAAGCAAACATACATATAACGAACCTCTGAGTCGAGGGTTAAGGCAAACAGAATTTGCAAGAGGAGCCGTGTACCACAGAGCAAGATTAATACCGGCAAGGGTACACGATGTAAACTGTTATGAATCAACAAACTAACCGAATGATGCTAAACAGTAAACCATACCAAGAACGGGCGCGTCCAGCCGTCAGCACACGGCCGCATAAATAGCTGTAGGTGTATTCATACATCAACAGGTAATAACATATGCATTCACTAAAACCCTAAACATGTTTTAATCTAACTCTGTAGCGAACGGAAGCAACACCCAATACCACTGCATAACCAGGATTAACGATACATAGAAAGATGGGAACCGACAATTATTATGGGACTGACTCTACCGAATATCGGAAAAATGAAACAATATCTTCATACCATTCAAGAGAAGAGCATATAAATATCGGAACTGTAAGGACATTACCAAATAGCATGTTGTAAACATTAAGACATTACCAAATAGTATGCCGTAAACATTCCGGTAGGGCCGGTAAGAAATAGTAATACAGTTCCATAATAAACAAAACTGAGGGTCTGAAGTGCAACCATATATATGTATATAAACATTGGAAAACAAAGGGAAATAAGCGTTCAATTATCCAGAGTTAAACTCTGTCCAGTAAGGTCGACTCAGCGGCCGAGAAACTACCATTGTTCACAAATATATATATAAATACAACCGAGGCATAAATGCCGGAAAACACAAAAACAAGTTTGTCCTTAAATTGATTAAACTGCTGCACAAATCCAAGTATGAGAGTAGTCGGCCTGCGATTCATAGCTCAGCAGGGTGGGTCGAAGGCATAACCCTGAGAACAAACAAACGCGAGCGCCATGAGGAACTCCTCTGGCAAATTCCCATCTAACATTCAACAGTAAGAAGAACGGCATGAACAGAGCATGTGGTTCATCGAAACAGAGTAAACCCCAGGCCTCGCACCCAGTTAAGGGTCGTCGGCTTACCTGGAAGGTTCGAAGGACGGTGGCTCTGTCATCCTACGAGCGGTAGGAAGGGCTGTAGCGTTGTTCCGCCTGCACACCACAATAATAAAGCCATAAATCAGTATGAGCTTCCAACAGTAGGAATACATTCAAACTAAACACAAGCAAAACCAGAATCGAATCAAGTGCATAGCATATGTTAAACAGCTGTGCAGAAACAGAAATCCGTAGCCAAGCAGTGAACAGAGCAGTTACCTGTGCAAGCTGTGAGAGAGTGACTTGACACTTCGGTGCGGAAGATGAATCCCGGAATGGTGGTGGGAGGAATCGATCGCGGGGTTGAATAACCAGAGGAGTGCCGAGAGACCTCCTCGCATTCCAAATGAACCATAGGTGCGATCCAAAGGGTTATGAATAACCCCAAACCCTTGAACGCATACGAGCCCTCCGATCTGAACAGCAGATCTCCACCGTCGAAATTGAGCGGGAGTCCAAGGCGGGAAGACCGAAAACGCAGTACCCAAGGAGTCACATGGCCAAGCGGGTGAGCCATGCCACCTGGCAAGGTGCTGGTAAGAAAATTTAATACTGCCAACCACCTGGTGCCGGAAAAGGGATGCGGACATAAACTTTCCGATCATCGACCAAACACACATGGCGGTCAATAAAATCTAAACGTTAGACATCATAATCAAGGTTCAAACCATAGTATTATTCCATTGTTGCGCAAAGATTGAATCGCACAGTCATGATTATGACCAAGTATAGTTACATTTATTATATTTTTACAATTATAATATTGAAAGAGATACACATTATTGGTGTTACCTTGCTTTTTTATTGTGCAGTGTAAGTTTAACAATATATAGAAGTTTTACTTCGAAATTGGTATCATCCTAATTTTTTTATTTCTTATTGTATGTCTAACAATACACAAAAAAGTTAAACATGTTTCAAATTTTTAGAGTTGCAAAATATCTAATTTTTTAGATATTATCCTTTTACCATGTTAATACTGAAACAACACAAACTTCAAATTGATATTACCTTTTTTACATATTATATTTTTACCATAATAATACTGAAACAACACAAACTTGAAATTGATATTATCTTAATTTTTTATTTTGTATTGAGAGTCTTACATATTTGAAAATGCATGTTTATGCAATGTCCAACACATAAGTGGATTAACTTTTGTGCATGATTGTTGATTAGCTTTCTACCATAATTTTTTACATATTTGAAAATGCATGATTGTGCAGTGTCTTCACATAAATGGATTAGTTTGTTTGCATGACTCTTGATTAGCCTTTTACCATAATAATACTAAAACCAAGTAGCTTCAAAACTGGTATCATTTTATTTTTTTAAATAGAATTCTAAAGAAATAAAAATTAGAATAGTGGAAAATTAATATCCAACATATATTTTATAAATGTGTTTTTCATTAGTATTATTGTTTTACTTATTTTTGGTTTGTTACATTTTATCAAAACAATGAGGTTTATAATTTTCTTGAGTATATTTTGAATTTTTTTTAACAAAATGTTTGGATTTCAAATCTTACAATGGAAAGTGTTTTTCAAATATCTTTTACAACATATTAAGTGAAAAGAGGCATTAGTGAAAAGAGGCATTTTGTCTTTTAAATCTAATAGCTTACACACTTTTAAACATATTTTCGTAATTTTTTTAGAACTGAAATATTTAGTTTTTACACACTTACCAATACATGTTTGTGTTTTAGTCATACATAAAAAAAATATTAATTTAAAAATATAATTACATAAAAATTATTTAATTAAATTTATTATAGAAATTGAAAAATTATTTTTATAAATTTTATTATTTTAAAAATAAATATATTAATAATATATTTTTAAAAATTATTTCCTTCTATATTTGGAGTATAATGACACACTGTTAAAGTGATAAATTTTATTTCTAACCAGAAATATTATTTTTATTAATTTTTTCAAAAGTGAAAACATATTTTTGATATTTTTGAAATAGATATCAAAGAATATTATTTTTTAGATCACTTAATAATAGACATTTTATATTAGCATTCAAATATGTTTTAATCATATATAAAATATTTATTAATTTAAAAATATAATTATATAAAAATTATTTAATTAAATTTGAGTTATAATAAATTACAGAGATTGAAAAATATTTTTAATTACCTTTTATTATTTTAAAAATAAATATATTATTAATAAAAAAAATTACAAATATTAATACAAAATGATATCTCTTACACTTTATCTCTCTGCAAAATGCAATTTTAGTTATTTATTGTTTTTTTACTTTAATTTAGCTATATTTAAACTAAGTCGCAGGTACTAACTACTATGTAGCACTTGTTAATCACATGATTGATCTAATTAGTTGCATATTTTAATTTTGGGGTTGTTACTTTGGGACATATGCTACAATTTTGGATTACAACACATAAGTTCTAAAAGCTTTTAAGACTTTGACTAATGCATAGGTTTGTTTCTCCAATATGTCATATTTTAATTTTTCATCTCTTGGGACTCTGATAAAAAAGGCTACAAGTTATTCTTTTTCTTCCTCATTTTTTTGTAATAAGACTACAACAAGCGTATTCTCTAAAGTAGAAGAAAATATCTGAAAAGGCTTCTTATAATTAGGGATAATTAAAATAGGGGCTTCTCCAAAAGCTTTATTGATTCTAGAAAAGGAGTCCCTCACTTCAGTTGTCCACTTCACTTGTTTATCTATTTTTAACATATCAATTCTATTTTTCACAATCTCAACATAGTTTAGTATAAACCCTCTCAAAAATGTATTTTTTCCCAGAAAAGCTTGAATTTATTTCTTATTTTTGGGTAGAGGAATATTATTAATAACTTCAACTCTTTTAGGATCAATCTTCGCTCCTTCTTTTGAAACTATATGCCCTAGTAGCTTTCCTTCTCTCAGAGCAAAGAGTGACTTTTTAGGATTCAGAGACAAGTCATACTTCTTGCACTTCTCAAATGTTTGTTGCAAATAATCGAAATGCTCTTCATCTGAATTTGAAAACACAATAATATCATTAAGGTATATCACTACAAATTCATCCTTTTCACCCACAAAGGCTATGTCCATAGCTCTTTGGAATGTGTCTCTTGCATTCATCAATCCAAACGGCATCTTGATGTACATAAATGTGCCCCACGGTGTTGTAAAAGTTGTTTTCTCTCGGTCATCAGGATGAACTGAAATATGGTTATATCCAGAAAAACCATCTATCATAGATAATATAGATGATCCAACAACTTTCTTTGAAATATAATCCATCTTTCGCAGAGGATAGTTGTCTTTTGGTGAGGGTCTATTTATATTTCTTAAATCGACACCTAACCTTATTTTTCCATTCTTTTTTCGTATAGGAACAAGATTAACAACCCACTGAGAATATCTCAAGAGAATTATGATATTTGCTTCAAAAATCTTCTTAAATTCTTTCTTGATCAAAGGGAGCAACAAGGGGTTAATCTGCCTCAATTTTTGTTTATAAGGTTTAACTCCTAGTTTTAGAGGGATCCTATACTGAATAATTTTTGTATTATATGTCTTAAGATCCTCATAACACCAAGCAAAAACATCTGAATACTTTTTAAATAATTCAACATACCTCTGCTTGAACTCCTTGGGGATTTCCTTATGCAAGTTTTATCAGCTTGGTCTGCTTTTCAGTTTCAATATTACAGTCTTTAACACCATCCTCCCGAACTTGTTTTGTTAGTTTAACTAGAACACCATTTGCCTTGAACAACTTGTCTAATGGGACAAGACCTCGAGGAATTTCATTGATTTTGAATTACAAAATTTTGTGATCAATAATAGTATCTTTCTAAGGTGGGTTATCATGACCTACATCCTCTTGTTCATTTTCACCTTATTTTTCTTGATCAATTCGGGAAGCAAAAAATTCTCCAATAACCTCCATAAAGCGTTGTATTTGTTCATCATCTTCAAAAAATTTATAGTATTTAATATTATCAGGCACTGTTAGTTTATGTCTTATTTCAATCTCATATCTCAACCGAGGATTTTGAGGTGGCTTGAAGGTACTAGCAGCTACTGCTAAGGAATCAATAAGTATGTTTTGTTCTCTTGGTAAAAAATTAATGTTAAATGCTGAAAATAAGTTCTCCATAAGATCCCAAACTTCATTCTTGTAGGAGCTTAATCTTGGATGTTTAGTTTGAAACTGTCCCTTAATTTGTTTAATTATCAATTCCGAGTGTCCAAAGACTACCAAATTCTCAATATTTATGTTTTTGGTTACCTGCAAACCTAAAATCAGAGCTTCATACTTTGTCACATTATTGGTATTATCAAATTCTAATTTTTATGACAAAGGAATCATCTCACCTTTAGGAGACAACAACAAAATTTTTGCTCCATTAACCTCTTTTAAATATGCACAATCAAAATACATATTCCAAATAGGGTTTTGAAGTGTCTCTGATTTTTGTACAACTGCTGGGAATTGAAATTCTACATCTTGGACCATACTTTTATCTTTGTCCAACAAAAAGCATCCAAAATAACCATCATTGGAATAGATGGGATAATTGCTAGAACTACTTTCTTTTGTAATCATCTTCACAAACCTGGATTCCCTGTACAATCTTCTTTCTTCTCATCAAAATAATGGAATAGTAGCATAGGTTAAGTCCAATTTTATGGAACCTCCCAGATTCATTCCCCAATATCTGGATAACAACATTCCAAACCTAGCAGGAATATCAACAACCACTACATCCATCGCCAAATTCCTCACATGAATCTAAGCAAATGAAACAACCATATCCTTAATCAAACCAACACATTTCACCCTCCTCGAATCAAAAGAATATAATTCATTGTATGGTTTGGTAACCTGCAACCCTAATTGTTATGTTACAATCAATGACATCAAATTCTGTGAATTCCCAGAATTAAGCATACAATTATGTAGCATTAGATCATGTATCAACAAAGTTATATGAAAAGTAGGAGTGGTAGGGAATTTTTCTTCAACATGTGGTCCAAACATCACCACATGCCTATCTTCTTGGAGATTCACATTATCTTGATTTAGTGTTATCAACCCTGGATTAAGAATATTATAAATTTGTTTATGAAAGGATGGATGCCTTGTTAATTCTTCCAAAGGTACAAGTATCTTAACTTTCTACAATTCTTTCTCAATATTAAACATATGTCCTCTTTTCTCCACCTTTATTTGGTCATCTACTTCTTTAATTTCATGAGTTGGTTTCTTAACTTGAGTTTGTTGTTTTGAATGATTATGCTATTTGTCCTTAACTTGTTGTTCTGAATGTGAAGTCTCACCTTTAGATATGGAAACACTCTGCATATGCTACTTTCCTTCATCATTATTTTATTTTGGGACTTGTCACTCTTGGTCTTGAACTTCCTCCTATGTTCTTGACCTCTTTCTCAATTGAATATCATATTTCTTGTAAAGCTCAACTTGCATCAATTCTGCAAAGTGTCTACAATACTCCTTTATTTCTTCTTCATTTAAGGAAGTTTGAAATTCATAGCTTGTGCCTTCTGTTGAAAGTGCTGGACCCACCAACATGTGAAGGGGATCTCCCTGTCAAGAAGTCCCAATTATTAGACCGTTTGGTGTAGGAATCCCAGTAGTGGGTCATAAAGCAATGCCTTGACCGTGATGTCACATAGAGGCAAGTAAGATAACTCTGTCAGTATCAAGGGTGTGACTGCTGCAGTGAGTCAAGGAAGGTGTATGGGAGGTTCTAACACATGGGGGGTTGAGATGAGTGTGCCCCTTGGAAACCTGTAACAGTACTCAGCTAGGAAGGGAACACACGAGTGAAGATGCATCACAAGCTAGAAAGCAGGTCAGCCGACAATCCAAAGTGATGGTTAAACCAACAACACATCTGCAACAAGATTCATATAATTGCATACAAAGCAGTTCATACACAACTACGTAAGTTAAACAACATACATTGCTAAGCAACTAGAACAATCCAACTACAATAACAACATATGCATGAAAATGTGCTGGCTCTTATTATATAAAGAAGTGTAAGTCCCAATCATACAATACATCCATGTTGGGCACGGGATCCCCCAAGGGAAGTTTTGGGGCTTAAAGCCTAGATTTTGGTTAAAAAGTGTAAATCCGATGTAAAGACTCCGCATTTTGTGGGCACGGAGCGCGAAGTTGTAAATGAATCATAGGGTTGTCCACCCTCAATTTTGTAATGTAATGTCAGCTTTAAAGATCCACCCATGGTCCGCAGACCATGGGATTGTGTAAATAGAGTGAGGCTCTAAGTTGTAAGGAGAGAGGAAGAAGAAGGATGATGGAATAGAAGATAGCGAAATATCTAAGTGTAGAGTCGAGTCTTTAGCTCGTAGAGTAGGAGAAGGCTCTATAGCTGAGTGCGCAGAGGCCTAGTAGTCTGCACCTGAGTGTGCGGACCCCTGCAGCTGAGTGCGCAGGGCGAGTCGAGTCTGTAACTGTTGAAGCATTAATAAAGAGAAGTTTTACATCAATTTTGTGTATTTATTTCCTATTTTCTGTATCAAATATATTGGGTATAAATTGCATTTCTATTGTCTATATGGTGTGCAAACATATATAACTATGTTGATTAAGTAAAGGCGAGATAAGGTATCTGCTTACGTGAAGTTAACTAACAATTGTAAGAAGATAAGTAAGATACGTGATGTAACTTGGGGAAATAGTGCAGATCGCTGAACTAGCAATGAGAAAGCATCTCAACCCCTAGTTAGGGCTGCACGAAAGGCGATCCTAGTAGATTTCGAAGGTCTTGCAGGTCAGGATAGTGCATGAAGCGACCTACATGAAGGTAAGCGCCGTTGGAATAAATCGACCCCTTAGATAGCTCCAGGGTGCGAAAACTTGGTTCTAGCACCCCCCCATACTTCTTCGGGTGAGACTTCAGTCCACGCATCGTGGGCTGATGCCGAAAGGGCTAGTAGTATAGGGATTTGTTTCGCTAATTAACTCCAAACCTGGGTCAGGCCCCCTCAAGCCAACAAATGGTTTCGTTTCCGGGATCAGAATCTGCATAGAGATGTCTGATGTCGTATCATTGGAATCCAACTAAGAAGGAAATTGAAGGTTGGTTGGACAGGAGGATTTACGAGTTCACGACGCAGGAGAACAGGAACCCACGACTGACAAAAGAAGAGTGGTTAGACTAATACCTATACACATAGATCCATGAAACCTTCTTCGCGTATTTTCCTACTGAGATGTATGAGTGGATCGCAAAGCTAGTAGATAGCCAAGGAAGGTGGAGATGACTGTTGAAGAGGCCACGTAGGCGATGACAATAAGAGATGCCTAGAAAGCGCTGGGGATAGTCGCAGAAATCCCTAAATCGCCACGCACACTGAGACCCAAGAAAGATAAGTAGCCTATGGTACCGGTGCGCGTGTCCCCTAGAAACCTGTTGAGAACTAAACTTACCATGGAAGAAAAGGGGAAGGCGATCAATTTGGAAGCCAGTGAGGAGGAGGAAGACCTTGAAGAAATCCTGGTGGAAGAGGAGGAGGACAAAGAAATGGAGGAAGAAACCTAGGGTGCGGACCCTCTGACCAAGTTTCCCATGTATGTTCCTCTGCAGAAAGGGAAAGCAAGGGTGCCTAAGGACCTAGATGAGAGCAAGAGCCCTCTGTAGACTCCGTTGCTACTCGATGATATCATTTTTGATGGAGCGCACTGGGGACAGGTGCCGATTCTAAAATTGAAGACTGGGATCTTGCAGACCACGAGAAATTCCCATATTTGGTAACTGCACAGCTAATGTGGGCGAAGAAAAATACAACAACAGAAGTTATAGAGTTGGAGCCGCACAAGTGGTTGTCAGGAGTAATGAAAGCAGGGTTGTTAAACCTACTCTGGGTGTCACATTACCATTGCGCCCTAGTGACTATTTTTGTCATCAGGAAACTACTCTGCCTGGTGCATGATGGGTGTTTATGGCTGGAGGAGCCCATCCCCATCACGGACCACCTAATTCATAGAATTACCCGGCTCCCTTGCAAAGGGGAGGATCCAACGAACATATCTGAGGGTAAAAGTGATGATTTGGCCATCGCGGAGGCCATGAAGAAGAAGTTCAAGCTGGAGAAGAAAAAGAGAGGGTATGTGATCTCCAGTATCAATAACGCTGCGGTCAGAGTCACGACGTAGATATTAGCTGGGAAAGTTATGTGGAAGTGCTGCGTGGATGAGGTGCCCATGTTGGTGGTTGCACTTGCTGTGCAGTGTGCAGAGGGGGTCCAGTTTAACTGGGTGGATTACTTGTGTAGGGAGTTCTTGGAAAACTGTTGCGAGGCACATGAACAGGGGAAGACTTTCCACTATGCATGGTTTTTGCTATCCATAGTGCTGGTGGCTTGGGAATTTCCTGAGGACAGCCAGTTCCCAACGATTGCGAAGGATCTTCCGGAGGCAACGAAGTATGCTTCGCTGTGGGCAACTAAAGACATGCAGAGGATCCGAGACAACAAGATATTTTGGGTGTTCATGGATATGAACATCAGAATGGGGATTAAACACAAGCCGCGGTTATCGCCCACTGTCTATAACAGTCAGTAGAGCTTTGCGGAGTTCAAGGCGGACTTCCATCATGTGTATATCAGGGCATGAAAGGAACCCATGAAGAAATGGAATGAGTTACCTTAACTGGACACGGACGATGTCATATTTGTCGTGCTTGAGTCGTGGCCACTGGAGTGGGGTGCTCCAGCTAGCTCACGGTGGAATCAGAGAAGTCCGCTACACAGAGGAAAAAGGAGGAGGCAAAACTGCGGATAGCATAGTTGGCCAAGAAGAGAAGGAATGAAGTAGTAGCAGCAAAGGTACAGGAGGCATGGGATGATGGGAAGGCGACAGAACAATAGTAGAGGGCAGCTGAGAAGCATCGCGAGGGAGAAAAGTCACCTTCGCCTGCACAGGAGACAGATCCAGAGGAAGGTGGCGTGGACCCATAGACATCGTCCACACAAATAAAATGACAACGTCCAAGAGAGTAGGTGGGGCCGTGGAAGAAGTTGAAAGCCTCTAATACTTCTTTCGACCTGATCACTGTCACTGAGGGGGATCTCCAAGACATAGGGGAGATGGTGTGGGACATCACCGCAGAGGCCCTCCAGTAGTTCATGGAGGAAAACCAGATAGTGTTGGGGGCCCTTCGGACACAGATACAGGAGTTGCAGGTGCACACTCCTCAGGTTGGTACTCTATCGACCAGCCTCGCAGTAGACATGTGCGACTGAGAAAATGCTGCGTGCCTGCATGAACAACACCATAGTTCTACCAGAGGGCGCATTGGTTATAGAAAATGAGGCCGATAGGCCTATGGTTAGTACACTGAAGGGAGTTGGGATAAACATGGTTTCGCTCCCTCGAGAGATGCTCTATGTCCTGCAGGATGAGTGACTGCAGAATTGCGAGCCAGGGAGGGCAGTGCGTTCCAGGTGATGAGTGAGCAGCGAATTAAGATTGAACAATTGAACCTGCAGCGCGACGAGGTTGTGACATAGAAAAAATAACTAGTGCATGTGGTTGAGGAAGCCTACCAGATGGTCCCTGAGTTGGCCATCCCAGCAGAGGAACTAGCGGAGGCCCGCATTCAGAGATTAGCAGCAGGGGTGTGCGAGTGAAAGAAGAAATGGCTAAGGTTCAGCTGGAGCTGAACCTTCAGATAGTTGAGCTGCAATTGAAGGCGCAGCCTTCAACTCCACCTGAGGTGAAGGAACAACGCGCGAACGCCATTACAACAGGAATAACAGAGATCAGCAGTGCAGTGAAGGACTGCACCAAACTGTTTGAAGAATCATTCGAGGTCCTCACCACTCTGCAGGAGGACCCGAACATACAATGCTTAGAAACAGAGGTGTGCAAGCTACAGCAACAGTATGATGAAATAAAAGGGATTGCATAGATGGTGGACCTTACACAGAGGCTCGCGTGGATGCAGCAGGAAAAAGTGCTCAAGGAGCAGGTAGACGCTGCGCAATATAAGGAAGCTGTCTTGAAGGCATGTGTACAACCATGGATTGATGAGGCGTTTGTCATTACAGCCTCGATTGAGGCCAAGCTCGTGCAGATGCAGGGAATGCAGGAATAGGTGCAGGGCAATAGTTCAGCTACAACAGTCTCTAAACAACGCATCCAGGAAGTGCAACAGGCAGTTGCCCAACGTGCTGCCGATCTTGCAGCAGTCCAAGCAAAGTTGGGTGGTCTCCACGCAAAGATCTTCGCACCGACAGAGTGACTCAAGGGCAAGTCACGATGTTTGTGTTGGGGGCCTGTTGGGCACGGGATCCCCCAAGGGAAGTTTTGGGGCTTAAAGCGTAGATTTTGGCTAAAAAGTGTAAATCCAATGTAAATACTCCGCATTTTGTGGGCACGGAGCGTGAAGTTGTAAATGAATCATAGGGTTGTTCACCCTCAATTTTGTAATGTAATGTCGGCTTTAAAGATCCACCCATGGTCCGCAGACCATGGATTGTATAAATAGAGAGAGGCTCTAAGTTGTAACGAGAGAGGAAGAAGAAGGATGATGGAATAGAATATAGCAAAAGATCTAAGTGTAGAGTCAAGTTTTTGGGTCGTAGAGTAGGAGAAGGCTCTGCAGTTGAGTGCACAAAGGCCTAGTAGTCTGCAGCTGAGTGCGTGGACCCCTGCAATTGAGTGCGCAGGGCGAGTTGAGTCTGTAACTGTTGAAGCATTAATAAAGAGAAGTTTTACATCAATTCTATGTATCTATTTCCTATTTTCTGTATCAAATATATTGGGTATAAATTGCATTTCTGTTGTCTATATGGTGCACAAACATATATAACTGTGTTGATTAAGTAAAGGCAAGATAAGGTATCATTTTACGTGAAGTTAACTAACAATTGTAAGAAGATAAGTAAGATATGTGGTGTAACTTGTGGAAATAGTGTAGATCACTACCCTAGCAGTGCGAAAGCATCTCAACCCCTGGTTAAGGCTGCATGAAAGGCGATCCTAGTAGATCGCAAAGGTCTCACAGGTCAGGATAGTGCATGAAGCGACCTACGCGAAGGTAAGAACAGTTGGACTAAATCGACCCCTTAGATATCTCTAGGGTGCGGAAACTTGGTTCCAGCATCCCCCCATACTGCTTCAGGTGAGACTTCAGTCCGTGCACCACAGGCTGATGCTGAAAGGGACAATAGTGTAGGGATTAGTTTGGATAATTAACTCCGAACCTGGGTCAGGCCCCCTCAAGCCAACAATCCATGTAAACTTGCTAGCCCTAACAATGGAACATTACAACCACATCCGCATGCTCCTCTAAAGAGATGAACTAGCTCTGTGCAGTGGAGAAGCCAAGGCGCATTACAATACTGTCCAAGCTTTCTCCAAGATAGTCTTATCAGAAGCTTGGCTGACCAAAAGCCTATATAATGAGTTATGAGGGAATATTTATAGCAAAGGGTGGGGTGGCCCTTGACATTCCCCTTTGTGACTGTTCAACTACCCTCATGACTCTTCACCTACTCTATGACTATTACATCCACTATTGACACTTGACTTACACTTGACATGACTCAACATTACAATGCACATGTACCCATGTGAACATAATGGCTTGAGAAAGCCAAACTAGACATCACTCTAACTTAGACAACTATAGAAGTCCAACTGCTCAACATTCTCATGCTGATCAATAGTGACATATTGATGCCAAGCTCTATGGTCTCTGATAATGTCCATGTGTTCCATGGTGACATCCGTCTGAAACCTGACCTTTGCCTCCATAAAATCCAGGTACATTGCTCGGGCTCCTCTATCCAACTCGTCTGAAAGCATGCGCATCATTGTCTTCAATGTGGCCAGACCAGAAACATACTTTTGCATGATGTCTACACTAATAGGTAAGTCAGGGCTGGTGGTGATGCGCATTAACTCGTCGAAGTACAAGTCAAGCTCTAGTCGGACTTGCTACTTTGTGTTCACCTGGGTGAGAGTCCCAAGTGATGGGATCGCATATGTGCACACCACAACTTCCATACTCTTGAATCCTCGTGCATGGGAAGCCTGTATGGTCATGATGAGTTTCGTGAGGTCCTCATAGTTCCAGATTTGACTCTGGATACGTGATTTCAGCTCGACCACATTAGCCCTCATCATCTTTGGCAAGAGAAGCGGGGCTCCCTTGTACTTCATCATCCATGTTTCTATGTCATCAACAACAACATGCACATTCATCAAGATGCGTGCTCTTCTAGCACATCGCTGCTGCCATTCGTTGAGATGGACGACTTCCTTGTGCATGGTACCGAACTTGGAGTACAATGCTCGCATAACTGTGTCAAGGGACAATACTTCATCTAGTATTGCTTTCTTTAGTTCAGCTCGGGAAGACATTGTCACTAAATCTCCTTCTTGCTTGGTCATTTGTAGTTCCTTTGCCATTCGCTCATTCTTAGCTATTAGGAAGCGAACACTTGAGCTAGTGGCTTCGACATACACTCTAGTTGCATCGGCTAAGGCAGCTGGATATTTGCGCACATCAATCAGGATCACTTGTTCTTCAACTTGTGTAGGATATGTTTGATCATCCAGAGTTGACACTCTAAGAGATTGTACAACTCTATGTTGGGATTCATCAAACGAGATGTTGTGCATCTCTTCTTCTAGCTGATCACCAAGGATCTCAGTGCCTCCTTGGTCATTTGAGACTTGTTCATCATCTGGATGCATTGAAGCCAGTGAATCGAACTCTTTATGGTGAGGCATGAGGTCAGTGTCCTGATCCAACTCCTGCTGCTCCATGTCTGCATCCAACTATTGAAGTGTCTATTCTATCTCATGAGCAAAGTCTTTCCCCTACGATGGTTCACCTTATTCACCTGATGCAAGCTGTTTAGATGAGTCAACTACTTGTATGGGCACTTCTTCGTCTGTTTGCACATGTTGCGCCCCTACTGTATCTACTGCTGCTGCGCTTTCCTCTCCTATTTGTGCAACTCTTGTTCCTTTCGGAGTTTCTCCCTCAGCTAATGCAACTCCTTCTTTGCTTCTTCCATTCTCTTCTTTTCCTTCTGCCTATGTGTGATTCGCTTGTCACACTACTGCCTCTTTGCCCCTATAGCCATAGCTTCTTTCTCTACAAGTGGATTTACTCAAAACTTGCAGCTTTGATCCTCCTCCATGCGATCGACAATCTTCCTCTTCCCTTTGTCGCACACTAGTATGCTTGGCTCTGCTGCCATTGCTACTACTGCTGGTGCTCTCCGTGATGCTACTTCACGCTACTTCGCTAACCACTCCAGAACGAAGCCTACTAGTTCATTGGGTCTAGAGAAACTGTAGCAATATCTCCATGGGTCCTCCTCGACCCAATGAAATGCCCCGTAGATCCAATTGAACTGAACTCTCATGCAGTGATCCTTCACAATGCAATGTGCGTCATACATATTGTAGCTTCAGAGGTCGAACGGGTACTTCTTCATTGGTTCTGCTTCGACATCTGCTTGCTTGATACTCTGGATATCATATAACCCAATTCGCAATGGAAGAGTGGGCTTAGGTGCCTTCTTTTTCCGATGTAGTTTAACTGTCAATCCTGCCGAGATGTGATATGCTACTTCTTGCATGAAAAGTACGTCCAAGAAAAACTTTGGTAGAACATGTAGAGACTTCTCTGCACTGAACATTCGGATGAAAGTGGCGGATGGTGAGGCATACCAATATTCAATGCCTATCAATGCCTCCATTGCTTCCTCTGACATGCAGGGTGTATCTTGTTCGAATATCATCTTGTACATAGGGATGAAAAAATGATCGGACAACCTTGTGAGTACTCCTTTGAAGCTGCATTTGGACAACAACTTGAAATATGTGTTCACAACAATCTCCACCGGTGACCATGCCCACTCCAAGCCTGAGAACATCCGGCACAAACTGCATCTAGGATGTAGGTGGACATGCAAATCTCTGCATGAATACCTCCGGGTGACTGTTGAGCCTTGTTGGCTTATTGGGGACTGACCAAGGTTCAGAGTTAAGTTAGCCAAAGAAATCCCGATACTACTGGCCCTTTCGGCAACAGTTTGCGGAGCGCGGACTGAGGTCTCACCTGAGGTAGTATGGGAGCGTGCTAGAATCAGGTTTCCGCACCCTAGAGATGTCTGATGAGTTCAAGTGGTCTGCAGTTTGACCCTGCGCGCAAGTCACTTCATGCACTATCCTGTACCTTGTAGCCTGATATACTGCCTTCGCGAAGCCCAACTCGGGGGTTGAACGTTGCGCTTCTGCGTTATTACCCAAGACTTTACTGGTATTCCAATGTTAGTTTATTATTTTAGCCTACTTGCGTGCTTTAAGTTATACTTAACAACATAAACCATTCATACAGGTGCGCGTAGTAAATAAACAATATATTTGCAAATTATATCAAACATGCATTAACCCAAGAATAGATACACAGAATTATGATAAAACTTCTCTTTATTAATTCCTTCTTTGGTTACAAACTTGACTCTGCCCTGTGCACTCAGCTGCAGGGGTCCACACACTCAGCTGCGGACTACTAGGCCTCTGCGCACTCAGCTACAGAGCCTTCTCCTACTCTACAACCCAAAGACACACTTCACCTTACTTCCTTAGCCTCTCTTCCTATCTCTCTACTTCCTCTCCTTTTACACTTAGAGCCTCGCTCTATTTATACAATCCCATGGTTTGCGGACCATGGGTAGGTCTATCTAGCCGACATTACATTACAAAACTAGGGCGGACAACCCTGTGACTCTATCATACTTTTCATGCTCCGCGCCTGCAATTCGTGGAGATTTACAACAAGATTAGGTCAAATCTTGGGCTTTGATCCCAAAAACATGCCTTGGGGGGGATTCCATGCCCAACAAGCCTTCGTTACTTGTTCCTTTAGCCGATGAGCCAGTATGCCGGACTAGTTACATGGTTTTCTTTCCCTAGCCAATTGGTCCAGTGCAACCACCCAACTCTGTCAGAAGGTTTCTACACTTTCTTGGCCATATAGTCGACAAGCAAATATGATCAAGTACTGGTACACCTTCCTCAGTATCTTGGTCTTGTAGACCTGATTGGGTGTCAACCTGAATCGAGATGGTTCCTTTACCCAATTCTTTAGAATGTCTCTGGAGTTAGCACTGCTGTTCAGTAAGCTGAATGGAGTCTCCATGATAGTCATGGGCTTTGACATCTAATACATCTCATCATAATATTGTTCCTAGAAGGTCACAAGCTTTGTCCCACTGACACTGCTCAAGGTCATCGTCAAGGTCTGCGTAAGGGAACACGAGATATCTGCATGTAATATGGTATACTTGTGAATGTTCACGTACACCTGATGACCTTCGAGGTGTTCCCCAAAAGTTCCTACAAATGTTTCATTGACCTCTTTCTACTTCTGTTTGATGTCCTTGTCTAGATACAACTTTGTATCTTCGTAGATCGAAAAACTAGAGGACACTTGCTCAACTGTTGCTCCAGCTGCATTTTCATCAGTGTCTTGAGATCCTCTTCTTTTGGAAGCCATTGAGATAGATGAACACCTGAAAGATCTGGAGAAAAGCAACACGGATGGCAAGAAATTTGTTAGTGAAAAAAAAGCAACTTCGGGGAATGACACAACACATACTTGGGAAACTAATGGGAAAGATTGCTCAATTTCTTTTGGAAGGCTAGGTGACTAGCTACTAGAACTACGCAAAAAGCAGTCTGGGCTGTCTGGGAGGTAGGATTGGCTACAATGTGCAATCGAGACTGGATGCTGGGATTGCATAATGCGCGATTCCAGCTAGGACTGACTGCAGGCTTAGGGACTGCATTGTGCAGTTTTCTGGGCCAGTAGTCACTGCCCCTAAGAAATGTGCAAAACAGTCCTGGAGGGTAGTGTTGGGAAGAAATGTGCATTTCTGGAGAGGAAGGAAAAGCCTTCCTTCCCCAGACTGCGCAATGCAGTCTTAGTGAAGGTAGAGTCCTTGCCAAGGTTGGCTCGACTTGCCGACGGGAAACTGCAAGAAAATAAGATAGTGAATGCATGGAGACACTAAGTGATAGAAGAAGTGATTGACAGTGCATAAAAAACATGAATGAAAGATTCAACAAATAGATCAACATGCATGTGGGTGAAGCGATTCGCCGGTTTGGCGAATCTTCGTGCAAAACAATTTCATGCATGAGACAATAGTGAGATAGAAATGAAAATTGAAATAGATATAGGTAAGCTAGTATACATGTAAACAACAAAAAGCGTTCAAAGAAGTCAATCAAATAACACTCACGCAAGCGAATACACAAAAAGCGACATAAATGCTGAAAAAGACAAGTTGAGGCCACTTACTCGTGAATAGCTGAGCCATATGTGTCGAAGAGTCTAGGATGTGCTATGGGATGTTAGAGCTCCAAGATCGATGTGAAAGAATGAGCTCTGATGTGTCGAATAAATAAGTTTAGGCTCATGACATGCATGCCACAAATCTAGGAAAAGGCGACACTTGGAGGGAAGTTCATAAAACAAATTTACATGTAACCCACAGTTGCTAAAAATAGCTCCCTGAACCATGGGATGCCCTTTGCATGATGCCTTTTGCTATTTCGGGAAGAGAAAGTCATGCATGCAAGTTAAGTTTCCTTGGTCCCAGGTGGAATTGGTTAATTAGACTGCTCATGCATGTAGCTGCTCAACTACTTGAGGAAAATGCGCATTTCTGGCTGAGAGCTGGGCTGATTTCCCAGGAGGTTTGCACATTTTTTGGGTGGAGCAATTGACTGCTGCCTAGATTTGTGCAAATTTTGGCCTGAGAAGCCTTGTTGGGGAATTTTTTGCAATTTATGTTGGGAGTGTTGGCTGGCAGAATTGCACAATTCTGGAACCCAGTAGGCTGCCAGACAAAATTACGTAATTTCTGGAGGGAAGGCTAGTTTCCCCCAGAAATGCACAATTTTATTGAGGAAGCTGCTCAACCTGCAGCTGGACCAAGTTCGGGGGACAAACTCTTAGGGGAATGCATCAAGCTATGCTTGACAGGCTGCCTTTGTGCATGAGAAACACTGAAGCTTGTGTACTTGATGAAGTAAGACAAGGTGTTGTGAAAGGTTGGTGGGAGGCTCCAAAATGGGTTGAGGAAAATTTTTGGAGGGAGTAGTTGTAGCTGCTACAACACTTGGCGACACACTAGTAGAACTCCGGCTCTTTGAATGGACCTTGTTCATGAAAAGCAAGTCTAACACCTCCAAAAGTATTGTTCAATTCTCAGCTCATATTGGTTTCACACTAGCTTGATTATAAGATGTAGCATCTGCTAAGCTCTTGGTTGATTGACACACATTCCAAACCAAGGCAACATAGTTGTTTCGATTGGGGTTGAGGGGTATATTTGTGCACAAGTAGTTTAGTCACCAGAGTCTTAGTTTCATCTCTGGTGTTGCTCTACTGCCATCAGGCCTAGAAAATACCCCAATAGAGTCACATAGGAACACAAGCATGGCTCCGGTACCAGCGAGCCTGGTTAGTACCCCGACGGAGTTACTTGCATCACCTCCCTGTGCAGGAAGCCTTTCTCTTCTTTTGCCTTATTCATTTTTCATTTTGATTTTTTTTGACTTTTCATTTTTTCAACCGTGCATAACACTTATTCATTTCAGAGGTGGAAGAGGGTTGCTAACTTATTGAGAGCAGAAGAGGTTGTTCAAGAAGAGAAGTACTTTATTGTATCTCTGATGTGCCTGTTAATGTTTTCCCCCTCACCTTACTCTACTTGACTGAGCTAAAAAGGGTTAACCCAAAAACAACCGACTAGAGAAGGTGGCACTAGTTAGCGTGCAAGCATTGTGTTTTCACCAATGTTCACTTCGAACAATACGTATTTTCCTTCAACGTATCACGGACTAAAAGTAACAAGTTCTTCATACAAAGGCAAGATGACAGATAACCAAGCAGTGATAGATGTACGAGCCCTCTTGTACTTTACCCAACTCGTTTCAAGAGTCATACATGGTTTCATGCAAAACTACGAAACAAGTGAACTAACAAATTGCAAAGCAAAGCAAGAGCAGAAGCAAAAGTGAAAGCAAAGAAAGTAAGCAAATAAGCAAGCAAACAAACAAGCAAACAAAGCGAATAAGCAAACAAGCATGCAAGAAAACTGACTAAAAGCAAACACTACTCCTACTTCTACACTAACGGTGCATGGGCTTGATCACGTGAGGTGATATTTTCAATGCAACGATTGACACATTGGTTGACCCATGTTGGTGAAGGCTTGGTCTGTGAGAAACCCAATTGTGTGAACCAACAAGTAAGAAAGATATAACAATGAAGACAAATACACTTCGTGTTTGACAGTGCCCACAGGACATAAGTGAGTGCAAGTGCATGACGAGCAGTCCGTGGACTTATCATGGTGCTGTGTGACATTGCTTGCAAATTTGAAGTATAAGCACACTCTTGACTAAGACATGCAAGCAAACGAAAGAAACAAAGATAAGTTGCGTTGTACACGTGTGCTTGCAATGTAAGATTCTCCAACGCATGAGCGATGGGATCATGCCGTTCGAGTGGAGGAAATATGATCTATGTGTGAGATGGATCTTCAATGCATACAGATGAGTGATGAGGAGCCTTGGGTGGTTAAACAGTTTCTTGATCAGAAGTGAGACTAACCCCAAGGGTGTGAGGACCTGACATAACCATCAGCTCGGGCTGAAGTGCCTCGAAAGTCTTGGGTGTTTCAACTTCATCATCAGATAGATCATCATAAACCGGTGGCTTCGAAAGATCAACTATGATAGGGTCATGATCGTGATCAAATACAAAAACAAATGGATCACGACCGCCATGATCAGAAAAATCAATGAATTCATCGGCATCCTCATGATCAGATGAATCAAACATAGGGGTAGATGAAAAGTGAACAAACTCATCCCCCATGTTTGCATAAAATACAGACAAAAGTTCAAGTGGATTTTCAACGAATAACTTATCCTCTCCACTGTCGAATGATGGATCAACATCCAGTGAGTCCTACGAGTGATCAACAATGGGTGCATTCGTGGATGAAGACGATGGTCAGTTCACTAAAAATGTTAGGAAATAATGGAGGGGGATCGGATGGAAGGGATTCCTGCTTCACCGAGTGTTGATGCTCAAGCTCCAACTCATACTCTTCATGAATGACAGCGAATGTTGGTATGCAACACCAACTCCGTCGATGGGTTGTTCCTCATTCACAACAATTGAAGAGTCTGGAATGGATGAACACAAGACAATATCATCTAGAGGAACACTCGAGTGTGAAGACGGAGGTCCTAGAACATAATGCATATGAGATCAAAGGACTCACAACCAAATCTGCACGAAAATTGAGTGAAGTGATCTTGGGAGAATGTGAAAGATGAACAAGTGTGTGAGCATGATCTTCAACATCACCAGGTAGTGGTGGAGCTGTTGAATGAGAGGAAGGTGGACAATCAATCAAGACAGTGACCGCATCCACATGAGATTGCACAGCTCCATCAATGAAGAATGTTGAGCAAGAATTGATCTCAAACTTCTTCTTGGGACGGGCAAATTTCTTAAGGCAATACTTGAATTGGTCCCAAAGATAGGAAAATTTCATTTGGCTCCTCGGAGATTGAAACAACAAGTCACGGAAGCGGTGCCAAAAATCAATCACTAATTCATGCGAAGCCTTCCATTACTGCAACAGTTTTCGGTCAAGATGGTCTGGATCAAAATGATAGAGAGTGTCTTCAATAAGATCACAAAAGTGCTCAAGTGAGTGCACACTATCAGCCGATAGGCTGAGCAGCCATCTACGTGGAGATTCATGAAGTGTGTGTAAAAGCAGCAAGCTGGCTTGTTCGTCAGAACACCCATCTTCCTCATGAAGCATGGAAAAAAAGTCATGTAAGTACTCAGGTCAAGCCACTTCGCCTTCACCATCATATGTGTAAGTGGACAAGAGATCGAAAAACTCCCCCGTGATGGAGACATCTTCATGATTCAGAGGGAGAAGAGTGCAAGAATCCATGAAAGGTATGCAAAGGTTCAAAACAGGATGAGGGGAAACAACTTGTCATCTGGCCCTCCTTCTAGCACCAAAAATGTTGACGGTGCTGGACCTACCAACATGTCATGGGGATCTCCCCGGTAAGAAGTCCTAATTAGAATTTAGACTGTTTGGTGTAGGAGTCCCAATAATGGGTCGTAAATAAATGCCTTGACCGCGATGTCACACAGAGGCAAGTAAGATAACTTTGTCAGTAGCAAGGGTGTGACCACTATAGTGAGTCAAGGAAGGTGTATGGGAGGTTCTAACACATGGGGGATTGAGATGAGTGTGCCCCTTGGCAACCTGTAATAGTACTCAGCTGAGAAGGGAACACACAAGTGAAGATGCATCACAAGTTGGAAAGCAGGTCGACTGATAATCCAAAGTGATGGTTAAACCAACAACACATCTACAACAAGATTCATATAATTGCATACAAAGCAGTTCATACACAACTATGTAAGTTAAACAACATACATTGCTAAGAAACTAGAACAGTCCAACTACAATAACAACATATGCATGAAAATGTGTTGGATCTTATTATATAAAGAAGTGTAAGTCCCAATCATACAATACATCCATGTAAACCTGCTAGCCCCAACAATGGAACGTTACAGCCACATCCGCCTGCTCCTCCAAAGAGATGAACTAGCTCCGTGTAGTGGAGAAACCAAAGTGTGTTACAATACTGTCAAAACTTTCTCCAAGATAGTCTTATCAGAAGCTTGGCTGACCAAAATCCTATACAATGAGTTATGAGGGACTATTTATAGCAAAGGGTGGGTTGGCCCTTGACATTCCCCTTTGTGACTGTTCAACTACCCTCATGACTCTTCACCTACTCTATGACTGTTACATCCACTATTGACACATGACTTACACTTGACATGACTCAACATTACAATGCACATGTACCCATGTGAACACAATGGCTTGAGCAAGGAAAACTAGACATCACTATGATTTAGACAACTATAGAAGTCCAACTGCTCAACATCCTCATGCTGATCAATAGTGACATATTGATGCCAAGCTCTATAGTCTCTGATAGTGTCTATGTGTTCTGCGGTGAAATCCGTCTAAAACCTGACCTTTGCCTCCATAGAATCTAGGTATGCTGCTCGGGCTCCTCTGTTCAACTCGTCTGAAAGCATGCACATCATTGTCTTCAATGTGGCTAAACCAAAAACATACTTGTGCATGATGTCTGCACTGATAGGCAAGTCTGGGTTGGTGGCGATGGACATCAACTCGTCGAAGTACGAGTCAAGCTCTAGTTGGACCTACTTCTTTGTCTTCGCCTAGGTGAGAGTCCCAAGTGATGGGATCGCATGTGTGTGCACCACAACATCCATGCTCTTGAATACTCATGCATGGGAAGCCTATATGCTCATGATGAGTTGCGGGAGGTCCTCATAGTTCTGGATTTGACTCTAGATACATGCTTTCAGCTCGACCGCATTAGCCCTCATCATCTTTGGCAAGTGAAGTGGGGCTCCCTTGTATTTCATCATCCATGTTTCTATGTCATCAACAGTAGCATGCACATTTGTCAAGATGCGTGCTCTTTTAGCACATCACTGCTGCCATCCGTTGAGATGGACGACTACCTTGTGCATGGTACCAAACTTGGAGTTTAATGCTCACATAACTGTGTCAAGGGACAATACTTCATCTAGTATTGCCTTCTTCAGTTTAGCTCGGGTGAACATTGTCACCAAGTCTCCTCCTTGCTTGGCTGTTTGTAGTTCCTTTTCCATTCACTCATTCTCATCTATTAGGAACTGAACACTTGAGTTAGTGGCTTTGGCATACACTCTGGCTGCATCGGCCAAGGAAACTGGATGTTTGCACACATCAGTCACGATCACTCGTTCTTCAACTTGCACAAGCGATGTTTGATCATATGGAGTTGACACTCTACGAGATTTCACAACTCTATGTTGGGATTCATCAAACGATATTTTTTGCATCTCTTCTTCTGGATGATCACCAAGGATCTCAGTGCCTCCTTGGTCATCCGAGACTTTCTCATCATTCGGATGCATTGAAGTGGGTGAGTCGACCTCTTTGTTGTGAGGCATGAGGTCGGTGTCCTGTTCCAACTCCTACTACTCCATGTCTGCATCCAACTGTTGAAGTGCCTATTCCATCTCATGAGCAAAGTCTTGCCCCTATGATGGTTCACCTTGTTCGCCTGATGCCAGTTGTTCAGATGAGTCAACTACTTGTACGGGTGCTGCTTCGTCTATTTGCACATGTTGTGTCCCCTGCTGTATCTATTGCTGCTGTGCTTCCCTCTCCTATTTGCGTAGCTCTTGTTCCTTTTGGAGTTGATCCCTCAGCTCTTGCAACTCCTTCTCTACTTCTTCCATTCTCTTCTTGTCCTTCTGCCTGAACGCGATTCACTTGTTGCGCTGCTGCCTCTTTGCCTCTATAGCCATAACTTCTTTCTCTACAAGTGGATCTGCTTGAAACTTGCAACTTTTCTCCTCCTCCATGCGATCGAAAATCTTCCTCTTCCCTTTGTTGCACACTGTTATGCTTGGCTCTGCTCCCATTGATGCTAATTCTGGTGCTCTTTATGATGTTGCTTCACGATGCTTCACTAACCACTCCACATCGAAGCTGACCAGTTCATTGGGTCTAGAGAAACTGTACGAATATCTCCATGAGTCCTCCTCAAACCAATGAAATTCCTCGTAGATCCAGTTGAATTGAACTCTCATGTAGTGATCCTTCACAATGCAATGTGGGTCATACAGATTGTAGCTTCGAAGGCGGGTACTTCTTCCTCAATTCTTCTTTGACATCCACTTTCTTGATACTTCGGATCTCAATCCACAATAAAAGAGTGGGCCAAGGTGCCTTCTTCTTCTGATGTAGTCTAGCTATCAATCCTGCTGAGATGTGATATGCTACTTCCCGCATGAAAAGTACGCCCAAGGAAAACTTTGGCAGAACATGTGAAGGCTTCTCCACACTGAACATTCGGATGAAAGTGTTGGATGGTGAGGCATACCAATCTGCAATGCCTATCAATGCCTCCATTGCTTCCTTTGACATGCAAGGTGGATCCTGTTCGAATATCATCTTGTACAGAAGGACGAAAAAATGATCAGACAACTGTGTGATTACTCCTTTGAAGCTGCATTCAGACAACAATTTGAAATATGTGTTCACAACAGTCTCTGCCAGTGACCATGCCCACTCCAAGCCGGCTAACTCCTATTGAGTACAGCCTACATCTAGGATGTAGGCAGACATGTAAATCTCTACATGCATACCTCCGGGTGACTATCGAGCCTTCGTTACTTATTTCTTTAGTTGATGAGCCAATATGCTAGACCAGTTACATGATTTTCCTTCTCTAGCCAATTGGTCGAGTGCAACCACCCAACTCTGTGGGAAGGTTTTTGTTTTTGCTTAGACATACAGTCGACAAGAAAATATGATCAAGTATTGGTACGCCTTCCTCAGTATCTTGGTCTTGTAGACCTGGTTGGGTGTCAACTTAAATCGAGCTGGCTCCTTTACCCAATTCTTTAGAATGTCTCTGGAGTTAGCACTACTGTTGGGTAAGCTAAATGGAGTCTCCATGACAGTCACAAGCTCTGACATCTGATACATCTCATCATAATCTCATTCCCAGAAGGTCGTAAGCTTTGTCCCACTGACACTGCTCAAAGTCATCGTCTCAAGATCAGTGTGAGAGACGATCCAATGTTTCATGTCTGCGCAAGGGAACACAGGATATCTGCATGCAATCTGGTATAAGCCAGACTTGTGAATGTTCACGTACACCTGACGATCTTCGAGGTGTTCCCAAAAAGTGCCTGCAAATGTTTCATTGACCTCTTGCCACTTCAGTTTGATGTCCTTGTATAGGTATAACTTTGTATCTTCATAGATCGACAGACTAGAGGACACTCGCTCAACTACTGCTCCAACTGCATTTCCATCAGTGTCCTGAGATTCTTTTCTCTTGGAAGCCATTGAGATAGATGAACACCTGAAATATCTGGAGACAAGCAACATGCATGGCAATAAATCTGTCAGTGAAAACAAAGCGACTTTGGGGAATGACACAGCACATACCTGGGAAACTGATGGACAAGATTGTGGAATTTCTTCTAGGAGGCTGGGTTAATGGCTGCTAGAACTACGCAAAAGGAAGTTTGGGATGTCTGGGAGGCAGGAATGGTTGAAATGCGTAATCCATACTGGATGCTAGTTGTTGGGATTGTGTAATGCGCAATTCCAACTAGGAGTGACTGTAGGCTCAGGGACTGCATTGGGCAATTTTCTGGGCCAACAATCACTGCCCCTCAGAAATGTGAAAAACAGTCCTGGAGGGCAATGCTAGGCAAAAATGTGCATTTCTAGAGAGGAAGGCAGAGCCTTCCTTCCCCAAATTGCACAATGCAGTCTCAGTGAAGGCAGAGTTCGAGCCAAGGTTGGCTCGACGCTCCGACGAGCAACTGAAAGCAAATAAGACAGTGAATGCATGGTGACACTAAGTGATAGCAGAAGTGATTGACAGTGCATGCAAAACATGAAAGAAAGATTCAGCAAATAGATCAACATGCATGTGGTTTAAGTGGTTCGCCGGTTCGATGAACATCCATGCAAAACAGTTTCATGCATGCGACAATAGTGAGATAGCAACAAAAACTGAAATAGAGCTAGGAAAAGATAGTAACATGTAAATGACAGCAAGCGTTCAAAGAAATCAATCAAACAACACTCACACAAGCGAATACACAAAAAGCGATATAAATGCTGAAAAAGACAAGTTGAGGCCACTTACCTGTGAATAGCCGAGCCAGATGTGTCTAAGAGTCTTGGATGTTTTGTGGGATGTTAGAGCTCCAAGATCGATGTGAAAGAATGAGATCTGACATGTCAAATAAATAAGTTTGGACTCATGACACGCATGCCACAAATCTAGGAAAAAGCGACACTTGGAGGGAAGTTTCTAAAACAACTTTGCATGTAACCCCCAACTGCTAAAAATAGCTCCTTGAATCATGGGATGCCCTTTGCATGATGCCTTTTGCTATTTCAGGAAGAGCAAGTCGTGCATGCATGCAAGTCAAGTTTCCTTGGTCCCGTGTGGAACTGGTCAACCAGACTGCTCATGCATGCAACTGCTCAACTGCTTGAGAAAAATGCGCATTTCTAGCTAGGAGCTGGGTTGACTACCTAGGAGGTTTGCGCAATTTTTGGCAAAGAAGATGACTGCTGCTTATATTTGCACAAATTCTGGGCTAAGAAGCCCTGTTGGGGAAATTTGCACAATTTCTGTTCGGAGTGTTGGCTGGTAGAATTGCGCAATTCTGGAGCCTAGCAGGCTGCCAGACAGAATTGCGCAATTTCTGGAGCCCAACAGGTTCCCAGAAAGAATTCTGAAATTTCTGGAGGGAAGGCTGGTTTCCATCTAGAAATGCACAATTTTCTTGGGGAAGATGCTCAACCTGTAGCTGGACCAAGTCCGGGGGACAGCCTATGAGGGGAATGCATCAAGATGTGCTTGACAGGCTACCTTTGTGCATGAGAAACAATGAAGCTTGTGTACTTGACAAAGCAAGACAAGGTGTTGTGAAATGTTGATGGGGAGGCTCCAAAACGGGCTAAGGCAAAATTTTGGATGGTGGTTGTAGCCGCTACAACACCTTCATATTTTACTTCTTATTCATTAGATAAAGTGGAGTATTGATTTTCTTACAACTTTAAGGTTTCCCCCAATCTTCATCAGGTGCATCTTCAATCTTTAAAGGAGGATATACTCGATATTCTTGGTCCTTTTTCTCCCTTTTCAATATTTTAAGTGATCTTCTTAATTGAGGATTAAAGTTTCTATTTCCTCCCTGCTGCAACTACATTGGTGGATTTTGTTTTTTAAGTTCTAGCTTCACTAGCTTGTTTGAGAGGTTTCTAACCATTTTGGTCATTTCATCCATCTTTTTCTCTCACAAATCCTTCTGCTGTCCTAACGAACCAACTCCTTCTTTCCCTTTGTTCTTCTCCAAATGGTTAGTTTTACCTCTGAGTTCCCTGCTGTTGCTAAATTGGCTTCCACCTCCAAAGCATCAATTTAAATCTTATCCAGAAAATCTGATTTTCTTTCTCTGAGAGTAAAACCAAAGTTTGCATCAATATCTCCTACAAAATCTACTTTAGAAACTACTGGAAGTGTCTTGATTTCCGTTAGAATTCCATTATAGAGCTTATTAAATTGTTTAATAAACTTAGTGAGACCTTGATTAGGTTTCTTTTTTATGTTATTGAATTTAGACGAGTAGTAGACATGATCTTTCTTCACACTCCACTTATTAATAAATGTAGTTTCTAATTCTTCCCAAGTATTGATTTAATTTGCAGGAATGCATTTGAATCATTTCCTAGCTTCTCCATCCAATGATTGAACAAAAAGGCTCATTACCACATCTAAATATTCAATATTCATGTTCTTTGCAAATGCACAAAGGGTTGCAATATGCTTCTCTGTTGTAATATCATCCTCTCTAGTAAACATATGCAACAATTTTAAGTAATCTTGAGGTAATGCATTTAGTTGTTGAGGCAACTTAAGAGGAAGATAACAGTTAGCTAGGAAACCTGGGACTGCTATGTTTAGAGTTGGGGGTGGAACACCTACTATTTGTTGCATGGAAGAAGTAGGGGATGTTACAAAAACATAAGCAACTTGTGGTATAATGGGAACTGATTGAGATGTAGATATTATAGAAACTTATTTTATCTCTTCAACTTTAGACAAAGAGGGAAAATAAAAAGACATAATTTCAAAATAATTTTGATCCAACAGAGGATCTGGAAAAGGGAAGCGCGGAGGTGGAAACTGCCCTTCTGAAAAATCTAGGGTTTTGGAATTATCTTCAGGGATACTTAATTCATGTTTATGAGGACTTGAAGAAGACATTACATGAGTGGATAAAGAGAGTTTAGGAGTTACATGAGACTGATTTTCTCTCCAAACCCTTTTAGAGAGCAATATTTTGGGGTGATACAACTCTGGATTCTTTTGTTGAGAAGAATCAGAGCAGGTATGAGTTCTTCTTGGAGCCAAATTTGTTGATAACTATTTTTTTGGTGAGAAATATCAACCCACACTTTCTTTTATCACTAGACAAAGAAATGTTGAAAAATACCCAGGGAAAAATTTTCAAATTAGTTCCTCGACAGCAACGCCAATTGATGTTGTTACACTAGAGATAGTTCCTAGCTGAAGGGAACCAATGCCTAGGACATTTGTTTCAAATTTAATAGAAATATTTAAAATTATTTTCCCAGAGAGAACTTTTATACTATGTAATGGAAACTATATTTTTGGAGATAGGAAGCCTTTGTCAAAATTGGCCAAATACGAATTCTTACAACTTTTTTAAATTTATAGAGTGGTGAGAAGAAAATAACATAAACAGGATTTAATATGTTGGGAAATAAAGAATCCAATACATAAAACCCTAGTTGGAACTTTTAATGGAATGTAACTGATAATGGAGTGATAAAGCAATGGATTGTTGTTTAAGGTTTTTTACAAGTAAACTTCATAGGTATCTTCTAAAACCATAAAGGAACATAGATAAATCTGCTTATTTTAAGAGAAAACTTGTTGCTATTACACACATGCTTCAGATAGAAGAAAAATAGATAGAAATTTTATAAAATAAAAACACACATACTAAAACTTATCAATATTCTGGAATAAAATTTGATAAAATTTATTGATCTCCAAAAATGACTCGAACATTACACAAAATTTACTTGCAAAGATGTATTTGAGGCAAAATCGCGGAACCCTCCCTGTCATTCTTATGTCTTTTTTTTTTTGAAGAAAATTACCTCAAAAATAATTATGGGTAACTGTCAAAACTATCTAACTGCTTAACTATCTTTTAATTAAGAACTTATGCAATATTACAAAATAAAGTATTTATTTCTGAATGTTTGTGTGACTAGTGGAACTTTGACCTTGGGACTTGGTGCATGGTTCCACAACTTCAACTGTAGCAGGCTTGATCAAGTATTCAGATCATTTCTAAAGAATTTCATCATTGATGGTACAATGGATCATGTTTTGAAAGGAAACCTTCAAATCTGACAATTTGGCATAATTCGGTGTTGAATAAAATAATGCCTTCATAAACCAAAGTAAATGAAAGTCCCTCTGTAGAAAATTAACCATTGTTCTGCCTTTTGGTACCACAATATTTTCAAGGGTGGAGTGTGTTCTACATTTAGTTGTTATTAATGCTTGCTCATATTTCTCCGAAGGAAACAAACCACCTTGCAAATTCCAACAACCTCGTAGTCCAACTCTTGTTCTCTGATCATATTTAGAATTAAATGAATCAACATACTTCTTTACAATTTCCAGTTTGTTTTAGTTTGAATATGCATAATATTCTTCTCAATTATTTTACTGATCTCCATGATTATTGCATCTATGTCAACAATATGCATTGCCTTTAATTATGTTGTAGACTTTTCATTTAAAAACTTGATGATCTTCCTAGCCTTTTGTGCTTCTTTTTGCACTTGTTTCTTACATGAAGTTATGGTCATTTGAATCTCTGTGATAACAAATCTTTCTTCAACAACAATTTGAAAATGTACCCATGTAGAGCGAACCTATTGAATTATATCATCCTGTTATAGACATTTTTGTGCCTTACAGCTCTAAGCATGAAATGTCCATAAACCAAGGGATCCTAAGTCCCTAAAGTGTTGTTCCGACCCCTAAAGGAATAAGGTCAACAAATTACAGCTTCTCCCAGAAGTTCTCCACCAGAAACTGCTCAGAATCAGTCAAATCAGGATCATTTCAGCTGCTCCACTAGCTAGCTGTGTTGCAAAGCACTCAAATACACTAGCTAGGTGTGTTGCAACGCACCTAAATGCACTACCAGGGTGCGTTGAGCTGGAAATGACAAGTGGCAGAGTCATTCCGCGAGGTGGAGAGACAATGGAAGCTTCCAGAATCTTCTCCAATGACACTTGCCTCACTGAATTCGACCAAGGATGAGTAAGAGGCTCTCAGTCTCCAAGTGGAAGCAAGAACTGACAGAGAGAAGACACTAGTCAAATCATAAGCTGACTCATCCTCCTTGCATACATCTATATATGGATCCCTCATCCAAGAGATCCAGAGGCTGGAATATTGTACATTGCAAAGAATTGCTGTTGGTTTTGAGATAGATATCAGAGTATTGGGTGATTTATGCTTTGTTGGAGGTGAAGAGGGGCTTCTCTGCTGGGAGGTTGTTGCTGGATCAGGAATCATCGGTTGTAACTCCTCTTGGATCTTCTTGTTATATCAATAAAACTATTTGAGTTTCTCCTACATGCTTGTGTATCATTGATGTTTGTTACATTTGTATGTTTAGCTTAAATCTGATCCTAAGCTTTTTATGAGTATGAACCCATGTCTTTGTATAGTTTCCTTCTTCTGTGATCTTGCAGGTACTTGGTGAAGCTGGGCAAGTAAGGGAGCAGGTAGCTGGAAGCTGTCAAAGAGGAGAGAGATTGGATCAAAGGACTAGCGCAAGACACAGGTTGGTTCATCCTATTTCTCTTTGTTTATAGTTCATAAAGAAGAATACAAAAGTAGTTTTCTCTGTTTGTTTCTAAGGTCACTGTCACACCTTAGTGGGATAGGGTCGTTCTGAATAGACACTTTTCCCGATAACAAAATGGCGACTCCACTGGGGACGATCGTCTAGTTAGTTTGTTTGTGTTTCTCTGGTTGTTTGTTTCATAAACTTAGAAGTAGCGAATCGAACTGCATTTGCCATTAACAAATGCAAAGTAGACATCTGCTGCTTCAATCCATTCACTGGATCTGTTTATGATTTGAACATTTGATTCACAAATGATCTGATTGCCCTCTGTGATAGCTCTTAGACCTCCTTTAAATCTACCCTCTGATTGTGCATTACTGATTTCTTTTACTCGGCCAAAAACCATAGATTAAACTGCAAACCGTGACCCAGAACACGGATAAAATTCTCGTTTCTGCCCCAGCGCAGGTACTGTGAAGAGTTCCTGCATTTCAGCACAGTTCCCGAGAGGGCAACCTGCGTTGCAATCCAGTTTCTCTGTGTAGCAGGTGCGTTGATCAGCCTAGCCTTGTGCAGCTGAGGTTCTTTGCTCAATTTTTTCAGTTTTGTCTCTGATTTTTGTAGCCTATGATCAGTGTGTGTATCTATTTAAAAACCCCTTTTCTTTGCTGATATTCCGCCTCAGTTGTATAAAAGAAACTGTAGATGTTTTTGTGTGTTTGTTACGTCATTTACAGTTTTCCATTGCAAAAGTAGAATAGTCATACTGTCGTCCTTTGATTTAAATCTGTCGCAAGTGTCGATTTTGATCATAGGAGAAAGTTTATTTGCTGTTGACAGTCGATTATGCTTTTACTTTTGCCTTTGGCTTGAATTTGTGACTTTCTAATGTCGAAACGAGTGTTTATTTCAAAATCATAAAGTGTCGTAATCGTCTCTACCTTTTGATTTCGAAAAGAAGCTTGTTTGTGTTTTTCACTTGAAAGCGAATTCAGATTTGTACAACAACTTTCTTTTTAGGCATCAATATTAAGAAAGTGAAAAACAAAACACATGCATGTGCATTTGCATATTGACAGTCTGTTTGGCTTGATTTAGGAAAAGTGCATTTACAGTGTGCTCTTTGCTCTTTGCGAAAAGATTGTGTCTTTCTTTTCCCTTGTAGCTAGGATTTTCATTGCTGAAAAGAGATAAAAGTTTGTTTATCATCTTTAGACTGCATTTTAGGAATTACATCTACATCTCGTGGTGATCCCAAAAGGCAAACTTCATAAGAAAGATCAACTTAAAATAAACTCAATGAACTTAACAACGCTTTGGAACTTAACGCACAACATTTAGAGGTCTAGGCTAGAGACGTATTCCGGCGTCGTAAAGCCTGGTAACTGTTGTCCTCACTGATGGTTGGGTGATTCCTCCACTTTGAGACGATAAGTGCCAGTATGGACTTGTGCTCCCACGTACCGTCGAGTATATATTGGGAGACCCCTATAGGCTTAAAACCTTTTATCCATAGGAAGCCGTGTCGGCCGCCCTACTGATCGCAATGCACCGAACACAGCATTCGGGAAGATCGACTGCCGTACCGTAAAAAGTATTCTGCAGTTTTGTGATTGGTTTGGTACTCCCTCTACCTAGACCTCCAGAGCAGTCCCTTTCATTCCTTTTCAGACTCCTTAACGGAAAAGGTCCATCTGAGCACTTGTCACTTCAGGCTCATTAAAAATCGAAGGAGACTAGAGTCATCTTTTGTTTTTTCTCAACTCTTTAAAATTGAAAAAACAAGTTGTGTCAAAGCGTGTTAAAAATTTATTTTAAACGGAATATTCATACCCTTTTCCTACGTTGATCTTTGGGTTGAGAAAATGAAGACTAAAAACCAAGGAATTCCCCTTGGTGGAAATCCTAGTCCCTTCTCCTCTTGGGGAGATGTTGGTGCGCCCCATATGGCCACATTGTCACTTCCAGGACTGACAATTGGCTTGCCAGTATGGCTCTTCTCAACCAATGTCGTTCAGAACACCACTATTCCTGAACAATCGAATCAGCAATTAGACGAGTCCAGAGTTACCCACCAGCCTTCCACTTCCTCTAATTCTTCCTCTCCTCCTTCCTCTTCGCTTGATGGAACTGGTAAAGCTAAAAGCCAAGTTCCTAAGGAGAAGAAGGGAAAGAAGAAGAAAGAGAAAAAGAAGAAGGAGCCAAAGGCGGATGGGGGAAAACGAGTGTCGTCTAACGAAAATCCACACACAGCACCGACCAGGCCTAAATTGCCATGCGTCATTTGCAAAGGAGACCACTTTCACAGAGATTTTCCTTGCATCCCCCGGATACTAAGGGACTGGTCTCCTCGTTTGCACAATCCGGTGTCATCAACCTCTGGAGATCATGTTGAAAGCACACCGTCGACTAGTGAAAGTGAAGCCCCAGGACAAAAAGGGAAAGCTAGATTTCCTTGTAAACTGTGCGAAGG